>BSBM01001023.1:4800000-5470625 GCA_027924585.1 Larix kaempferi
CTTATTTTTGAGTATGTGTATCTGAACTGTTGATGTAAATGAATAATTTCATACATTAAATGATTAGCTATGACTATGGAAAATTATGATGATGGATAATGCTTAACGACTAGCTGTACGGTGATTATGTAATTGTCGACGAAATGTATATTTGATTAGATGAATAAGAAGTTTGAATAAATCATAAATGTTTAACAATACTAGATTTAGAAATCAAATGATGATTATTGAGGACAATGCTACTAATAACTTGTTGTGAGAAGTGTGTGTAGAAACAAGTGAGACAGTTCACCAACGGACACACAAAGGAACATGAAGGGTCGTAGAGTACGGGTAAATCACACACTGGGCGAGCGACGACGATGTCGACTTCTGACAAGAATACCACGCATGAGCAGATAAGCACTAATCCACTTGCTCAAGAGGAATGCGTGAGGGCGTACGAGGTGGGCCACGACGGAGCTGGTAATGTACGAGTTGAGGGGCGCGTAGTGAGAACGGACTCACTCCTCAGTTCCATTAGTCCCTAGATAGCATGTAGATGGAGGATGGATGGTAACGATTCCTAAAATCCCTACAAGATTTCCCGCAAGTCAAAACAGAAAGATGGTGGCAGAAGGACCCGACGATGCGGTACCCTGTCGAGAACGGAAAGAATGGACGCAAGGACCCAATGATGCGGTACCATGCCAAGGAACGGATACCATGGATGACTGGACCCGACGAAGTGGTGCCATGTCAAGGAATTAAAAGAAAAATTAAGGAACCAGGAGCCTAACAGCGTGGCACCATGATCCTAGTGAGCTTAATTGTCAAAATTAACTGCATAAAAACTTATTAGGTTAACTCTAGATTATTACTTAACAAATGCATAAAAGTATTTTAGGCATTTGCACACGAATTATTATTTTGAGCATTTAAAATATTAATAAACCATTATTTAGGGGCAAAGTAGAATCCTAAGCTTGGACACCTAGTCAACAAAAATCTAGGAGATAATTAAAATATCTGGGGGACAAACTTGAGCAAACTTAGCGGTGTTGGTGCACTTCCCAGAGAAACTGACACTTGGATGGGTGAGTGTTTTAATTAAATAATTATTTAAAAATATTTAATTATGCATGAAGTGACATGTGTCGCATGAGATTTTTCTTTATAAGGAAGGCTTGGGGAATGGGTAAGGGGCCCATAATTTGGACGATTGTCATAATTTTTGAATGCCTCAAAGACTTGCTGCTATCTAAGGGTTTGGCTAAGAAATCCTGGTGGGAAGGGAAGCCCAAGCTGAATTTCTGAAATACTTGTGTGAACTCTACGGCCCGATTAGCTCGGGGGTCTGGAAGGAAGAAGAGTACTTCCAGAGTGGTTCGGTGGTTAACCGAGGTGTCCATCGACGAACGGTCAAAGAATACAGTCAAAAGACCGTGAAGAATAGATTGGGCGCTACCAAAGGAACATTTACAAGCAGCCACCGGAGAGGTAATTCTTGTGTTATGTAAATAATTTTAAACAGAATTTGTTTTAAGATCTCTTTAATTGTATATACTGCAATTTCAAGCTAAGTATTCTGGCTATAATTTTATATCATAGAAAGCTTAGTTAAGAATTTAAATGATGATTGGCCATGATGCATCCCAGACGAGAATATTTTCTTTACAGTTATTGTTTTATTTCTGACAGTAGCGTGTAGTGTCGAGATCTGATTTAAAAGATTGATTCTGAAAGAAAATTACTAATTTTGGGTTTAGATGTTAAGATCCAGTTTTATTTTATCATTCAAAAACCATCGATGGGAACTTAAAATGACTTTGTACCTCCATTATAGTGCTCGCTTTGCTTAAACGCAGATCTACTTTTATATGAAGGAACTCTGCATTTTATTACTAATGATCAGTCGAATGGCTTTCTACCTTGAATTCTTATTAAATGGCTTTTAATATAGAGATCGATCTTATACATTGTGGATCGATTTAAATACTTTTACCCAGAAAGAACCGTATCATTTGTTTGATCTGGGATATGTTATTTTATTTTATATAAATTCATACCTGAGGATGCTCCATCATACTTTAGATTAGACTCAGTGTATTAATAAATCTGAAACTATTTCAATTAGATTGTGAACTTATAATGCTCAGATTGATTTAGTTTGCAGGTCAAGATAGATCGCTCGATCTGGCAATAGACTTATGAAACTCTGTCTCCAAAAGCCTACTATAGATATCGAT
The DNA here is from genome assembly GCA_027924585.1 of Larix kaempferi. Lineage (NCBI taxonomy): Eukaryota > Viridiplantae > Streptophyta > Pinopsida > Pinales > Pinaceae > Larix > Larix kaempferi. The sequence goes on from BSBM01001023.1 coordinate 4,802,229, forward strand.
GTATAGGGATTGCTTATATTTCAGATTCCATGCTTAAATGTCTTGTAACGTTTGTTCAACCAGATCGACTCTGCCCCTGTAATGACAGTGCTCAATCTCCCGGTTTGATCTTTATCATGGTTTTCCAGTACTCTAGGTTTATGTTCGGATGGTTATGTAGTGTGAAAACCCGACGGTAGACGAATGCCAGCTAAAAAAGAGTCTCTATCTCTCCCATTTCGTATGCCGAAGTTTGATTTGTAATTGTCTTAAAATCTTCGAACAATAAGGTAGCTCCAGATCCTACAGTTCTCTTAAATATTGCGTTGATCGCTTCTACCATGGCTCTTGCTTAATCGCGTGTAATTATTATAACCTTGTAATTCCATCTCAGAGATTTGATTGGGATTAAGAATCTTCTGTTTTTTTTTCTTTTAGTCCCAGATTCAAAAGTTGATTTACTTTGGCTCTTGAAAATTTCACTTATCTATTCCTTGGCGTCTTCTAGAATTGAAATGAAATGATCGTTTAATTCTAGAAACCTTCAAAATCTTTTCTGTGATCCATTTGAATGGCGACCAGGACTCTGGTTGTGGTTCTTAATTTTGAACTCTGGTTCCCATTACAACTAGAGATTATAACCTGGTTAAAGGAATAGCTAAACTCTGCAATTGCCTTTTTGGTGTGGTGCGATCATTCTTTGCATTCGATCTCTGTATCGAATTCTTACTTAACGTTTCTAGGATTTTCGATTTCAAAAGGGATTCACCGATCATTCCTTGCATTCGATCTCTATATCAAATTCTTTCTTAAATGTCTCCCGGATTCCTGTTATGAATTAATTTTTGCTCTTTCTAAACCTCTGTATTTTTATTGCTGATTTAAAAAATCCTGAGTTCTGGCATAAAATCTACAACATTCTGAGCTCCGATCTCGGCGATGACTCCAAATCCATAATTAAATTCCAATCTAGATCGGTAATTCAAGCTTATTAAATCCTAATCTCCAGATCTGCATATCTGCATTTATAAATCAACTTATCTGAGTCATGTCTCGAGAACCCTACTAGTATACCAATTTCTTATTCCATCATTGCATGCTGCTAGCGTTCCCAGAAAACCCCAATTGTATTTCAAGTACTCGAGTGGGATTCATTTATCCCTCGGATGTTGTGTATAGTCATTGAAGGGAACAGGGTATTATATATGTAAACCATATATGCTAATGCTACGCATGTTTGTAATTGTAGGAGAATTACTTAATTGTATCGATTACTTGAGTCACTGCTCTGTATTTTATATTAGAGGAAAAAGAATTACATATGTCAAGTATAATGCTATTATTTATGCATTGTATAATTTATAGGAAGATATATTATATGTGTAAATTATATTTAGATATCTACATGGAATAGTTGTGTTTGAATTTGAAATGTATTATCTACACATATGTCAAACTAGTCCTTAGAAGGACCACTCTCGAAGTGAAGATGTGGATTGCACGTTTCCTGCACCAACAATCGCTATATTTTCTCTTTTTATATTCTGTTGACGTAACTAGACAATGTCGAACTTTATGAGTGTCCAAATCATCATGTTATGTGGTAAGGTAATAAAGTATAGCTAGATATTTCATTGGCAGTGAAAGGTAATTGAAAGTCCGTTATGGATACGGCTAGTGTAAGGAAGTTGAACCTCTATTATTGTGAAACCTTTGAAGTCTTTGATGTTTAATTAATTGTAATTGTCGTAGTAAAAGTTGGCATGTTAATGTTGGTTGCATAAATAATGAAAGTCAACATTTTAGTGTACATCATAAAAATAGTGAAATTCTACTTTAATGTTTATTATAGAATAATGAAATCTAGTTTTATAATGTGCATAGTGGAAACATCGAAGGTTAGCATTTGTTAGTCATTATAAAATTAATTATGCTAGCATTTCTGTGTATTGAAAAGTAGTTAAAAAGAAATAGTATTTTAAGATTTATTATGAAAGCTAACCATTAAAGGATTATTGGAAAGTAATGAAATTTAAACACTTCAATGTATTATAATGAAAGTTAGTTTTTGGTTATTAAAGATTGATTCGGCTTAATAGACATTATGGTAGGTAGATGTGGATGTTAACATAGGATATTGCTTATCACTTTACGGCAAGGCTTTGGGACTAGAGTTAATGGTGGCATAGAATTATTTATTCACGGTTTATAGTTGAATTAGTTAGAATAAGTATGGTGAGATTGAATGAAGAGAAAGATTGAGTATTTTTGTGTACATGCACTTGAGGTATTCAACTAAGATTTTCTTAAGATAATATTTACTTCTAAACAGTAATGAGATTAATTAATGCATGTTATGTAATTGTCAATAATGGTGAATATAAGTTTGTCTTCAATGCTCAATAGTAATTTGCTAAGATAATTAATAGAATTGTTGATTTGGTACTTTATTGTTTGTCTTAATAATGAAAGTTGTAAATGTCTTACCATTTCTTTTGATGAATAACATTAGATGTTAATATGTGAACTTGAAAAGTATAGGCGATCGATTTATTTGAGCATGTTCTAATGTCAAGAACGTAGTCATGACATAGGGAGGTATTCGGCATACCTTTCGGAGTTAAAAAAAAAAAAAATTGCTCGAGTAGACAAGCCCTACACCGCCTTGCAGAAAGAGGCAAACAAGTTTATCTGGATGGATAAGTGCGAAGAGAGCTTTCAAAAGCTGAAACAGCTACTGATTAGTGCACCGATTCTACGCATTGTGGATCCCAATGGGGACTTTGTTGTTTGCACAGATGCAAGCAAGGAACGACTCAGGGGAGTCCTTATGCAAGACAATTTTTCCATATGCTACGAATCGAGGAAACTAAAAGAGCATGAGTAGAACTACCCTACTCATGACCTTGAACTAGCCGCTATCATCCATGCTCAAAAGATGTGGCGACACTATCTCATGGGAAAGAAATTTCTATTGATGACTGATAACATGCGCTTGAAATACCTTTTCAACCAACCTGACCTAAATGCCAGGTAGGTCAGGTGGCTATCCTTCCTTAGTGAATACTATTTCGAACTAAAGCATATAAAAGGCAAGGAAAACAAGATTGCAAATGCCTTAAACCGTCGAGCACATATGCTTTACGAGGTCACTGTAAGCAAAACTGACTCCGATTTACACCACAAAATTTGAACGACATGTAAGAGTGATCATTATTATACTGAAATCCTCACAAAGATCCAGGAAGATAGACTTTTCCAACAACAGAAAGAATATAAGATAGATGAAATGGGACTACTGTGGTCGAAAGACCGACTTTATGTCCCAGAAAGTGGAAACATTAGGTCAAACATTCTCACCAAGTTTCACCAGAAACCTTATTCAGGACACCCCAGATATCAAAAGATGATATCGGCCATAAAGAAACATTACTTCTGGCCTAAGCTGAAAGCTGAGATCAGAATGTTCATCGTGAAATGTCATGAATGTCAATTGGTCAAAGGAGAACACCAACACCCCTCCAGATTACTTCAACTTTTACCCGTCCCAGAATGGAAATGGGAGGTAATAAGTATGGACTTCATTACAAGATTACCGAAGAGTAAGAAACTGAATGAATCCATCTTCATATTGGTAGACAAGCTGTCGAAAGAAGCCCACTTTATACTGGTGAAATCTACCTACAAAGCAATTCACATCATGGAAATATTCTTAAAACAGATCTTTCGATTGAATGGGATACCCAAAACAATCATTTCCGATCGAGACACGAAGGTCACTAGCACCTTCTAGAGACCAATATTCTCCGCTCTAGAAACCCAGTTACAATTTAGTACCGCATAACACCCCAAGATGGATGGACAAAAAAAAAGAGTAAACCAGATCCTCGAGGACATGTTGAGGATGTATATCATGAATAACCCCACCAAGTGGGAAGATTATTTGCACCTATCAGAGTTCGCATAGAACAACGGTTATCAAACCTCGGCCAAAATGAGTCCTTTCGAAGTATTCTATGGTAGGAAATGTCGGACTCCCGTGACTTGGGACAGTCCAGCAGACAGACTTATGTTACGACTTGACCTACTAAAGGACTTAGAATAGCTAGTCTCCAAGCTACAACTAAACTTAAAAGAAGCACAAGACCGCCAAAAGAGTTATGCGGACAAGAAAAGAAAGGAAAAGGACTATCAAGTCGGTGAACATGTGTTCCTAAAAATAAAAGAAAAATGAAGCTCGTTGAGCTTGGGACATTGCATGAAACTAGCCCCAAGATTTTGTGGACCTTTCGAAATACTGGCCAAGAAGGGCCCAGTAGCTTATGAGTTGGCCTTACCAGTGCATATAAAAGTTCATAATATTTTTCATGCTTCATTATTAAATAATTATGTATACAATACTGAACATGTTATTGATTTGTCCTTATTATAGGTGGAGCCTGAAGGGGAGTTCATGCCAGAACCACTCCACATTCTGGACAAGAGAGAGTTCTAGCTTAGGAGGAGGACCATTAATCAGTTGAAAGTACAATGGACGCAGTTTGGATTAGATGAGGCTACTTGGGAGAATGAGGCTACCATGAAAGAGGCATACCCCGCCTTGTTTCATGATGTCATTCCTAGTCCCTAGAAACATCGGGACAGTGTTGTTCTAAGCAGGGAGGGATGTAATATCCTGAATTTTGGAATGACTATTTTATGATGTTATATTGGGCTACAGCCCTAGCACATATGATTTATTCTTATTATTGGGCATGAGCCCTAGTGCATATGATTTATTCTTTTGTAGACTGACATATTGGGCATGGACCCTGACTGAATTTCATTATTTGATTATATACTAGGAAAGGAAGCCCCAATGTTCTTGATTATGTTTTGATGTGGGTACACAATCCTAATATACTAATATGACCTTTTCTTACATACTGTGCAGTGATGTGAATGACATAATTGACTTATATGGTGTGTTGAGCGTGGACTCAGAAACACACAGATTACCTACGTACTGGGAAAAAGCATGAATGTACATAGAGGAAATATGATGTACTGGGAGTAAGCCCTAATGTACATTGAGTGTTGGGCATAAGCCCTGGATCACTCCAAGCTTGATAAACGGATACTGGATCCGAGGAAACTTAAATATTCTAAATGTGCCTCACAACCACATTCTAGCACTAGTGTTGAGCAGGGACTCTCGAATTGCACTAGAGTAATGCCCATGTGAGAGTGTTGAGTTAAATGGCTCTGAAGAGCACTCGGGGTTATGGAGTTTCAAGTGTTGAGTCAGAAAGACTCTGAAGAGAAATTTTATCACGCTTATTTAATTTGACTAAATGATTCATCTTTTCTTATCGATCATCACCTACTGCAGGAGCTACCATGTTAAACGAGGGAATCCGACATGCAAAGAGAGAGACTAGAGGTACCTAACCAAGCTGACCACGACCGTCCAAAAGAAGTGGACCGTGTCTCTAAAAGTTAAAGAGAAAAGAGTGTCATGTGATGACACATAACTAAATAAAAGATAATTACCAGTAGTCTTTTATGACTAACCGAATTAAAGGCCTCCAAGCAATTACTAATATTATTACTATTATTATTAATATTAGTATTAGGAGCTTTAAATAATAATAGGTGTTATTATTTAATTATGGGATATAATTAGTATATCTGATTTATGCATTATTTAAATATTTTAAATGATTTATTAATAGTTAAGTGAATTATATTTAATATAAGAGTAATTATTAGTATAATTATTCTTATTATTAAGAGCATAAACCAAAATGACTTATAGTCAAACAGATGGAAAAGTCCTAGTTCAAGAGGACTAGATATTTAATTAAATAATATCTTTTAATTACTAATTATTGAATTTAAAGAAGCTAATTACTTCAACAGTCCTAATACAAGATTTTCCCTATTTAAAGAGGGTAGATCCCAAGTTTTGGGGATCACCTATCATTATTGGTTATTATCATTCTCTTATGGTAGTCCAAGAAAACTATTCTGCTCCAAGAAGCTGAATCAGCCTTACCTAAATATTCTCAGAACTGAATGCGAAGTGGATCTAGGGCCTCTATGTCTCATTGCATGTTGGAACCAAGCACGGGGGGATCTAGATAGAACTAGAGTGGTTCAAGGGTAAAGCTTGGGAGGAATGTAGTAGCCCCAAAGTCATCATAACAGGTCAGTTAATCTCAGAGGGCTTTACACTAATTATTGTTTGAGTGCACAGGTTACATCAGGAAGGGAGTAGGCCACAAAGTAATCAAGTATGAATTGTGAAATTCTCAAGTTAAAGTTATAATAGAGCTTAGATAAGTAATACAGGGTGCTAGCCCAGCATCTTTGGCATTGTTTTCCTTTCATCCTATAATTGTTTAAATATCAACCTGCTGATAGAAACAAACATAGAGCATTATTTGTAGGCTAGGATTACATAACTTAGAAGCTAGGGACCATAGAATGTCTAGCAAGTTCCTATGCTAGACATCCTGGCAAACTCATAATCTAGAGATCTGTTTAGATACGCCTAGATCACTACACTCAGAGCAATATGTTTTAATATTGTATTTATGTCCATTCTGAATCAGTGGGTAATTCTTTTATGTTTCCCATAAACTGTGTATAGCTGAAATGAGAATTCTGGTCCCATTATTTTCTTGCCTCTACTACAATCTTCTTTGAAATTTACAACATTCATTATATCACAAATCTAGTTCAAAACTACTAAGCCTTTCAGGACAACGATTACGGACATCAAATTCAAAACATCAGATCACGAAGGCACGTACAACAAACGATACAGTCAACTCATCAAAGGATTTAAATGCACCTTCTAGGCATCACGCCTAATATCAAATCTTTTCATTCTTAGAACCTAAACTATGAAAAAAAAAACTCAACATTTTTCATTTTTGTAATCAAACGATCCACAACATTTAAGTCGCTTACACACCATTCCCTTGGTTCGGGAGATCGAACCCCACCTGAGGCTCTGCCATCTTACAAGATGCCACATGAATAAATGATTTTTCAGTAATCCATTATCCTCTCAAGGGTCAATCAAAACAATAGCTAGGGTCACAATTCCTATTTAAAATACAGAAGGGTTGTACCATGTTCAAGACAAACTCTACACGACATTATATAAAGAAATTCACCAAATGATGGTACAGGAATCGATTCCCAATCCCATCTCATCCTACAGCAAACGATACACGATACTACAAAGAAATCAACAAACGATTTATACAGGGATCGATTCCCACAACTCTCATTAAAGACCCTTTTGTCTTTTTATCAAATAAACAGAAAACACAGAAGTAAGAACCCAGGGCTCTTCAAATTTATAGATAAAACAATTATAGGGTTACGTTTTCCATCCATTCCATCATTCTCTTCCAACAAGCAGAACTCTACTCTTTTACATTTAAAAATACGAATCCATCAAATCACGCAGACCACAAAGTGGAGCAACAATAACTTAAAAATGTAGAAATATATATACATCCCCTTCATAGGGTTAAATACAAGTTCTTTTCCAAATAGAAAACGCAGATAGTGTTGTGACTGTACAAGAACCCCATATCCATATGAATTAAAAATGCAGAGTTTTGGATAGGGTATCAAACCTTATAAACATTACACCACAGGGCATCTCAAGACCCATACAAATATATTTTGAACACATAAAACTGTAATATAAACCCCAGTTCATCCTTGGGAATTACTTCCAAATAACGAGAGTTCAACCAAGTTTAAACATAGAGACGTATAGCGAAACCCCACACTAATATCCTCTAGGGCCTGCAAAATGACAAATAGATACATTCACACCACTATCCAGCCGAAAAGGTGACTTGCAGGGATTCGAAACTTGTCACAATGAACTAAAATAAGTTCACAAGTTCCCAGTAAACATACATCAATAGTAATCCCCACAGAGGCGAAAGGAGGAGCTAAGAGTTGGAAAATTCTGGACTTACCATTGTCCCAATATCGCCATTGTTGTGTAATGATCACGCAGAAGAGAAATGCCCGCCAACACCTGCATTCCAATCGCGACATACAAGTCAGGACTCTAAATTTTATATCACAAAACATATAACATGCAAGAGCAGGAGTGTATAAATTAAACCTGAGAGGAATTACCTTCAAGAGTTTGTAGTCTCCATTGTTATTTTCCAAATGGTATGCTGACCATGAGCCACAGCTCAGGTCGGTAGAGAAACCCTCAATGCATCCACAGTAGACAGGAGTAGTGAACCATGAAAATGCTCTTCGTTGGTGTAGAACCCTAGCGTAAAACCCCATCACAGTTGGCAGTGTGGCCATGTGCATTCACAGACATACAATAAATGCTAATACCAACTACCATTAATTCAAGAGTGGCCCAATACTCTATAGTATTAGGACCATTCGATTCACAATATTGTATATCACATTTAAACATTACAAATGACCCCAAATTCTTCATAGTGCCATTAAATAATTACAAGGTCAAACAAGTAGTTATGTTTCACAAGTATCGCAAACCGCAATGAGACTAGAATAAAAGTATCAACTTCAAAGCTATCTCACTTGAGACTTAAGATAGTGGCTAGAAGGGTGGAATAGGAATTCTCGATAGATGCCTCATAAGTACACCTGCAAACATGGAACAAGTAGATGCATTAGCAATAATGCTAAGTAAGTCCAGAGTCTCCAATTCTTACCCCTACCTCTCGGCATCCCTGTCAGGGTACCTTGCCATTTCAAAAGACCAAGTATCTCATCATGAGCATCAATCACCACCAATAAAGGATCCAAGTCACCTGAATTACCAGTGAAACTTTAATACATATGCATTCAAACCTTTACAACTGTAAGAAGGAGATTCATTTTATAGCATTCACAAATTGGTACACATGTGATGGTTTATACATCTAAACCATTTTAGAAATACTTCTGCAAAGCTGTAGAACCTTATAATCAGCAAACCATGATACTCGAAACTAAGACATTTCAAAGAGTAAGAATTAAATATCGGTACCATAAGTACTTGTCAGTTGTGCAGTTAGTATTCATCACATCTCTTTATCAGTTTAAGCTAGTATCGGAAAAAAAAAAAAAATTTGCTATTTTAAGGGACATTACAGACATACAGGTGGATCCCCTGGTGGAGGATGTGCAACAAGACACGAGTGCATCAAGTGCATATTTTTTGTTAGCACATTTTCAATAAATTCTTAGTGTATAATGCATTGAATTTCAGTTGCATGTTATAATATATATTTTTAGTGATATTTGTGTTTTGGTTTGGATTGTAGGTGCCCCGTCAGGAGATTGGATGATGATGATGTCACACAGATCACTCTCGTTGATATCACTTCCCAGCGAGAGTGGGTGACCTCATGTATCTGCACTTTGAGGGAGGATTCTCCCACACAGAGATCTTTGTCCATGATGTTATCGGCAGTTGATGAGATGTTGGCCCTCTACATGAGGGTAGGACCTCTCAGTGACATTTGGAATCATGCATGCTAGGGATGATGTCAAAGTCGCCATAAGAGGGCATGACATCAAGGGTGCTTTGTTCGACATCCCACCTGACCGCACTGTCGGTCAACCACTTAGAATCATGGAGTTTAAGTTGGAGGTCACTGCACCACATCTATATGATAGATTTGTAAGAGCATGGGGCATGTTCCCCCACCATGACCAAGTCCCATTGTAATTTGCAAAACACATTTATGTAGAGTTTGTTTTGGACATGCACCTAGATTACACCAGCACAGGGTCCCCATTCTATGGGGCTGGTAGGGGATGGTCCTACCAACGTCCTGGAGCTTGGAGAGACCCTTCCTTCATGCCACCCACTCTGAGATTGGTACCATTTCCAGACAGGATAGTTATCAGGTCGGGGGATGTCACACAATCATCCCAACTTGCTGCAGAGTCTAGGCAGGACCTTGCAAAGTCATTGTTCACTGCCATGGGCAGTGCTATTGTTGCTGTCCATGGAGAGGCATCTAGACCACCCCCTCCACCTACAGAGCCAGAGATAGAGTATGTCCCTAGTGACACACTCAAGAGTTTCGATGGTGAGGACCTACTGAGGTATGATGAGTCAGCCTGAGATGCATACTTTTAGTTGTATCGTAGATGCGTCACTACAAGACATGTATACTTTTGTACAATTATGTATATATGTTCTTCATGTTACATCATATTAATGTCGCAGATTGAATGGTCAATAATACTTAAGGGAGTTGCATTCTATTGATCCATGTAGGGGACCCCATTCATGGATCAACTCTTTGGTAGCGAGTCATCGGTTGGTCCATCCGCTTGTCCCCACCCGTAGACGTAAGTAGTCAAGGTAAGTTATAATTTATGTTGCAATTTAATTTGTGTTTGAATATTATTTCTCAGTTTAAATAATTTGTGTTTTATTTCTTAATTTTCGAGATTTTATGTTTTAGATCTTAACTTGAAATGAATTTCAAATGTACAGGGAAAAGGAAAGGGGGTAGATCCTTATTATGGACATGAGGACCGCGAAAGTCCTGATGAGCCGGGTTCAGACATAGAGGTGAGTTTTAATTTATGTTCCAATTCATGTTATTTAGTCACATTTAGTACCTGATTTTTGTACTTTATGTTTCAATTTTTGATGGATAACTTTTAAATTATGTTAAATATTTTTAATTAAGTCTAACTTATTACATGTAATGGAATATTACATAGGCATCGCTACGGGTGGGTGTCAATGCTGCAATGGATTTCACATATGGTTGGGATGCAGCTCGAGTACATGGTCCTGATGAAGGGCCATCTACTTGTATTCCTACTAGATCCTAGATATCACCTTTGACATGATGGATATGGAGGAATTCCTTGAGGGTTTAGCGTCTCAGAGATAGTAGCGGGCTACTACACACGAGGGCAGTCAGAGGGATGATCACGGGCTTCATGGGGGTAGTGGCCAATGAGTTGATGATGTATACATTTCCATGTTTTGGATATTTTCATATTTTATATATTTTCATGTGTTTCGATGATCTATGTATATGTTTTCATGTTTTGGATATGGATTTCTATCATTTATACATGGAATTTGATCATATATGGACTTTTGGATATTTTGTATATTTTATCATATTTATGTCTTCATGTGTATTTTGTATCTGATTTGAAATCGATTTTTTTTTATATTCGATCGGGATATGGTTATTACAGTTACAAATTTATGTTTTGTCGTTTCAAATGCAAATTTAATGTGTAGTTACAATTTAGTTCAATTTAAGATGCAAATTTCGACTACATTATAGAACATCTTCGAAAATTTAGAATTGAATACATACATTACGTTTTAAGATTGAAATTACAATTCCAATTCAATTACAATGTAAAATTTCAAATTTAATGTGTAATTTCAATTCCAAATCAATTACAATTTAAAAGCTTGTTTTCAACTACATTACAATTGCATAAATGAAATCAAAATGTAAAATTAGAATACATTTCAAATTAAAAATTGAAATTGCAATTACATTATGTTTTCTACACATTACAATTCAATTACAATTTACACATTCCAATTCAATTACAATTTAAAATTAAAATCTCAAAATAAATGTATACTTCACATCTTTATATTGTTTTAATATGCTTTAAATTAAACGTAAAATGATATATTTTAATGTGTGGTTGAAATATGTAATAAAAGATGTAGTTTATATTTCTACAAATTTAATTTTTTTTTCCACTCAAAATTAGTTCATTCGATCAAGTGCTAACAAAAATATTGCCAAATATTTTATGCTTGGAAATTTAACAATTAGTAAGATTTCTACACTTAAACAAAAATGGATCCATACAATTTTCACTCTTAATATTTTTATGTTAAAAAATATGATAATTGTCTTCCTTGAATGTTTGTTCATAACTATTACTCATACATATACTATATTCATGATATGCACAATAACCTCAAAACATACAAAGATTTGTCTTCAAATCAAATTATTTAATAAATTTGTTGATTAATCTATGTTGCTGCCATGATTACATTAATTTTCCAATGAATGTTTATCAATAACTATAAAACCACACAAAGTTTTATATGATTGTTAAAATCAATCAGTAATTAGATTTATTGACTAGGTCACAACTCTTTTAATGATTATGTTGGCGATCCATACTAGGTGACAACTCTTTTAATGATTGTGTTGGCAATCCATGTTGCCTCCCATGTCTACAAACTTTGTAAGATGGAAACAGAGAAGCACAATCCTAATATGCAATGCTATTTGATGAGTTCACAAAACTAGGTAAACTAAAAAAATCCTTGAAGATTTTTTGTAGAATTAAATGGCAATAGCATTTAAGGAAAATGTTGGTGTTTACGATAAATGGTTTAGGGTTTTATTGAATGAAGGAAAATTAGACGAAGCTTAGAATCTCTTCCAAGGCATGGTGGATGGAGGCCAAAACATTGATGATGTGGCATACAATGTACTATACAAGCTTTTGAGGCCAAGGTCATTGTAGTAGTGTATATTAGTCCTATACATTTTGATATATGATTGCAATGAGAACCTAATGTGACCACTAGTGATTATGACCCAAAAAATGGAAAGAACTATGTCATGTCCATGGATTGATGTGTAGGGGACTGCCACCAACACCCATGCTTCTTGTACTTTTGTTTGAATACCTACATACATTAGAGTCAATTTACAAATAAAGCCAATAATGCAATCTCCATGTTAGATCACTAGCCACAAAACCCACGATAAAACTATTGGAACACGCAATGTTCAAGACAAATACACCACATATAAGATAAGCATGAGATATTTTTCATTACGGATATGTACATATTTTCCATGTATTATTACATTTACGTTTCAACTTTCATTATTATGTAAAATCCATGTCTATCAAAAACAAAAGCATGTACAAGTTGTGTTTTGGTTTGATAATTGAGGTTTTTTTATGCAAGCAATGCCATATAATACTAACTAATTTCTCTCAAAGAGGTTCCATGCCTATGCGTGCAAAACTGCATGATACAGATGGTTTTTGATGCATGTAATCCAAAAATTGAGAAGGTTTGATGGTTAGAAAATATAGTGAATGTTTGTGAGTTGTGCCAACAATGGGTATTGTTTGCATCAAAATATATTCAAAGATTATGTGTAAGTTCCCTCTAGTTGAATTGTACATTCTATCTCCTATGTTATATTCCATGTAGCACCAAGTGCCAATATTTTTATTAAATGGAATGAGGAGAGGCAAAAAAAATTGGTCCTAACTTTGATATCTTCTTTATAACAAAACTAATTGATTATTGTTGAATGAAACATTTTTTCAATACATTCGTATTTGATAATATTTTTATATAATTAATAATGAAATACAATGTAATTGATGAGGAAATACAATCAATGGATTACAATGTATAAAATTTTGCAAATTTGAAATCAAAATTTAAAATTAGAATACATTGTACAATTCAAAATTTAAATTTTACAATTCCACATTGTATAGATGTATTTTAAATTCTCAATTACATTACAATTGTCTCTGAAATCAAAATTTAAAATTAGAACATGTACATTCAAGTGTATTCACATTGGAGCACCATGACCCAAATTTCACAAAAGCCTCCCATCTAGTATTTGTATTCTTGACATTAAAGCATCTACAAAAATACATTTATAAAACAACCTCCACAAAAATCTCCAAAAAAATATTACACAAGACAACATGAAAACTATGTTAATGATGCAAGTGGCATACATGTAACTCATTCATTTGGCCAATGTGTTATAGGAATGCAAGTCTCCATAATACGATCAGGGTCAGCTTCTGTCATCTTCCATCTCTTTGGCTCACCTCTCTTCACCTTGATTTCTGTTAGAGGTATCTGAGCTGCCACCACCAAATGACTGTATTGACATGATATATATTCAAGCATAAAATCTCTGTAAATAATTTGAGCACCCTCTTTTTTCACTTTTTCAAAACAGTGCGCCATTAAAACCATGTATCCAGTCTGGTATGTGAAGTCTGCATCTTGGTAGCGTCGCACCAACCTACCCTTTATTTGCATGAACCACATTTGACGTAAGTCACCCTATGGGATACTTTCTTTCTTAACAATATACACAACACAACCACAATTCTTACACAAACAAGGTGTAGAACAAGATGCCAAAAGTGGCTTATATTACGTCTTAGAAATCGGTTACAATGCAAATAACTGTAAGCAAATAACTAACTACAATCGGCCTCAGCCATTACAACTTAGAAGTAACTGTGGTGTCTTATCCCTGTGTGTCAACCTCACCCTCTCCTGGTTCACCACGAAACTCTAAGCTATGGTTTGATCTCAACCCTCTGGACTTCGGCCGGCGTGACTCTTCACAACTCCCTCGGCTCTGCGCTCTGCACTTTCTTCTCGTACCCCCTACACTGAAGACCTTCTCTTCCTCTTCTACTCTGCGGGTGTTGTTCCCGAGACTATTGCAATCCCGAGATATGCGTCGCCCTCTGTTTGTCAATCCTGCCAAATACTCCAAACCTACACTGTCAGCTTCTAGCCGTGCTATACAGTCTCTACCCATGACATCCCCTGTCATGTCCTTCACCAACTCGCAATAACTGTAATAACTTCCTCAGCAACCCCCACATGGCTACTAGGTATAGTCCCTTGACTTTCTGTCCTTCTGACCCTGCTATAGCAGTCAGTCTCATCATGACCTTTCTGTAGGTTCACTCTTTTCCCTATTATACTTGGCTTCACCAAACCCTGTCATGTCGTAGTTTGACCTCTTGTCGACTACCCAACATCTTACATCGCCCGTCATCTGTCGACCATTTCCTGTCAATCCTCGACCTCTTGCGACATCTATTGTTCCTTTAGTCAGTTGCACCCTGACTGTTTCTGCTCAACTTGTTGACTTTGACAAGTCAACCTGCTCTTCGCACCAGTGGCCATCGGCTTTCTCGCTAGTCGGCTCCCTTCGGTCGATCAACCTCAACTAATCTGCTTAGGCCACGATGCTCCTGCATCAAACTCCCCAAGTGAAAAATAATTTGACTGCTCCGTCATTCTCCTGAACTCCTCTTCGAAAATCCACGTTGCTTCCAGCAACTCATCATTTGTCCATCGCAGCAAGTATTCATTCATGCGCAATATACAGGTATGCCCTACTTCACATTTGTCAATTACTTCTACGATCGCTTCTTTATGTCGTTCTGGAATCTGTTATGTCCAGTCAATACTTGTTCCTTCCTCCTTTCTGCTACTTGAACCTTATTCAAATTTGTACAGGTTTGAGATGTTGAATGTTGCTGAAATGTTCAAGTCTTCTGGCAATTCCAACACATATGCATTGTCCAAAATCTTCTTCAGAATCATACATGGCCCTATCTTCTTCAACTTCAACTTGTTGTACATTCCTGTCAGAAATCACTCCTTCCGCAAATAGGCATAGACTAAGTCCCCTTCTTGGAATGATAGTAGCCTCTTTCTCCAGTCGGCTCTCAATTTGTAGGATGCATTACTCTTCTTGATGTGCTTCCACACATTTTCATGAACTTCATGCATATGCTCTGCGAATGATTCTGCATCCGTGCTCTTCCTAGTTTCGGTCGACAATTCGACCAAATCTACCACTACATATGGACTCCCCCCTTGAACAATTTGGAATAGGATCAATCCTATTGATCAATTCACAAAATTGTTATATGCAAAATCTGCCTGTGCCAACACATTTTCCCACTGCTTGGGTCTGTCGACCGCTAAACATCTCAGAACATTTCCCAAAATTATGTTTAACACCTCACTTTGTCCGTCTGTCTATGGATGATGTGTCGATCTAAACTCTAACTTCGTGTCAAGTTTCTTCCATAGGGTCCTCCAGAAATGCCCCATGAATTTCGTATCCCAATCCGACGTGATACTCTTTGGCAACCCATGCAGCCTGACTATTTCCTTAAAGAATAGCACAGTGATACATGTTATGAAATGTGCCATCTTCGAAAATCTATCGACTACAACAAATATTGAGTTGCTTCCTTGCTAAGTCCTTGGTAATCCTAACACAAAATTCATGCTAAGATGTTCCCATGGGTTCTCTGGTACCGGAAATAGTGTATACAACCCCGTGTTCTAACTCCTTCCTTTTGCCAACTGGCAAATTTCACATTGTCGAACCCATCTTCCGACATCTATCGAAATCCTTGGCTAGAAATATTTCTCGTCAACCAGTGCTTTGGTCTTGTCGATCCCAAAGTGTCCTGCTAACCCGCCATTATGAAACTCTTGGATTAGGTTCTCTCTCACTGACCCTCTGGGAATACACAACTGACTTCTCCTGAACAGATAGCCTCCTTGAATGAAATAACTCAAATATGGAGTTTTGTCGATGTTCTAAGGCTCACGACAAGCCTTCCATGCCTTCGCAAAATCTTCGTCGTTCTCATACTCAGTCTTTATCGACTCTATCCCTGTTGCCTGAACAGTCGTTGTGCCCAATAGTGCAACTCTCCTGCTTAACGCGTCAGTAACTTTGTTCGACTTGCCCGACCTATGTCGCAACACGAATGTATATCTCTGGAGCAGCTCCACGCACTTCATGTGTCTCTGATCCAACTTCGACTGAGTATTCAGATACCTCAGTGCTTGGTGATCCATGTATAACACAAATTCCTGAGGCAACAAATAATGCCTCCATTTCTTCAATGCTTGTATGATAGCATAAAATTCTTGGTCATAGACCAAATATTTTCGCTTTACTCCATTCAGTTTTTCATTGAAGAATGCGATTGGTCAGCCTTCTTGGCTCAACATTGCTCCAATTGTTGTTCCACTCGCATCACAATCGACCTGGAAAACTTTTTCAAAGTATGGGAGCGCCAATACTGGGCTCTCAGTGACCTTTTCCTTCAATTTTTCGAAATCTTACTGGGCCTTATCTGTCCACTTGAACTCGCCCTTTCTCATGCATTCTGTCAATGGTACACAGATACGACTAAATCCCCGAATGAACTTCCGGTAGAAACTAGCAAGTCCATGGAAACTTCTCACTGCAGTTGTACTTGTCGGTTCTAGCCAATCTACTATTACCTTCACCTTCTTGGGGTCCATCTCAAACCCTTTACCTGAAATTACAAATCCCAAGTACACCAATTCCTTCTTCATGAAGAGTACCTTTTGCAGGTTAACCATCAGCTTTTCTTCTTGCAATTTTTGAAATACTTGTCGAACCTGCTCCAAATGTTCTGACTTGGTTCGACTAAAAATCAGAATGTCGTTTAAATAGACTATGACAAACTTTCCTAAGAATGGCTTCAGCACTTCATTCATCAGTCTCATAAATGTACTAGGTGCATTAGTCAATCCGAATGGCATGAATAACCACTCATATAACCCTTCTCTCGTTTTGAATGTTGTCTTCCATTCATCCCCTTCTCTGACCCTAATCTGGTGATATCCACTCTTCAGTTCTAATTTTTTGAAGTATGTCGCTCCACTCAAGCAATCCATCAAGTCATCCATCCTTGGCAATGGAAATCGATACTTGATCGTGATCCTATTGATGGATCTGGAATCGATACACATTCTCCATTCCTCGCTTTTCTTTGGTGTCAATACTACTGGTACTACACATAGACTCAAACTTTCTCGGATCAATCCCCTGTCCAACAACTCTTGGACCTGCCAGTTGAGCTCCTGTCCCTCTCCTGGACTCATCCTATATGGTGCTTTTTTTGGCAGACTTGACCCTATAATCAAGTCGATCTGATGGGATATGCTCCTTGTCGGTGGCAATCCCGACGATTTCTCATCAGCCATTATGTCCCGAAACTCATCGAGCAACTCCTCGACTTCGACCGGAAAGTTCTCTTTGCTGGTCATCCTTTCGACATATGGTCCTTTTGGAATGATTGCAAAACATCCTGAATGTTTTTCTTCCTCTGTGAGGAATTCTTTGGCGGTGCTCATCAACACTCGCTTTTCCCAATGATTGGTCTCACCGTCCCTACTATCGGTTGGCTCTTTTCACCTCAGATTAAGAGTCCTTTTCACGCCATTCCTCCACACTGTTACTGTGTTAGCTCGACTATCATAGATCATCTTACGATCATATTTCCATGGTCTCCCTAACAACAGATGGCATGCATCCATGGGTACTATATTACATAGTATGCTATCCTCCAATCCTTCAACCTTGAATTTGATCAGGCATTGTTCGGTCACCTTAACACAGTGTAATTTCTGTAACCATGAGATCTTCTAAGGGTGTGGGTGTTCTCGACATTTCAACCCGATCTTGTCGATGACTTCTTTCAACACAAGATTCTCTGTACTTCCACCATCAACTATGGTCTTGCAACGCCATTCTCTGATTTGCACCTTCGTTCGAAAGATCGCCTTCCATTGTGATGGTTCCTTCGGATCACGTTGATCTTTCTGGATCAAGGCTCTCTGAACCGTCAAATTTCGGTTCTTCCTTTTCTCACCTCCACTACTATCTGATGTCGATTCTTCCCTCTCGTCGACTTGCTCATCCTTTCGATGTTTGGGTTTTGACTCTTCTGTAGTATGTAGTTTTTCTGGGCACTCATATGCCTTGTGTCCTATTCCTCGACATTTGTAATAGATTATGGCTGGTCTATTAGCTCCCTTTTTATCGGGTGGACCACTTCGACTATACGCACCTCGACCGCAGTTCTCACGACCATCGCATCGGTTCTCTTGTGCTCTTTCTTTCATCGATGTCCCTTCTGTGTGTCAACTATTTTCGACACCTTCTTTCCTGTATCCACTACCTTGACCCTTCACGGGGATAGTCTTTCCACCCCGACAAGTCATCCTGCCTCTGGTCGCTGTGGACTTCCTTGACAGTTTCTCCTCCGCATTCAGAGCTAACTGATAGGCTTCTCTGTCTGCTCTGAATCTCGACATGCTGAGTTCATCCTGAATAGTGTATTTCAAGTTGTTTACATACCTGGCGACAGCTTCCTCTCCTTCATCAGTTTGTCCTGACCGAATCGACAATCGGTAGAACTCCTCCATGTACTCTTTCATGGTCATTTCCTTTTGTTGAAAGTTTTGTAGCTTTCAGAACAAGGAAACCACATAGTCGTTTGGCAAGAACTTCCCCTTCAACTTGGCAACCATCCTGTCCCAAGACTTGATTTTCTCCTTGCCTTTCTTGAGTCTGTCAGCTTGTACATTGTCCCACCATAATGAGGCATGACCCTTCAACTTTAGACATGTAGTCTTAACCCACTTAGGATCCTCGATCTGCTCTACATCGAAGTATTTCTCCATCTCTCTGAACCAGTTGATCAAGTCTTCTGGGTCCAAGCTTCCCGAGTACGTACGCACATCTATCTTTGCCCGACCTCTCATTTTTGTCAGAAGCTAGATGAGTTTTTCCTTTGGTTCTTCTACTGCGGCTTCCTGAGCTTCCACTTCGTCATCGTTGTGGTCCAGTGCTTCAGGAATGCAACCACATCTCTGGTTTTCTTTGATCATTGTGACTTCATTTGTCAAAGTCACATCGTTCAGACGCATTCATCGAACATGTCACAATCCACTGTGACAGCTGCTACACCACATGCTCTTCATCCTCAAACATTAACGCCTCTATGAGCCATTTTCAACCTTCACTGAAAACTCGCACACCTCCGGGTCCTGATACCAACTAACGCAAGTCAGGTTGGTATAGTCGTCTTCTCCAACCAGACTCGCTTCAGGGCTCTGATACCAACTGATGCAAGTCAGGTTGGTATAGTCAGCTTCTCCAACCGAACTCGCTTCCGAGCTCTGATACCAACTGACGCAAGTCACCCTATGGGATACTTTCTTGCTTAACAATACACACGACACAACCACAATGCTTACACAAACAAGGTGTAGAAGAAGATCCCAGAAGTGGTTTATATTACTTCTCAGAAATTGGTTACAATGCAAATAATTGTAAGCAAATAACTAACTACAATCAGCCTCTACCGTTACAACTTAGAAGTAACTATGGTGTGTTCTCCCTATGTGTCAACCTCACCCTCTCCTGGTTCACCATGGAACTCTGAGCTATGGTTCGATCTCAACCCTCTGGACTTCGGCCGGTGTGACTATTCACAACTCCCTTGGCTCTCCACTCTGCACTCTCTTCTCATGTCCCCTAGAATGAAGACCTTCTCTTCCTCTTCTACTCTGTGGGTGCTATTCCCAAGACTATTACAATCCCAAGACACGCGTCCCCCTCTGTTCGTCGATCCTGCCAAATTCTACAAACCTGCACTGTCAGCTTCTAGCCATGCTGTACAGTCTCTTCCCATGACATCCCTGTCATGTCCTTCACCAACTCACAATAACAGTAATAAATTCCTCAGCAAGCCCCACACAGCTACTAGGTATAGTCCCTTGACTTTCTGTCCTTTCAACCCTGCTATAGCAGTCAGTCTCATCACGACCTTTCTGTCGGTTCACTCTTTTCCCTATTATACTTGGCTTCGCCAAACCCTGTCATGTCATAGTTCAACCTCTTGTCGACAACCGACATCTTATGTCGCCCATCGCCTATCGACCATTTCCTGTCAATCCTTGACCTCTCGCAACATATATTGTTCCTTCAGTCAACAGCACCCCGACTGTTTCTGCTCTACTTGTTCACTTCGACAAGTCAACCTGCCCTCCGCACCAGTGGTCATCGGCACTCCTGCTGGTCGGCTCCCTTCGATCGATCAACCTCGATTGATCTGCCTAGACCCCGATGCTCCTGCATCAAACTCCCCAGGTGAAAAAGAATTTGACTGCTCTATCAGTCTCCTGAACTTCTCTTCGAAAATCCACATTGCTTCTTGCAACTCATCATTTATCCATCGCACCAAGTATTCCTTCATGCACGATCTATGGGTATGCCCTACTTCGCGTTCGTCGATTACTTCTGTGATCCCTTCTTTATGTCAGTCTGGAATCTGTTCTGTCCAGTCGATACTGGTTCCTTCCTCCTTTCTGCTGCTTGACCCTTCTTCAAATTTGTACATGTCTGAGACATTCAATGTTGCTGAAATGTTCAAGTCTTCTGACAATTCCAACACATATGCATTGTCCGAAATCTTCTTCAGAATTCTGCATGGCCCTATCTTTTTCAAATTCAGCTTGTTGTACGTTCCTGTCGGAAATCACTCCTTCTGCAAATAGGCATAGACTAAGTCCCAGACCTGCAATGACAACAAATACATCACCTGCAAGATACATTACAAATATTATTCAAATGTTCTACATGCAAATTTCTACAACATTTGTATATTTGTAATATATAATGAACTAATTAACTTAATGAAGACTCTTGTACCTTCCCTAACCATATCAGAAACTCAATCATGATCTAATGAGACCATTGCCTCTTCAGTGTGCATCTCCTGCCATGTTGGAATTGGATGTGGGCCTTTTGGATTAAGAGAGACATATTTCCATGGTTTGACATATACATCATTTTCACAGTGATCAAGCCCCCAACCATTTGCATCAATGCAAAATCACAAAAATAGGCATGCTTCCTCGTTTCAATGGAAAATATGTTACCCATGTCTTTATTTCGAATAGAAGGCAATTTCCTCGTACCAGGGATGGTCTCACAATACCATGGCATGGATCTATTAACATCTCCAAGGGAAACATCCCAAAAGAACCTGCATCGAATTCAGTTTGTCATATGTAAATTCCTATCCAGTATGTGTTCTTTTGGAAATGATGATATTGAATGTTATTAGCTTATTAATTGAGTTTGGAGTCTATTACCTGCACACTGGCCTTGGTTGTTCGTGACCTTGATGTCCCAAATGATGTGTGCACCAATCAACTACTTCAGTGGAGCATTTGAGTCGAGTTGCACCATGACTCATCTGGTACCCTCCGAAGTGCTCGTTTCACACATGCACCTATGCCATCATGTTCACCCTTTCCATGCCTTATCTCAGAAAAGCTCCAGGTGTGTCGGGTTCCTATCTGTTTGTGAAGGCCACTCAACCAATAAAATGAGCATGCTGATTTGAATTGCCTTGCAAACCCATCTGACCAAATCTAGTGTTTAGTAAATGATATGCCTCTCTGCCTGAATGAATCATAAATCAACCCAAAGCAGTGTTGAATGAACAATGTGTCATGCTCATGATCATCGCTAACATAAAAATGGTACTCCTTGATCACTTCATGTGACTGAGGAGTGCTATCCCTACCATCGATGCTTTCCTGAGCATGTCTGTACAATACATGTACAAAGATAAACACCTGGTCGGAGTGATAGTACTCACCCTGTATCTCTCTCTGAGGAGAAAAGGTGTAGTTCTCCACAAATTCTACCACTAATAAGATTATGCTCAACGCAAATACATCATGAGAATGTTTGAATTCTGAAACTTGCCACTTGGACCTATGGGAGGGCTTTATGTATTTATAAATCTGACTTTGAAACTTCTCCATGAATTTTGAAATAGGAATCTCATCATCGAGCAAGTCGATCCTCTTGGATGTCATAGATGAAGAAGATGTTGGATTCATGGTGACCTATTTGTACCACTTACACCTAACGGTGATATATGAAAATCCATGGTGTGTTGGATCGATAGGAAAGTTCCTATGGAACAATGTCAAATCATCACGTTCATGGAATTTTTTCCCACCTGCAAACCTCTTATTGAAAAACACGTGTTCATGATTCATGTTGCATAGTATCATAGAAATAAAATCTCGTAATGTGTGAGGAGCTAGTACACCGTTCCAGTGCCTTTTGCAAAAATCTAGAAATGTGTCATAGTATAGTTGAAATTCAACGTGGTACCGGCAGCAACAAGTGTCGCGGACCATATTCGGCCTAATAAACCGCGGTTTCAATTTGTTGAACATGCTAAATGATATTTTAACACCAAGATTGGTTTTTTGGAATTCCTCATAAAGTGCAACTCCCATCATCTCCATCACATGCTTACAGTGCTCCTGATAAATGCCTTTGGATAAACATTGTCGCAGGACATGCTTTCGATCTGGAATACCACAAGAATGGCTATCCCAAAACTCTATCACCTTCTCTCTAATGCCTGCTTCCATCCTACCTCGATAGGGTTCCCTAGAAATAAGAGCCCAATAAGTAGCTTCAACATTTTCATCTATTCAGACCCTGAATTTAGTATATTTGAGCAATGTTCTTTTTTAAACATTAAGCAATGATGCCATTGTTGATACCATTCGATTTCTTGCAGTGTTTTGTGCCACAAAAACCATTGTCATTTCCCTATGAGCAGCTTGGGTATCATTGTTTCTTGATTTTCCAAATGAAGATAATCCAATTCTTACATTTTCTAATGCATTCTCGCATGTCTTTTTTGTTTTAACATCTTGAAAACCCAACAACTTTGTGGCACGTTTCAATTTTTTGTGTTTTATCAACACATGTAGGATTTGAGCTTGTGCCATTGTTGAATGTTGTTCAAAATATGACTTCATTATGTTATTGACATGCTCTCTAACTATCTGACCAGGGATCGAGTTCCCAATCTCTTCTTATGCCGAAACAACTGCACAATCCTCTAGAAAATTTACACCCCTTCCAACCTCACTGCAACTTCCAATTATATTTTCAATGTGAGAGGGAAAGGTGTCATGTGATGGCTGATCAGGATCATGAGGGGGCACAGGGTCATGTGATTCTTGATCGCCATTATGTGATGTCTGACCATAATCTCTCCGTACATAACATGTAAATTAACAAATTGAAAATTGGCTACTTGATAGTTGTGCATTGAACTCTAAAATTGCTGGTAACTTGAAATTTGATGTGGAAATTGAAAAATTGAAAATTGAAAATTGCATGTGAATTGAATTTTCCAACTAATACATTTAGCTTGAGAATTGTTCTTAGTAAAAATTGAAATTGCTAGTAACTTGAAATTTGAAATTCCTCAAGTAACTCGAAATTGCTAGTAACTTGAAATTTGAAATTCATCAAGTAACTTGAAATTGCTAGTAACTTGAAATTTGAAATTGCTCAAGTAACTTGAAATTTGAAATTGCTCAAGTAACTTGAAATTCATAACTTAATTAAACTTGAGAATTGTTCTAGAAGTAAAGTTTGAAATTCCTAGTAAAATTTGAAATTGCTTGCAACTTGAAATTGGTAGTAACTTGTACATTTAACTTTAAAATTGCTAGTAACTTGAAAATCAACTATATATATTTAAGTCGAGATAATTATTAATAAGTTCATAAAAATTATTGTGGGCATAAAAATTAATATCATTTATAATCATCACATTACATAATTGTGGACAAATTTTCTTTATGTAATTTATGTCCATTTTACTTTTACATTACAAGAAAAATGTTATTTTAACTTTATGGTATAAAATAAATAAATAAATATTTAAAATACAAGTTGCAAATCACCACAAAGAATAAATGATTACAACACTTCTACCCTAGAATTTCAAGGACAACATCATGCATCCCATGTTGTATATACATGAAATAGAAATGTAAGATTGGTTTTTTACCCATGATAGCATACCTATTATACTCTAAATGTGGGGAAAAAAACATTGATTTAGAGATGAATATGATATTTAATTAAAAACATTGTAGTGATATGATTGAGGAGAAATCCATATATTTTAATGTAAAATAACATTTTCATTAGTTCATGATTTTGCAATTTCAACAATAGACAATTATGGAAATTGTAATTTTTATTATAAATTGCAATTTAAGGATTTTTTATCAATAATGCTTCACATATCAATGCAAGATTGCAAACATTGCAAATACTTTTTTCCAGTTTGTCCTAACAAAATATATGATTCTAATCATTAATCTTATCATGGTGATATGTCATGTTATGTAAATAAAAGTACATGTGATAGATGAATTTTTTTTAAAGTAAACATTATAATTAAATAGCTCTTTGAACATTCATTTGTATTCAAATATTCATTACTATGAAAATATTGCCAACCATCATAACTATGAAAATATTGCCAACCACCATAACTATGAAAATATTCATTCATTTGTCTTCAAATTGAATAAATTATAACTAATACATAACTATCACAACATGTTCATTTCAAAATATTCATTCATTTGTTTTGAAATTAAATTTTCTAACAAAACCAGAATTGAAATTACATTTAACTTGAAATTGTTAATAACTTAAAAAACTGCAATTAGTTACATATGTACAATTTTATTTGAAAATAGTGTCCAAGTGTACATTTAATTTGAAAATTATTCTAATAGCATTGAAAATTGTTAGTAAAGTTTAGAAATTTGAAAATAGTTAATATGTATATACATTTTAACTTGAAAATAGAATCTAAGTGTAGATTTCATTTGAAAATTGTTGGACAATAAAATTGAAAATTGTTAGTAAACTTTGAAATAATTTGTAAATTGTTAAAGCAACTTAGAAACATAATTTGAAAATTGCTAGCAACTTTGAAGTAATTTGAAGATAGTTAAAAATATGTACATGTATTAACATGAAAATAAAATCTAAATTTACATGTTTCATTTGAAAATTGTTCCAATTTAACATTTGTTAGTCACTTGAAAATTGTTCATTTAACATAAAAATTGTTGCAAACATTAAAATTTAAATAACAAATGGATGAAATAAATAAGAATATCATTACAAGTAAATATGAAACAAATTAAATTATTAAATTTAGTTAAATTTATTGGAAAATTGTTACTAATTTTGTAAATTATGTAGCATGATATTTAAATTATGATAGCATGTAATTCAATAATTTACCTTTGTTGTCTTCCATTGGAATTTGTTGCACCAAATGTGCATCTTCTTCTTCTCTCAACCTTTCTCTTTGTTGTCTCATTTCGTTTTCTATACTTCTCATGCTCTTCATTGTCATTTTGTTGTCTAGCATGTTTTCTTCATCTTTTTTTTTTATTCTCCATCAATCTACAATGAAAACAAACAAAAAAAAATTCAAATTGTTATAATAAACAACAATATGTTAGTATGAAATCTTGAAATATTCCTACAAAGAAATCTTACATGTGTAATGAGCTCTAATTCAACAACATGAAAAATGAAAAAGCTCTAATTCAACAAGATGAAAATGACAAAGCTCTAATGGAAAAAAAACTAGCAATGAGTTAAATTGTTGTTTTTTATTAATTGTTTGCTAGTTATATACAGGTTCGTTGATGTTTTTACAAGGGAAGGGTAGTTGGAAACATTAGTTGTTGCCAACTCCTTTCACAGTTTCGCCCCAGTTCGTTTATATATATTTTTTTACATAGACAAACCCTTGATCGAGCATATTTTATAGACCCTCGATCTAGCAAATACCTCGATCGAGGGTTTATCAAGACCTCGATCGAGGTATTTCTAAACCCTCGATCAAGGTCTTGATAGAACCTCGATCGAGGGCTTAAAAACCAAGCCGAGTGCCCTTTTCCCTGCAGAATGAAAGTTTTGTCTTCCTTCCACACAGTTAAACAATGTCATTAAATGCTCATTAATGAGTGGACTTGATACCATTGGATTTTTCAATGAATTCTCTATCCAAATACATAAAATTTACGAATTTTTATCTTCACATGTCTTTTGTTTTCAAATTTCTACTAAAAATTGCCCTAAAAAACCCTGCCGACAACTTTGATTGAGCTCAAAGATAAATCCACAACATTCAAAATACACATCCAAAAAATTTGAAAAAATACACAAGCCCCAGATAAATGCGTCCTCTTTAATATGGCATTTTTAATTTTGCAAATTATGTAAAAAATCAAAATATTTCGTGCACACACACACATGTGTGCAAAATGCGACTTAAATATTCATTGGTTAGTTTCGAAAAATAATAATAAATATAATTTTTCGAGAAATATTAAAAGAAAAATATGTAAGCCCTAGTGCATTCTGTTTAGATCATGTTCACATATTTCGTTTTTTTAAATTATTACTTTAACATTAAATTATTGTGCACACACACAAACTACTTGTTAATTGCTCTTCAAATTTTTAAGTACACAGGTTTAACTAAATGAAAATTCGACACGATATATGACATTGGTATATTTTGAAAAGACATCATTGGAAATCCAACATAATTCTCTACATTTCGTTTTTCAACCGCATGTCAAAATTCATGTGGCAAGTATGAGTTTCGAGGGCTTCAATTAATACATGGGTAAAATTTCTATTTTTCACCGTCATATTTGGCCAAAAAGTGCGACCCATTTTCATGGAATAACCCACTCCAAATCTCTCAACAATAGTCACCATTGATGGTCTACACAACTCCATCAGATTATTCTTTATTTTTTCTTTGGACAACAACTAATTATGTCATATAAATTAAAAAAACCTTATCTATGTCCTAAGTGTTTTATCCTTTGGTATGAGACCATTTTTAAATTAGGAGGTATTGGTGGATTTAATCTGTTGACTTATACAATAGATTTTAGTAATCTAAACTAGTTTAACAACCATTCCACCACATGTGCTTGGGTACACCAACTTTGTATGTAAGCACTTGACTTCTTCAATCACTCATTCATTGCCTCCAACACCATTTTCTATAGTAAGTCCACAGTAATCATCCTCTTCCAAATCTCTCTAGATAGAGGATATTCAAAAGCTACATCAAATCTACAAGACCACCCACTTATAGAGTATTCCATTAGTGAATCAACCTTCGATTTTCATTAAACCTCTTGTTTTGCTCGATTGTCAATCCTACATTAGGTGGAATGTAACACCTCCAAAAATCCTTCAAAAATTAAAAAAATTTCTAAGTAGCATAAACCTATCATTAAGTTCTATGATTGTGAACACCTAAAAAGTGCTCACTAGCTCATTCCCTTATTCACATGACCCATTTGTCCACTTTTCCACCATCTGAGCCTCTGAAACCAACAAAAGGTCACCAAAAGACCTTAGTACACCCCTTTTTCCATTAAAAAAGATTATTTTTTCAGAAAAGCATAAAAAACCCTCAAAAAGGGTCCAAATTCCCAAAAATATTAAAAAGGGAATTAAAATATTATTTTTATTCAAAAAAGGAAAAAGGAGGGAAAAGTACCTAAACCATGTTGGTCAATACCATTTGGTTTCCACAAAACCACAAATGGTATTTTCCACCACCAAAACCTATAAAAAGGTGGTACGGGCTCCTCATTTCACATCCATCCATTATCTCATCCATATGCTGCTGAAATCTCCCTTGAGCATTTTAGCCATTGCAAACCACATTGGAGAAGAGACCATTGGAGATTGGAGTTGCTCATCCTTGGAGCTATTCAACCTCACCATTAGAGGTATTGATTCCGCAAGCACTTGCTTGCCCCATTCTTTCAATACAAATTCTTTATTTTATATGTTCTTGTTCTTGATTTTAAATTATTTTGGTTATTTGATTAATATCTTTGCTTAGATCCATGAATAGTCTTGTTTAATCAGTTTATTGTTATTTATTTCCATTGAAACTGCTGCTACTAGTTAGCAGGTGCCCATAGCACTAAGCCTGGTTGCAAAACCGGGCCAACAGTTTTTGGGGACTCCGCTTTGGTTTGAACTATAGATCTCTAGTTTTTCCTTTAATCTTAGTTTTTTATGAGTTTTTAACCTATAGATCCATAGATCTGCCATCTTAGACAGCAAATCCATTGCTGCTCTGAGATTTGGCCCCATAAACAGCCCGAAATTTTCAATTTTCGGGTTCGTTTCTCGGTTTCCATGCACGGCTTCCGCCTCGCGGTTTTTTGCCAGACAGTCGCGCGGCCCATCGCGACTTTTCTGCGTTTTTCCTCGCGGTCCATTGCGGCCTTTTGCCAGACAGTCGCGCGGTCCATCGCGACTTTTCTGCGTTTTTCCGTGCTGCACGCCGCGGCTTCGCGGCCGATTTTCGCGCTGCCCATCGCGGCTGTGCGGCTGAAACCCGCGCGGTCCATCGCGACTGTGCATCCAAAACCCGCGCGGTCCATCGCGAATGTGCGTCCAAAACCCGTGCGGCCCATCGCGGCTATGCGTCCAAAACCCGCGCGGCTGAATTTTTCATTCGGCCATCCTGAAAATTTTTTTTACTGTACTTTCTGCCCATAGCACATTTTTTACAGTATTAAATCCTGCATATTTTACAGCTTTGAAAAAATTTGTTACTATTTAAAAGTGCATATCTAGAAATCTTTTTAAAAATTTTCAAGAAAGTGAAGAAAGACTCATTTTGCATTTTCATCTAGATTCAAATTTTTTCTTGTTTACTTCTTTAAAATCTTGCCCTTAGCAATTTTTCTTGAAATGAAGAAATCCATTTATTTCTTTTAAAAAAGAAGTCTATTATTTGCTTTCATAAATCCAAAAAATCCATTATTTTTTGAGTTATTTTTTGAAAAGCATCTAAATTCCTTTTAGTGAAAAGTCATAAATATTTGCTTTTTTATTTTCGAAAAATCCTTTATTTTTTGAAAGTTTCCTGTAAAGCATTTAATTCTTTTCAAGTTCAGATTACAACACCTCACGTGCACTCACACGATCACTTAATTGAACTAAGCCTTAAAACGTACATTAATTTGAACACACTTTTAACACCACTTGGGGGAACACTAAAAGAATTCTTGTAGCTAGGTAGTATTGGGGGGATAGGTGTTCCAATAACACCCCTCAGTTCTTACATCTGAGACATAGAAGTTGTCCAATTAGGGAGCTAAAATCTCTTAGTACTTTTTGGCGCGGTCACAACCGGTTTGTGGGAAGGCCTCTCCCTTAGGAGGGTTGAAGTCGCGAGGATGGTTCCGGAAGCCTGAGTGGGATACCAAAACCCATTCAGTAACCGAAGGGCTACCATTCGCAGTTCTCGGGATATCCCTGTATTGGGATATTGCGATCAAAGGACCAAACGGCAGATTTACCTTTTCTCGACGCGTCATGAACGGAGTATCCTAGTAGCATGTCTTTAGGATTGATTACCCGGTGTCCCTCCCGGTAGGGGGATATCTAGCCGTTGTCTCAACATTCATATTGTCTGACTTGGATTTCATCACCTTGCAGAGGATATCGTCTGTTTGAGTCACAATACTTTTAGATTAGGTGTTTGCATGATTTCAACCTACCTGTGGTCTAGTTACACCTATTTTTTCTAGGAGCCGCTTGCATGTTGGTATTCTGACCAGTTGTTGCATTCCTCCACTTATTGTAGCACAGCTGCTAGAATAAGTGCATTTTTTGAGGATTGATTTTTTGGCCTGTGAGCCTTCTTTTTTCACTCCCCTTCTTGCACCCTTGGTTGCAATAGGGTTTTGAGTCTTTTTTATATATCACCACCTGATACTTAAATAAATTTTTTACACACGAACATTTTCTCACCATTGAGAATTTTAGACGCTCTCGTCATCTACAGGGCGAACTCCCAGAGTTTAGTCCACTTGGATCTCCACGTCACGGACGCAGAGCCTCATCCCTTGATTCGACACATCGTCAATCAATTAGACAGTCATCCGATTCTGACATACCCCACTTCACCTTTGATTTGGAGGTAGAATCCGAAAATCCCGAAGAGTTACCACCAACCACAATTATGTCTGGAACACCATTTGATCCACTATTTACAACTACCATAGGTCAGACATTTGCAGACCCTTCTGCTGTAGTACCATCCACGGCAACAACCACCCCCCTGGGTATGCCCAATATGGGTAACACTCCACATTTAGGAATGCCTAACACAGGGCCACCACCTGTCATGGGTATACCCAACATGGGGGTAATACCCCCTTTGGTTTCCACAAACCCCATCCCAGGAATCCCTAGTACGATTCCCAACCCAAGTGCAACCCATGTTGCACTTGGGAGTGCTATCCAAGGAATCCCTAGTACGATTCCCAACCCAAGTGCAACCCATGTTGCACTTGGGAGTGCTATCCCAGGAATCCCTAGTGCAATTCCTAACCCAAGTGTAACCCATGTTGCACTTGGAAGCGCTAAACCATACCAGCCCACACCCATGGAAAAGCACATACCTTCCATACCTGGCGTACCTTTAGGCGCTACTGGACCCCTACACCATACCACAATGGCTAGGCATGTCCCCGCCTTAGTTACCACACCGGCTAGCCTACCATACATGGCAAGTCTCAACCTGCCAGACCTAGCTAGGTTAATAAATGACCCCATTAGACATGATCCTGCGTGGCCCCATATGCCCACCAAACTTCCCTCTGACATCCCTAAGTTTGAGGGTAAGGCAGGGGAAGACCCCCAAAACCATATCATGTCCTTCCATCTATGGTGTTCCTCCAACTCCATAGTGGACGACTCTGTCCGCCTCCGTTTATTACAGCGCACTTTCACTGGCTCTGCAGCCAAATGGTATATCGAGCAACCCCATGGGACGCATTCCACGTTTACCTCCCTTGCCTCGACCTTCCTGCAGTTCTTTCAGCTACCTATCCGCTATGATGTGGGCGTCAAAATCCTACTGTCTTGCAGACAGAACACGGCCACGCATATCACTGACCATATTCATGATTGGCGCCGGCGCCGAAGCCTATGCAAGATCAAATTAGACGACCGAATCTTTTTAGACTGGTTCCTTAAATCCCTCCTTCCTCTCATTGCGAAGGATGTAGCATCTGAAAGACCCTAGTCCGAGGAAGAGGCCATCCTCAAGGCCCAACAGTTTGATCTCATCTATGCCCAGTCGGGTTACTTATACACGATCATACCGGACGCCCCACGAGGCGACTCTGCACGCGGTGACACACCGGGGGTATCACATGCCGCTGATGGCATTATTGGCCAAATTACACCGCAAGCAAAACCTTTCAGTATGGTGAGCACCATGCCTGCCCCAGACCTTTCTAGGGCTACATCGAGTTCCGGAGCGACAACTTCTTATGCTCCAACAAACCAGACCCATCATGTTCATGGACCCTCTTGTCCACAACATTGTTATGGCCAAGCGCCATCAGCATATGTACCTCCTACATACTATGCTCAACCTACGATACAGACCCCCATGCAGTTCCCACAACAGCCCATGCATTACCCACAACCGGTTGCACCAGCTAACTTCACACCTCCACCAGCTCAGGGGTACCAACAACCCCAACAGGCAACTGGACCACCTCCAGCTCCACCTGCATACTATCCACCGCAACCTGCTCCCGCACCTACGGCTCCTCAGAATCCCCCCAATGCTTAAGGGCATGTGTACGCACAACAACATCAGCCCCAATACCAAAATAACCAATGCAACCAGGGTGGGCAACCAAACCGCGGAAGAGGACGTAACCGTGGAAACAACCAAAACCATAACCAAGCTCCACAACCTACCCATCCTCCGCAAAACAATAACGCGGTGCCTGCTCATCAGAATCCTGATCAGCCACCTAAGCAAGCCAAAAATGCTAATTTATGAACAAACCATCCTTGTTCCATTTGCGGTGTCGATGGCCACTATACCCACGCTTGCCCACATCTGGAGCGAGCTCGACAACTATGGATAGACGACGCCCATCGTCAGGGGTAGGCGGCTCCTCAGCCGCCACCCAACCCCCCACCACCTGAACAACAACCTTTGGTACTACAAAACCCTTTTCCAACACAAGGAGTGGTGAACACTCAGCCGTTAGCCCCCCCACAGGGCAACGTGCAACCACAACAAATCACTTACGCCGCTCCTGATCAACCCATGTTTGATTCAGGCACTCACCATTTATTGATGATGTCCACAGCCGACGTCAATATCCAAACCCGACGGAACCAGTATGGTCCTACCTCCGAGGCTACCCCCGCCGATAAGGATGCTAACACTAATCCCTCCGATCAGACGTTACGGATACCACCTCTTCCACTCGGTGGTGCCTCTAAAGCACCTCGTTTCCCTCTCCGTCGTATAAACAACAACCCCAATGCACGGGCTGCG
Organism: Larix kaempferi; assembly: GCA_027924585.1. Taxonomy (NCBI): domain Eukaryota; kingdom Viridiplantae; phylum Streptophyta; class Pinopsida; order Pinales; family Pinaceae; genus Larix; species Larix kaempferi. The sequence goes on from BSBM01001023.1 coordinate 4,835,166, forward strand.
TCAAATTACAACATCGTAGATGACCTAGCTCAGTCTCCCGCAGCCATGTCTGCGTTAGAAGTCTTAAAAAATTGTCCTACGCAGCGCAAGACTTTACTGTCCGCCATTGGGGCGATCGACCCAAATGATTCGAAATTAATGACCTTTGATTTGGACCAGTCCGAACCACGTCTGCCTTCCACCATAGCAGTCCAAGTTTCTGTTTCTATTCGGAATCTTGTCATCCATCGATGTATCATCGACGAGGGTGCTTCCACATGCGTCATGTCCACGTTTGTTTGGCAGAAGTTGGGATCCCCTGCTCTCCAGCAATCTACCACTGCATTGCGGGCCTATGACGGTCGCTCAGCTCAACCTCAAGGTCTACTACCCAAGGTCCCCGTCCAATTGGGTGGGAAAACTGTGCTCATCGACATTGAGGTCATTAATGCCCAACTCGATTATAACCTTTTACTCGGCCGCAGTTACATGTATGCCATGAAAGCAGTTGCCTCATCCATTTTTCGTACCATGATGTTCCCCCATGAGGGACGCGTGGTCAAAATCGACCAACTCACCTACTATGATCCCAACGCCCCTGCAGCCCCCGAAAATGTTCTTCCCATGATTGAACAACCAGCTTTGAGCGCAGTTACCTTCTTTTTGTCTTCTGTGGGACCCGGACTCTACTCAGATACACCCATGACCTCTACATTCCAGGCCATTCCACCACCGTCACCAGAGACCCAGGTCGCAAACCTCTGTACTCTTTCACAGAATACACAAACACCCGGTAGTCAACCACCATTGGTCCCTAGTCAAATTGGGGTTACACCCATCCACACAATCCCCTTTCTATTTCCTCCTTCGGGTGTAGTAAGTGCCCCGGTTATGGCTACCCTTAGTCTACCCGGGCTAACATTGGGATTACCCGTGTGGTATATTTCACCTCCAGTTCCATCGCCAACACCAAATGTCATCCTGCAACTGGTGCAACCCATTGTTACTTCTACCCAACCACCTCCCGGTATCACGACTCCTTCGTCGTCGACGAATCCCCCTCCATTCGTCAGGCCCACTGGGGGCAGAGGCCCACAACCATACACTACGGTACCCCCACCCAAGGCAGTTAAACCTCCCCCCGTATTTCGTGCTCCTCCAAAATGCTCGCTGTGTGATGAGTTAGGCCATCCAACCCATCAGTGTCCACAGTTACCTGCATTGCAGGAACACATGCAAATGTTGGACGATGACCCCAACATCCTGGTGGTCAAATTAGATCCAAACCCCATGCCTCGCGATAAATCACTTCGTACCAACCACCCATGTGCGATATGCGGTATTTACGGCCACTACTCCCATCACTGTCCTGACATCCCAGATTACAGAGCAAATCTCTACGAGATGAACAATTTGGACCTTGAGATGGCACCCCCTACTATCGAGGAGATCTACCCTCCCCCATCATCCTCATCCGGAGAGATTAACACCATCTACATGATCTCTTCGACTACCACTACCTCATCGCTCGATTTGACCACTCAAAGCTCCCGCAATGATGAAGAGGTTCTCGAGACTCCTACTACCTTTGATTATCCCGGCGAAGACATGCACCATCGTCCATACTTCCTCCTGGAAGAGACTTCATCCACCACCACTACCCAATCCGCGGTTGAGTCCAAGGATTTCCTTCCTACTAAAATCGACTGGTTAACGGATCCCATGGCCGATATTCCTCCCGTCATCCACATTGACATCTCTGACCCACTTGGTGCCCTTCATACCATCACATTAGGAACCTCCCACAGTGAGCATGAGATCGGAGAATACCAACAACTGTTCCAAGAATTCACTGATGTCTTTACTTGGTCAGATACCGAAATGCCTATCCTTGACCCCGCCATTTATACGATCTCCACTGGATACCCCTCTGTCCGGTCGGCCCCTTCCATTGATCCCTTTGACACACAGGTTCAACCCTTTCAAATCGACCAGGAAACCACATGTCCACAACATGGGGGCAGGCCCAAAACCTTGCCTACTCATCATCATCGTGATCCTCGTCGGAGATACTAGGGGCATCCACCCCACAAAGGGAATCCCCCATCATCATATCATCACTTCAGTATGCCACCACGACCCACAGCCTCATGGTATAACACCCCGCCAGCAGTTGCTCAATGCCCTATTGATCTCTCTTTGAGACAACATCTGCACCACATTAACACCTCTGAGTTAGGGGGCAAAACAGATTACCTCGACCCCGGGATAGGGGGCATGATCAATCATTTTGAACCTTCCCCATCATCTCTATCTCAACACCTCAATGAGCCCATCGTTCAAACCAACACATATGTGATCCACAATCACAAACCCCATGCACATAGAATGGGGGCAGGTCATTAACCCTGCTCACTTTTTCATATTTGTGATCTCAACCATTTTTTAGGTCACGTGTCACTTGTATATTTCAGTTGATTTGATACACCTAGTATTTTGCCCCCACCGGTCATCATTTCTACCCCCCACTGCATCCTTCGCTTGGTGGGATCACCTTTATTTGTAGCCATTTTTTAACCTAGTTCTTTCCTTTAACCATTCTGGAGTCCTTATGACCTCCGTTTTTCGCACCATTTGCACTGCCGGATTCATATTTCCGTGCCTGTGATGATGCTTGAGATCATTTCTCGCTCTCACCAGGACCAATATCGACATTGTGTCCCGACACCTTGTCGCCCCAGTTTGCGTACCACTTTGGCTGCTCTCTGTTTTTGATATATTTGATATCATCAGATTCATTTTTCCGAGCCCGTGATGATGCTTGAGATCATTTCTCGCTCTCACCTTTATATTTTGCGGGCATTTTTCCCATGCCCTCACGTCGCCTAGGTATGCGTGCCACATCGACCGTTCTCCGTTTTAGACAAGTCTTATATCGCCGGATTCAGTTTTTCGCGCTCGTGATGATGCTTGAGATCATTTCTCACTCTCACCTTTTGATTTTTCGGGCATTTTTCCCATGCCCCCTCGTTACCTCGGTTTGCATGCCACATTGGCCGTTCTCCATTTTCGACGTGTCTTATATTGCCGGATTCAGTTTTTTGTGCTTGTGATGATGCTGGAGATCATTTCTTGCTCTCACGCCCATTTTTTAGGGCATTTTTTCAAAACACCACTCATCACCTCGGTTTGCGTGCCATATCGGCCGTTCTCCATTTTTGGCATGCCTTATATCACCGGATTCAGTTTTCCACGCTCGTGATGATGCTCGAGATCATTTCTCGCTCTCACCTTTAGATTTTTTGGGCATTTTTTCCACGCCCCCTTGTCACCTCGGTTTGCGTGCCACATCGGCCGTTCTCCGTTTTCGACAATCCTTATGTCACCGGATCCAGTTTTCCGCACTGATGACGATGCTTGAGACCTTTTCTCGCCCTCATCAATCCATTTTTGTTCGGTATAATTTTATCCCTTTTTTGGGCCGAGCAACCCCTTTTACGAAAAAGGCACTTAGGGAGTTTCTATTAAGCTCTTTTCTGACTCCTAAAACAATGAAAAGATCCCCGAGCAACCTTGCTTCCTTTCATGCTCGTTAAACGTATCTGAAAGGGCGTCTACCTGGTATAAGTTTATCCCTTTTCCGGACCTTGTAGACTAATTACGAAAAAGGAATACTCTAGTCACATCGGCTAGAAGAGTTCTCCATCTGCATCATTTTATGCTTTTTCGGGCCTTGGAGACTAAAATACGAAAAAGAACACCAATAGAGTCCACTTACCGCTTTCAGACTCTCTAAACATGAAAGCAACCATGAGCATGAGCCGTCCTGGGCTCACAAAATCCACAGGACCGTACCATTTCAGAGCACACTTTTATCCCTTCTTGGAGCTCATTAAAACTACGAAGAAGGAATCAATGGTGCCTCTTGGCGCCACAGCATATCACATCTACTCATTAGGCAGCTTCCCCATTTCGGTCGCCTTTGTTCAGAGTATTCTGCAGTATGTCACCTTGATAATTCCTCGACGACACCTCTCAGCTCGCCCTCCCCCCCCAGAGTCAATATACCAATCAGTCAAAAGCAATGATCCCCACACCTACAAGTCAGTTCCCTACGCTGCCAGGTCAACCATGTCATCATGCTCTGAACAAAGGAAGTTTGATTCTACCCATTTTTTGACCCAGTTATTTCCCATCCCCACAAGTATGTCAGTCCTACCAGCAGTACTACATCACTTCAGTTATACACCTCGTGCTCCTATCAAGGAAACATCATTGCCTTGTTAGTTGCTGGTCTCCCTCTGTCGACGACAACCACATTGATTCCAGAGGACACACCTAGAGGTTCCTGTGTCTTGGACTCATCACCATTTATGATGAGTGCCTACGAATCATTTCGAGAGGAATCCCCAGTGCCTCTCCCAATGGTTATTTCTCACATGCTCGACTTGAACACCTTGATCGCATCGTTGAGACTCACACAGGGTATTGGTCTGTTCAGTTATTCGTCGAAGACCCCGGATACCACCTGACTCCTCCACATTTGAGAGTCTACCTATGGATAAACCAGTTACAGTTTTTCTATAGATATCCGGGTCGCATATGGCGACAGTATTCCAGATGGCTCACAGTCATTGAGTCCATACAGATATTGGACACCTTCAGTTTCAGCAGTTCAATAGTTATTCCAGTGTATCAGTTATTGAGATCAGCCATGATCATGAGTATATCCTACAATAATGTCCCCTCTGGACCATTATGATGTACCAGTATATTTCTTTACGTATTAGATCCCCCTTCTTGGGACTAATTGTTTTGTATATGTCTTGATACGAGCATGGGAATGCCCGCCTCGTCCTTTATCAGAGACTATACCTCATTCATATTGAGGCCATGTAATATTTTTTGTTTTTACAGCTTCTAAGGGACGTGGCTCCAGTCTCCAACCGGTCTCTTCTCCTTCCCAAACCCCTGAAAAAAAGACAAAAGAACTATGATGTCTATCAGCCATACGATGATCTCCTGCCCTCACACATCAGGGGGCAATCTGTTAACACCTAAAAAGTGCTCACTAGCTCATTCCCTTATTCACATGACCCATTTGTCCACTTTTCCACCATCTGAGCCTCCGAAACCAACAAAAGGTCACCAAAAGACCTTAGTACACCCCTTTTTCCATTAAAAAAGATTATTTTTCCAGAAAAGCATAAAAAACCCTCAAAAAGGGTCCAAATTCCCAAAAATATTAAAAAGGGAATTAAAATATTATTTTTATTCAAAAAAGGAAAAAGGAGGGAAAAGTACCTAAACCATGTTGGTCAATACCATTTGGTTTCCACAAAACCACAAATGGTATTTCCCACCACCAAAACCTATAAAAAGGTGGTAGGGGCTCCTCATTTCACATCCATCCATTATCTCATCCTTATGCTGCTGAAATCTCCCTTGAGCATTTTAGCCATTGCAAACCACATTGGAGAAGAGACCATTGGAGATTGGAGTTGCTCATCCTTGGAGCTATTCAACCTCACCATTAGAGGTATTGATTCCGCAAGCACTTGCTTGCCCCATTCTTTCAATACAAATTCTTTATTTTATATGTTCTTGTTCTTGATTTTAAATTATTTTGGTTATTTGCTTAATATATTTGCTTAGATCCATGAATAGTCTTGTTTAATTAGTTTATTGTTATTTATTTCCATTGAAACTGTTGCTACTAGTTAGCAGGTGCCCATAGCACTAAGCCTGGTTGCAAAACCGGGCCAACAATGATCTACTTATTAATTTGCAGAATGTAGAAATTCGAACATTTGTTCTTATTGTTTAGATTACGAGTATAGGATTGACTTCTAGAAAAGTAAATTTAAAGTAACAATGTATACTAGACACAATATTTGTCCATCAATATCCGAGTAGGGATAACAATGTATAAATGCGTGTTGGATTAATAAGAGCCAATGGAATTACCTATCTACCTAAGCATAATGTAGTAGGTGTCTATCGAGGTGCCAGAAACATGAAGTCATAGGAAAAGTGTATGCTCGCAAAAATAAGCTTGAATGTATGGAGGATGGGGTAGCTATAAGAGAATTGAAGAATTGGTATAATGGGAACATGTCATTTAATGTAGAACACCTAGTGTAACATAACCTTTTTGCTAGAAAATTTTTTGTGTTAGCAAACATTATTATAACTTTTATTGTAAAGTTTTATGTTGGACAGGTGTCCAAGGATGACTGTAATTTGCACAATATATTATTATTAAATAAATAAAATAGGATACAAACACCTAAGAGGACTATTAAAAGAGTGGTTACTGATCCACTAGGTGGAATGGAATCTGGGGTAGAAGTAAATGGACAAGTGGCAACATCATGATGCAACTAACTAGCTGTTGATATGGGACAACTCCCTTGAAATGTGGTCATAGTGCCCTGAAAGATGGGACTGGAGCTTGAGGCTCATTTATTCCAAAGTGACCACTAAAGACCTAGGAAGTCTATATAATAGCCATCAGATAATGAACTGAGGTTCATAACTTTTCTTGACGAGGAAATTTACCTTAGGGTTTTGCTATATTTGCACCCAAGAGATTTGATGAGGGGATATTCTATGTTGTTGATCATGTTGTAAGTCTACCAAACTCTTATTGAGTTGAGGAGGTTGATGCTGAGTGAAGAACGCATTTTATTTCAGGAGGTTGATGCTGAGTGGAGAAGGCATTTTTGAGTTCCTTGCTTCTACACAGATTCCACCCACTTATTGGATCAGTAATCAGGCTCGGGGGTTCACTAGAAGCCAGTAGTTGAGCTGCTTCTTCTGAAGCAAGTTGGGAGGAACAAGCCTCCTTGGGTGTTTGTCGGCCCTATCGTCATCTACATGTTCTATTTGTTTATCTGCTGTTAATTAGTTAAATCTCTTTATTTACAAATATTTAATTTTATTTATAGAATGTGTTCTGGTTTAAATGCTTCTACTTTTATTTTTTAAATTAGTTTAAAATTATGAAAAGAAATGCTAAATGAAATAAATGATCTTTGCATTTTTCCCCATGGCATAGGAATTGCATCGTAATCTAGTGCAGAGATAGATTAAGATAGATAGGTATGATAGGTAAGATAGCCACGTGATTGAGAAGATGCAAATGATGTATTTTCTTAAATTACTGTTTACCGTTAATTTTTCTAAGTTTATCTATATCATTGTTTTTCATTGTTATTTATGTATAAATAATTATTCTCAGAATATACAATAATGTTTTCTTCATTTTATAGATATCAGTTGTTTAAATAACAAATCACTTTTCCTTTCTAAGGATTATATAAATTATTTCTTTGTTATAGCATTTAGAAAACATAGACAAATTTATAAGCAGACAGTGCATATTTAGAATCCAAACATACAGTAGAAAAATATAGTACATTTACAACTCTCTTCACACAGAAAACTAGCATATCATGTTTCTTATTCTTCAACATTTCAACTCATGATAGACCTTATGACAATACCTTAAATCTATAATAGAATACCACTTATTTCATTTCCATAGCTCGACATAGTCAAAGTTTGGTATCTTAACGATAACCAAGAATCAAAACCAAACAATTACACAATAATCATTACTGTAGATCGAACAGTTAAAATTCACAGTTTCATCCTCGAGATTTAGTTAATACAATGACTGTAGGATAAATCGAAATAAGAAACATCAAACCCTAACCCTGGAATCTTCATCATAGTGGATCGCAGAGATTTCCTATAATCGACGATTCATACATAAACCAAACTCTATTCTAAAAACAAAACTCATCCACCATTACTTATAGAAATCAAAGGATTATACGATATCCAAACCTGGAGAGACTTGTATTGCAACTATTACATTGTTATAACTATTATCTGTAGGAAGAACAATAACAACATTTAAATCTCACAACTATAGCATTTATTCATCAAACCCTAAATGTAGTATCATGTTTACAAAACAGACAAACTACATACAGGCCGTAAGCCTTCCATAGATACGAATTTCTAGCAATAGACTTATCATTTATACAGACTTCATACGTTTTATCCCATCATATTTACATTTCAACTTTCACAATTTACATAAAGAGAAATGATAGCAGTAGATCATCAAAACCCAAATCGTTATATTATTCTCGGGTCTTTGAGAAAGAACAATTTGACACGACAACCATCAACATAACAGGCTCATGCCTCTTGGGTCGAGGAATCCTCCTCCCCATTCTTTTAGAAGTTTACAAACCCTATCTATACAAATTTACAAAACTCTTTGACATAAAAACACAACACACAGAACATCACACAGTCGGCCATCATCTTCATTTACACAGAGTTTCAAGGCAACTGTCAAGGCTTACCGGTTGGTATAGTTGCAGCCAACCTACGATGCCCAAACAGGAGAAAACCATCGAATCATTGCCCTGTAAACAACAACATTAATGTTGTGGTCAAAACATTTATCTTTTCAAGAAACGAGACTCAGTATTAACAAACAAACTACTACTGCGTTAAATGTCAAATGTGAAAGCTACAGGACGAAGTTTCGAACACATTACCTTCAAAATAGTTGGCAAACAGCAGCAACAACAACCAGACAGGTGCAACAGCAACTGCAAATTACTCATACTATCAAATGCCGAGGCAGAAGGAAACCCCATACAGAGCCATCAACTTTTAAATAGTTAAACAGTGCCAAGACCTGGAATAACCATGGTGAAGGGTTGGTTTCTCATTAGAATCAAATTTCAAATTAAAAACCCTCAACAGGTCTGATGATCGAAAAACACCAAAGAGAAACACTAAGCTGCAACCGAGACATTCACCACTGTACAAAGCACTGTAGAGCTTGGCTCTTTAATATTCATGAGTCACGGTTTCAAAACCGAGGCCTGACAACTCAAAAATGCAAAACAGAAAGACCTACAAACCCTCGACCTATCAGCCAGTTGTAGAGCCATAACCACCGTTTTCCAAGTTCACAATAAACACAATAATCAAAACTAAAGTAGGCTTTAACTCACACCCATCATTACACTACCAGATCAACACTGGAGATCACCGGGTAGACTTATGAAGCATCAATGCCATCTACCACATTAAATGTGTTATCATTACAATCGCCACGAAGGAGACACGAAGGAGCGAGTTGATCAACCTTGGAACTATTATGTTTACACATCATCACAAGGAGGATCAATACCACTATATTGGCACGTGAACAAACTAGCTATACCATCCACGGTGGAATCCCACTATCCACAATAGTTGTAAGCATTCAATGCATAAGTTACGATTATAGTTGCCAACCTGTAACATGAACATTCACCTCATAACATTCATTACATAATACATTGCATATGGTAAGGTCGAATTATATAACGTTGTCAAGGAATTAATTTTTAAAGTCAGTATAGATATGCGCAAAGGTTTGCATATATTTCACATATCACATTGTTTGCATATATCACATATGGCATAATAGCAATAAGGTTTGTATGGTATTACATAGGGTAATACAATGCACACAAAGCACTTTAGTAATGTGTTATAACATATAAGTGTTGGCTATTATTCAATAAAAATCGCATTTAGGTCTTTTCGGTAGTCCAATATTTCATAACCTTGAAGGTTCGACAATTGTCCCAAATACATTGCAGTTAGACTATATAGATAATCCATTAATTAACATTTCACATTGCGTATGAAATCTAGATATCACACACACATACATTCTAATTTATCGTCTAAATGAAATAATTCAAACTATCACCATCATTATAGGGTTTAGACCCTAGACAAGTTAGCAAAACAGTTATACATAGAATTTCGACAAATTGCCACGGAGGAAGAAGATAGATAATTACATACAGTTCGACATGGTTGGAAACCAAAAATAATTATGAGTACAAAACTGTGATATGATCTTTACAGACCTTCTCTGAAAAACTATTTGAAGACTTGTCGCAACTTTACACTCTTACCTATAAACTGTCACAAGTACGAAATCACATGCTTTAGCATGAATGCTAACTAAGCCTGCGGGCATCTGTAGGACCCCTTCATCAATCAACAAAAGCACATTAGTCAAAACAGTTAATTCATCATTCATAAAGAACAACAGTAGAAGTTTGTAGTAGTACAACTACATGTGAATATCATCAAGACATAAGCTGAAATCTGTTAGTCACAAATTCTTACATTATAAACCAGCATGGTATTTAGTACAGCAAAATAACATTTTAGGCATCGTTCTATTTCCACATACAATAATTAAGCAATAGATGTCAAGTAGGAAAATTTTAAATTTTTGTGATTTTTCCGGGATGTTACATGTGGTATCAGAGCGCAAGTTCAAACTCTAGGCTTGATTGAGGCTCGTGTGCGCAAACAAAAAACAAATCAGAAAGTTTATGTTACTAACTTTTGTAATTTAATTTTATTTTTGCACAGATTAGATTGACCTTTAATTGCAGGTATGGAAATACCAGAGGAATCAGTAGAGGACATATCTCCTCGTAATGAACGCATTAATAATAAGAATACTGAAGGAATTTATGTTGAGTTAAACAACCAGTCTTCTAAAATTTTACGCATGGTACAAGATTTAAAATCTGAGTTAAAAGCTGTTAAAGAAGAAAATGAATGGATCCTTAAGGTACAGGAAGAGTAACAACAAAATTTAAAAGGAAACTGTCATAGTGATGAAAGAGGCAAAAAATCAGAATTTAAGGCTGATTCTGAAATAATGTCCCACCAACATAAGCATAAGAAAACAAGAAATGATAAAAGGAACAGCTACTCACCCTATAAATCTAATTCAAGTAATGAAGACATAAATTACGATAGCAATAACAGTGAATGCTTCTCTAAAAAGAGAAAACATAAGCATCATGAACATATTATTGCGGAATTTAAAAAGATTAAGCCACCTACTTTTAATGGCTAAAGTGAGAACGGTGAGATAGTAGAATCTTGGTTGTCTAGAATGAAAAAGTACGTTAATATTTACGACTATTCTTCTCAAGTGAAAGCCAAGATGGCCATTTACAATATGACTGGGAAGGCAGATATTTGGTGGAAGGATCTTAAAAGAATCAAGAGTATGAAAGAAAAAAAAGTAACTTGGACGATGTTTAAAAGTTTGTTTAAAAAGAATTTTTTGTCGGAACAATATTTTGAAGATAAGTCAAAGGAGTTTTACGATTTAAAGTTGGGTACAATGAACATGAAAGAACTGTGGAGCAAGTTCCTTAGCTTGCTGAGGTACATACCCTACATGGTTGAGGAAAAGCCTAAAGTGCAAAGGTTTCTCAGTTGTCTACCTTTTAATAAAAAGATCGTATTGAGTATGATAATCCTTCCACTTTGGAAGAGGCCATGAGGAAGGCAAATTTTTGCTTTGACCAAAACAGAAAAAGAGAAGGAACAACTGGCTGGAAGAATAGTAAGACTAATCAGTATGACTATAAACAGAAGAATTTTAATCATAATGCTGGAGGTTTTAAGAAAAATTTTAATAACAGAAATTTTCCTAATAATTACCGGAATAATGCATCTCAGAACTCTACCGCTGCAAGAAATGTACCTAATAATAATAATTATAGCAATAAAAATAACAACAACAATAGGTATGCTGAACAGAAAGGACCCATAAACTGCTATGAATGTGGTGAACCACTGATCCGAAAGCAAGATCTTTGCTACTCTGTGATGTTAACATGAATTGCATAAAGAGCATGAATGAAGCTCACAAATCCATAAGAAGAGAACCAAACAACATAGACAATAGGCACATAAAGACAACAAGTTGATAACGGAGTTCGTCCAGGATGGCGTACATCTCCGGGCATGCTTCTCAATAGGAGGGCCGATCTATAATCTCAGCATAAAGGCAAAATACATAGTAATGATACAATGATACCTTGGTGACAATTTCCAGGAAGAGAACCGCTGCCCAAAACACAACAAGACTGCTTCCAGCAACTCCGAAGCCTGAAGATGGTGTAAAACGAGTATAAACACTCGTACCTTCCTCCTGCAAAGCTATGCAATCTCCCTTCTCTCCTTTAGCTACAAAGTCTCTACTCCAAAGCATGAGTGGGAAATGGCAAATGAATGGGTTTATATAGGTTGGCTTTCCCTTCTTCACATGACTCTCATGGATCCCTTTGGTTGCAACTAATTTTCCTATCTTGGCCTTGGTTACAACTTCCCCAAGTTGGTTTTCATGTGGTTGGGCTTTTTATTAAATAATAAACAAACCTATTTAAGAATACCCTTAAAATGGCATACCCTTTTGGCTTTTAATATGGTTAAAACCATATTATAATAATAACCACCAACCTACTTTTAAAACTTTAACCCAAAGGCAATATGTGGTCGTGCACATATTTAGGTGGCAGGTAACGTGTATGTGGTGGCGCTCCAATCCATTTGAAAGTTTGTTTTAAAAACATGTGACCATGTGTTAAAGAGTGGGCGCGTTGAGTGGGATGGTGTTGTAACAACCTTGTCACGTTGAAAACCATGCATCAGGGCTTGCCCCGGCCCCTTTTTGCGCCCTTATAAACTTTAAATCAATTTTTTCCCATAGCTTATACATGAGACACCTTGTGGCCCAATGGTAAGGTGGAGCGCTTATGCAGGAGAGGTCATAGGGTCAAACCCCGCGGAGGCCATAATTTTTGTATTATACATATTGGCCAATCCCGTGCTGCCACATGGCGGCCTAGGATTCATCCACCTCATGCCTAGTCGGCATCCAGTCAACTGCCAAGTCACTATCCGTACTACCACATCACCATCCATATGCCCAGTCAGCAGTATGCCAGCTCGGATCCATACTACCACGTGTCACCTTGTGATTGGTCCATACTGTATGGATGCCACGTGTCATCCTCTGAGTGATGCCACTTTTCATCTTTTGGTTGGTTTGTACACCTGCCATGTCATCTTATCCGTACTGTACATATGCCACATGTCACCCTATCAGTGGTGCCATGTCATCATGTTTGTACAGTATGGATGCCACGTGTCACCCTGTCAGTGGTGCCACGTGGCACCTCTTTTTGCCAAATTTGCCTGTTGACCTTATAGAACAGAACGTGATAACTTTCTCATACGGAGTCCATTTGAGGTGAAACGAACGTCGTTGGAATCATCTCGATGAGCCCTTCGTTTTGGTGGTGGTTTTGCTGAGATTGGAGGACTTAAAAAAAATTTCCTTCTTGGACCTCCTGGATCATTCCTCCCCACTGAGAAGCTTTTGGCCTCCAAAAGCCTTTACTAATCAACAAATAGGTGAGGGAATTGCTCCCTCACTTTCTCCTTCTCAATCCACTTGGATTTGCTTGGATGAGTGCCTCTGATGCCTACTCGAAGATAATCAACATCACCTCTGCGAGAAGTCCTTGTCCTTCTGTCCAAGATGACATCTTCCTTTATCTCATCCATGTACTCAGGAGAAAATTCATCAACTGAAGGCAATGAGACATTCTCCCTTTCATCCATGATCATGGGAGGCTCATAGAGTTTCAAGTTCTCCACATTCACCACTGAGTAGATTTGCATGTATGGCGGTAGCTCTAAGCGAAAGGCATTCATCCCAATCTTCTCCAAGATGGTGAAGGGACCATATCTGATGGGCTTGAGCTTCTTGCCTTCTCCGTTCATCCTCTCCTTGCTGATGTGAAGCCACACTTGATCTCCCACCTAAAATTGATGATCAACTCTATGCTTGTCATGGCGAGCCTTGTACTGGGCTTGACTCTTCTCCAACTGCTCTTGCACTACTTGATGTACCTGTTGAACTCTCTGAATGAAACTGTGGGCTTTGTCTTCATCCTTGGAATTGTTTGAACCAACCTCTCTCCCATAAGTCAAGTCCAATGGAGTCTTTGGAAAGTACCCAAAGCATGTCTCAAATGGCGAGCTCTGAGTGGAAGAATGCATAGCCGTGTTGTAGGCATGCTGCACATACTGGATCTGTTCATCCCATAACTTAGGATGCTTGTTGCAATAGCCTCGAATCAAATGGACAACTATCCTGTTGACTACCTCTGTCTGTCCGTCAGTCTGTGGATGGAAAGCGGTGCTTCTCTTCAGCTTGGTGTCCATCATACACCAAAACTTTGTCCAAAACTCTCTAAGGAATCGTGAGTCCTGATCCGAGATAATGGACGTAGGAAGTCCAAAGTGAACCCATACATGCTGAAAGAAAAGAGAAGCAGCCTACTCTACAGTGACCTTCTTTTTACATGGCATAAGAATACACATCTTGCTAAACCTATCCACAACCACATACAAGTAGTCATGACCCCTCCTAGACATAGGCAAACCCCCGACAAAATCCATGGAAATTCTTTCCCAAGGATGGGAAGTAACAGGAAGTGGTGAATACAGCCCCAATTTTCTATTAGTGGGCTTACAAGTAGAGCACATCACACACCCCTTTACATATTTTGTTACAATGTCTTTCATGCGAGGCCAATACACAAGTCTTTGCAAATGAGCCAAAGTATTACCTACCCCAAAATGCCCTGATACAAGAGAAGTATGAGCTTCTCGTATTACATGGACTCTTTCACTGACAGGAACACATAGCTTGCCCAGATGATAGAGCAACTTTCCCTGAAAATAGCAGTCTTCCACCTGTGTGCCATTTGTTAGCTTCTCATAAATCTCCTTGAAATCATCATCAGTAGCATACTTCTCAATATAACTTTCATGGGACAAAGAAGCATTTTTCAAAACAATAGATGCGACAATAGGAGGTCTAGAAAGCATATCTACCACTTTGTTACTAGTACCCTTCTTGTACTTGATAATTGCGGACAACCTGTACATGCCCACATTAGGAAGAGGGGCATCCTGCTGGAGATGAATCTCATGTTGAATCTCCATTTTGGGAGGCAAACCTATAGGTTCCTGAAATATTTCATCATAGTTAGCCACAATATCAATCATAGCCTTTTTATGAGAAGGATCACAACCTTTGAAAGCATCGGATGCTTCAACATCTTTTGCTCTCACAACCATGAGCATGTATCTCTTATTAGTGTTGATGAGTCTCTTCATTTGTCCTGCACTAACAAGAGTGTTGTTATCCTTCATACTATGAGCTCTCACGATGTACTCCACCCCATTTTTGGTGAGATGGTCCTTGTTCTCATGACAGAAGAATACTGCTTGTCGATCATACAAGTATGGGCTTCCCAATACGATACCGCAGATGTCAAGAGGAACAACATCTAAGTCAACCTCATTGATCAACTTTGAAGCAATAGCAAACCTTAACGTGCATTGCTTAGTCACCTGTAGCTTAGCATTATCACATACCCATCCAAGAGGATACGGCTTGGGGTGACGTTTAGCCTGTATGCCCAACTTCTTAACAACTGATTCTGAGATCAAATTTACTTGAGAACCCGGATCAAATAATGTTTCAATCTTTGTATGCTTAGACACAACTCTGATGTGAAACAACTCACTTCTTCTTTGATCATTTTCTTTAGAAACATGAGTAGAACTTGAACTATTATGAGGAGTTTTGTTACCTTGCATTCCCACGGCTGCAATCATGGTTTCGTCACCTGGGTCGGAACCCAAATCTCGTTGCACTGTTGCAACGGTCTTTTTCTTCTTTTTGCCTCCATAATGATTTGTCCTCTGTTTAGGATGCAACTTCTAGCAACTTTCTTCATCATGCCCATCAGTATCGCAATGTTTGCAATGGAGCTTTCCTCCTTCCTTCTTGGCAGTAGCTGTCTTCTTGCTCTTGTCTTTTTTCTTGAACTTGTGGTTGTTGTTGGGCTTGAAAGGCTTCTTCTGATGGTCTTCTTGCAAATGCTTCCGCCTGTTCTCCATATGAGTAGCCTGAACACTTGCTTCATCCACACTAGTAGGATTCAACAATAGCAAAGTATGGCATAGATAATGATGAAGAGCACCAATGTACTTCAAAAGAGTGTCAAAAGAATCTAAAGCAATATTCAATTCTAAAGCTTTCTTTCTAAATTCTTCAGTAAAACTATGAACACTCTGACCCTTTCCTTGTCTAAAACTTTTCCAATCCATCATTGCCTTTTGAACATAACCCAATGGATAAAATTGCTTATGTAAAGCAGAAATAAAAGCAGACCACGATGAGAGAAGATTACCCATTTGTTTGATACCTTGCTGAAGCTTGCTTTCCCACCATACAAGTGCGGTGCCTGTTAGCCGAAGTGAAGCCAAGTGAATCTTCACATCTTCTTCTTTGATCTATTGGACTCAGCAATAGACCTCAATTTTCCTTATCCAATTGTTCAACTTCTCTGCATTCGCTTCCCCATTGAACATGGGCAAATCAAACTTCACATCGAGCTTCAATAAGGGCTTCTTTTGAGGCTCTTTGTGAGGAACCTTGGAATGCTGAGAATGAGATGAGGAAGAAGCACTTGAACTTGTGCTTGAAGCTGAAGGTGAAGAGGGAGGCTCAGGAGGCTCTTCGCGACCTCCTCCTTGGTTAACTGAAGCGTTTCCTTCGTCCTTCACTTCTTTGTCTTCCTTCTTTACTTCATTGCCTTTTCTTTCTTTTGCCATGCATTCTTCATAGTCTGCAAACAACTTGTCTACCTTGTTGGCCATCATATAGAAGACCTTGTGAAAGTTTGCCTCCATCTCGATGTGGGCATCATTAGCATCCATCTTCCTCCTTTGGTGTGCACGTCCGATCTCGGAATTGTAAGGCACTAATGTACCCTCACCAGCTTGCAGTTTATCCCTCGTGAGCATCCACACTCACAATCCAACGTCAAATAGACCTGCTCTAATACCACATGATCCAAAAACAAGATCTTTGCTACTCTATGAAGTTAACATGAATTGCGTAAAGAGCATGAATGAAGCTCACAAATCCATAAGAAGAGAACCAAACAACATAGACAATACGCACATAAAGACAACAAGTTGATAATGGAGTTCGTCCAGGATGGACTACGTCTCTAGGCTTGCTTCTCAATAGGAGGGCCGATCTATAATCTTAGCATAAAGGAAAAATACATAGTAATGATACAATGTTATCTTGGCGACAATGGCCAGGAAGAGAACCGCTGCCCAAAACACAACAAGACTGCTTCCAGCAGCTATGAAGCTTGAAGACGGTGTAAAATGAGTATAAACACTCGTACCTTCCTCTTGTAGAGCTACACAATCTCCCTTCTCTCCTTTAGCTACAAAGTCTCTACTCCAAAGCATGAGTGGGAAATGGCAAATGAATGGGTTTATATAGGTTGGCTTGCCCTTCTTCACATGACTCTCATGGATCCCTTTGGTTGCAACTAATTTTCCTATCTTGGCCTTGGTTACAACTTCCCCAAGTTGGTTTTCATGTGGTTGGGATTTTTATTAAATAATAAACAAACCTATTGAAGAATACCCTTAAAATGGCATACCCTTTTGGCTGTCAATATGGTTAAAACCATATTATAATAATAACCACCAACCTACCTTTAAAACTTTAACCCAAAGGCAATATGTGGTGGCACACATATTTAGGTGGCATGTAACATGTATGTGGTGGCACTCCAATCCGTTTGAAAGCTTGTTTTAAAAACATGTTACCATGTGTTAAAGAGTGGGTGCATTGAGTGGGATGGCGTTGTAACAACCTTGTCACATTGAAAACCATGGGTCGGGGCTTGCCCTGACCCCTTTTTGTGCCCTTATAAACTTTAAATCAATTTTTTCCCATAGCTTATACATGAGACACCTTGTGGCCCAACTGTAAGGCGGAGTGCTTATGCAGGAGAGGTCACAGGGTCGAACCTCGCGGAGGCCATAATTTTTGTATTAGACATACGTGCCAATCCTGTGCTACCACGTGGCGGCCTGGGATTGGTCCACCTCATGCCCAGTCGACCACTAGTCAACTGCCAAGTGACTGCCCATACTGCCAAATCACCATCCATACACCCAGTCAGCAGTATGCCATCTTGGATCCGTACTGCCACGTGTCACCTTGTGATTGGTCCATACTGTATGGATGCCACATGTCATCCTCTGAGTGATGCCACGTGTCATCTTTTGGTTGGTCCGTACACCTACCATGTCATCTTGTCTATACCATATAGATGCCACATGTCACCTTGTCAGTGGTGCCATGTCATCAGGTTTATATAGTACGGATGCCACATGTCACCCTGTCAGTGGTTCTACGTGGCACCTCTTTTTGCCAAATTTGCCTATTGACCTTATAGAACAGAATGCGATAACTTTCTCATATGGAGTCTGTTTGAGGTGAAATGAATGTCGTTGGAATCGTCTCGACGAGCCCTTCGATCTAGTGCTGGTTTTGCTGAGATTGGAGGACTTCAAAAATTTTTCCTTCTTGGATCCTCCTGGATCAACCACATAAGAGAGAAGATTGCCTACGCAACAAGAAGACAACTAACAACATTCATACTCTGTAAGCAGAACCTACAGTTGGAGATATCGCAAGAGAAATGCCTAGGATAAATGCAGCATTGGAGAACCGTCAAGCGGACCCTCAAACATCCATGGTTAAAATTGAAGATATGATACAAAACGAGCCTATTTCTATTTTGATAGATCCAGGTGCAAATCTAAGTTATATTTCACCTACTTCAGTAAACCATTGCAAGTTAAAAATAGAGAAATTTGATAATGCATGGTTAGTTCAGCTTGCAATAGGAACTAAAAGAAAGGTTACAGATTATGTCAAGAATTGTGAAGTATTTTTAAGTCAGCTGAAAATGCAAATTAATATGAATGTTTTACCCTTAAGGTCATATGATTTGTTGATTGGTATGGATTGGCTTGAACAGCATAGAGTTTTACTGAATTGTTATGATAAATCTTTTACATGTATAAATAATGAAGGTAATTCAAAAACAGTAAAAGGAATTCATAGGTAGATTTCAGTAAGGCATATTTTTGCCTTACAAGTAAAGAGAACTGCCATAAAAGGTTGTAAAATATTTACTGTTAATGTTATTAATGATGAGTGCACATCTAAAGAAGACAAGTTAAAATTATAGGATATTCCCATCCTTAGGGACTTTTCTAATGTATTCCCAGAAGAAATTCCAGGATTACCTCCGAAAAGAGAACTTGATTTCACCATTGAGTTAGTACCCGGTGCGGTACCAAAATCGAAGGCCCCCTATAGGATGAATATTCTGGAGTTAAATGAGTTAAAATCACAGCTGAAAGAATTAATAGATAAAAACTACATAAGGCCTAGTGTGTCCCCTTGGGGAGCACTAGTAATTTTTGTTAAAAAGAAGGACGGTAACATGCGTTTGTGCATTGATTACCATCAGCTTAATAAAATGACAATTAAGAACCGATGATATCCATTAATGATATACTGGTTTACTCAAAAACTAAAGAAGAGCATGACGAACATTTAAAAATCATTTTTACCAGTACTTAGAGAACATCAGCTTTACGCTAAGTTCAGTAAGTGTGATTTCTATAAAGATAAAATTCAATATTTGGGTCATATAATTTCTAAAGATGGTATTTCTATTATTCCTAATAAAATTAAAGCGATTAATGAATGGCCTGTCCCAAAAGACGTAACTGATGTACAGTCATTCATGGGAATAACGGGTTATTATAGAAATTTTATTGAAGGGTTCTCTAGAATTGATAACCCCATTACTTCTTTGCAGAAGAAAGGGAAGAAATTTGTATGGGATCAAAAGTGTCAAGAAAGTTTTAATAAGTTAAAAGAGTTATTAACAACTGCACCCATCTTAAAAATTGCATATCCCAATAAGGATTTCATCGTATGCATGGATGCATGCAACGATGGACTTGGAGGGGTCTTAAGTCAAGAAGGTCATGCAATTGCTTTTGAGTCAAGGAAGTTAAAAATATATGAAAATAATTATGCTACTTAGGATCTTGATTTGGTAGCCATGATACACGCTTTAAAAATGTGGCACCATCACTTGATCGGAAGAAAATTCATTTTAATGACTGATAACAAGGGCTTAAAGTATTTATTGGATCAAACAAATCTTAACGCAAGGAAAGCTAGGTGGTTAGCTTTCCTTAGCGAGTACGATTTTGAGATTCATCACATTAATGGAAAGGAGAATAAGGTTGCTGATGCATTGAGCAAAAATGCTAGACTAAGTTCTGTGGCAACAATCAGTACTTTTAAATATGATCTTGAAAATCAGATCGAAGAAGGAATTAAGCAAGACGAAAATTATTAAAAATTACATGATAAAGTGGCTGAAAATTCATCTGAAAATGTTATAAAGGATTACAGTATTAATGAAAAAGGCTTCTTAACATATAAAAACAGAATTTATGTACCTAATTTTTTGAAGGTTAAGATGTTGATTTTCGATGAAGTTCATAAGAGTCCTTATTCAAGGCATCCTGGTTATCAGAAAATGATAACTATGTTAAGAAAAAAGTATTTTTGGCCCAACATGAAGAGTGAAGTTGCTGAATATATAGCTAGATGCTTTGAATGTCAGACAATTAAAGCTGAACATCAACATCCAGCTGGGCTATTGCAGCCCTTACCAATTCCAGAATGGAAATGGGAAATTATAAGCATTGACTTTATTACAGGTTTGCCTAAAAGCAGAAGTATAATGACTCAATTATGGTTGTTGTTGATAAACTTAATAAAGCTGCTCATTTTATTCTTGTTAAAACTATTTTCAAGGCTTCTAACATTGTAGATATTTTCATGAAGCAAATTTTTTGCTTGCATGAAATTCCAAAGGTAATTATTTCAGACCGGGACTCTAAGTTCACTAGCAATTTTTGGACAACACTGTTTAAAGGATTGAATACTAAACTAAATTTCAGCACTTCTTTCCACCCACAAACTAATGGTCAAACAGAAAGAGTAAATCAGATTTTAGAAAACATGTTAAGATTGTATGTTAAAGAGCAGCCATCTAAGTGGGAAGATTACTTGCATTTAGCAGAATTTGCCTACAATAATAATTATCAAGCACCTGCTAAGTTGAGCCCATTTGAGATTTTGTATGGAAGAAAATGTTGTACTCCAATTTCTTGGGATAATCCTGTAGACAGATTGATGTTAGGACCATATTTATTGAAAGAAATGGAGCTAACCATGAAATAGGTTCAAGGTAACTTAAAGGTTGCCCAAGATTGACAGAAAAGCTATGTTGATTTGAAATGCACTGAAAGAGAATTTCAGGTAGAAGACCATGTTTTTATAAAGGTAAAGCCCAAGAAAAGTTCTTTGAAGCTTGGAAGATGTGCTAAATTAGCACCAAGGTATTGTGGACCATTCAAAATCCTATCAAGGATTGGAGCTATTGCATATCAATTGGCATTGCCATATAATTTAAAAATCCACAATGTTTTTCACGTTTCTGTTTTAAAGAAGTATGTGCATGATGCTACTCATGTGATGAATTGGAATGACATACAGGTAGAACCCGAAGGAGATTTTCAGGTGGAACCAGACTGTATTCTCGACTAGAGGGAAATTATGCTTCGGAATCGCACTATAGGGCAAGTAAAGGAGCAATGGAAGCACCTTAGCCCTGATGAAGCTACTTGGGAGCTGGAAAGTAATATGCGGGAAACATATCTAGTTCTATTCCATGGGGAACTTGATGATGAATAAGAAACATCGAGGACGATGTTGAGCTTAAGTGGGGGTGTTTGTAACATACCCTTTTTGCTGGAAAATATTTTGTGTTAGCAAACATTATTATAACTTTTATTGTAAATTTTTATGTTGGACAGGTGTCCAAGGATGACTATAATTTGCAAAATATATTATTATTAAATAAATAAAATAGGAGACAAACACCTAAGAGGACTATTGAAAGAGTGGTTACTGATCCACTAGGTGGAATGGAATCTGGGGTAGAAGGCAATGGACAAGTGGCAACATCATGATGCAACTAACTAGTTGTTGGTATGGGACAACTCCCTTGCAATGTGGTCATAGTGCCCTGAAAGATGGGATGGGAGCTTGAGGCTCATTTATTCCAAACTGACCACTAAATATCTAGGCAGTCTATATAATAGCCATCAAATAGTGAACTGAGGTTCATCACTTTTCCTGACGAGGAAATTTACCTTGGGGTTTTGCTGTGTTTGCACCAAAATGATTTGATGAGGGGATATGCTATGTTGTTGATCATGTTGTGAGTCTGCCAAACTCTTATTGAGTTCAGGAGGTTGATGCCGAGTGGAGAAGGAATTTTGTTTCAGGAGGTTGATGCTGAGTGGAGAAGGCATTTTTGAGTGCCTTGCTTCTACAAAGATTCCACCCACTTATTGGATCAGTAATCAGGCTCGGGGGTTCACTAGAAGCCAACAGTTGAGCTACTTCTTGATGTAGGAGCATCGAGACCTAGGCAGATCAGTCGAGGTTGATTGACCGAAGGAAGCCGACCAGTGGGAGTGCCGATGACCACTGGTGTAGGGAGTAGGTTGACTTATTGAAGTCAACAAGTCGAGCAGAAGCAGTCGGGGTGCGGCCGACTGAAGGATCAGCAGATGTAGCGAAGTCAAGGACCGATAGAAGAGAGTCAACAAATGATGAGCGATGTAAGAGGTAGGGTAGTCGACAAGTGGTCGAAATATAACATGACAGGGTTTGGCGAAGCCAAGTGTAATGGGAAGGAGTGAACCGACAGGACAGTCGAGATGTGACTGACTACTGTAGCAGGGTCGAAAGGACAGAAAGTCAAGGGACTGTACCATTAGCCGTTCAGGGTTGGTAAGGAAGTTATTATAGTTATTGTGAGTTGGTGAAGGACATGACAGAGGATGTCATGAACAGAAGCTGTATAGCATGGATAGAAGCTGACAGTGCCAATTCATAGGATTTGGACAGGATCGATGAATGGGGGGAATGCGTGTCTTGGGATTGTGATAATATTGGAAACAACACCCGTAGAGTAGAAGAGGAGGAGAAGGCCTTCAGTCTAGACATTGTTGGGCCGACCAGAGCAGGGCACAGTGCAGAGCCGAGAGCGTTGTGAAGTGTCACACCGATCGAGTGCAGAGTGTTGAGATCGAACAATAGCTCAGAGTTCCATGGTGAACCAGGAGAGGGTGAGGTCGACACACAGGGAGAACACACCACAGTTACTTCTAAGTTGTAACGGCTGAGGCTGATTATAGTTAGTTATTTGCTTATAGTTATTTTATATTGTAACCAATTTCAGAGAAGTAATATAAGCCAATCTAAGCATCTTTTTCTACACCTTGTTTGTGTGAGCATTGTGGTTTGTGTCATGTGTATTATTAAGCGAGAAAGTATCCCGTAGGGTGACTTGCGTCAGTTGGTATCAGAGCTTGGAAGTGAGTCTGGTTGGAAAGAAGACTATACCAACCTGACTTGCGTCAGTTGGTATGAAAACCTTGAAGGTGTGAGAATTTTTAGCAGAAGTAAAAAAAAATGGCTCATAGAGGCATTAATGTCCGAGGACGAAGAGCGCATGGCGCAGCTGTCGTCACAGTGGATCATGAGATGTTCGTCGAATGTGTCTGAACGATGTGGACTTTGACAAATGAAGTCGTGGCGATCAAAGAAAACTAGAGGTGTGGTTTCATTCTTGAAGCGCTAGACCATAGCGATGAGGAATTCAAGGAAGTGGAAGCTCGGGAAGTTGTAGCAAAACAACCAGAGGAGAAACTCATCAAGCTTCTGACAAAAATGAGAGGTTGGGTGAAGATAGATGTGTGTACGTACTCGAGAAGCCTAGAGCCAGAAGATTTGATCGACTGGTTCAGAGAGATGGAGAAATATTTTGATGTGGAGCAGATCGAGGATCCTAAACGGGTTAAGATTGCATGTCTAATGTTGAAGGGTCATGCCTCGTTTTGGTGGGACAATGTATAGGCTGACAGACTTAAGAAAGGCAAGGAGAAAATCAAATCTTGGGACATGATGGTTTCCAAGTTGAAGGGGAAGTTCTTGCCAAATGACTATGTGATTTCCTTGTTCAGTAAGTTACAGAACTTTCGACAGAAAGAGATGACCGTGAAAGAGTACACAGAGAAGTTCTATCGATTTTCGATTCAGTCAGGACAGATTGATGAAGGAGAAGAAGCTGTTGCCAGATATGTAAACAGCTTGAAATATGCTGGCCAGGATGAACTCAACATGTTGAGATTCAAAACAGTTAGAGAAGCCTATCAGTTCGCTCTGAAGGCAGAAGAGAAACTGTTGAGAAAATCTGCAGTGACCAGAGGCAGGATGACTAGTCGGCGTGGAAAGACTATCTCCATGAAAGGTCAAGGTAGTGGCTACAAGAAAGAAGGTGTCGGAGATAGTCGACACACAAAAGGGACATCGATGAAGGAAAGAGCGAAAGAGAGCCAACGCGAGGGTCGTGAGAACCGCGATCGAGGCGCGTATAGTTGAAATGGTCCATCCGACAAGAAAGGAGCTAACATACCATCTATAATCTGTTACAAATGTTGGGGAATGGGTCACAAGGCATATAAATGCCCAGAAAACCTACATGCTGCAGAAAAATCGAAACCCAGATGTCAAAAGGATGAGCAAGTCGACGAGAGGGAAGAATCGGCATCAGATAGCAGTGTAGGTGAGAAAAAGAAGAACCAGAATCTAACGGTTGAGAGAGCTTTGATCCAGGAAGATCAATGTGATCCGATGGAACCAGCACAATGGAAGGTGATCTTTCGAATGAAGGTGCGGATTGGAGAATGGCGATGCAAGACCATAGTTGATGGTGGAAGTATAGAGAATCTTGTGTCGACAGAAGTCATTGACAAGATCGGGTTGAAGTGTCGAGAACACCCACACCCTTACAAGATCTCATGGTTGCAGAAAGGACATCATGTCAAGGTGACCTGATAGTGCCTGATCAACTTCAGAGTTGAAGGATTAGAGGATAGCGTGCTGTGTGATGTAGTTCCCATGGATGCATGCCATCTGTTGTTGGGGAGACCATGGAAATATGACCGTAAGATGATCTATGATGGTCAAGCTAACACAGTCACCGTGTGGAAGAATGGCGTGAAAAGGACTCTTAAGCCAAGGCGAGGAGAGATGGCCGACAGTAAGTACATCGAAAACAATCTTTGGGAAAAGCGAGTGTTGATGAGCACTGCCAAAGAATTCCTCGTGGAGGAGGAAAAGCAGTCAAGATGTTATGCAATCATTCCAAAAGGACCATATGTCAAAGGAACGACCAATCGGGAGAGCATTCCGATCAAAGTCGAGGAGTTGCTCGAAGAGTTTCAGGACATAATGGTTGATGAGAAACCGAAGGGATTGCCATCGACAAGGAGTATATCCCATCAGATCGACTTGATTCCAGGGTCGAGTCTGCCAAACAAAGCACCATATAGGATGAGTCCGATAGAGGGACAAGAGCTCAACCAACAGGTCCAAGAGTTATTGGACAAAGGATTGATCCGAGAAAGTTTGAGCCTGTGTGCAGTACCAGCAGTATTGACACCAAAGAAAGGTGGGGAATGGAGGATGTGTATTGACTCTAGAGCCATCAACAGGATCACGATCGAGTACCAATTTCCATTGCCAAGGATGGATGACTTGATGGATTTCCTGAGTGGAGCGACATACTTCACGAAATTAGACCTGAAGAGTGGATATCACCAAATCAGGGTCAGAGAAGGAGATGAATGGAAGACAGCATTAAAGACAAGAGAAGGGTTATACGAGTGGTTAGTCATGCCGTTCGGATTGACTAATGCAACCAGTACATTCATGGATTGATGAATGAAGTACTAAAACCATTCTTGGGAAAGTTTGTCGTAGTCTATTTAGACGACATTATGATTTTTAGTCGGACCAAGACAAAACATTTGGAGCACATTCGACAAGTATTGTAGAATTTACAGGGAGAGAAGCTGATGATTAACCTGCAAAAGTGTTTGTTCATGAAGAAGGAGTTGGTGTACTCGGGATTTGTAATTTCAGGTAAAGGGTTTGAAATGGACCCCGAGAAGGTGAAGGCAATAGTAGATTGGCCAGAACCAACAAGTATGACTGCAATGAGAAGTTTCCATGGACTTGCTAGTTTCTACCAGAAGTTCATTCGGGGATTCAGTCATATTTGTGCACTATTGATAGAATGCATGAGAAAGGGCAAGTTCAAGTGGACGGATAAGGCCCAGGAAGCTTTCAACAAATTGAAGGAAAAGGTCATTGAGAGCCCAGTATTGGTGCTCCTAGACTTTGACAAAGTTTTCCAGGTCAATTGTGATGCCAGTGGAACAACAATTGGAGTAGTGTTGAGCCTGGAAGGCCAACCAATTGCTTTCTTCAGTGAAAAGTTGACTGGAGCAAAGCGAAAGTATTCAAGGTTAACTATTAACTATTTTGACATTTTAGAGTTCCAAGGTGTGGGTCATGGGATGCCCCAAGATAGAGAAGGGGCTAGGACCGATCCTAACCATGTGCGATGCCCTCCACGCACACCAAACCCCTGTAGTGCTCTGGTTTTTACAGCAGAGCACTAAGTAAAATTTCAGAGTTAATTTTCTACGTATTAAACTTTATCAAGTGTATGGGAGTAAATTTCTAACAATTACTATGCGTCTAAATGATATTTAGTGTACTGTCATGTTTTTATCAACCTTACATTCGTAATTTAAAATAAACAAACATATCAATATTTTCTTTTCAACAATCATGTTCCAGCATAAGAATATGTTTCACAACTTAGTAAATCAGTAAATAGCAAGTTATGCATGTTTATAGTAAGTTTTAGCATAATAATCAAATAACGTAAATAACAAGGAAATTACCTGATGCTGATGCTAACCGTAGGTTGTAGCAGGTTGTATAATCTCTTAGACAGCCAAAATGAAGTGTCCACCCTATCGACCAGCTATTATCTTGCTGGCCCTTGGAAATCAAGATTTCCAAGCCCCCGAGCCCACAATCTGATAATCCCGAGAGAAGTGTTTCCTTCCGTTCTCAAAACCTTTCCCCGTTCTTAAACTTTTCTGTCCTCCAACCTTTCTCTCCACTTCCCCTTCCCCCTCCCTTCAACCTTCTCCTCCTCTATATACATGTCCATCCTCGAGAAGACCTTGGGCTTACTCCACCGCCCCAAACTCCCCCTCTCGAGCCCCTCAAACATTTACTCCTTTCCCTAGTTCATTCATCCACGTCTCATTATAAAAATGTATAATTAATTACTCTCATGGAAAATTTATTTGGTTTTGGATTGACGGTCGTAAGTATTTATTACGGTGGGAATTATCACCCAAAGGTTATCCATTCGGGACAAGGTTTATTAATTACAAGTCTTTTCACCAAACCTTGTATTTATTGTTATTAAGGTAATTAATAAAATATTATATAAATATTTGACCCCTTTCAACTTGGACATGGCGTGTCTTAAGGGTCTACCTTATCCGTCGAGATCACTTATCTTGAGATTTTAAATTCTACGATTCATATTGAATAATTAAATAGTAATAACCCATTTTCCATCACATCACGTTCATTCCAAAAATAGTTATCCTGTTATGTCTAACTTAGAAATGTAAAATAATCACATTCTAATCATTCATTAATCAATATTTAAATTTTACCTATTTTGCAATTGGTATGACATGGGTAGTAATATTATTAAAATAAATTTTAAGTAATAATATTAATTAAATCCCCATAAGGTAATAATAATGGTGAATTTAATAAAGATGTCTTCTACATCATTTGTTTATCACATGAGTACCCTAACATCTATATAGTATCGTCGTTATTCTAAACAAAGCACCCTTAAGTGCTTAAATAACCTTACTAATTAATTAGACAGTACCATTACCTTATTACAACAATTCTCAGACGACAATGTTAACTGATGACACTTGTCTCAATTGTATATCACAATGTTTACCAACGAGTAATGCATAGCTTAATTGACTTGTTTTACACATCTTAGATAACTTTATATCCATTATCTGAATTCGGTCAATGCATGATTAACCTAATTACTTATGATAACTTATACATTTATTCAATATGTTAAGTGTTTGTATATCGATACTAGTGTACATGTGCAAGGTGTGCATGCGTGGCCAGCGTATGCACAGATCATAAATGTACTATAGACAAACCCCATCCCGCCTATGCATACCTGCTAACTAATAGTAGTATTTACCCCCATGTAGAAGAACAAACATAATATATATATTACAATTACTTCAACATTCTCAGTTATTTAACAGTTAGTTCTTTACAATTTCACATCATTATCTTTATCTTTACATTAGTTTAATCAATCATGTACAAGGAAGGGTTCCTACTACCACTAACTCAGAATCAAGGAATACTAAACCCCCAACAGTACTTACTAACACATCCTCCCATCATAACCTACGTCCAGCATCCTCCCTATCCTTCCTCTGCTAGTACAAAGGTGGATGTCGGACTCATCGATCTGACCACATAGAACTTGAGAGCGATAGCATCGGCTGAACAGCGGACCTATCCTCCCCTAGAAGGAATCCGACCATCGTCATCACAACAACATGGGGAGCGTGTCTTAGCACGGCCCTCCCACGACCTCGGGTCTCATGGAAACATAGGGTGGGAAACACATCCATCCCTCTCAACATACTGGGCCTACGCCCTTATCAACTCATACTTTGCTGCTATCAGGATTATCAGTTTGTGTTATCGTATCCTGATTTTGGCTGCTAAGGTTTACTGTATGAACATGTTTTTCCTTTCCAATATATATCAGATCAAGTAACTGACTATCCCATAGCCCTTGTGTCCTCTAGGTTAGTATTTTGCAAAATACAAATTTATAGAAAGCATTTCCCATTGATCGCCAATTGATCCATGTTATCAAAAATCATTTTATTTCATGTAACCTTTTTAGCTCATCATAGATGCGTATGACATATAACACTTCAATAATTCATATAAGAAGATGGTATCCATGTACCGAATCATATATTTCACATTTCATTAATGAAAACATATCAACATATACTGTAATCGTAAAATAAAGAAATCATATGATAATCATGACATCATAACCACCTAACATAGTAACATCATAATCATGGTGAAATCATAAAACAAAGTAACATAATATAATGAGGTCCATCATATCGTAATATAGTTTACTCAGTCGAGCTGAGTTCAACATAATATATAAGGAAATAAAGTATGGTGTGTCTAACTGATAAATATGCCTAATCAAAATATGGACGTTACAACCCCCCTCGGTTATATCCTCCAGCCGATCCAGTTCTTGATGATACGCAGGAGTCCTTATTAGATTTGGCTGATACATTGCTTCGGCATGGGACTACCGTCCAAGGAAATGTGGTCCAAGGGTTGGCACTTCCGAGGCTGGCCCATCTGGGGTTGGACCATCTCATAGTTAGGATCCACCTTTTAGGTCCCTAGACCAAACCAGAGCTACACATCGCAACGGTGACGTGGAGTCTTCAGAGCATCAGGTTATTCCACACCCTTTCACATCGTGTCAAAGCATATGCTATTGGCCTACTTCAGAGTTTCAGGGTGCTGGATTACTCCGATATGTAAGTAACATTCATTCTTTACATAGTATAAATTTTTTTTTTTATATCACAGTTTTCAATTATTTAGTAATTTATTTCTATTTGAATAATTATCTGACAATTTACATGAACAAATATATAGTTGGTGTCCAATGACACCCCATATTCATGTAATCCAGCCGTTGATGCTGATGTCATTGATGCAGCAGTCAATGCTGCATATGATTTTTGTGCTTCTCCATTAGCTGTAAGAACTTTATTTTTAATTTGTCATCGAGTAATTTACATATTTATAATTTAGAGACTGCAACATTAAATACGTCTTAAAGTCGATACAATATGTTTTATGCAGGATGGGCACGATGAGTTTGTGGAATCCCAGGTCAATCCCTCCCATGTAGAGGAAGATTCCCAGACTTAGGAATTCTTTTCATTACATGCTTTTAATTATATGCTTTAATGATTTGAAACAAGTATATGCGTTTAATTATTTAAAGAAATTTTCTAATTGTATCTATATGTTTTGTTACGTAGCCTGGTTATTGTCAATTTTTTTCTGACTATACAGTAGGATCAATGTTTAGTATTCCACCCACCAGTGACCCTCTTCCTCCCCCCAGGTACGTGTAAATGTCTCGCTTTCTTTGAAAAAGTCATTTTCTGTCCATGTAGTATATATATGTAGTCTTGTTAGATCTTTGTATTTGCTGACATTGACATATATATGTTACCTTATGCAGGCATCTAGTGATGCAATGGTGCTTGAAGAGCACCAAATCAACGTTGTTGGTGACCCACCTCTTCCCCCCCCAGGTACGTGTATGTGGAGCTCTTTCTTTGAAAAGGTCATTGTACATCCATACATAGTACATATATATATATAGTCTCATTTTCTTTGTATCTGCTGACATTGGTCCATATGTTACTTTATATGGGCACCTAGTGATGCAGTGGTGCTTGAAGAGCACCAAATTGATGTTGTTGGTGACCCACCTCTCCCCCCCCAGGTACGTGTGTACATGTCTCTCTTTCTTTGAAAAGGTCCTTGTACGTCCATACATATTATATACAGTCTCATTTTCTTTGTATTTGCTGACATTGGTCAATATGTTACTTTATGCAGGCATCTAGTGATGCAATGGTGCCTGAAGAGAAACCAACCGAGGTTTTTGGTGACCCACCTCTACCCCCCCCAGGTACGTGTATGTCTCGCTTTCTTTGAAAGAGTCATTGTCCGTCCATGTAGTATATATGTCTTGTTTTCTTTGTATTTGCTGACATTGACATGTATGTTACTTTATGAAGGCATCTACTGAGCTAGTGGTGCCTGAAGAGCACCCAATTGGGGCCACTGATGACCCTGCACGCCCCCCACCCAAGTACATGCAGTTGCAATGCTGAGGACTTACACATGCATGGTAAGTAAAAATGTTATATTTGCTTGGAATTTGAACAAATGTACATCATGTGGTATTTATTTTTATAGCTTGCTAAACTAACTCGTAACAAATTTTGGTTTGTGTGCAGTCTCCGATATTGAGAATGCATCCTCCTGCAGATCGTTGGGGAATGCCATCGAGCAGCCACAAAAGAAAGATAGACTTCTCATTAGCCACTGACATTGGCAGTGAAAAGGGGGATAAATAGAAATCATGTATAGGGGGCGTACATATAGAATCCATGTATAGGGGGAATACATGTACATGTACCGTTTTATTTGTATGTACACACAGATGTACAATATGATCCACAATTTTGTATTATGGCCATGGCATGCCATTTTTTAAAACATTATACATGTACATCTATAATATAAAGCAACGTTCAGATTTACCTATATATGGTTGACTTGATATGGGATGGATACATGTGTATTATATGCCTTGCAGATATATGCTTGAATATGTTTTTAGGTTTATGGCTTTGTGTTTGTTGGAGAAGAGTTAGCATTGCAAATAATGGATACATTCCTAGTCCCACTCAACTCTAGCAGTCATTTTTACTCTTAACTATTAAATCAAATACCAAGTAGCCACTCTAGTCCTTAGAAATGGAATCCAAAAGAACCTCATCTCTTAGACCTTTTTTAATCTTGCTTACAACTTCCTACTACCCCATAGGATTCACCTTATCAACTAGGTTGGGTCCAATAATACAATTATTGTCTTCTAATAAACAAATATATTATGGCATATCACTTCACATTTTCATTCAAATTTTTATTTGAGGCTTCTTGAGGAAATATTTAGAGTGGTCATCATCATTTGTAAGGGTGTTGTTGTGCCTTGTCCTTTTCGCTCTCATGCTGGGAATATTGCTGATGTCATAACAGTCATTTTCTAGACCCTAATTTCAGTTCTAATATATGCTATGTACTTGTGTTGTTCTCTTTAATAAAAGATTACAGTCTTCTACTTCATTTTCAGATTCTGATTGTATTGTGAATAGGCAAGAATGCAATAAAAATGCCAGTTTATCTTTGAGTTTGGTATGGTTGGCTGGAATATGATTTTGTGGCACTATTATAACTAGGATTGATTGTTGTTTCAAGCATATTCTTTTGTTTAATATTGTCTCTCACTAAGTCTTTCAATCTTCAAAGTGTTTTGACTCCATTTAGTCCAGGGATAGGCACTAATCTACTTGAATTCACCACAATAATAACCATTGTACATCATAACCTGTTGGACTGCTAAATCTGTTTGGGAAGGGATTTTAATAAGTTGCCCTAACTTTCCATTCATGCATGGACTTGGGGTATTTATAATTGCAGGCTTAGAAGGTAACAAAATGGCGTTGTTTCTGGGAATAAATTCCCTTTCCCGAATTCGGTAGACATAGCTAAAATGATGTGATAAGTTGGTATCAATGTATGAATGTATTATTTTAAGTTTTTCCTGAATTTTGGAACTTCATTGGCATGAATGTATTAATTATTATTATTTTTAGATTTCATATTACCATTTCTTTTTGAAGAATTGGGAGGAAATCAATATGGCATCATTCCTATAAAAGATGCATCATAGAGTATATTCCCCTTTAAATTTTTCAGGCATTGCTGGATATCCAAATAAGGCCCCTCCAAAATGGACCAAACATGTTCAAAATTTTCATGGGGACATGTTAATAATCATGAAAAAGAATCTATAACCTTTGGACCTCACTCTACTCATAGATCTTAATTTAATTACAAAATAGATCTTAGTTTAATTACAAAGTTTGTGATTGTTTTAAAGTGGATTACATTGGACAACATATATATGCTAAGATATAAAACCATGAGTTGGTCATCTTAATATCACATAATATTATGGAGCACACACTAGCAATATTGCAATATTCGCGTACTTATAAATCAATTATCCCTATGCAACATTTTCACTACCATATCATAAAAGGCTATAAACATAACTTTCACTCTATAAAAGATACTCAAGAATCCTCCATGTAAGCAAAACTAGAGGGCCAAATCAAAGTGGCTCTTTTTGACCCTATATATTTTACAAGATGATTTTCCTTCTTAGAGACTCAATGCATCACCTATATCTCTACCATCATCAATAATGCCAAAACATCTTGATCGAGTGTAGTTGTCTTATCATTATGATTCATAAAGAACAAAAAATACACTTTTTATACTTAACATCTCAAACCATTACCTCCAATTTGATACCTAATGCTTGACCATGCTTATAGTAAAATAATTTTATCCTATGGAATTTGGTTATCATTTTATTCTTAGTAGATAAAAATCGAAATTGGAACATCGTTTGGAAAAAAAACATCTAAAATTAGCCCATGGGTTAAACTTCACCCCTAAGGTTTTTCGTGGGGAATATATAGAACAAAAACACATTCCTTGTAGTCATTGTCTTCCCCTTGGACACATTCATTTATACCACGAGGCATGGAATACACATTGGCACTTTATCTAACTTAGATTCGTAGTGTGTATTATCCCTAGTTCTTGTTCGGGTACACAGGGTACTACCAAAGGACCGAACACCAAGAGCAACCACTTCACACAAACAGATCACAGATCAACACACCGATGTTTTGATGTGGTTTAAACCCTCTTGAAGGAAACACTCCACGGCCCCGGCCAAATAGCTTCTACGGGACAATTTATTATGCAAAGAAAGAAAGTTACAAATGAGCTTCTCATAATCGATCAACTAAACAATGACCCTCCATGCCCTTTAAATAGAGATCGTGGACCAATCGGGTGTTAAGCCACGGATCAAGGTTAGGTTTGATCTAAGAGAAGTTGAGCCGTCGGATCACTCTATGTCGGAAACATATCGTGACCGTCGGATTAAGTATTTACAAATGCATACTAATGCATACTAAAGAAACACACTATCCCTAACGGATATATTACACAAGTTGATCTTAACTAACTCCTAAGTGTCTAAATATCCTAACATCCCCCCTTAAGAACAACTTGGGATAGGATTGAAGGATTTACAAAAGTGACACTATTAGGAGAAGGAAGGAGGCATTAGAGCCTATTCCCCCTTAATGACAAGTTCCTGAACTCCTAACATAGATCGAAGTTTAGAAAAATTCGCTTCTGTAAGAGACTTGGTGAAGATGTCTGCAACTTGATCATCTGTAGGGCAAAAGAGCACTTCAAGAACCCGATCATGAACAAGATTTCTGATGAAGTGCATATGTAGCTCAATGTGTTTGTTGCGTTGATGTAGAACTGGATCTTTGGCAAGCTTGATGGCACTTTGATTGTCGCACCAAAGTGGAGTAGGCTACTGCTGCTCGAATCCAAACTCTGAAAGGATCTGTCGAAGCCATAAATATTCCTGACTGGCATTAACTATTGCTCGATATTCTTCCTCTGCTGAAGAAAGAGCAAGAGCTTGTTGTTTCTTACAAGCCCAAGTAATAAGTCTAGATCCCAGACTAAAAACATAACCTGCAGTAGACTTTCGATCATCAGGATCGTCGGCCCAATCTAAATCAGTGAAAGCAACCAACAAAGGTTTCCCCCCTGTACTGTAATGAATCCCAAACTGAACTGTACCTCAAATATATCAAAGTATTCTTTTAGCTGCTTTCTAGTGACTTTCATGAGGTGTCTGCATATAACATGCAACACGACCAACGGCAAAGGAAAGGTCAGGACGGGAATGAGTCAAGTATAAGAGACTACCAACACGCTGACGATACAAGGTGGCATCTACTTCAGGTGAAGTACAAGTGGCAGAAAGTTTGACTCCAGACTGGAAGGGAGAAGGGGCTGGTGTACAATATTCCATGTGAAAGTGACGAAGAAGGTCACAAGCATACTTAGACTGAGAAAGAAAGATTCCTTCTTTGGTTTGCAAGACTTGGAGACCAAGAAAATAATGCAAATGTCCTAAGTCTGACATATCAAAATTTTGTTTAAGACTGGATTTCACATGGGTTATAAGCTTAGGGTCACTACCAGTAAGAATAAGGTCATCAACATATAGAACAAGTATGATGAGATGGTTTCCTAATTTCTTGGTATAGACGTTGGGGTCAGAATGGCATCTAGAAAAACTAGTGTCAAGGAGAAAGTTATCCATTTTGGCATACCAAGCTCTAGGAGCTTACTTAAGGCCATATAAGGATTTCTTAAGGCGACAGACAAGGCTAGAGTTATTCTAAACATAGCCAGGAGGTTGTTCCATGTAAATTTCCTCCTGTAAATCACCATGTAAGAAGGCAGACTTGACATCCATTTGATGGACTTCCCAGTTGTGTAAGGCTGCAAGGGAAAGAACAAGGCAGATGGAGTTCATTTTTGCGACGGGAGCAAAGGTTTCATTGTAGTCAATCCCTTCAACTTGGGAAAAACCTTTGGCAACTAACCTTGCCTTAAGTCTTTCAACACTTCCATCTGATGCATACTTAGTTCTGTAGACCCATTTACATCTGACAAGTTTTCTTCCTTTTGGAAGAGGTACAAGATCCCAAGTATCGTTCGCCATTAAGGAACAATATTCTTCATCCATGGCTGCATCCCAATCTGGATTCCCTGAAGCTTCTGCAAAAGTTTCTGGATCATGATTCTCGGAAACTTGAGCCAAAAGAGAAGAGGCTCGCTGAAACTGAGAACGTGTTCGACGTTGATCTCTAGGATCACCGTCAAGATCACCAGCTGCTTCACATGTTGAACGGACCCATTGAGGAAGCACTTGTGCTGGTGCAACTGGAGGAACATGAGCAGGCGGAGGTGGATTTTCATCCTCACTGTCATCATCAGAAACTGGAGTTGGAAACCTGTCAAGGAAGTTGGAAGAAGAAGAAGAAGGCACAAACGCTGAATCAGGCTCGCAGGCTAAAGATGGCACAATCGCGGAGTTAGGCTCGCAGGCCAAGATATTTTCATCAAATTTAACATCTCTTCTAATGATTATAGCATGAGAATGTGGTTGAAGAAGTCTATAACCTTTTACATCTTCAGAATATCCAACAAATATGCACTTTTCACTTTTAGGTTGCAATGCTTTCCATTTTTCATCCGGAATGTGAGCCCATGCTTCACTACCAAACACACGAAAGTGACTTACATCAGGTTTAATTTTACTCCATGCTTCTTCCGGTGTTATACCTTGTAATGCTTTTGTGGGGGTGCGATTAACTATGTAATTTGCACAATTTATGGTTTCAGCCCAAAATTGAAGACTTAGTCCCTTAGATTGGATCATACAATTAGCCATTTCTTTTAAAGTGCGGTTCTTCCGCTCAGCTACACCATTTTGTTGTGGTGTATATGGAACAGTGTGCTGTTGTTGGATGCCTTGTTCAGTGCAGAAAGTAGTGAACTGTTTTTTAACATATTCTCCTCCATTGTCAGATCTTAACTTAACAATTTGATGACCAGATTGTTTTTCAACAAGGGCCTTGTAGGCCAAGAACATGTTAAATAATTCGCTCTTAAGTTTTAGGAAATAAACCCAAGTGCGTCTGGTATAATCATCAATGAAAGTTAAGAAATATTTGAAACCAGAAAAGGAAGCAGATGGAAAAGGACCACACGAGTCACTATGCACAAGCTCCAAGGGAACCGAGGCGTGCCAAGAGGCACGTTTGTCAAAACTGTCCCGATGATGTTTTTCGAGTACACAACCGGAACAAACACCATCTCTGCAAGATACCATCGAAAGACCTGTCACCATATTTTCTTTACATAGTTGTTGCAATGAGCGATAATTTAAGTGACGAAATCGCTCATGCCAAAGTTTGCTCAAGTTATCACTATGAGCAACAAAAAATGAAGGGAAAGGTGATGACCCAAAGTTGTTAAACTTGTACAACCTAGTAATATCATCAACAATTCTGGTAGCTAGGACCTATTGAGGATCTTTAAAATCCTTGATTACAACTTGGTGAGGTGTAAAGGTCACAGTTTTACCTTCACCAGAATGAGTGATCTGATAGACTGATAACAAATTGCAGGAAATTCTTGGAACACGTAGTACATCACTAAAATGACCATTATCTACTGGAACTGTCCCAGCTCCTACAACACTTAGAGATCTATCATCACCAACAAATATTTGTTTGGTGTTACATTCATGCATAGTAGAAAAGATGGCTTGATCCTTAGCCATATGATAAGATGCTCCAGAATCAATGAGCCATTCATTTGAAGTAGAAGAAGAAGAAGCATTATAAGAATAACCAGAAGCACAAAGTGCATGTCCATGAGAGGTAGATTCTGAAGGCGAATCTAGGCTGATGTGATGCTTCTTCATTGTTGCTTCCAAGGCTGCCATCTTCTTGAAACACTTAGATTCATCATGATTATCTTTCCCGCAATAGTTGCAATGATGCTAAGTCTTCTTGCCTTTTGGCTTGGATCCTTTGTTATTTTTTAAAGAAGGAGCTGACTGAGAGGGTTTGGGACCCTTGTTTGACTTATTATTGCGAAAATTTTGTTTCTTGGGAGGCTTGGACTTTTCTTTCTGTTGGGACAATAAGGCTTTCCCAGATGTATCTGCATTGTTGATTATTCCAAGGTGAATGAGTTTATCTTGTTCTCTAATCAAGGAATCACAAAAGGATTCAAGACTAGGCTCTTGATAGCTAGCTGCATTCAAGGACGCTTTCATGGAGTAAAATGTAGATACAAAAACAGAATATGCAGGTCCAAGTTTGGAAAGAATATGATAAATGCATTGTTTGTCTTCCCTCTCAATCTTACATTTTGCACATAAGAGTTTAAGAGTTTTGTACTTAGATAAATAATCTTGAATGCATGAAAAGTCACTTGGATTTAAAGAAATCAACTCATTTTTGAGTTGGTGACCTCAAATTTCATTGTGTTTACCAAACACAGATTCCAACTTGTCCCAAGCAGCATTAGGTTTATCAATTCCAGATATGTGGAATCGCAAATCAGTAGAGAATGACATCCCAATCAATCCACGAGCTTCATCACATCTATTTGCCCATTTTATTTTCTTATCATCATCAGTGGGTTCTTTTTCTTTCCCTGTGGTAATTCTAAAAAGTCCCCTACTTCGTAGAACATCCTCCATACGAGATTTCCATGAGAAATAGTTGGAACTGTTAAGTAGAATATCACAAGGGGTGGCCATATTTGTAAATTAATGGCTGTAAAAGCAAAAACCAATAGTCTGGATGTGAAGATCTCGAAAAAATAGGCGGTTTAAAAAAAAACGGCACTGAAAAATGACTCTGTATGATGAAGTTATGCTTGAACAAAGAAACTGTTGAAGATGTCCCCAATAGTGACGTGGCAGCTAGAGAATGTCCAGCAAAAAAAGAACCCCCCTCTTCCCAAGATGGACCTTTTGACAATCACTTTACAAGAAAGTTGCTTTAAGTGAACCACTTTTGTAAAATAAGTGATTTCACTTTTACAATGATATTACTTTTAAATAGTACAACAATAAAAAAACTTAAGTGACTCACTTGTATTTTTATTTTTTATTATTTAAGTGACATGCACTTTTACAATAAAGTAACTTGAAATTAGAAATTGCATGCACTTTTTCTTTTAAAAGTAACTTCCAAAGACTTGAACTCAAGACCTATTAAGGAATAAAGCAACTTTGAACCAAGTGAGCTAGATTAAAAGGTATGTAAAATATGGGAATGAGGAAGAGGGTTTTTTTTTTTTTTTTTTTGCTCGGTTTGCGTGCTTGCCCTTTTTCCTGCAAAACAGACCACAAAACGAAACAGAAAAACTTTCGATCTAATGAAATAAGCGTTTCTGGAGCAACCGGGAACCGTTTTCGATCAAACGAAAACTATTTTCCAATGGAAACGACGCTCCGGACGCAATGGAACACCTCTTACAGCCCAGAAATGCACAGAAATACCATAACTAGAAACCCTTTCGAGTTTCGGCAACAACAGTTCAAGATCTAGATCATAACCGGAAGCGGCACTTCATAAAAGCTCTGATACCATGTTCGGGTACACAGGGTACTACCAAAGGATCGAACACCAAGAGCAACCACTTCACACAAACAGATCACAGATCAACACACTGATGTTTTGACGTGGTTTAAACCCTCTTGAGGGAAACACTCCACGAGCCCGGCCAAATAGCTTCTACGGGACAATTTATTATGCAAAGAAAGAAAGTTACAAATGAGCTTCTCATAATCGATCAACTAAACAATGACCCTCCATGCTCTTTAAATAGAGATCATGGAACAATCGGGTGTTAAGCCGCAGATAAAGGTTAGGTTTGATCTAAGAGAAGTTGAGCCGTCGGATCACTCTATGTCGGAAACATATCGTGACCGTCGGATTAAGTATTTACAAATGCATACTAATGCATACTAAAGAAACACACTATCCCTAACGGATATATTACACAAGTTGATCTTAACTAACTTCTAAGTGTCTAAATATCCTAACAGTTCTATGTCTACAACCTCATGTTTCACATTTGGTTTAACCATAGATAATCATGGATGGTCTACATAACCTACATCGTTGGAGGAAAGCGAGGATTTTTTATAGCTAAAGTAATAGGAAATGATAAGGAACATGGACATACTCTACAAGCCCATACACACTATCGGTAGCCAACGGCATGCAATCTTGCCGCTCCATTTGTTATTTCGCTCCCAGACAGAAAGTCACCAAGTGTCCTTGAACGGAATTTTCATGCGACTGGCAACTTGACATAACTCAGCAACCGAAGGTCAAATCGATGAACCGTCGATTCCATTACTCTCCTGGCATGTAATTACCTCTAGGTAGCCTCCCCTTCGTGTTTCCATGGCTCAGTGACTTCATTGTGCATTCATTTCGTAAACTAGGGTTTTGCTCAGTTTTCATCAATGCAATCTCGCATTGTTTGGTCAACCCCGCCAAACACTCCACTGAGCCAGTGTTGGAAGCGGTCCCACATCGGCATTGCCCATACACACTACTAGGAGCCAACGACATGCAATCTTGCCGCTCCATTTGTTATTTCGCTCCCAGACAGAAAGTCACCAAGTGTCTTTGAACGACATTTTCATGCGACTTGCAACTCGACATGACTCGACAACCGAAGGTCGGATCGATGAACCATCGATTCCATTGCTCTCCTGGCATGCGATTACCTCTAGGTAGCCTCCCCTCCATGTTTCCATGGCCCAGTGACTTCATTGTGCATTCATTTTGTAAACTAGGGTTTTGCTCAGTTTCCATCAATGCAATCTTGCATTGTTGGGTCAACTCCACAAAACACTCCACTGAGCTAGTGTTGGCAGTGGAACCATGTCGTCATTTCCCATACACACTACCAGGAGCCAATGGCATGCAATCTTGCCACTCCATTTTTTATTTCAGTCCCAGACAGAAAGTCACCAAGTGTCCCTGAACAACATTTTCAAGCGACTTGCAACTCGACATAACTTGGCAACCGGAGGTCGGATCGATGAACCGTCGATTCCGTTGCTCTCCTTGCATGCAATTACCTCTAGGTAGCCTTCCCTTCGTGTTTCCATGGCCCAGTGACTTCATTGTGCATTCATTTTGTAAACTAGGGTTTTGCTCAGTTTCCCTCAATGCAATCTCGCATTGTTGGGTCAACTCCGCAAAACACTCCACTGAGCCAGTGTTGGCAGTGGACCCACGTCGGCATTGCCCATACACACTACCAGGAGCCAACGGCATGCAATCTTCCCGCTCCATTTTTTATTTCGCTCCCGAACAGAAAATCACCAAGTGTCCCTAAACGACATTTTCATGCTACTTGCAACTCGTCATAACTCAGCAACCGGAGGTCGCATCGATGAACCGTCGATTCCATTGCTCTCCTGGCATGCGATTACCTCTAGGTAGCCTCCCCTCCATGTTTCCATGGCCTAGTGACTTCATTGTGCATTAATTTCGTAAACTAGGGTTTTGCTCAGTTTCTATCAATGCAATCTCACTTTGTTGGGTCAACTCCGCAAAACACTCCACTGATCCAGTGTTGGCAGCAGTCCCACGTTGGCATTGCCCATACACACTACCGATAGCCAATGACATGCAATCTTGCTGCTCCATTTGTTATTTCGCTCTTGGACAGAAAGTCACCAAGTGTCCTTGAACGTTATTTTCATGCGACTTGCAACTCGACATAACTTGACAACAGGAGGTCGGATCGACAAACTGTTAGTTCTATTGCTCTCCTAGCATGCGATTACCTCTAGGTAGCCTCTCCTCCATGTTTCCATGGCCCAGTGACTTCATTATGCATTCATTTCATAAACTAGGGTTTTGCTTAGTTTCCATCAATGCAATCTTGCATTGTTGGGTCAACTCCGCAAAACATGTTGCAGCATTAAGAAAACACTATGTGTCTAGAGATCACAAGCTATATTATTCTTGTACCAATGTATATTCCAACAAGAATATGCCTAAGATGCACTTACAAATTACAAACCAACTAGGGTTTCATGAACTAGACACTGCATAATAAAACTAGGGTTCACAAATTGAGACATGGAACTAAAAAATAGGGTTTTATGAACTCTCACATGCATGCATGACTAAGATGTAGAAACACATGTACATGAATTATATGCACATACATGAAACAAAATGCCATATACCTAGGCTATGCACATACATGAAACAAAATGCCATATACATGAATTTCACATGCATGCATGACTAAGATGTAGAAACAAAATGAGGTATTGAAAGAAGTTAGAAGAGAACTATCATACTTGTTGATAATTGCTAGTTTTAAGGTTTATTGGTCATATGTAAAAATTGGTGTAAATATTCATAAACATGACATAAAAGAGAACTTTTGGAATATGAAGATGATGAAGATAAACTTGACTTGAGAGCATGTTATTTTCCGATTTGTATTTGGTGGTGTCTAAAGACACTGGTTGTTCTTGGTGCCTCCAATGTGCCATAAATAGTGTTTGTATCCTAGGCATAGGAAAGGCTAAACATTAGTACTCTCGTAATAAAATAAGGAAAATGTGCAAACATTATTTATAGATAAGTCACCTGAGGTTGTAGGATCGTGTTTATAACTTGTCCAGTAACACTTGACAATGCACTGACTCAAGTAGGCCATCTGGATCATCTCTGCTGTGGATGGTGTCCATCAATCGCTCATGCTCTAAATGAGGTAGCAAGTATTCTACATGTGAATTTTTTTTTTTTGAAATTGTGCGCAGCTTGATGTTTATACCAACTACCAGGTTGGTGAAGTGGTATACAATAGCTCCTCGTTTATAATCCTGATATACATACCCACCCTTCCTTTTTTGTTGTGCTGCTAGTGTCAGGTATTCCCCTTTTAAAACCATCGAGCCAATTGGGTATTCAATATTTTCATCATTTGTAACAGGTTCGAGAAGGCTTTGTTTCCCCTCTAAGCAACGTGCCAACCAATAGTCAGAACCCCATTCATTATTTTTTGGGGAAAGCACTGCATATATCTGACCTGTGAAAGGAAATCGAAAAAGGTTAAAAATACATAAATATTAAAAAAGGTCTTGCATGTAACATAAATAAAATTTATTTCAATGTAAGGGCTTGTAGTGATTTAGGCACTACTAATTTACTTTTTTGTACCTGCTTGTATGAGATCTGATATGTGATCATAGTCTGCAGAAATATATGTCTGATCATCTTCCAAATGGTCTATTTCATTAACCCCCTTGAAATCAGTTCCAAGTGTCACTCGATCCCATGTATCGACTATATCTGTATACTCACAGTCATCCCATTCATCTATGCTATAGTAACTCCAAAAGCAAGCCTTCAATCTTGTCCAAATTTGTAGGGCCGAGTTGTTTGAGTTTCTAATGGAATGAAAACCTCAAGTTCCATGCACTGTGTTCACCCGATGTGTTTGGGATCGGTCCACATCTGTCACCTCCCAGAATATTCTCTGCACTAGGTGTTTCCTTGTTGCTTGTTCTCCCATCACAAATGCACACCATTCGACTATAGATGAAGCGTCTCGAAGGCGAGCACCTGTAAACTTCATCTCTTCCCTTCGAAGGGCAGTTTTTATGCATGCACCAGCACCATCGTTCTCTCCTTTGCCATGACCTGTCTCAAAGTAGTTCCATGTATGTGGCACCTTGTATTTTATGTGCAACAAACACAACCATTGAAATACACGTGCATTCTTGAACTCTCCAGCACAACCATCTGACCAAATCAAATGACGATAAAATGGTATATCCATAGCTATCACATGATCATAGAACAACTGAAAGCAATGTTGCACGTAATGGATGTCATGGGTCTAGTCGTAACTGATGTAAAAGTGAATCTCTTCCAATATCACACGTTTCTCTTCATTGATATCTGGCCCATGTCAATAAGTGATATGGACCATTATGCTCACCTGCTCTGAGTGATAGTATTGACTTTGTATTTCATTTTGTGGTTGTAGGGTGTAATTTTCCGCAAAATCAACCACTGATAGTATTGTTCGAAGAGGGAAGGTGTCCCAGAATATTATGAATTGCTCATCTTGCCATCGTGCCATATCGACATGCTGAATGTATTGTTGGATCTTTCCACGAAACTCTGGTTAAAATCACATAC
The DNA here is from genome assembly GCA_027924585.1 of Larix kaempferi. Taxonomy (NCBI): domain Eukaryota; kingdom Viridiplantae; phylum Streptophyta; class Pinopsida; order Pinales; family Pinaceae; genus Larix; species Larix kaempferi. The sequence continues at coordinate 4,878,711 of BSBM01001023.1, forward strand.
TTGCACCCGGTGGAAAAAAATAAACAATGTTATAAAACGACATAAAAATATTTACATGAATATTAAAATATACATCAATATTTAAAACAATGTTATAAAACAACATATAAACAATGTACACTCAGTTAAATGAATATGTTTCATGTAGATTGTCACCTGTCAAGTCACCAATTTAATCTTCTTGCTTTCTTTCCCATCACGTAGCTGATATCTCTCATACTGAAAGTTCTGCTTCTTGACAATTGCATTACCAAATGCTTGATCTTCACTCTCATGGATGCAATCGGACCATGAAGATAGCCCACCACAATTGTTGCAAGAACCCTCTACACATTGTTTTAAGTAATGGGTCTGCCCATCTTGCCTCGGACACATTATGCTATGGATGAAATCTCTAGATGACATTGGCAGTACTGTACTTGAGCATTCCTACACATGGTTAGGGTGCAAAAAATGATGTATATGTGCAAATGTATGATAATATAGATCAAACTCTAAGTGGTATCTACAACAACAAGTGTTCTGGATTCTATTTATTCTAACAGACCAAGGCTTGCATTTTTCAAAAGATCTTTGCCCAAGCCTTAGCTCTACATGGGTAACTTTAAACATCTCGAACAGTTGAGTTTGTGTCATGTCAAGGTAATGTTTAACATGCCCTTCATTATTCATGGAACCCCTACAGCGTTTTAACACATCCTTTGTGTTAGAAGAAGGCCTAGTGTTATCGTGCCAAAAAGTGTGCACTAGTCCCTTCACTGCTTCGACCAACTTCATGTCTTTGCGGGGTAACCCACCGCTAAATGCCCATAATGTATCCATTTGTCCCTCTACATCAAGTTTGTCTCTTCTTACTGAATATTTTTTAAGAGTCTTTGGATGTAAAGGGACAATTTCTGATGTGCATTTAAGTAAACGACGTTGTCTTGTGGATCTAGATACAATTGATTCAGCCAATACGCGGAGAGCCACATTACAGTCTTTTGAACAAGTTTTTTTACTAATTGATGTGAATGCAGCAGTAAGAGATTTAACAATGTGATTACTTGATTCGGTATTCTTCAATGTTCTTATGCCTAACGTTTGTCTAACATTTGCCATACTTCTAGATTTAATCAAAGATAAAAACAATTGACATTTACCGGCTTCATATTTTGGTTCAAAATATTGTTTCAATATTTGAGAACAATGACGAATGATTGTGCGTTTAGCCACCTTACCTTCCATGGAAGTCAATTCGCTCTCCTCCACTTGTATGCATTTAGGAGTTCTCTTCCGTTTTTATGCGAGATTTCTTGTCATTTGAAATGCCGGAGAAACGTTTACATCCACTATAGGCTGACAACTTCGATTAGGAGATTGAACCACCTGGCATGGTTGTTGCAGAGTCTCGACAGGAACATAATGATTGAGCTCTACAAAGGGCTGTTCGGTTAATAATGGAGCAAAATTTTCATCTTGGTTATAACTAGCTTGCATTAAAGTTGCAATATCTTCCTCAGCCTCTTCACCAGGTATCTGTTCAGCAGGAATGGGAAGTATTTGCTCATCCAATGAATGCCGATGATTTCTTGAATGTTCCCTCTTCTTTTCTTTTTTAATTTCAGCTTCTTCGGGTGTAAGCATCTTCCTTGCTGACTTCCGAACTCCATTACGTGGATTCCCCATTGAAATCCACCAAAAATTGTACAAAACCTATGGATCTGTGTAATAAATGATTAAATTGCAGGTTGAACAATACGCTCTGTGTGGGTTTCAGAAAAATTATTTCTTTTCCTGTACAATAAAAATGGCCCATGGCACGCAACCCAAGATTATTTATTAAACAAATATCGCATATGCGATGTAACGCATCTCCGTTTTAACGCATATGTGATATGAACTATATGCTTTTTACGCTTTTTATGATTTTATGAACTATATGCATATATATGCTTTGTTAAAAACGTGATCACTAAATCGCATATGTGATATATCGCATATGTAATTTAGTGCATATCAACTATTGAAACCTCATTTAACCATGAACCATGAAAACATCATTTAATCCCTAGAAGATTGGATTTATCCTTGGACCATGGTACAGTGTCTTCAGAACTATGTTTTGTCTGGAAATATTTGTAATGGTTCCTATATGACCATGGTCAACGACTCGAGAACAATCTTCAATGCATAAAATAGTCTAATGGCACATATATCCCATATTAAGGCTAAGTATCCCCTTTAAAGGGCATGTGTAGTGGTTTAAGACTTGTTTCTATTACACTTTTGTCCCATTACCATGGTTAAGACCGTGAGACCCATCCTTAGTGTATAAAACCTCATAATGACACCCAGATCCCACTAAAGGCCAAATATTCCATCTATAGTGCATGTGTGTTTATTTAGAGACTCTTTGGACCATCTTTTCTTCCATGACTATGGTCAATGTCCAGAGACCCATCCCTACCATCCAAAACCCTATAATGTCACGCTTATCCCCATATAATACAATTTAGACTCCAAAGATTCCATCCAGGCGATCTATGGAGTGGCTCATGCCCCAACATTACATTGATTGAAAGCTAAAAGAGGTGTGGGGAGAGTCAAAGGAGGGATACGAAGTTGTAGAGGGAATCATGGGAGGGAGGGGGAGAGTCAGAGAGAGAGAGAGAGAGAGAGAGAGAGAGAGAGAATTATGGATGGAGGGATGGTTAGAGGGTGAGAGAGTGGGATAATAACAATGAGAGAGTAGGGATTTAGGGAAATGAAGGATGGTCAAGGATGGTTACACAGAGGGATAGAGATGAGAGATTGTGTGTGTGTGTGTGTGAGAGAGAGAGAGGGAGAGATCATGGATATTAAGGAAAGGAGCGAAAGATGGAGAGATGAAGGAGGGATGAAGGCTTGAAGGTGGAGAGAGGAGGTAGGGGGAGAAAGTGAGGGATGGAGTGAGTGATAGGATGGAACACATGGAGGGAGGGAGGGAGGGAGGGAGAGAGAAAGGGTTTTGGAGGGGCAACAAAGGAATTGTTTTAGAGGGTCTGTGGATGTGTACGAGAGAGAAGGGGGTGGAGAAAGAGAGAAGGAATTACGGAGGGAGAGAGAAGGGGGTGGAGAGAGGACGTAGGGGGAGAAAGTGAGGTATGGAGTGAGTGAGAGGATCAATCATCAAGATTTCTAGTTAAATTATTTGTTGAAAAATTTCTAGTTAAATTATTTGTTGTTTTTGAATCAATAGTGTAATGTGATTAAACTATTAAAGATCATATAGAAACAAATCACATCAAAATGTCATGTGTACACCCACATTTCATCTCAAATTCAAAATATTTGTTACAATACCAACCTTCCTAACATTTTAACTTATCAAAACTATGGTGATTTATGAATGTTTCTCTTAAAATTTTCGAGGACAGAAATATAATTCTAAAGAAAACCAAGTGATTCCTTACCTTTTTAAAGGTTTGATAGATCAAAATAGGTCTTAATGGACGTTAATAACAACCAAAATCATCATCAACTCAAGTAGAGAATTATTAAGTTATATAATAAATTTGTCATTAAATAAAAAACCCTACTTGAAGTCATTTAACTACACTAATATCAAAGAAAGTTTGATTAACAAAATAAGTGCAAAGATATGTTGGTTCTCATCAATAACATCAATCAATAGATGCATAGTGAACCCATTTGTCATGTTAAACAATGTTATATTAACTATGATGGGATGCTATCATACATTTCAAAAGAATAATCTTTATGCCACTCTTGTATCTAATAATATTTATTCTCTGTTTACTCTTTTGTACTAAACCAAAATGCATATCCGTTATATCGCATATGCGTTATAACGCATATGCGATTAGAACAAGTCTAAACCGCATATCCGTTATAACACATATGCGTTAATTCAAAATTTAAAAACTAGGTGGGAACAAGGCTTGGGATGATGTTCGGAAATAGATTTGGATTGCCGAACCTATTGGCTAGAACAAAAAAACCAGGGCCATTGCCTATATTTTTGAACTCTATCAATATGCTTAGTTTCAATGGTGTGTTTTGCTATGAAAATGTCAATATTTTTTTATGAAAATATAGAATAATGTACATTGCCTGTACATTATTGGCTAGAACAAAAAAACCAGGGCCATTGCCTATATTTTTGAACTCTATCAATATGCTTAGTTTCAATGGTGTGTTTTGCTATGAAAAAGTCAATATTTTTTTATGAAAATATAGAATAATGTACAGTACAATTTGACGATTCTGAATATGTAATTTTTTCATAAAAACGTATGTTTTATTTATTTATTATTAATTTTCTAAATGACACATGTCAGTTTTAAAAAATACATACATCGATTCGTTTTTATATAACTTTTGATTGCCTTCACCATTTCCCAACAAAACTATATGGTGCGCTATAGGACATTGAGCTCTACAATATCATATATAGAAGTCAATGATTTCATTAAATTTTACCCCTAAAGTGTTGCACCCGCACATAACATTTTAATTTCAAGGTTTTCTGACTTCAATAATTAATAATAATAAAAAATAATTCATGAAAATTTTTGAAAAAATAGTGTTGCACTAGACCCATATGTCCTTTATATGTCTGCAATATTTTATCCAAAATGGACATCATTTACCTCAATAAGTGTTGCACCCGCACAAACATATATGTTATGATGTGCTGAAAATTTGAAAACCCAATTTAACAAAAACTAATTTTATAATGATTTACAGAAATGTTTTATAGATAAATGTTATATATTATGAAAGTTGATTCAATTACCTATCTTTTGTCTTTTTACTTCATTTCCAAATCCATTACGGAAATACCCCTAATTGTCACCTAAAGTTAAAGGTTCCAGGTTTTTTCAATATTATGTGGCATCCAAAGTGTCTTTAAAGGAGTCCATGATTGTGCATCAGCCCACTTGCGTGTCTTATCACAACTATTTCGACTTGATTAAATAAATCTTATTATCATCATCTATTGTGGAAACTACCCTGTTAAAATGAGGGAATCTGACATGCAAAAGGGAGAAACTAGAGGTGCCTTTACCAGCTTACCGAAACCATCCAAAGAAGTGGACCCTTTCCATAAAAAGAACTAAAATAAACATCTTGTGAAACAAATGCTTAAGATCACCAGTAGTATTATTATTTAGGAGCTTCAAATATATATTGTTTAAATATTATATATATACATTATTTTATAAATGTTTGCACTTTATAGATGTATATAGTTATCCATAAGTGGGCTGCCACTTACTAAATATTAATTATTAATATTTAGATAGTATTATAAATGGTATACTATTATTATTATGAAAATATCTAAAAGATTAAATAAACACTTTAATCAAACAGGTTGAGAAGTCCTAGTTCCTAATAAAATAGCAGTTAAAGTAAACAAATATTATTTTCTAATTTAATTGTTTTAAAGAAACCAGTAAGTTCCAACAGTCCTAATTTCAAGATTTCCTACTTAAGGAGGACAAAACCCAAATTTTGGGGGATCTTCTTCTTTTTCTTTTGGTATTATTGTATCAAGAAGAACTCTCTATTCAATAAGTGAACTCTACTCATAATTTTCCAGATCCGAACCAGTTACCATCTAGGGCCTCTATTTCTCAGTTGCATGTCAGAACCAGCTCGGGGGGATTCTTACTGAACCAGTAACGGTTGTAGAATCATGGTTGGGAGGAATGTGGTAGTCCCAAAGTCATCCATCCAAGATCAGTGAACAGGTCAGCTAAGAGTACAGTAGTTTTGCATTCACTAGTTGGCTGAGTGTGCAGGTCATTATCGACAAGAGCAGGCTACAGGGATCACCAGGGAATTATAAGAAGGAGCAAGCTGTAGAACTCAACAGGTACACAATTTCTATGAGATTTTCCCATGTAATTATTTCCTGTATAAATAAAATGCTAAATTAGTGTGGGTCTCTATACCAACCTAAATTCGAGAAATACCCAGGATCTAATGGCTTGTCTAGCAAGTCTAGTAGCTAGTCTTTGCTATCCAATCATATTGTAGTTTTTATTGCATCGAAATCAAATCTTTATTGTATCTCTTATTGCCTATGATTTCTTGTTTAAAGTTCCACATGGTTATTTAACTACTAGGATCATTTTAGCAGAATTTGTTGATTGATAGATTAAACTATTACAAAACTAGTTATTTCGATTTTACATCAAATTCAGCCATTGTCTACTACAGTCAACGGTTTACACCCAAACTCAAATCAGGGATTGATATTTTGTTTCTGCTTCATCGAACTAAATAGTTTCCCTATTACATATAGATATTCTATTACAAAAAAATAAACAAGTCATTAACTGGGATAGAATTACCAACACACAGATTTAGTATTATATCCAATCAAGATTTTATACCAACGACCATCCAATACTTTCAACGAAGGATACAAGTGTGGCAGGATTTTACATAGGCATCTTTTGAGACTTAGGTCAAGGGTCGAACCCCCTCGCATCTTCAAACCTTAAACCGGTGATTGTTGTCCTACAGGAGGCATTCCTACAAATAACAAAACGTTGTGTATAACCCTAAGTTTTCATCAAACAAGTAATATATAAACCCAACTACGTCTTCCAAACCAAAGGCGTTTAAGCCTATACCCATTTAGAACGTTTGTACTGTGTTCTACAAAATAGAAACCCACAGAGTTTTCCCATAGCATTTAGTATCAAACCATTTCAAGTTTTAATGTTAGACTCAAACAGGAATACAAAACAGTAGTACCATTTGATATCATTGCAAATCATACAGTTCACAGTATGGGCGTAAATCACAAAGTAAAGGGAGAAATATCATATATGGTGATAGCCACAACAAAGGGATAAAACCCCAACGCCACACATGGTGCTAAAAATTATAGAGTACAAATAAATCCAACCATGGTATCATTACAATTCACACCTGGGTCTTTTATATATTTTCTTTCTAATGAAAAGTGCATTGTATAGGACTAGAACCCGACTAATAGGAAAGGACCCAACTCCTAAAATACATTTAGTTACATTATAAATTTCCCTGCCATATTCAAATATCCTGAGACACGATATCAAGCCCCTGGTCCAGCCTTAAGCGACAATTATACTCCCAAAGTAGATAGGTAAGCCAAATGCTTACGGGAGTTTCCTTCGAAACCAGGACAAGACGCATAGACACCCCAACGAAGTCACCAGAGGCGGGATAATGGGGGTATGTTGAACTTACCATTACCCTAGTCATGTTGGCAGAGCTTCGACTCATCGTAGTTTCTACATCCACGGTTCCTTGTCACTTGTTGCCATACAGAAAGCCACCAGTTAGTAAACTCTGCGAATTGGCAACAAATAACCAAGAAACCACGAGATAAAGAATGTAACTCACTGATTAAGATTATGGTGCCCACGCTACCGACGAGTGCCATAGCCACTATATGCACTGACCACAAGCATTGCTCGGGTCAGGGCACCCCCATAGTCTCACAGTCAAGAACAGTGCAGGACCAGAGAATTAAAACAAAATCACAAACAGAGGCTAAAGCGAACAAAAACCCCAGCTAATACCAAACCCTCAGTGACATGCTATCTTCCAACATACATTAAAAGCGCAGTTATTGCCCCACTAACCAGGCTTTAGTGGAGGCTCGATTTGTTGTAAAGGGACTATAGTTTAATCGCAGCCTTTAACCACGATGCACTTCATTCAAAATTACATAGAATAGTTCATGACCCCTTTCCATGGAGATTGGGCCATTCCCTTAGGATAGAATAACTATGGGGTTTGTACCTGCAGAAAGACAAATTCAATGGATGACATTAGCAAATTGCTAAGTAAGTTCAACAAATCGCCAAAGCTTATCCATACCCCATGGCAACCGTGATGGGGTATGTAATTACCTCATCCGAATTGTTACGGCACCCACCTTAAGAACAAATAGCACCAAAGGAGCATATCACTTGGAAGTGCCATTTAAACATTCACAACTTCAATCACATGATTTATACGATTGCAAGGAGCATATCACTTGGAAGGAGCATATCACTTGGAAGTGCAGTCTCTATTCTACCTTGTACTAGTGTTACGATTGCATTTCAAAACCAGATATGATATTGTTTCACACCACTTCCGCAAACTTTGAAACTCAAACTTTAAGAAGACTATGTTTTGAAAATATCTTAGACTTATATAGTTTATATTGTGCAAATATGGATGCACTTAATTGGAATTGAATTAACATATGAATTATTTCTCATTTAAATAGCAAATGTTGCACACAGGAAAAATAAAAATAAAAATGTTGCCACTAAGTAACATTACACATAGGTTTATTCTGTCAACCATGTTGAGGGCCACTAGACCTATCCCTAGTGATAAAAAAACTTATAATGGTGTTAATGTTCATACATAGAGGATATTAATAGTCTTAGAAAAAGATGTGTCATGATCTTTGAGGTGTTTTTCATAGTCCTAGATCCATATAAGCTTTTTTTAGTGCCAAAGGTGGATGTTTTATCCCTAAACCATACCTAATTATGAATATCACTCAAGAAATTTAATAATATCTATAAAATTATTGAATTGAATAATCAATTTTCAATTCGAATCACTTTTATCAATACTTTATAATATTAATAACTTATAATAGTAATAAATTAAAAATCATGGTTTTAATTAGAAATGAAATATGTTATTTAAGATTAATAAAAATAAAAACATGAATTTGTTGTGATTTTAGAAATGAAATATGTTATTTAAGATTAATAAATATAAAAAGGTGAATTTGTTGTGATTGTGGTGCAAAAATTGATAAATTAATATTGAGGATTTATTTGAATAAATAAAACAAAAGAATAAATAATTGAATTAAGTTATTTACAAAATAATTATGTGTGAATTTGTTGTGTTTATTGTGCGAATCCTCATAATTAAATATTATTTATACATGTCCATATGACAAATAAGGACTTAGAAGTACTTTATGGTACTTGCTAACATGGCATTTATCTTAATATAAATGATTAATATAAATAAGAGAAACTCCATTTTCATAAATATTTATAAACATTCACACCACCTTAGCACCAATGTGGTGCTAATACCACCACACTAACATCACATAATTGAAGTGGTGCTAATCCCACTATCTTAACACCAAATTTTTTTAAATAGTGTTAATACCACCACCTTAACATCACAAAATGCAAGTGATGCTAACTTATAGAGTTAAATGATGTTTCTGGAGTGTTATACATAAATATGTATAAATATGTTGCTCACACCTGCCATAAGTAAAAAAAAAATCAACTACCTTGTCCGTATGAGGCATTGCAAAATTTCATCGACCTCCTCCCTCTGAGTCATTGCTTTCTTCCTCATTGCTTTCAAATTTAGCGTTCCGGCGAACAAAGAAATGACGAACTACTTCGTACGTTTGGGCGTTGCCATTTTAGGTATGTAAGAGTTACCATATTCCTATCCTGGAAGATAAATAGATATAAATAGTATATGATATTACGCTTATTTTTTTTAGAAGAGCCTAATATTAATTATGGCATTTACAATTGATTTATCTGACATGACATTCCAGGAAGTTTCTTGGCGTTGCTAATGTATAGTTCACCAATGTAAGTATAACAGGTTTCCAAAAGCGTATTCTCGTGTATTCATACACTCAAACTAACTTAACAAAGAATCGAGTATTGAATATAATGTTGTAACTATTGGTCAACAGTGCTACGTTCAAGAGGATAATAGAAAAGAGAAGCACGGAGAGTTTCTCAGGGTTGCCGTATGCAGTAGCTCTCTTCAATTGCCTGATCTACACGTTGTATGGATCGCCTCTAATCAGTCATGGTTGGGATAATGTTGTGGTTATGGTTGTCAACAGCATTGGCCTTCTTCTAGAGTGCTGCTTCGTTTGCATCTATCTCACTTTCGCTCCACCCAAAAGCAAGGTATTATCTCATCATATTACTTCAATAAATAGTATTAAGTTGAATCCCTTTTACCAATCAATGCCTTATCTTTATTAATCCATGCATAAACAGCTAAACAATTTGCATTGATCATATCTATCTGTGTGCAGAGGAATATGTGGTGGATTGTTCTAGGCTTGTTGGCGATGTTTGGCACTATTGCAATAATTTCCTTGTGTGTTGTCCATGATCACGAAAAGAAGAAGTTCCTTGTAGGAACTGTAGGAATGATAGCCACTGCTAGTCTCTACGTTTCTCCACTATCCATAATTGTAAGCATAGTCTACATTGCATTCATTTTCATAATTGTGTGAATGAAAAAACTTGAAAGGCTTAACAGAGTTGATTTCAGCATCTTCAATTATTGTTAGTTTTATTGATGATGTCTAATGGTAATATATAACTATATACAGAAAAAGGTAATTCAAACAAAGAGCGCGGAATTCATGCCGAGTTTCTATTTCTCATTGTTCGGGTTCCTGGGATGTCTGTTGTGGCTGGCGTATGGTGCTTTCAGCAGAGACATAATCATCATGGTAAAATGTGGTTCTTAGTCTTTAAATTCACGTATTTAAGCTCAATGTTATAATGACATAATTCATATTTTGCAGACACCAAACTTTGTTGGCGTTCAGTCAGATGGTTTTACATTGTATCTACAGAGACAAAAGGAGCCCGCGTGTTGAAAATGCAGAGGTCGATACAGAAAACATGACAGAGGACATAACTAGAGACTACACGAACAAAACAAAGTCCTGCTCTGATAAAGAGATCGAAATCGTTGTATCATAATCGTCCAGACTACAAATAATCGTTATATACATCACAATTGAAAATATGCATATCGAAATCGTTGTATATCATAATCGTCCAGGCTACAAATATGCATTTAGAATTCTTCCACGAGATTCATGATATGTTTGTTGCATGATTGAACTAAGTAAAAGGATTTGATTTACATAACACTAGGTCATGGTTCCTTCCCCAGTAGATTTGTTTATAGTCTATGAATACAAGTTCAAGTCCATTATTCATTATTAGGTGTGCCACGTATTCAATGGCTCACGTATGTATAGAAAGCGCTCAAGGCGGAAATATATTTTCAAAATGGAATATTAAATGATATGCTACTGCCATATTTACCCTTATTGTTGGTATTGATTTTATACTTATTTTGGTTCGTTCTTTAGTATGTATATATAACCTAATAACCTAATAAATAAAATATGCATATCGATATCGTTGTATCATAATCGTCCAGGATACAAATATGCATTTAGAATTCTTCCACGAGATTCATGATATGCTTGTTGGTTCAACTAAGTAAAAGGATTCGATTTACATAACACTAGGTCATGGGTCATTCCTCACTGGATTTGTTTATAGTCTATGAATACATGTTCAAGTCCATTATTCATTATTTAGGTGTGCCACGTATTCAATGGCTTACCTTTGTATAAAAAGCGCTCAAGAGGGCAATATATTTTCAAAATGGAATATTGAATGATATGCTACTGCCATATTTACCCTTATTGTTGGTATTGATTTCAAACTTATTTTGGTTCGTTCTTTCATATGTATATATAAAATCTAAATTTTTGTGTACCAGTTTATTTGTGTATTATTTTTTCATAAATATTAAATTTGTTTAGTCTTAATGGTTAGGCGGTCTTTTTATTGATAATGGTTGTTTTTCTAAATACAATAATAATAACTCTAATAATTTTAGAGGAGATTTTGGAGTGGGTTGTTATGGGTTGAATGGCAGAATTTTGGCCTAAAACCTCTTGTGTTTGATGTTGTTTGCAAGTCATTTGAAGTCAAGTTTTTTTGTTTATAAAGCTTAGTACTAATTAAAAGAAAAAAGTGGGAATGATGGGATTTTTGGTCATCTCATGAGGTGAATACTATTTAGTCTGCTGCAAGCCATTTAATGCAGCTGCAGCAAGCATTGGATCTCAAGCTACTTGAGATCCAACGATCAACATGCCTACTGCAACTATACTAAATGGCCTGCAGCAGGATGAATTGTGTTCGCCATCTTATGGTTATGAGTGAATTTGTTCAAATCCTCCTAGTTTAATTTGGTTTTTTGTTTATGAAAATTCTATTTTTTTATACTTTCTTAAAATATTTTTAACTGGAATCTCTTTTATTATGTTTGTATAGTAAATCTCTCATAACATTTCACTAAATTTGGCCATGGATGGTAAGGTTATTTTACCCTAACTGTTTTGATATCCGTGACATTTATATGTTGATCAGTAGTTTTTTTGAGGTTGTCAGTTACCTTTTTAAAGTGACAGTTGAATACACAAAGTTGCACATCATGAAGTTGAAAGAAAACAAATGGGAAACGGGGCTTTCCTTTTTGGGCACCTTTTTGCGAGAAATTGATGGCTCAGATTGTCATATTCCATATGCAATCATGGGCATGTCCTTTGATAGATAGATGCTTGCAAAGTAAAATGACAATGCAACTGCTCAACAATATGTATAATATGCAACTTATTTTTTCTCAGCTACATGTTAATGTACATCCATAATCAAAGGTCCAAACATTCCTGTAGATATGTTGCACATGGCGCAGTTCCTGAACAGAGTTCCGTTAATTCTCTTGTTGCGCGCATGACGGAGTATGGGTCATGCATAGCGAAATAGGTAGACCGTTTGAACAGTAACCCAAGAAACCCACGGTCGTAAGCTTCGTTGGATTCTAGTCATCGGTAGACGAATAAATTAGCAACTCCTTGGATTCTGGTCATCGGTAGATGGATAAATTAGCAGCTTCCTTGGATTCTGGTCATCGGCAGAATTGCAATATTTGATAATCTTCAAAAATAAGAAACTGATCAAACAAATAATTTTTTTTATTTAATTATTTTTTTAATACGATGTAGAAAGGGAATAATGATTCTTTGCAATATTTGTTAATCTTAAAAAATAACAAACTGATAAAATAAATATTTTTTTATTTAATTTATTTTTTAATATGATGTAGAAAGATAATAATGATTCTTTTAAAAAAAAAACATTTCACATATACTTTCCCAGAAATATATAAGCAAGAGCCACTGTGTCAATGTCGTGGTAGTTGCTTTTGGCAATTGCTAACAACTATTGCTATAATATGACACTTTTGCCACAAAATTGTAATAGAAAAGAAAACAGAAAACATGAAAATGACTATATATTGAGAAGGTACTTGACAACAGAAAACAAAATCCAATAGTATGGTTAGCATTCTCATGGCCCCTTGTCCATCTCTACCTAAACATTTTAAATAGAAAATTAATATGAGTAAATGAAATTAAAATATGTACAGAAAAAATAGGCAAGAGGTAAAGCCTATAATTGACAACAAGCTCAAAACCAAAGCCTATAATTGACAAGAAGATCAAAACCATAGAATGTAAGAATATAAGGCTTAACCTTCTTATACTAAATGACTATGTTTTTTTGAGCTTGCCAAGTGTTAATTTTTTAGCATTAATTCAACATACTCTAGGATCTTTACTGAGAGAATAACATGTACAGCATATCAAGTATAACAATGCATATCAATCACATGAGACAATAGACACACCGAGTTTCACTGGGGAAAACCATAAAGGTGAAAAACCCCACAACTTCCTCAGAGATAGAAAGAGCAATGATACAACCAAAGTACACAGAGATAGTCCTCCTAGCAGTTGAACCTCCTCCTCCACTAGTGTGCCACTTTCTGAGTAGTGTAGAAGTGGAGAATGAGATGATCAAATAGAGTGCCTCCCGCACTCTATTTATACATGACCTGAACTGCCTAATAACCTAGCAGGGCCGACTTGTCAAACTTAGTCTAATAACCCATGGTTATAACAATCAGGATCGACCCCACACTTGGTGGTCTAATAACCCATCACAACAAGTTATGACACTTGCGACACTTGTCAATACAAATGACAACACTTCTGTATGGAGGAATAATAACATCTCTATAGGAGTACAATATACATAGGTGAAATACATTCTGAAGTTACATATACATCAACACTCCCTCTTAACTAGGAAGGTATTTCTCGACACAAATCTGCTAGCACAAGTCTTCTTCTCTGGATCATCGCCATTGGATCATCGTCATCGAATCTTCGTCATCATCACTGCTACTGCTATCTCAATAAATATCTGATCAACTCGTCATAGGAAGTTCTACAGAGCCATTCCTTTTTCATACTGGATGTAGTCCCACCACCTGTAGGTCTTCATCATCACTGGCCATACTGTGGAATCCTCCGGACTTATTACGTGAGTCAACAAAACCTCGAAAGAGCATCCCAAGACTTTTGCGAGCACGCAGCTCAACCTATCGGATCTACCAGGACCTTTAACATGCCACTGCACAACCTGTCCACGGCCACATAGTATCATCCTGATACTCATGATCATACTAATCATAGCATCATCTACGAAGCACAATCCAGATGCACACAATACAACACTTACACTCACTGGCATGGGAAGACACACTTCAACTATCCAGGAAGGGCTCAACACTCACATCAACGCACATGGGAGAACACATCTACCACCATGTTTGAAAGGCTCTGCACTTACATCAACGCACATGGGAGAACACATCTACCACTATGTCGAAAAGGCTCTGCACTTACATTAATGCACATGGGAGAACACATCTACCACCATGTTAGAAAGGATCTGCACTTACATCAACGCACATGGGAGAACACATCTACCACCATGTCAGAAAGGCTCTACACTTACATGAACGCACATGGGAGAACACATCTACCACCATGTCGGAAAGGCTCTACACTTACATCAACGCACATGGGATAACACACTTACCACCATGTCAGAAAGGCTATGTGCATCTGTGTCTTCGGACTCATCACACATGATCCTCCTGATCATGTCAAAGCATCTACCTGATGCATGTCATCATAGCATGATCATCCTGATCATGTCAAAGCATCTACCTGATGCATGTCATCATAGCATGATCATCCTGATCATCAATGCATCCACCTGATGCATACCATGTATCCACGTGATACATATTATCATACATGATCTACCTGATCATACAATGTATCCACCTTATACATATCAACATACATGATCTACCTGATCATACAATGTATCCACCTGATATATATCATTATACATGATCTACCTGATCATACAATGTATCAACATACATGTTCTACATGATCATACAATATATCCACCTGATACATATCATCAGACATGCTCTACTTGATCATACAATGTATGAACATACATACACAAATACATGATCCAATTGATCATATCAAGCATCCAACATGATGCATATACATATACATGATCCAACTGATCATATCCAGCATCCAACATGATGCATATACAAAGCAGTAACTGGAGCATCGTCCTCATGCTCATCATCCAGTGCTTACATCCACAGCCATGGGAAGGGTCTTCCTCTCACCATGCTTGGAATGGCTATTGCAAATGTGTCCATCACTTCTTCCTTGAAGTGTCATCAATCTGAAGAACACCAAGCCTCTCTCTGAAGTACTCAAACTTCACTCTGGCTAGTGGTTTCATCAACACATTTACAACTTGCTCATCTGTTGCAACATACAAGAGCTTCACTGCTCCTCTCTACACCATATCCCTCATATAGTGGTATTTGATCTCAATGTTCTTCGACCTGTCGTAGAAAACCGGGTTCTCAGACAGCTTCACACAACTCTGGTTGTCACAAAAGATACCATTAGCCTCCAATAGGAGATCAAATAACTTAGACAGTAGCTTCCTGAGCCATACTGCCTCACAACTAGCCGAACATGCTGCAACATACTTTGCTTCGATTGTACTCAGTGCTACACAGGATTGCTTCCTACTAAACCAAGAGATCACACCTGATCCCATACTGAACCAGCACCCATAAGTGCTCTTCCTATCTATAGCACTACCTACCCAGTTTGAATCAACATAACCCTATAGGTTAAACTTTTGATTCACATCATACTTGAGCCCATAATCAATTCTACCCTTCAGGTACCTCAGAATATGCTTTAGAGTAGCCAGGTGAACACCTTTGGGATCCATCAGGAATTGGCTCAATGTGTTCACCGCAAAGCAAATATATGGTCTCGTGTTCGTCAGGTACATCAAGGACCCAATCATCTAACGATACATAGTGACATCAACCGGATTAGATGAAGCATCACACAGAAGATTCAGGTTCAATGCCATAGGTGTGGCCATGGCCTTGCAGTCCATCATCCCGAACCTCTTTAGGATCTCTACTACATACTTCCCTTTTCCAAGGAAGATCCCATATGCACTCTGCCACACCTCCATGCCTAGAAAATAGTGCATCGTCCCCAATTCCTTCATCTCAAAATCAGAAACAAGCTTCCTCTTGGCATTGGCAATTAATCCACCCTCACCTATAATAAACAGGTCATCAACATACAGAAGTATTATCACAGGATTGCCTTCCTCAACCTTGTAATAAAGGTTGAAATCTGCTTTACTCTTAGTAAAGCCCAAACTGGATAGAAAGTTGTCTATCCTACCATACCAAGTCCTAGGAGCTTGCTTCAAGCCATACAAGGCTTTCTTCAACCTGCACACATGTGACTCCCTGTCATGTGTCTCAAAACCAAGTGGATGCTCCACATACACTTCCGCCTCGACTATACCATTCAAGAAAGTTGTATTGACATCCATTTGGTGTACCTTCCATTTCATCACTATAGCCAGGGAACGTACTGATCTGATGGAAGTGTACCTGGCTACAGGAGCAAAAGTTTCTTCATAGTCTGTTTCCTCTTTCTCGGAGAAGCCACAAGCTACAAATCTTCCTTTGTACTTTTCTATACTTCCATTTGCAACATGCTTGATCTTGTAGATCCAATTGGAATTCACAATAGACTTCCCTTCAGGTCTTGGGACCACATCACAAACATTATTCTTCATGATCGACTGGTATTCCTCGACCATGGCATCCTTCCATTCTTTCTTTTCTGTTGCTTCTTCATAACTGGAAGGTTCTTTGTTCATAATATCATAGAGTAGGGAAACATAACTGGTATGTGATCTAGTCCTCTTCCTTTCTCCTTGTTCTTCTCCTGGAATGCCATATCTTTCTGCATCTTGAATGAGCTCTCTAGCCCATGCATGCTTCCTCTTGTGAGAGTTCTTCTCACCGGGTGGATCTACAGGTATTTGTGGATCTTCAACTTCACGGTCTGCTTCTGGAATTGCTTCATTCATGGTGGTGTCTTGAAATCTGGTTTCCTTTGGTTCTTCATGATCTTCAACATGTGTCTTTCATGACTTGATGAAAGGTAAGTCTTCATCAAATGTTACATCCCTGCTGACATCAATCTTCTTGAACCCTGGAAAGTATATTCTGTAAGCTTTCGAGCTTTCACTGTACCCCACAAAGATGCCCTTCTTTCCTGAAGGATCTAGCTTTGTTCTCTTTTCCTTTGGAACATGTGTATATAATGGACAACCAAATATTATGAGATGACCAACTTCAGGTTTCTTACCAGAGAATACCTCTTCTGGTTTGTTGTTGTCCAATATCTTGTGAGGTGTTTTGTTCTACACATATACAGCTATCCTAGCTACTTTTGTCCATAGATGCATAGGCAGATCCTGGTCATGCAGCATTTCCCGTGCTGCTTCCATGATTGTTCTATTCCTTCTTTTTGAAACCCCATTCTGTTGTGGATTGTGGGGAGCAGTCAACTCCCTCTTAATCCCTGAATCACTGCATAGTTTCTTGAAATCACCTGAAGTGAATTCTCCGCCATTGTCAAATCTGAAAATCTTGATCTTCTTATCAGTTTGATTTTCCATCAAGGCTTTGAATTCCTTGAACTTATAAAATACTTCATCTTTGTTCTTCAAGAAGTAAACCCAAGTCTTCCTAGAGAAATCATCAATGAAAGAGACATAGTATACATGCCCACTCAGAGAACTCGATGACATCAGACCGCATACATCGAAGTGGATAATTTCCAAGATTCCTTTCGCTTTGCTTTCACTGCTTGGAAATTCCTTCCTAATGGTCTTTCCTTTTTCACATCCTTTGCAAACACCTTCATGCTTTGTCTTGATTTTCAAGAAGACCTTCTATAACTTTACTTGTAATTGGGAGTGCTCTGTAGTGCACATGTACAAGCCTTCTATGCCAAAGTTCACTTGGCTCCATGGATTCATGTACCATGGCATGTTCATGTTGTCCCTTCAATTTGTACAATCCTCCCTCTTGCTCTCCAATCACTACTGCATCATCTATGATTTTACCCTTTGGGCACATTAAGAGTTGACCATCTACAAATGCAACCCTTATGCCTTTTGCATCCAATGCAGATATGGAAAGTAGGTTTTTCTTGAGCCCAGGTACATATAGAACATCTTTCATCTTCAAAGACTTCCTAGAGTCTAGATTGTAGGGGGCTTCACCACTTCCTTTGATAGGATATTGATAGTCATCCCCAAGTTTCACCTTATGGGGTGACTCATGTTCAGATAGATTTACAAAATATTCTTTAAGCCCAGTCATGTGTTCAGAAGCCCCACTATCAATAAGCCAATCATTACATCCATGAGAGATAGTACCTGTGAAAGCAGAAATTAGAACATATTCATCTTCACTTGATGAATCATCACTTTCTACTCTAGCCTTTTTCTTGGGAGGTTCATCTCCCCCAGCAGCATGAGCATGATATCTCTTCTTGTTATTTTTGTTGAAGTTGTTATTTTTATCTTTCTTCTTCTTGGGACAATCTGCAGCAAACTGTCCTTTTTCATTGCATGTGAAGCATCTGAGATCTTTCTTATCTTTATGATAATGATGGTGTGAAGATTTCTTGAAATGAGAATGCTCCCTCTTTGACCTTCCTTTCTTGGTGTGTGCTGTGAGAGACTGATCTTCATTCCCCATCTTTTATTCTCGAGCCACAAGCCTTGCTTCTTCTTGTGAGCATTCCTCCCATATTCTACTGAAAGATATCAACTTCCTTCTTCCATGGATTCCTTGGATAAAGGAATCCCATGACCTAGGTAGGCCATTCAGAGTGGTCATGACAATTTCACCATTCTCCACCACTTCGTCCACAGCTTCAAGTCGTTCCTTGATCTGAGAGACCTTAGAGAAATAATATTGAATGGTCTCTCCATTATGAAACTTTACCCCTTTCAATTGGTTCTGCGGAGTCATCTTCCGATTTATGTTCTTCCCTTCAAAGAGCTTGGTTAGGGAATCAAACATCTCCTTGGGTGTCTTTAGAGATGACACATGTGGTATGAGATGGTCTTTGATATAATCAGTAATGATCCTTTCTTCCTTGACCAAATTCTTCTTATGTAAGGAATTAGCTTCTTCTTCCTCTTGGACAAGGACCTCAAAATTTATGTAAGTATCCAACTCATTTTCTTCTAGGATTAACCCAATCCTATACTTCCATGCTCGGAAGTTATCAGCCCCTTCAAATTTATCCTCAAGCTTGGTGTGGTGAGACATCTTAAAGAGTACTTCAAATGGAAATAGAAAAGATTTAGGTCTTACAACTTGATTTGCAGAAATCTGGATCTCGTGCTGAATTAGGGTTTGTCAGAGAAACCCTAAAAATTCAAAATGTGAATTTCAACTTTCTGAAAGGATAGAAAGATGTGCCTTGATGAGCTGATCATCCTAGTATATTCAGAATTTAAAATCTGCAAAGTTTCACCCTTCAGAAATTCCTTTTAGTCTTCTCGGATTCACTACGGAGGACCCTGAATTAGGGTTTGAGTTTCCCGGAGCTTCACCCAACCAAGAATTTTGATCCAAAGCTCTACACTTCGATTTTTCCAAGGATCTTCCAACTATGTCCTCAGATTTTAGAAATTCTTATTTTTGTGGAAACCCTAAATTTTAGGACAAAATGAAAGTGCCCAGAATTGAGTTCTGTTTGGACAGAAAGATGTGCCTTGATGAGGAGACTCAAAATACCCTACTTTCTTTCAATATCTGTGGAGCGAAATCCAATCAACAGGAAATCCTAGTTTCCGCAACTACGCATTGTCTTCTTCTTAGGTTGGCTCTAATACCATGTTAATTTTTAGCATTAATTCAACATACTCTAGGATCTTTACTGAGAGAATAACATGTACAGCATATCAAGTATAACAATGCATATCAATCACACCAAGCAATCACATGAGACAATAGACACATAGAGTTTCACTGGGGAAAACCATAAAGGTGAAAAACCCCTCAACTTCCTCAGAGATAGAAAGAGCAATGATACAACCAAAGTACACAAAATAGTCCTCCTAGCAGCTAAACCTCCCCCACTAGTACACCACTTTCCGAGTATTGTAGAAGTGAATAATGAGATGATCAAATATAGTGCCTCCCACACTCTATTTATACATGACCTGACCTGCCTAATAACCTAGTAGGGACAACTTGTCTAACTTAGTCTAATAACCCATGGTTATACTAATCAGGGTCGACCCCACACTTGGTGGTCTAATAACCCATCACAACAAGTTACGACACTTGCGACACTTGTGAATACAAATGATGACACTTCCGTATAGAGGAATAATAACATCTCCATAGGAGTACAATATACATAGGTGAAATACATTCCGAAGTTACATATACATCTTGTGTGAAATGCACTTTCAATTAGCTAAAACCACAAGAAAAACACATTAATTGCTAACTCTCATATTACAAACCTTAGTACAAAGATTTTATGCACAAAAGGATGAATAATTCAATCAAACATAGGCATAGCTAAGGGAAAACTCCTTGGAGCTCCGAATCCTCCTTAATTAAACGAAAGAGGAAGTGTAAAAGACAAATTCTACTAGTAATTACCATTCAACTTGAACCAATTCACCCATCCATAGTTTTATTGGTAAGAAAGCAATTCATAACCCTCCAATCTTGAAAATGTCATGAGCACCCATCCTTAGTTTTATTGGTAGGAAAGCAATTCATAACCCTCCAATCTTGAAAATGTCATGAGCTCGCATCCGTAGTTCTATTATTGGTAAGGAAGCAATTCGTAACTCTCCAATATTGAAAATGTCATGACCTTGCATACATAGTTTTATTGGTAAGCAAGCAATGCATAACTCTCCAATCTTGGAAATGCCATGAGCTGATGCATGCAAATTGAAACATGGAAAAAATTAATGAAATATGTAGATCTATAACTTAGTTAATGTTTAACCCTAACATTAAATTTAATTCAAATGACCCTCTCTAAATATCGATGATATTATCATGCTTCATATGGATATAACATTTACCTTAAGTTTATATCACCAAGGAATAGCTAGAGTGACTCAATGATGATAATAAATACAAGAGGGACATGTGACATTTTCCTTCCATCACCATAAATATAATCATTTCCAATGAAGCCTCAAGACTTGAGTATGTACCATGAAATATTACGTGGAGTGTTTTAGATGGTCCTTTATTACTCCAACGATAGTTTGTAGCATGTTCAATTAATATGCAATGGTAAACCATATAGTGCAACTCACACAAGTTATAGGCAATTAAAACTTGAATAATTGTTTTTTTTTAATTATATTTAATACATAATATTACAAACATTATAAAAACATTGGAAAATAAAAAAAATTAGCTTCCTCGGAGACAGATTAATCAACCCAAGTGAATCATACATGTCCCCCATCAAGGACATAATAAATGTACTTTCATCAACATATATCATTTTTTATGATTTTAGATAAAATATTTATGAACCATTTTGAAATGATATTGTAACTGCCATTTATAATTTTGAATAAAATATTTATGAACCATTTTGAAATGATATTGAAATTGAATAAAATATTCTGGACCATTTTGAAATGATATTGTAATTGCGATTTATGTTTTGAATCGCATTATTCAACAAAAAGTTTAAAAGTTTAGGAAGCACTTGTGATTTTTTTGAAGTGACAGATTCCCAAGTATGTTTTCTTGGATTATGCTTAACAAATTGGATTTTACATGTTTTTCTTCATCAATGGCTCTAGATGAGGACCAAACAACCACACACTTCTCAACATTCAATTGGCTCCTATCCTTTTACATTCTATTTGCAATTAGCTTTAATGCCTAATTGTATGTCTTAGAAAACATTATGAGGCAAAACCTTGAAATATCAATTGGGAGAAGTGGAAAACTAGTAACAACAATATATATGGATGGGCACAAAGAATCTTAAAGTACGTGTCATACTGCTACACTTTATGTTGAACAATAAATCAGGCTTTATCAATTTTAAATCTATTGTTTACCAAACTGCAAATAAATTAAGGTGACCTGCTATAATCCGATAGATATACATTGATCTACCTTTGCATTAATATGTGCGGTACACATGTACTTTAAATTTTGAAGACACAACAAGAAAATCCATCTTTTAGCAACACAAGCTAGCACCACTTATAGTTTATGGTGTTAAAGTGGTGCTATTTGCACCACTTACAATTTGTGGTGTTAAGGTGGTGGTATTAGCACCATATATATTTTGTGCTGTTAAAATGGTGTTAATGTTTATTAGAAATTATGTTTTTAGTCATGCATATTAAGAGAAATGCCATGTTAGCAACTTGCAAGTCACATAAAGTGGTGCTAATAATTATTTGTCACATGGGCATGTACATGTAGGATTTTTGTATGAAGATTTGAACCATAAACACAACTATTTCACAAATAATCATTTTGTAAATAATCTAATTTAATTATTTATAATTTTTTTCATTCAATTAAATGATCAAGACTCGTTTATGAGTTTTTGCACCACATTCCCAACAAATTCAATTTCTTATTTTACATTTTTTAAACAATTAAATTGATGTTATTCATTTCATTTCAATTATTCATTTTTAATACTCCCTAAAAAATAAATATTTAGCACTCTTAATATTAACAAACAATAAAAATAACCATTTTTTAATTATCAACATTATAAAGTAGTAATAAAAATGATTTAAATTGAAATTTGATTATTCACTTAATTTTTTTTTATATTGAGCTTAATAAATTTGTTGAAGCACTAAATCCATCTTTAGCACACAAGCTAGACCCACTTATATTATATGGTGTTAATATGGGGATATTAACACCACTTACATTATATGGTGTTAACGTGCTGATAGTATTTGTTAATCTTATTGGAAATGGCATGCCAGATCATATGTGTTAATTAGAGAAGTGGTGTATGATACTTTAATAAATACAATAAGGCAGCGATAAGTCCTTTGCCACATTGACACTTACAAATAATTTTTAACTGTGCACAACTCTCTTCAGCTCTGCTCTCTGATGCTGTTGATCAAAGACTAAAGCTCCCTCTCTGATTTCCTCTCCCTCATCTTTTACCCTGCGGCTACTGTTCCCAAGACTACTGCAATCCCTAAGACACGTATCCTCCTTCTGCCGATCCTACCAAATCCTGCAAACCTACAACTGTCAGCTCCCAACCGTGCTACACAACCTCTTTCCATGACATCACTTGTCATGTCCTTCACCTAATCGCAATAACTGTATTAATTTCCTTAGCAACCCTGAATGGCTACCAGGTATAGTCCCTTGACTTTCTTCCCTTCCGACCCTACTATAGTAGTCGATCACATCTCAACCTTCTTGTCCGCTTACTTCTCATCTTTTGTGGTTCACTAGTCCTACCCTTCGTCCGTGCTTGGATCTTCCAAACCTGTATCGTCATAGTTCGACCACTTGTTGACTATCCGACGTCTTGCACCACTTGTCGTATTACCTATCGATTCTTGACCTAACACAACATCCGTTGCACTGCTCTAGTCGGTCGCATTATGTCTGCTTCTACCCAACTTGTTGACTTTGACAAGTCAACCTGCTTCCCCGACCCAGTGGTCATCGGCACTCCCGCTAGTCAGATCCCTCCTATCGATCAACTTCGACTGATCTTCCTAGGCCCCGATGCTCCTGCATCATATTCCCTAGGTGAAAAAGAATTCGATCGCTCCATCAGTCTCCTGAACTCCACTTCGGAAATCCATGTCGCCTCCTACAACTCATCATCTTTCCATCGCACTAAGTACTCTTTCTTCCGTGCACTAACCCTCCACACAACATCGCATTCCTCGATTACTTCTATGATCTCTCCTTTGTGTCGATCTGGAATTTGGACTGTCTAGTCGATGGTTATTCCTTCTTCACTTCTGCTGCTTGACCCTTCTTCAAACTTATACAGATCTGAAACGTTGAACGTTGCTGAAATGTTCAAGTCTTCTGGCAATTCCAACACATAAGCGTTGTTCAAAATCTTCTTCAGAATTCTACATGGTCCTATCTTTCTCAGCATCAACTTGTTGTATGTACCTGTCAGAAATATCTCCTTTCGTAGATATGCATAGACTATGTTCCCTTCTTGGAACGAATGTAGCCTCTTTTTCCTGTTCGCCCTCAATTTGTATGCCACGTTACTCTTTTCTATGCGCTTTCGCACATTTTTATGAGCTTCATGCATATGCTCTGTGAATGATTCTTCATATGCACTCTTCCTAGTTTCTGTCGGTGACTCGACCAAATCCACCACTCTGTGTGGGCTTCTCCCTTGAACAATTTGGAATGGACTCAACCTTGTTGACTGATTCACAAAATTTCTATATGCAAACTCCACCTGTGCCAACACATTTTCCCACTACTTGGGTCTGTCGGCTGCTAGACATCTCAGAAGGTTTCCCAAACTTCTTTTCACCACATCGGTTTGTCTGCCTGTCTGCAGATGATACGCCGAGCTAAACTGCAACTTTGTGTCCAGTTTCTTCCATACGGTTCTCCAGAAATGCCCCATAAACTTGGTATCCTGATTCAACATGATACTCTTTGGAAACCCATGCAATCTGACTATATCCTTGAAGAATAGTACAAAAATTCCTGTGGCATCACTCATCTTCTTACACGGAATGAAGTGTGCCATCTTCGAAAACCTATCGACCACAACAAATGTTGAGTCGCTTCCCTGGTGAGTCTTCGATTGTCCTAACACAAAATCCATGCTAAGATGCTCCCCAAGGTTATCTGGTACTGGAAATGGTGTGTACAACCCTGTGTTCTGACTCCTTCCCTTTGCCAACTAGAAACCTTGACATTGTTGAACCCACTTTCCAACAACTGTCGACATCCCTGGTGAGAAATACTTCTTGTCAACCAATTCTTTGGTCTTGTCGATGCCAAAATGTCCTGCTAACCTGCCATTATGAAATTCTCGAATTATGTTCTCTCTTACAAATCCTCTGGGAATACACAACTGACTTCCCCTGAATAGATAGCCTTCTTGAATGAAGTAACTTAGATATGGAGTCCTGTCGATACTCCAAGGTTCATGATAAGCCTTCCATGCTTTCGCAAAATCCTCGTCGGTCTCATACTCCATCTTTATTGACTCTATCCTTGTTGCCTGAACTATTGTCGTGTTCAATAATGCAACTCTCCTGCTCAATGCATCGACAACTTTATTCGACTTGCTTTACGTATGTTGCAACACGAATGTATACCTTTGAAGTAGCTCCACCCACTTCATGTGTCGCTAATCCAATTTCGAATGAGTGTTCAAATACTTTAGTGCTTGGTGATCTGTATATAACACAAATTCCTTAGGAAACAAATAATGCCTCCACTTCTTCAGTGCCTGAATGATATCATAAAATTCCTGGTTGCAGACCGAATACTTCTGCTTCGCTCCATTCATCTTCTCACTAAAGAATGCAATTGGTCAGCCCTCCTGGCTCAACACTGCTCCAATTGTCGTTCCACTCGCATCACAATGGACCTGGAAAACTTTGTCAAAGTCTGGGAGTGACAAGACTGGGCTATTAGTGACTTTTTCCTTCAACTTGTCAAAAGGTCTCCTGGCTTCATCTATCCAATTGAACTCACCCTTTCTCATGCATTATGTCAATCGTGCACAAATTCAACTGAATGCCTGAATGAACTTCCTATAGAAACCAGCAAGTCCATGGAAACTCCTCACTGCAGTCATACTTGTCGGTTTCGGCCAATCTACTATTTCCTTCACCTTCTCTAGGTCCATCACCAACCCTTTACTCAAGATTACGAACCCCAAGTACACCAATTCCTTCTTCATGAAGAATCACTTTTGCAGGTTCACCATCAACTTTTCCTCTGGCAATTTCTGCAATACTTGTCAAACGTGCTCCAAGTGTTCTACCTTGGTTCGACTGAAAACCAGAATGTCATCTAAATAGACTACAACAAACTTCCCCAAAAATGGCTTTAGCACCTCATTCATCAGTCTCATGAATGTGTTGGGTGCATTAGTCAACCCAAAGGGCATGACCAACCAGTCATTTAACCCTTCTCTTTTCTTGAATGTTGTCTTCCATTCATCTCCTTCTCTGACCCTAATCTCGTGATAAACACTCTTCAGGTCTATCTTTGTGAAGTATGTCGCTCCACTCAGGAAATCCATTAAGTCATCCATTCTCGGCAATGGAAGCCAATACTTGATCGTGATCTTGTTGATGGCTCTAGAGTCTGTACACATTCTTCATTCTCCACCCTTCTTCAGTGTCAATACCGCTGGTACTGCACATGGGCTCATACTTTCTCTGACTAACCCTCTGTCCAACAAATCTTGGACCTGTCGGTTGAGTTCCTGTCCCTCCATCGGACTCATCCTATATGGTGCTTTGTTTGGTAGACTCGACCCTGGAATCAATACGATCTGATGGGATATACTCCTTGTCGGCGGCAATCCCATCGATTTCTCATCAGCCATTATGTCACTAAACTCTTTGAGAAACTCCTGAATTTCGACCGAAATATTCTCCTCCCTGGTCGTCCTTTCAACATATGGTCCTTTCAAAATGATCGCAAAACATCCCAAATGTCTCCCCTCTTCTGCGAGGAATTCCTTCACAGTGCTCATCAACACTCACTTCTCCCAAATATTGCTATCACCATGCTCACTGTCAGCTTGCTCTTCTCGCCTCGGCTTAAGATTTCTTTTCATGCCATTCTTCGACACTGTGACTGTGTTGGCTTGACCATCATAGATCATTTTCTGATCATATTGCCATGGTATTCCTAACAACATATGGCATGCATCCATGGGAAGTACATTGCACAGTACACTGTCCTCTAATCCTTCAACTCAGAAGTTGATTAGGCACTACCTGGTCACCTTGATATGGTGTCCTTTCTGCAACCATGAGATCTTGTAGGGGTGTGGGTGTTCTCAACACTTAAACCCGATCTTGTCGATGAATTCCGTCGACACAAGATCATCCGTGCTTCCACCATCAACTATGGTTTTGCAATGCCATTCACCGATCTGCGCCTTTTTTCAAAAGATCTCCTTCCATTGTGCTGGCTCCAGCGGGTCGCGTTGATCTTCCTAGATCAAAGCTCGCTAAATCGTCAGATTCCGGTTCTTCTTCTTTTCACTTCCATTGCTGTCGGACATCGATTCTTCCCTCTCATCAACTTGCTCATCCTTTTGACATATGGGTTTCGACTCCTCTGCAACATGTAGGTTCTCTGGGCACTCATATGCCTTGTGTCCCATCCTTCGACACTTGTAATAGATTATGGCTGGTCTGTTAGCTCCTTTCTTGTCGGATGGACCACTTCGACAATATGCACCTCGACCGCGGTTCTCACGACCGTCGCATCTGTTCTCTTGTGCTTTCTTACTTGTCGATGTCCCTTCTGCGTGTCAGATATCTTCGACACTTTCCTTCCTGTATCCGCTAGTTTGGCCTTTCGCAGAGACAATTTTCGTACCCCGACCAGTCATCCTTCCTCTGGCCGCTACAGATTTTCTTGACAGTTTCTCTTCTGCCTTTAGAGCTAACTAGTAGGCTTTGCTGACTGCTCTGAATATTGGCATGCTCAGTTCATCCTGAATAGCATATTTCAAGCCGTTCACATACCTAGTGACATCTTCTTATCCTTCATTAGTTTGTCCTGACTGAATTGACAATTGGTAGAACTCCTCCGTGTACTCCTTCACGGTCATTTCTTTCTGTCAAAAGTTCTGCAACTTCCTAAACAATGAAATCACATAGTCATTTGGCAAGAAATTTCCCTTCAACTTGGCAACCATTATGTCCCAAGACTTGATTCTCTCCTTGCCTTTCTTGAGTCTGTTAGCCTGTACATTGTCCCACCACAACAAGGCATGACCCTTCAACCTCATACATGTAGTCTTAACTAGTTTAGGATCCTCAATCTGCTCTATGTCGAAGTATTTCTCCATCTCTCTGAACTAGGCGATCAAATATTCTGGGTCTAGGCTTCCAAAGTATGTACACAAGTCTATCTTTGCCTGACCTCTCATATCCATCAGGAGTTTTATCAGTTTTTCCTCTAGTTCCTCTTCGACTTCCTCGTCTCTATGGTCTAATGCCTTAGGAATACAACCATGCCTCTGGCTTTCTTTGATCATTGTGACCTCATTTGTCAAAGTCCGCATCATTCTGACACATTCGTCGAACATCTCACGATCCACTATGTCAGCTGTTGTGCCATGCGCTCTTTGTCCTCGGACATTAATGCCTCTGTGAGCCATTTTAAACCTCTGCTGAAACTCTCACCCGTCCAATCGCAGCCAGACTTCAAACAAGTCATCCACAACTCTACTCAACCACAGCTAGAGTTGTCCAATTCACTTGCAGGATCAATATCATGAACTCGAAGGATTATTCCGCTCTAATACCAACTGATGCAAGTCACCGTACAGGAATTCTTTCTTGCTTAACAATACACACGACACATACCACAATGTTTACACAAACAAGGTGTGGAACAGGATGCAAGAAGTGGCTTATATTACTTCTCTGAATTCGGTTACAATGCAGAATAACTATAAACAAATAACTAACTACAATCAGCCTCAGCCGTTACAGCTTAAAGTAATTGTGGTGTGTTCTCCCTGTGTGTCAACCTCACCCTTTCCTCGTTCACCTCGGAACTCTAAGCTATGGCTCAATCTCAACTCTCTACTCTTCGGATGTGTGACTCTTCACAACTCTCTTAAGCTCTGCTCTCTGATGTTGTTGATCAAAGACTGAAGATACCTCTCTGATTTCCTCTCCTTCATCTTTTACCTGTGATTGTTGTTCGCAAGACTGCTACAATCCCTGAGACACGCATCCTCCTATCCGCTGATCCTTCCAAATTCTACAGACCTGCAACTATCAGCTCCCAACTGTGTTGCACAGCCTCTATCCATGACATCACCTATCATGTCCTTCACCTACTCGCAATAAAAGTATTAACTTCCTCAGCAACCATGAACGGCTACTAGGTACAGTCCCTTGAATTTCTGCCCTTCCAACCCTGCTACAATAGTCGGTCACATCTCGACCTTCTTGTTGGTTTACTTCTCATATCCTGTGGTTTTCCAGTCCTCCCCTTCCTTCATGCTTGGCTCCACCAAACCTGTCGCGTCGCAGTTCGACCGCTTGTCGACTATCCGACGTCTTGCTCTACTTATAATCTATCGACCATTACCTGTCGATTCTTGACCTAACACAACATCCGTTGTGCTGCTCCAGTTAGTCGCATTTCGACTGCTTATGCCCGACTGGTCAACTCCCTCCTGTCGATCAACATTGACTAATCTTCCTAGGCCCCAATGCTCCTGCATCAATCTATCACCTCTTAGTGGGGATATTAATTACATTAGAATGCTTTGAATAATAGATATGGTTCTCACGATTATAAACATGGTCTACAAATGAAATATTCCCTTTACACCCTAAAAGGAACTTTTATGCATAGAGGGACAAGAACAACACCTCAACCCACCAGAAACAAGATCTGAAAGATACCCTTCACCTAAGACTGGGCTGTTCATTACATTAAGAGTCTGATCAACATTATGTATGGGTCTCGGAGTTGAGAGTGAGATTGGGGGAGAAAACCTAAAACATAGGCCATAAAGGAAGCTTCTAGTAATATAAGGCTTAGAGAAACAACTGAAGCTACAACATAACACCTCACAAGGGTATCATTTTCTTTTTAGTGGGGCTAATGGAGGCATTGGAGTATTTTGAGTAGTAGTTATGGATTTCAAGGAATTTGACATGGTTTGCGGAGGAAATGTCGGGATATGACTCCAAATAAATGTTATAGGTACTCATGGCCATTAGCAATACCTCAAACCACCACCTAAGACCTCTCAAGTTTATCCTTGCCTTCAAGTGGGGAGACAAGTGCCATTAGAACATTTTGGATATTAGGTATGATTCATTATGCCTTGAACATGATTGAGGAAGGAAAGATATGCCTTATTTCATGACGAACTTGGAGGAGGAGGGTTTGGGGTCTCCAGAGGTAGTCAACAGGGATGGTACGCCAAAGCGGTGCCACTGCCATGGCTGGGATAAGACACAGTAGGACTATGATGATATAGGGTTTCGGATCTCTAGAGGTAGTTCAACAGGGACAATGCCCCACAACAGTGACACTGCCACAACTGGGCTAAGACATATAAATTCTATGTAGGAGGAGGGTTTGGGGTATACAAAGGTGTTCCAATGGGGACAATGCATAAGAATAGTGCCATTTCAACGACTCAGTTAAGACATAGTAAGACAAAGTCATCAAAGGTGACGAATCTGGAGGAGGAGGGTCTAGGGGTAACGGTGGCAGAAGCAATATGCATAGCATCTACAAATATGTTGCTCTGGACTTCATTTTTTTTCTCTTTTGAGCAATTTTTGTAATGTTTCTTATCCTTTAATGAAAGGATGCACCCTCATTGCTAGACTAACTTCCAACTAATGTCAGAATCACTAGTTCTTTATAGCATATTGACATCTCCCCCCTTATTTTTTAATTATGTTGTAGAGGCATGGAGAAAATATTGGCATTTTTAAGAAAGAAAGAAAAATATGGACTTGGTTAAGAATCCATCTACAGTGAATTTTTCTCCTTGAAACTCTATAAATCGACAGCCGAATAGTTTGACTAAGGATTGAACACCAAACGTGGGTTTTATGATGTAAAAACAACTGTGAACACATAGATTTAAGTTCTGTCGTGGAAGAGAAATAGTGCTTATATCACAAAGTCTTTATAGTTGAAGGTATGAGATTGGCAATAATTAAGCAGGTTATTGAAAGGATAATGGATAAAGACATGCAATTTTATACAGTAGGTAAACATAAGTCCAAGCAAGGGAGTAGGTTAGTGAATGAATTTATGGTAAAGGTTCAAATTGCTTACTTACGTGCCCATGATCTTCTAGAGAGAGTTCCTAAAAGAACTAGTTTTTATGAGATCCTGTGCGAGGAGCAGAGTCTTCTTTTCTGTGTAACGTACTTCCATTCATTTGGTTGAACCCATTTCCTCCCTAAAGTAATGGTTGTCTAGTCATATTACATTTTGGTCACTTGTCACCTCTTGCTTTAACTTCTTGAGGAAGTAGACGAAGTAAAGTTTGAAAGTTTTATGAGTATACATTTGTGGTTTACCCTCTTAGGGGTTTCGTCAATATATTGTAATCTATGAATACATTCTCAATTTCTTGGACATTGTGGTTACTATTGTTGAATACCAAAATGTCTTCTTATCGGTAGTCCAGATGGGGGTTTAAATATGGATCCCACTAGTTAAAGAATATATTGTCTAATATTAATTTTTATGAGTTGCACACTGTTCAAAGTTCATCTTTTGGTTTATAGTATAAATTAGACACTTTTCCTTTATGAACGAATTGTATCTTAGTTAATAATAATTCTTTGTTTAATATTATACTAAGGATTTTAATCCTAATATTTCAGTCATATCTATAATTTTATCTAACAAGGATTTATCTCGGCCATTTTAGGGTAGTCTAAAATTTCCATTTTTTATTACAGTTATGTAACTGTTGTAAAGGGAATGCAACCCTCGACTCACTAGGCCTTAATTGTCTTTAACTCTGCAATATATATACATATTGTTTAGAAAATTAGATATAGTCAATTACCTGATACCTCAATCGGGTTAACCCTTGTTTTCAAAGATATCAAATTTTTTTCAAGGGTTTTTTTATCCTAGGCAATTATATGCATCTATATTAGAGATGCTTAACTATCCTTTCATATAATAATTGATAATTATAATATTTTTCTTCTCGAGGTCAGGAAGCCTATGCTACAGTAATTCTTTGATTAACTTAGAAACATGTTAATAAGATTTACAAAGAACTTATAAGAAGTATAACTCATGTCTTACAATTTATGTTTTTACAATTTTTC
The DNA here is from genome assembly GCA_027924585.1 of Larix kaempferi. Classification (NCBI taxonomy): domain Eukaryota; kingdom Viridiplantae; phylum Streptophyta; class Pinopsida; order Pinales; family Pinaceae; genus Larix; species Larix kaempferi. The sequence goes on from BSBM01001023.1 coordinate 4,910,975, forward strand.
TTTATAGATATATATATATAATCAATGTGATTTATATTTTTTCCACCATTTATTATTTTATGGTTGTTTGCACCATATACACATTTGTGTATATTAAATCTTAAAAATAGTGGTAATTTTGGTGTTTTGCACTGAAAAGTTTCTATCCATGTTGGATTGGTTTTGGTGTTTTGCACCACAACATTTCAATCCACCAAGGATTAGTTTTGGTGGTTTGCGCCATACACCATGGAATGACACATATTCATTTAACACCAAAATCAACTTTTTTACAAACACCACTTTTGCACCATAAATCTTAGCACCACTTGCGTATCCCCACATTATCACCACTATTTGAAATTTGAGGATTTCTCAAATCCTTTACAAATAGTGGTGCTAATGTGCAGCTAAAATTCCCTTTTTCTTGTAGTGAGAGCTACATTTTCACCATGCATTTTGAAAAGCTTCTGATTTATTTTGTTTTTTGGTGTAAGTCAAGATGTGGATTGTAATTCTATCAGAAAAGATAATGAAAAAGAGGAATGAAATTATTTTCACTAATTTTTCCATATAAGGAATAAAAAATTTGCAACCTTTGGTTTCTGCATGTAGTATTTTGTTTCCTCTTGTTCTTCTCACTAAGCCTTATGATTGTAAATACCGGTATTTCATATGCAATAGGGATTTCAGTGATTATGCCAAGGCAACAAGATATTCCTACATTCATTTCCCATCCAACCCCACTCCCTTGTCCCTGGGAAGGGGTCCCATGGCTGTCTCAGGAACATGGATATTATTGCGGATCTTGTAGTTTGGGCATAAAATACTCCCGCACATATATAGTGAAATCCGAGGACAGGGAGGCGGAAACGAGATCCATTTAGCATGATGATTACATTTTTGTACTTGTATGGATATATGACATTTTGGTGGGATGAAGGTCAATGGTGTTTATTGCTAAAAAAAACCCTTGGGATGGAAACCAAGCCGAGTATGAATGCATAACCATCGATGGATTTCTAAACTGGCCAATGGAATTTGAAACTTCTAGAGATAGATGGCACTCTAGAATCTAGATTAACTCTTCCACTAGTTGATTGTGTGCATAATTCACATAAAACTTTCTATCTGGGAATTTGAAGTGTACTGGAAGTCTACAAATAAAAGTGGCATGGAAAGAAGGATGGTGAAATGAGAAAACTCCCAAATGTATCATGTTCCATTGGCTATTTGTAATTATTGTTTTGATAGAATTAGAAACTATAGGTTTATGGACAAGTTCATCGGGTGTAATCAGAGATACAAGCTTTAAAGCACACTAAATTGGGTGTCCACTACCATGATAAACATCAATCTTGCAAAAGCTAATGTCTGCAAAAGTTGATTGCTGAATTACACAATAGCTACTAGACTCATAACACCTAGTTGAGCATTGTACCTCGCTGCCCTTGAGATTCTCTATGAACTGGTAATTTCATTGTTTTAGATGTTTTGAATTTTGTTATAATCTATATATGCATATCATACAAATCATGAAAGTGCAAGTTTCAATCAATATTATAGATTTCACAATCTATAAAATCATGAAGTAAAATGCCATATTGTAAGTACAATATCATACAGATTCATGGAAAAAGTATTTAAATCGTGATAAAAGTATTTAATAGCAGCATCGAGCAAATCCCAGGTGGTGTTGCTGTGGCTTTCCATCAGATTAGCCATCAGCAAGGAACTTCCTGGAATCCAACCCCAACTATTGGAAGGCAGTGTCAAATTGGGTGACTTCGACATCATAGATCTTTGTTGAAAGAAAAGATGAAAGTGAAGCCAAAACTGCGATTACTGGCGTTTCCAACGCATCCTTTGTGTGGCCTCCTCCTTTAGAGTTTTGTGAAACTGTCAACCCATTTTGGCTCTTCGCATGCCAATTATGTACTTGTAGACAAAAACAAAAAAGAATCTCAACATCAGTCAAACGAACCATAAGGATATGAGTTTGGAACCTTCAAGACTATCGACTCTCTCTCTCATAATGCATAAGTGAAAGGAGACTAAAAAATAGCTGAATCGAACCATAAGGATATGAGTTTGGAACCTTCGATAATATCGACTCTCTCTCTCATAATGCATAAGCGAAAGGAGACTAAAAAATAGATGAATCGAACCATAAGGATATGAGTTTGGAACCTTCGATACTATCGACTCTCTCTCTCATAATGCATAAGCGAAAGGAGACTAAATAATAGCTATCTTCAACTACCAATTGTGGAAGACTTTATGTTTCTTGAAAGTGGGGAAGGAGAGACTGATGGTAGATGCCCTAAAGCACTTGAAGAACTTCGTCGATGATCTTGCCTAAATAACAGGTACATCCACAGAGACCGAACACCAAGGACACTGCTCACACACAAAAGATCATAGATCAGTACACGAGATGTTTGACGTGGTTACAACCCCCTAGAGGGAAATAGTCCATGGCCCCGACCAAATAGCTTCTACGGAGCAGTTTATTATGTAGAAGAAAAATATTACATGAGCTTCTCTCAACAATGGATCATTCGACAAGTGACCCTCCATGCTCTATAAATAGATATCATGGACCAATCAGGTGTTAATCCATGGATCATGTGCCGTGAAGATCAAGAGAAGTTGAACCGTCGGATTACATATATACAAATGCATACCTAATAGATATATTAGACCAAGCTAAACTTAACTAACTCCTAAGTGTCAAAAATATCCTAATATCCCCCCTTATGAACAACTTGGGATAGTATTGAAGGATTTACAAAGGTGACACAAAATTAGGAGAAGGAAGGAGGCATTAAAGCCTATCCCCCCTTAATGACAACTTGTTGTACTCCTAGCATAGTTTGAACTTTGGAAAAATTCGCTTTTGTAAGAGACTTGGGGAAAATGACTGCAACTTGATCATTTGTTTTACAATAATGCACTTCAAGAATATGATCCTAGAGGAGCTTTCTAATGAAGTGCATGTGAATTTCAATGTGTTTGCTACACTGATGTTGGACTGGATCTTTGGCTAACTGAATGGCACTCTGATTGTCACACCATAGTGTAGTAGGATGTTGTTGTTGGAACCGAAACTCTGAAAGGATCTCACGAAGCCACATAGCTTCGTGACTAGCACAAACAGTGGCATGGTACTCGGCTTCGGTTGAAGAAAGAGCAAGTGCACTTTGTTTCTTAAAAGCCCAAGAAATAGGTCCTTAACCCAGAGTGAATACATACCCTACAATGGACTTCCGATCATCAGGGTTGCTAGCCCAATTGGAATGAGTGTAACCAACTAAAGAAGGAGTCCCCCCTGAACTGTAATGTATCCCAAACTGAACTGTTCCTCGAACATACCAAAAGATTCTTTTTGCTACTTTCCAATGACTTTCATGAGGGCATTGCATATATCGGGAAACAAGACCAACAACAAAGGAAAGGTCAGGATGGATGTGAGTTAAGTACAAGAGGCTACTAACAAGATGGTGGTACAAAGTAGCATCTACTTCAGGTGTTGAACAAGTGGTAGAAAGTTTGAGTCCAGACTGGAAAGGAGAGGGAGCTGGTTTACAATCTTCCATGTGAAAGCGGTGGAGAAGATCACAAGCATACTTAGACTGGGAAAGGGAGATAACTTTCTAGGATTGCAAGACTTGGAGGCCAAGAAAATAGTGCAAGTGTCTAAGGTATGTTATTTGAAACTGCTGCTTAAGACTTAAATTCACATGATGGATAAGTTTGGGGTCACTACCAATAAGGATTTGGTCATCAACATAAAGGACTAGGATTATGAGATGGTCATTGAATTTCTTGGTATAGACATTTGAATCAGAATGGTATCAAGAAAAACCAGTATCTAGAAGAAACGTGTCCATTTTAGCATACCAGGACTGAGGCGATTGCTTAAGGCCATAGAGAGATTTCTTGAGGCGGCAAGGGAAAGAACAAGGTAAATGGAATTAATTTTGGCTATGGGTGCAAAGGTTTCAGTGTAGTCTATGTCTTCAACTTGAGAGAATCCTTTAGCAACTAGTCTTTCCTTATGTCTGTCAATACTTCCATCCCGTCCATATTTGGTTCTGTAAACCCACTTACATCTGACAAGTTTTCTGCCTTTGGGAAGAGGAACAAGATCCCAAGTGTTATTTGTCATTAAGGAGTTGTATTCTTTATCCATTACTACATCCCAATCTAGATGGCCAGAGGCTTCTTTAAATGTCTCTAGATCACATTTTTTCTGGAACTTGAGCCAAAAGTAATGAGGCTCACTGAAACTAAGAGTGAGTACGACGCCGATCTGTAGGATCACTAGCAAGATCACCTATAGCTTCTCGATTAGAACGGACCCATTTAGGAAGCTGTGAAGTTAGCGTTGGAGGAGGTTGAGCAGTATTTTCATCCTCGCTATCGTCATCATCTGAATAAGTAACTGCAGTAGGAGAAATATCAATAGGTGAATAAGAGGAAGAAGATGATGGCACAAGCACCGAATTAGGCTCGTAAGCCAATATATGTTCATCAAATTTGAAGTCTCTTCTTATAATTATATCATGAGAATGTGGTAGAAGAAGCCTATAGCCTTTTACATCTTAAGAATACCCAAAAAATATACACTTTTCACTTTTAGGTTTTAAAGCTTTCCATTTTTCATCCGGAATATGAGCCCATGCTTCACTACCAAAATCACGGAAATGACTGACATCTTTTTTATTTTTACTCCATGCTTCTTCCAGTGTAATCCCTTGTAAATATTTAGTGGGGGTGCGATTAATGATGTAACTTGCACAATTTACAGCTTCAGCCCAATATGGAAGACTTAGTCCTTTAGCTTGGAGCATACAATTAGCCATTTCTTTTAGAGTGCGTTTTTTCCTTTTAGCTACACCATTTTGCAGAAATTAGTGAACTTGTTGTTAACAAATTCTTCCCCATTATCAGATCTTAACTTAAGAATTTGATGACCAGATTGTTTCTCAACAAGGGCCTTGTAGGCCAAGAACATGCCAAAAAATTCGCTCTTAAGTTTTAAGATGTAAACCTAAGTGCGTCTGTAGTAACATCAATGAAAGTCAAGAATTATTTGAAACCAGAGAAGGAACTAGAAGGTAAAGGACGACACAAGTCACTATGCACAAGCTGCAGAGGAGCCTAGGCGTGCCAAGAGGCACATTTGCCAAAAATGTCCTGATGATGTTTTCCGAGTACACAACCGGAACAAACACCATCCTTGCAAGAGACCAAAGGAAGACCTGTCACCATATTTTCTTTAAATAGTTGTTGCAATGCGCGATAATTTAAGTGACCAAATCACTCATGCCATAGCTTGCTCAGTTCATCACTATGAGCAACAAAAACTGATGGAAGTGAAGATGACCCAAAGTTGTCAAACTTGTACAACTTGGTAATATCATCAACTGTTCCAGTAGCTAACACATGTCGTGGATCTTTTAAATTTCTGATTACAACTTGGTGAGGTGAAAACTCTACGATTTTACCTTCACCAGAATGAGTGATCTGGTATACTGATAAAAGATTACATGAAAGAGTAGGAACACATAATACATCATTAAATTGTCCACTATCTAGATGAACAGTACCAAACCCTTCAACAGTAAGTGATCTATCATCACCAACAAATATTTGTTTGGTGTTACAATTATTCAAATCAGAAAATATGGATTTATCCTTAGCCATATGATAAGATGCTCCAAAATCTATAAGCCACTCATTTGAAGAAGAACGGGAAGATGTTGTAAGTGCAAAATCAGAGGCTGAAAGTGCTTGAACTAAAGATGAAGAAGAAGAATGAAGCTAAATGTGATGCTTATTCATTGCTACTTCCAGAGCTTCCATCCTCTTAAAACATCTTGACTCATCATGCCCATTGCAATTACAAAAGTTGCAATATCTTTGTGTCTTCTTTCCTTGAAATTTGGTTGCTTTATCTTGTTGAGGATAATTTTGAGGCTGAGAAGATTTAGGACCCTTGTTATTTTGATTTTGATTCTTCATATATTGCTTCTTTCGATTCTTTGGATTCTTGTAATTCTTCAGACCATGCGATTGCTGATCTACTAAAGCCTTTTTTGAAGTACTGGCAATATTAATTAGTTCAAGATGTAAGAGTTTTTCCTGTTCTCTTATCAAAGAATACAAAAACTATCAAAAGAAGGAGCTTTGTATTGAGCTCCTAAAGAAAGAAGCTTCTCTAGTGGAATGAAAGGTTGAGACAAATACAAAATATGCAGGCCCTAACTTGGCAAGAATGGCGTAAATAAGGCCATCATCTACCTTTATGACTTTACATGTAGCCAACAAGACTCTAAGGGTCTTAAATTTTGTTATAAAATCTTCCATGCAAGAAAAATTATTAGGATCTAATGTAAGCAACTCATTCTCAAGCTGATGAGCTCTAATCTAATTTTTAATACCAAAATTAGTATTTAGCTTTTGCCAAGCATCATACAGTGCATGAATGCCTTGAAGATGAAACTGCAGATCAGGAGAAACTGATAACCAATTAAACCACAAGCTGAATCATTTCTATTTTCCCATTTTTCTAGTTTATCAACATCAGAGGGAGGAGTTTCCATGCCAAGGGTAAGTCTATATAACCCTTTGCTTCTAAGAATATCTTCCATACAAAATAGTTAGTACTAGTAAGAAGCATATCATTTGAAATTTTCATTTTGAAATAAATATTACTTCAAAATGAAAAGAAGCTCGAAAAAATAATAGAGCTCGAAAAAATAAGCGATTTAAAAAAAAACAGCACTGTAATCAGCTTCCCGATGAAAAAGTTATGCCCTTTTGAAAATAAATTCAAAGAGCAACTAAGGAACCATGTGGTGTGTGGAGATAAGTGCACACCAAAAAAAATTCCCCTCAGTCATAACTTAATACTAAGCTCACTTTTATATATATATATATATATATATGCCTTACTTCTATAAATAAGTGAAGGTCACTTTTACATAAAGTTGCTTAAAAAAGAAGAAAAGAAACAACTTAAAATGAAACTTTTGTTTTTGTTTTTATTTTATTTTATAAAGTTGCTTTTAGAAAAGAAAAGGAAAGAAATTAGCTTATGTGAGATTTTAAGTAACTTTATTTTCTTTAATATATGAAATTAATGCAACAAATACTAGAAGGATTTGAACTTAAGACCTCTTTAATAAGTAACTTTAAACCAAGTGAGCTAGAGTAAAAGCATAGAAAATGTTGTAAAGGAGGAAAGGGTTTTTCTTACTCTTCTTGCCTTGTTGTGCATGCTTACCCCGCAGACCCTTGTTTCAACCTGCAAAACAACTTCACACAATAGAAACAAAAAAACAAGACAAAAAAGATGAAGGGTTTCCTGTTCTTTGTTAGTGTCCTGTTAGTCCTTCCTGTAAGCGGAAAACCTTTCCTGTTGTTTGTGGTCGGCCGCGACCGTCAGTACGTGCAGACAGGAGGCTATCACTTCCAGAAAAAAAAATAAAAAAATGAACAAATCGAAATGAAACAGAGACAGAGAAAACAAACGGAAAACAAAACAGTATACCTCATATCTGTGAAAAAGGCCACAGTTAGGGTGATCCCTACTAAAACCAACTCTATAAACACAATGCAGTGCTTAAAACAATAAAAAAATGGCCAGAAATAGAAGATCTTGGTAGTAGATCCCACATGCACCTGCACCGGCTTCAGATCTAGATCGGAATAAAACGGAGACGACCATCAACAGTGCTCTGATACCATGTCTAAATAACAGGTACATCCACAGAGACCGAGCACAAAGGACACTGCTCACACACAAAAAATCATAGATAAGTACACCAAATGTTTGACATGGTTAAAACCCCCTAGAGGGAAACAGTCCACGGCCCCGGCCAAATAGCTTCTACGGAGCAGTTTATTATGCAGAAGAAAAATATTACATGAGATTCTCTCAACAATGGATCATTCGGCAAGTGACCCTCCATGCTCTTTAAATAGAGATCATGGACCAATCGGGTGTCAATCGACGGATCAAGTATCGTTAAGATCGAGAGAATTTGAACTGTCGGATCACTTTATATCGTGACCGTCGGATCAAATATATACAAATGCATACCGAATGGATATATTAGACCAAGTTGAACTTAACTAACTCCTAAGTGTCAAAAATATCCTAACAGATTTCATTGCTTTCAAAAAGAAAAATTTTGATTTTCAATGTCAGCTGCACTGAGGATATGAGAGATCTCCTTGCCCAACAACTCGCACCAGTTTCAAGAAGATGAGCTCAACAACTCGCACTAGTTTCTTCGAGATATGGTGATCAACTTTGTGATTGAGGGCATAGATACATACGATGTTGCATTAGGTTGGTTCTTTTTCCTCCTTTATTGCAATGCTCACGTCGGAGAAAAATCGTTCAAGTACTTTGCAGTGTATTAGCTCAAAGAACCAAATCTAAAAAAAATGGAGCCTTTCAAATATTGTGTATATTTGCATACAGCACTAAACGAGACTATGAGATTGTATTTTTTCGTTCCCAACAATCACAAAGGAATTTTGAACAAATATGTGTTGCCTGGCGGAACTTACATAGAGCCTAGGATGAAATTTATGTACAAGATTTATGCTTTGGGCCGCATGGAAAGCGTCTGGGGATCCGATTGTCTCAAGTTCAAGACAAAGAGATGGATTGATAACAACAGTGAAGGGAGTATGAGGATGAAAAATGATTCCATGTACAAGTTCCTGGAATTCCTGCACGCCACCCCGGTGAAAGGTAGAGTACACGCATAATTGAGTGAAGGACTGGATCTGTCACATGACAGCCATGACCTGTCACACAACAACCACGATTCTGCACACCACCCATCTTGGGCATGGAATATAAAGGCTGACGTCATAGTGTAGCATCCAATAAAATTTCAAATAAATAATTTTTATTAAAAATTATATTTAATAAAAAATTATTACACCCATAGGCGTTAATATGTTAGATTTTTCTTGGGTGGAGGAGGAATGATAGATTTGCTAGATTAAAGGGGAGGAACACCAAGTGTCTGATCCAGATGGGTTTTATGGTCGTGTTTGTTGGTTAGCAATAAGCTAATGGTTTATCCACGTAATAAAAAAACTGTGGCTTGAAGTGGTGGCGGCCTCCACCTCCACGCATTGCAGCTTCCACCTCCACGCATGAAAGTTAAGCCCACCTCCACACACGGCAGTTTAATCGGGTGACCTCCACCTCCACACACGACAATTAAGCTCCGTTGATGGTGTCCTGTGATAACCGTTCACCGCTACTGAGGAGGGGTGGAAATTCCTATTTGACGGGTGGCAATTCTTGTTCACTGCCTAAACATTACAGAATGAGGAGGTAACATTTTGTTTAATAGAACAGATCACCAGAGGCATCTAATCTCAGATAGCAGCAAGCAACAATCTAGTTCACAGGTATGCGCGACCCCAATTGCATAAGTTTTCCATGATAGACTGTGTTCCATAAGAACATTATTATTCTTGATTCTTATGTGGAATGCGTCTTGGAATACGAAATTATTATCTCTGTTTTCCGTTTATTCTTCTGAACAGTGCAATCTGGAAACCGAGTTATTTATCTCTGTATTCTATTTATTTTCTAAACAACACGATCTAGAAAACGAAATCACTATCTTTGTATTCCATTTCTTTCCTGAACAACGAGATCTAGAAAACGAAATCACTATCTATGTTTTCATTTATTTACTGAATATTGCGATTTGTCTTGCTGTGGCTATCCGAAAACGGAAACCATTTACCTCTGTCCCATTGTTTGTATGATTTACTGAGATTGATCAACAAGCCTGATCATGGCACCATTTAAATCCCGTTCCATCGTTTTATGAACACTGTGGTACACCTACCAATGCACCTGATCGGGGTGTATCAAGCAACCCCGAAAGCGAGGCCTCAGACTTGCCTCGAGATTCTGTGCCTAAAATCTCCAGTAACTTTTATATTGTTCTACAAATTCAAATCATTAGTCTTCTTCACATACAATTTTCTCTTTAAATTGGCTTTTATATGAGTTTTCGGTGCCTGATTTTGCCTTGATGAGTGTGCAGGTTGTGCGAGGTTGGCCAGAGGTTATGCATGGCCATTGATTGCAAGGCTCTTCATAATCTTAGTCACTACCTTCTTCATGGGTTGAACAGTTTCTTCACGTTTTTGGGTTGGCTTTTATTTAAGTTTTTTGTTTGGGATTTCTCGACGAAGATTTTATATAGACTTTTTGATGATTAGGACGTTCATGATTTGATGATATGTATTATTTTTGTGCTATAAATAATAAATGTGGATATTTTCCATGGAAGTTAGTAAAAGTAATGATTTTCAATTAATGAGGTCATATGTGCAATTGCAACGATAGTTAAAAAAAATAATAAATTTAAAGTAATATTACTAAAACAGATATAGATTAATGGGTGGCACCCACTTTGACAAAAATTTTATGAAGTACAATGGTAAAACTATAATAATTAGTTTATAATTAACTTCTATTTATAAATTTAAAAGGTGTTCTATGTTCTGTATAAAACACATTAAACCACATTCAAATTTATCATAATTTTAGTTAAATCACATCTAATTTTATCGTGATGTGGCATGTTGTCGTGATTGGTTCTTTTGCTCATGGATTTCGATTGTCCCCTTCACCTTTAACTCATGAACCACATGTATGGTATTAGTTAAATAATATTTAATCATTTTTAAATATTTTCCACGGGTCGGTTAGGTAGTAGTTTTAGCTTATAAAAAGTATAAATATATTAATATAAAAGTATATATATTATGAAAGAAAATCTTAACACTTATATTTATATGGACTAAAATTAAAAAAGTGTAATGAATTATCACTTATTTATCATTTTATCTATTTTATAAAAACAAATAATTAATAAGTTATGTATCTTGAATAACATTGACACACTTCCACCGAGGCTTCTAAGGATATAAATGGCTTTACCACTGATTCCACCAGGTCTATGGCTCCCCTCCCCCTTTTGGTTTAATGGGTGGTAAGTAGGGTAAAGTCTATAGGTTGTTAAATCGAACAAGTGAGTTGGTAATATTAAACTCACGCAGGTCTATTCCTAGTGATGCAATGGTTTCTTCATCTCCTGGGCGCTCGCTCGGTGAGAATAATAGGTAATATGTGGTACTCGATTCATTACAATATGTGTTATGGCACGTTGGTGAATGATATGCTATCTTGAAGCCCGTACTCGTGAATGATATGCTATCTTGAAGCCCGTACAGTTGTATGTGAATCCCTTTCATTAAATGCGCAAGGTGAGATAAGTCTTCAGATTGGCGATTCAGGTGCGTAGGGGTTGTTTGGAAACACTGAAGTAAATAGTAAGGAGGTTATCCCATGTTAGAACACGTCTGAGCACTACAAGTCAAAGAAAGGTAGCAGCTTTGGGCCATAAATGGCTACGCCAAAATAATGAATTATCACCATTATGCAATATATATATATACTAAATAAAAATATATATATATTATGAATGAAAATATTAACACTTATACTAATTCATATTTATATGAACTAATCAAAATGTTACATAATTGAATAATCAAAATCAAAATTTTCAAAAAAATATAAATTTGTTTTAATAAAAATAATATATATATATATATATATATAAATTTTTCATTTAGGACACCATTCATATGATTAGTTTTATATTAAATTATCAAATGGTTATAAATTTAAATAATCATAAAGCAATGTATTTTTCACATATGGTTTAGCTTATGAAAAGTATTATAAGTATATTGATATAAAAGTTATATTTTATGAGTGAAAGTATTAACACTTATATTTATATGGACTAAAACCATAATGTTACATAATTACATGTGTTTTCTATAATGTATAATTATATAATGTTATGTATATATATAACATTATATATGTAAAGTTAATAATATTTTATAATGTTTTTATTGGCTTTTAGGTTAACTATTATATACATATAAATATAAAATTGTAATGAATATTTTTGTGGGATTTCTCAAAAAGGAAAGAAAAGTTCAATATAAAACTTAAAAAACTAAAAAATAACTTTAAAAATCTCAAAATTACAAAAGATGTTTATAATTCCCATTTTTCAATGTGGAAAACAATTTAGTTTCAAAATTATGCAATTATAATTTTCATTTTTCAATGTGGCAAACAATTTAGTTTCAAAATATGCAATGGTTAATCATTTCCATTTCCCATGGGTTATGATTCATTACGACGTTCATCTTGAAGGTTTTGTCGCATCGCGACATTGATCAATATAATTTTAATAGGTTATCTCACATTGTGATGAATATCAAGTGCTATGTTGCATTGCGGTGTTCAACAAGGGTTAAGTCGCATTGCAACATTGATCAAGGATTATATGTCTAATATGACAAAGGGTTATCTCCCATTCTGATATTGATTAAGGATTAAAAATGAATTACACTGACAATTCCAAACATGTGACACATTAATAATGTGACATTAGGCATTCATCAATGACTATTCCACATTGTGATGTATATCGAGTGTTATGTTGTATTGCGACGTTCATCAAGGGTTTTGTTGTATTGCGACATTGATCAAGGGTTATGTTAGGAACCCATGTCAACCCTTCTATTTACTTTGTCAGTATATTGTTGTTGGACGCATATGGTTTGTAAGTCGTCCCGTAGTATTTGTTGATCCATAGTTTGTATTATTGTTGTTAGATGCATATGCTTTGTAAGTCGTCCTGTAGTAATTGTTGATCCATAGTTTGTATTGGCCCATGGTTTGTATTGGCACATGGTATTGGCGCCTAGAATTAGTATATAAGTTTGTGTTGAGACCAATAAAGGTAACATGAATTTATTTGTATTGAGCTTGCTCAAAGGAGGTTGCCCCCTTGAAGTGGCCTGCGATCAATAAAAGTGATTCTGAGTTATGTTATTACTGATATCTCGTCTATTTTCATTAATTAATTGTTGCATGTTCTTCACATCTGGTATCATAGCACATTCTTGGGCTCGTTGGGTGGAATTTCTGCAAAAAAAAATTTCTCGCATCTATTGCAAGTTCGGATCTGGGAATAATCCCTATCCGCTTAACTATGGGAAGTACTTGGGCATAAGCCCTAAAACTCATTCTGAGGAATACCATAGGAACCCCAAAGTAGCTGGCCCATTGAGAGGACCTACTAGTGAAAAGGGAAACGACCCCTACCTGATTAACTAGATCCCACCTGTGAGGTAAACCAAGAGCTGTCGTTTGTGGCAAAGCAGTTATCAGTTTTAACTAATGCGTGGAGTGAGGGGTTGTAGTGCCCTTCTAGGCACTGGGTCTCTATTCGCTTTACATGTAAATACCAAGTTTTTCTCCTTTGCTTCCTAATGAAAATAATCGACCGTCTATGTTTCAGGGTTCTAAATGTTCATAAGTCTATGCAAATTAAACAAACATAAGCTTAAGACTTTTTATGTTAACCCTATTCTTTTAACATACGTAATTTGGAATTAAAAGAAGTTTACATTTTGCTTAAGCTAGCTGAGTAAAATACCTGGAATCCGTAGATTTGCAGCAAGGTAAGAAGATTCCTGTAGTGGGATCTGTAGGTTACCTTAGCAACCCAAAATGATGCGTCCACCCTGCCGATCAGCTCTTATCTTGCTGACCCTAGGAAATCAACGGATTTTCTAGCCCCCGAGCCCACAGACCGATAATCCCGACAGCAACTTTCCATCGAACCTTTCCATGGTAATATTTCGCTGAGTTAACCCCCTCCTCGGTCTTTTCTTTTCAGTTTCCCACCTCCTCAAAGCTTCGAGTTAACCCCCTCCTCGGCATCGAGTTAACCCCCTCCTCGGCATTCCTCCCTTTTCACAAAAATCCTCACAGTTCTTCCACAATGACCCCCCCCCACTACTTTGTTAAATCCCCTCTTTATAGGAATCCACCTCCTTCATAAAGTCAAACTTCCTTATCAATCCACCGTCCTAGCTATCGTGGTCTTTGGAAGTACAAATCATTAATGCATCCCCTTTTTAAGGTAAAAAGGTGGGTTAAATATTATTTTAAATCACCCAAGTTTCTCTCGAGCAGGGGGATCATTCAATAATTCATTTAAACAAATCCTTTTTAATCTATTTTGGAATGATTATGTCCCTTAATTTAAATGAATAATCTATTTAATAATTTATTCGATCCATTATGTTTTTATAAAAGGGTTTATTATTTTATTATTGATTAAATAATAACAATAACAACAATGATAATTAATAATAATAGTAATTCAATAAATTGTAAATAGTAATTAAAATGTTTATTTGTTTAATCAATAAGTGTCAACATAGTACTTCTATGTATAGTTAATGAAATATACTTAACGGTTTATTTAATCATGATCAACAATTATCTAGCACACTCTTCTAGTATTAATATTCATCTATCATACTTCATATTGACGACACCTTCATTTGAGGGTACTTACAAGTAATGACTCTTATCTTAATTGTTCATTACAATGTTCACATACAAGATTAATTAACTTATTTTATAGGTTAGAACTTGATAATCTTTTACTAATTAAATCATTCATTAAATACTTAATTGAGTTATCTAGGATAACGTATAACATTGTTAAACCTTGATAAGTGTGTTGTAAACCAATATTATTGCGCATGTGCATAATGTGCATGCATAGCCAGCGTATGCACAAGACAGACATGTATTATAAACATATGTCATATATATATCCTATGCATAACAGCTAACTAACACTAATAATACTTTATGCAAAATGAACAAGTATACATTCATCATAATATTACTAAAACATCGTCTGTTATTTTATCAGTTAACCTTTAAGATTTTCTTTCATTATTTTTATGACTACATTTGATCAATTATTCAGGTGCAAGGGGAGCTACCTACTACCACTAACTCTGGGTCAAGGAATACCCAACCCTCAACAATACTAACTATCATATCCTCCCATCCTAACCTACTACCACATCCTCCCTATCCCTCCTCTGCTAGTAGAAAAGTGGATGTCGGACTCATTGACCTGACCACATAGAACTTGAGAGCGATAGCATCAACTGAACAATGGACCTATCCTCTCCTAGCAGGCATCCGACCATCGCCATCACACATACATGGGGAGCGTGTCTCAACACGGCCCTCCCACGATCTCGGGTATCATAGGAACATAGGGTGGGAAACACATCCATCCCTCTCAACATACTGGTCCTACGCCCTTATCAAATCATACTCTGCTGCTCTCGATATTATCGGTCTATGTCATCGTATCATCAGTTTCGGTTGCTAAGGTTCCCTGCATGGATAAGCTCTTATCCATATATCAGATCAAGTATCTGGCTATCCCATAGCCCTCATGTCCTGTAGGTTAGTACTCCGCAGAATACACATTTTATAACAAGCATTTCCATTCGATCACCAATTGATCCATATCATCAACATAATTTTATTTCACGTCACAATTTTATCACCTCATAGGTATGTATGGAATATAATAGTTCTATCAATTTCATCATAGGATGGCATCCACGTACAACACCATATATTTTACATTTCATCAATGAAAACGCTAAAACATATATTTTCCATTCTATCATTGTCTGATCCATATTGTCAGCATCATTTATTTCATCACATAAAATCGTTAAATAGATCACAGCATAATTACCACATCATATATATCACATTTCCTCTAGGACGATTGTCAAACATACACTGTCATTATGAAATAAAAGAATCTCATGTTAATCATACCTTAATAACTGCATGAATGTAGTAACATCATTAACACAGTAGCAACATATCATCATGTCTATCATGCCAAAAATATAGTTCACTCTGTCTAGCTGAGTCCAACATATAATAAGCAATTAAAGCGAAAGGTGTCTAACTCGTAAACAGGCCTAGTCAAAATATGGGGCATTACAGGGGTACTGCCCCAATACGCAAGCCGCCAGACAACATTGGTGGCCAAGTGAAACTCCTGAACTATTAGGAAGTCGAACATACCTAGGGTCCATATCTATTTTTAGTTGAATTGTTGCCGATCACTTCCGCGCCATTTCAGATCCATTCCGAGCCGTTTCAGATCCATTATGAAAGTCAATCCAGATCCAACCATTTCAGATCTATTCTGAAATCCATTTCAGATTGAGTCATTTCAAAATCCATTTGGCGCCATTTCAGATCCATCTGTTTCCAATCACTTCCACATCGTTGCAGATCCATCTGTTTCCAATCCCTTCTACGCCATAGCAGGTCCATTCTGGAAAAAAAAAGGCTTGCAGCAGGCTTCACCATATCTACCCTATTTTCACTCTATTTCCCTTGAAACTTCCCTAACACCCCTGTAATCCCATTCTCCATCTTTCATTCCTAAGGACCCTATCCCAAATTCCACTTCCCAAAGCCAGAAATCCAACATTTGTCTATTTCTAGGGTTTTCCATAACTTTTTTAATTTTTACCCAATCGCCTTCAAATTTTTCCACCATGTTAATTCCCTATTTATGCTTCTTTGTCCCTCTCTGACAAATTTTCCCATTCTTTCACCCCGCTTATGAAATCCTCATTTTCTGCTTCCCTGTCCATTCGACAGTGTCCAAAACCTAGTCAAACCCAATTACCCATCAGAGCTTTTCCCAAATCTAAATTTCCCTTTACTAAATAAGGTTATGTTTGTGTTTTTCTACCAGTTCCGCGCCCCCCCACGAAAAAAAAAAAAAACTCCTGGTTATTGTTGTCACCCGTGCAGGAGCAAAAACCATGGAGGAAATACTTGCAGCCCTCCAAACCAAACTCAAGGATTTGGATGAAACATTTCTCGGCCTCCATCTTGAGCATTGAGCCATGAACAACAAACGAAAGTCTGGGTCTTCATCACACAATGGGTTCCCTTCTTCCAACAATTTATATGGTCCGAAGCTTTATTTTCGTCGCTTCAATGGTACTGATCTGACTGGATGGATCTATCATGCAGAACAATATTTCAGTTTGCATAATACTTTTGATGTCGCCAAAGTTCCACTTGCATCATTTCATTTGGAATAGGAATCTCTTCAATGGTACCGTTGGTACATCAAGGCTCATGAAGAGCCAAAATGGCTAGATTTTTGCGAGCTCCTTTTGCAACGATTTAGTCCTAGTGCTTTTGATGACTTCACAGGATCCCTCAGTAAACTTCACCAAATTGGCACTATGGGAGAGTATCAGACAGAATTTGAGAAACTAGCCAATCACATAGAAGGATTGTCTGATGAATTCTATAGGAGTTGTTTCATCAGTGGTTTTAAGGATGAAATCCGCTCAGAGGTTAAAACGTTTTGTCCCAACACAATGATGGAAGCCCTGGGGTTGGCTAAGTTGGAAGAAGACAAGATTGTAGCCCAACAGTGATCCAAACCCACTTCTGTCCCCTTCTGAAATATGGGTTCTCAATGACCTCCCATCCCGCCAGCTCTTCGACCAACTCCTATCAAGCATTTGTCTAAAATAGAGATGCAAGCACACAGAGAAAAAGGGCTTTATTATAATTGTGATGAGAAATTGACTCAGGGACATAGACGTGTTCAACAAAATCTCTATCTCTTGGATATGGATTCTCCACCTGCCTCTAAAATTGGTGAAGAAGCTCCAGATACAATGGATGATCAGGTCGACATTCAGGAGCCACTTATTGAATCCCCATCTCAGGACGACCAACTAGAGATATCTTTCCATGCTTTATCAGCATCACCACCCCCCAAACAATGCGGGTCAGGGGTTACTTCAAGAAGCTTCCTCTTACAATACTCATTGATTCTCGTAGAACTCATAACTTCATTGACCCCCGGATCGCCAAACAGGTTGATTGTTTTTTCCATCTTTGCTCCAACTTTGAAGCCATGGTTTCCAATGGGGGCCGTACCTTCCAAGCGAAAGTGTCACAATGTGCGTATCTCTCTGGAAGATTATAAATTGCGCTCTAACATGTTTGCCTTGTCCTTAGGTAGATGTGATGTGGTTTTGGGCGTTCAATGGCTACGCAGACTTGGCCCATCTTATGGGATTTTGCTGAACTTTGGATGGAGTTTTCAGTCAATGGGACACAACACAAATTTAGGGGCTTACAACTAGGGTCTCTCTGCATCATCAGTTCACATCGCCTGGAAAAGATCCTTAAGAAGAATTCAAATGGTGTCATCGCTCAGCTCCACTCCATTCAGATGCACCCATGAATGGTCTCCACTACTTCCTTGGATAGATATGCAGGTGCCTTTGTTGCACCAATGGGCTTGCCACCTTCAAGAAATCTTTTCGGTAAGCATTTAGCTGCATCTACATCTCAGCAGGAAATGATGGCTATTTTGCATGCATGTAACATCCCAAAATTTACAAAAATTTAAAATTTTTCGATATAGCTTTTAATGCATAATCTAACTGTGTGGAAATATAATAAATGCTTAAAGGTCGTCTTGCTGTACTAAATGTTGTGTTTGTCAAAAGTGTAATGTTTATGACAAGGTTATTAATATAACGGGGGCTTCACTCAGTAAACCTCTATCATAGCACATTCGCTTGTGGCATATTAAACAACACCCCTAATTTCACTAAATATTGGAAAATACCTTCCAAAATCATTTTTTTTAACCCCATCCCAATATGCCTTCCCAATTTAAAAAAAACCCTGTTTTAACTAGATATTCTATGTATCAATTTTTTCATTAACATTTTTTATATGCCTTTATATTTCTACCTAGTATATTGATATGATACCCCTCTTATGACCCCACATGCATTCTACAATGCACCTTGCTTCTTTCGATGTATATTGTGGATGCACATTACTTTACCCGCAATGCAATTACTCAACCACATATCATTATGATTTGCAACATCTAATGGTCTAATGAAGAGATAGGATATCACTTCTTGTATGTCACTAGAGCCAATGCACATAGTAAAACATTTAGATTGCATGTTGCAGTTCCCCAATCACTGAGTAATCCTGTTGTGGGCTAGGTATACAAGCCCCCAGGGCCTGTAACAAGCTCTAGGAGGTTGACTAAACCTCCCAATTCCTGTAATAGGAATGAGTGGTTGGGTATTGAAGCCACCAAGTCCTATCAAGGGCCTATAACAGGCCCTGGACGCTTAGAGCCTCCCAAGGATATTTATAACAACTGGCTGAGTGCTATTGGTAACAATTGGTTGTCAATGACCACTGTCTCTCGACTATGATCGACTTGCAACCCACTTCACCACGAAACCCCTGGCCTCAAGCATGCCTCAAAACGCGATTTCCCTGTGTACTGGTAAGCCTGAGCCTTGCCTCAACCTGATTTCTCATCCGCCCGTGATCCCACCACCTCCATTTGGTGGATATTTGTCAGCAAACCCATATAAAAAAAACGCCAAAGTATTTTTGTATTGCTACATTTAATAAAAAAAACTTTTCCCCTTAATATATAAGCAATATAATTTTTAGGTTTTCATGAATATTTAATACCGCAATATGAATGAACATGATATTATATTGCCTTCTAGTGAAGCCCCCATGATTAATATCTATGTTTCGATGTTAACTTGATCCACGGTAATTTCCCATTTCTTTTGTTGTTGATCCAACGATGTAAAGTTTATAAATGTTAACTATTGTTCTTATGTTTGATGATGAAGGGGTCCCACGGATGCCCCGGGCTTACTTAGCATTTGTGCTAAAGCATTTGAATCATCCTCTTTCGCAGATTACAAGTAAGAGCTTTGGTGTTTACGACATGTGACCGAAGAGTTTCTAACCAGTTTCAGTAACCTCCAAAGTCTTAAAGGTTTAAGAGACAAAATGTCGAAAATGCTATCGGTGAGAACTTCAGTTAGCCTAGCTTATAAAACAGAAATATATCAGTTGTAATATTCATATTACTATACTAACCTATTTATTACTTTGTACCAACAATGGATAGGATCAATATATCATTATCATGAGCTTCTATTTCATGCAAACTATAAGGATAACAATTTCTATATGAAATGGATAATTACAATTAGCGTGCAATTAAAATGCAATATCTATATGCAATTCTTTTGTATGCTCTTGAGCCTAAGACTTACATGCAACATTTGATTTAAACTTTAACCTAGGAACTATTTGCAAACTTAAAATCAATTACTATCCTAGGAACTATATACAAATTTATGATCAATCTCTACCCTAGAGACTATATACAAATTCTATACTATATTGGAATATATAAATGTAGAGTCTTATACATAATCCTATGAACAAGGACTATATACAATTTGTGTGTGCCTTGTGTGACTCTTTAACATATTGAATTCCTAGCAAGACATTAGTAGAACCTTGACTTACCACAAGGTGTTATTACATAACCGAGTTGTGCGTTTTATCAACAAATCGATACATTATAAGAATGGGTGACATTAACACTATGAAGGTTTCGTGCTGGCAGGCTCTTTGGTTTCCCTTGGCATTTAATACTCCCAACTGCTGAGACAGTGGAATGTCTCTGTGGAAGTCGTTGTGTAATAGGCACGTGATGGTGTGGTGATGGTTCAAACATCCTGATGAGCTATAAGTGTTTTGGTTCAAAGTTTAACTGAACTGTCCTCCTTCATGGCTATGCTATTGATGGTGTCTTTAATATGGTTGTTGCTTGGGTTTACGTGAAAAAACCTTTGGATGATCTCCACCGTTGATCAAGCAAGGTCTTTGACATTGGGATCTAACCCTAATCACCACTATGTTGTTTTGAAGTTTATTGTTCCTCGGCATTCATTGTATTGTGTAATGACTCTTTGGAGAGGCCAATAGGTCGAGAGCCTTCATGGTTTTGTTAGCAGTTGTTTGTGGAATGCCCACGGCTCGAAACCGTGACCTGTTGATGTTTAATTGGAACCTGTTGATAGCTTTTTAGGGATCGATACTCTAGTGAGGGTTTTACAGTAGCAGCTTGGTGTTGCAAGGGTTCAAGGTGATTAACAGTTCTACCTGTAGGTTGCTTCGATATTCGGCTTTCCTCATTTTTTAAGTGACAGTTTCTCAGATTTGTTCTTCCATTCTTCTTTGCATTCAACGATGGAGTGATGATTATAGTTTTCAATGTCTTTGGCGTTCTGCTCTGGGAATCAATTTAAAAGGTAATGTTCTCAGTTCGAACCTTGTGTCTTCCATTCTATTTTGAGGGTTTTAGTTAATGTTATTTCACATGTAAATACTTCTGTCAAAACCTTGTTTTAACCACGCTTGTTTTCAAATGGCAGGTTCTTTCATCAACCGGCACCATACTCAAGTTTCGATAACTAGCAGTTGCGAAGAGATAATGGTAAGCCTCGGTGGTTACGTTGTTGCTTCAG
Organism: Larix kaempferi; assembly: GCA_027924585.1. NCBI lineage: Eukaryota > Viridiplantae > Streptophyta > Pinopsida > Pinales > Pinaceae > Larix > Larix kaempferi. The sequence goes on from BSBM01001023.1 coordinate 4,932,374, forward strand.
TTAGGTGACTTATGGACCTTCCTGTATTATTGCCGAGATTTCAATGTTTTCTTGGGCACTGAGGAGTGAACTTCATCGAAATGCCCGTGAGCTATTTGACAGCTTGGGGAGGATGAAATCCTCAACCCCTTCATCATTGTTTCTATAGTGTTTGTTTTTCAAGTAAAACTATAAACTAATTTGTTTAGGGAGAGGGTTTTACCCTTCTACTGTTCTCAGTAAATAAAAGAGTTTGTGCTTTCATACGATATGTATTTGTGTGGATGGGACCATGAGCGTTGCTCCATTTTGTGTATAGAAATTGAAGCTTATCATTTGCAATCTACTGTGTCTTTGATAATACAAGAGCTTTGTTTTCCTACATTATCATGTTGGCGTTTTGAGTTTGAGAGCAGGGCTCCAGTTTGTATGCAATTGAAGTTTTTCGTTTTGCCACTATTATGTTTTAAGAAAAGTTCAGGAATTAAGAGTTTAACCTTGTGCTTAAAATAGTCAAACCCTAATGTGTGGTTCTGGGAAATATTTTGCTGTTATGATAACAATGTCAAGTTTTCTGAAAGTAGATATCTAAATCAAGCAAATCGTATGGTTTACTATTTAATAGTTTTCAATTAAAACGTGATAATGTAGTCTCATGTTAATGTCGAGATGTTCTTATTTTCAGTCTTAAGGAATGTAAATGATAATCGCTTTTGTGCCTAAGCTTATGGTATTGAAAGTGTAACTCATCGTTCATGTCTATCGATTTTAAGTGTTGACTGAGAGCCAATGTTTTCTGTTCACATCTATGTAATGAGATTGTAACTAGTTTCTTGTTTTGTTGTTAACTGATGGTGTTTGAATCTTAACTAAATTCTAAATCTGAGAGATAGATGTTGATACTTCTAGGGTTTGATCAACGAAGGGTCACGATCCTGTCATAAAATTTAAGTTTGTAAACAAAACTCTATTTGGATAACATATTAGTTCTTTGTTTAATAGTTGTGATAACTATGGAAATTGATGACACCACAAGCTAGGGTTTCTAATCCTCTGCTAAATGGAAATGGAATTAACTGTTGTTTAAATAATAAAATAATATAAAAGAAATGAATACTGTGCATAAAATTTGAGCTAAATAATCATGCATTTGTTTTTAATAGAAAGAGTTATGTTTGTTTCTGTGATTATATTTACTTGCTAGCAGTATTGGATAACAGTACTATGTACTTAGGAAATAATTATTTTGCAACTGTTATTTCAATAAAAAAATGTGAAATAAAAATACAGTGAACCTTAAACAATTAACTGACGAAAGGAATGATAAGAGAAAGCCATAGAATTATATTATTTATTACAGAATATTAATGGTAAGAAAAACTAATGAAATACAACAGTATTAATCTTTCTCATTCATTTGTCAATCTACCTATCAATTTATCTACCTTAATCTCTTCTCTGTATTAGAGTACGATGCAGAAACATTAGCATGGGGAAAAATGCAGAGAAATATTTTTATTCAATTCATCTTACATAATCATTACTATACAGAATCCTACTTAGGTCAGAAACTAACATAAATGCATTTGCATGATAATATCCTTTGAACAGTATATTTATAATTTCAAATAGAAATTTTAGCTACTTAGAATTAGAAAAGACAAGTAGAACCTGTAAATGAAGATAGGGCCGAAAAACACCCAAGGAGGCCTGTTCCTCCCAACATTTTCCAGAAGAAGCAGCCAAACTACTTGATTTCTTTGGACCCCCTAGCTTGCTTACTGAACCACTAAGTAGATGGAATTTGTGTAGAAGCAGGGTACTCAGCAATATAACTTCTGCACTCAGTAGTATAACTTCTGCACTCAAAATATGCCTTCTGCACTCAACAATGGAACTTCGGCACTCAATAGAATATTAGGAAGACTTACACCATCATCATAAACTCATCATATCCCCTCATCGAATCTCTTGGGTGCAAGCACAGCAAAAATCCAATGTAAATTTCCTCATCAGGAAAAGTGATGAACCTCAGTTCATAATTCGATGGTTCGTATATAGACTGCCTAGGTCTTTAGTGGTCAGTTTTGAATAAATGAGCCTCAAGCTCCAATCCCACCTTCCAAGGCACTATGACCACATTTCAAGGGAGTTGTCCCATACCAGCAACTAGTTTGTTGCATCATGATGCTACCACTTATCCATTGCCCTCTACCCCAAATTCCATTCCACCTAGTGGATCAGTAAACACTCTTTCAACAGTCCCCTTAGGTGTTTGTCTCCTATTTAATTTATTAAATAATAAAATATTGTGCAATTACAATTATCCTTGGACACTTGTCCAACATAAAACTTTATAATAAAAGTTAACATAATGTTTCCAACATAAAATGTTTTTCAACAAAAAGGGTATGTTACAGTGCAGTACCGGAGTGGCAGCCATCCCTATTAGGGAATTATTTCTGCATCAAGATTGATCTCCAAAGTCTAAAAAATTTCCTAGAACAATGGGTCTTTTCCCCAACCCACCTGAAATGGGTTATCCAACTCATGTGTTATGACTATGCAATCACTTACAAGAAGGGTAACGACAATATGGTGGAAGATGCTCCTTCTCGCACATTTGATGACCTAGTTTCTATTACAACTATTTCTCTACTTGTTCCAAACTGGTTGCAATCTGTTCAACGGGGCTATCTCTTCTATGAACTCGATGCTTCTTCCTCGGCAAGGCACTCTAGGTTCCTCAAAATGTATGACTAGGAACAATGTCACTTCTTTTGGTAGGGATTGAAAATGAAAATTCAAGAGATGGTGGTTAACTTTGATACTTGCAAGGTCAACAAGGGTTAAACGACACTCCTTTCGAGACTACTCGAACCCTTTCCCATCCCTACTCAGTTACTGACCAAACCATAAACGACCCAATAGAACTTCAAAATTAGTTATAGTAATCCCAAAGGACTCAACGAAGTTACATTTTAAAAGAGCTCAAATCTACAGAGCTTGCAGCGATAGCTGCGACAGGAAGGAACCAATATTGGGAGGACCTGGGCTTACCAGAGTTATGCCAAAACCCAATCTTCATGTCACTTGTTAGAACCCAACACAGAAGATATCAATACCTGCAAACCTATCAGTGAAATCATACAAACCACGAGTTAAATAGAGGCAAACAATCCCAGTAGAAAGAATAGTAAAGAACCCTTTGGCTATGGGGAGGAGTTTACCTGTTACGAATTCGAAACATCCTTCATTACCACGTAGTCATAGCTATGACTGCACTGACCATGAGCATAGCTCAGGTCAGAGCATAATCGAACCAAACGTAGCATGAAGTGTTTTCCCCAAACCAAAACCTTAAAATGACAATATTGTCGTTTTAGACCAAAGGCTTAAATCCTCCTTCCAGCTAGCAACGAACCACGTGAAGACCTCATGTAGCATTTAAAGCTACAACTAACATCCACTAGTGCATCAATATTGATCCAAATGCTATAGTTTCGGTCATGGTGGTGCAAACCCTATGTGTTTATTTCATGGCTCATTCAAAGTTAATTCTTGGACCTTGAGGGGCAACAGAGTTCCTGGACTCAAGCGAGGAGGCTTGAGGGGAAAAAGGTTGTTCCGGACTCAAGCGAGGAGGCTTGAGGGGAAACAGAGTTCCTGGACTCAAGCGAGGAGGATTGAGGGGAAAAACAGAGTTCCTGGACTCAAGTGAGGGGGCTTGAGGGGAAATAGAGTTGTCCTAGACTCAAGCGAGGGGGCTTGAGGGGAAATAGAGTTGTCCTGGAATCAAGTGAGAGGGCTTAAGGGGAAGAGGAATTTTCCAAAATTCAAATGAGAGGGATTGAATGGAAAATTTTGAGATCACCTATTGATACATTCGATGATGCTATGATTGGTATGATTATACCACAGGTATGCAAATGAAAATTTTGCGGCAAAAATATGTTTATTTAAATTCATGTATTTGTGAATTAATGAATAGCTAAGTTGAAATGAAAATATTGTGATGTATTTTGTATTATTGAAATACTTGAATGTGCCATAGAGTGGTTATTCAAATGAAATGCTACTGTTAAATGTAAAAGATTGAAGTACATGTAATGTTTTGGTTTAACATTGTACTTGGTATACTGATAGCATTATGCATGTATATTGTTTTCTGAAACATTGGATGTGATATGGTCACTTGGTGTGGCACCTGTGGTTGTTGCATGATAAAATAAAGCACTTAGGGGTGCTAAGTATCTTCGTGTTTCCGTGAATACAGTTTCAGGCCGAATTTGATCAACTTAAATATCACATTGCAAAAATTAAAATGTGTATATTGTAAACTAACATGAAGGAATGTTTAGCAAGACAGTGCAAGTTGAATAACCACGCATAGTAAAACAATAAATGATTATGCATGGGAGCATGTGGCTCCAAAGTTTTATGTTTTACATTACGCGACTAACATGTGAACCAGGTGGGACTGGTATGAACATTGCAAAGTAAGTCCAATTTCCCAAGAAAGTGAGCATAGCAATGTAGGGAATAAGCATTGCAGGTATAAAAACCATGTTTTGATGATGTTTTTATTACCAGAACATTATGTTGTTAATATATATTGGCAAGAGAATTGGTTGCATGCGATAGAAATGCAGGAAAGAAAGATGCACAGGGGAAATAGTGCAACAAGTGACACAACACCGAGGACGGTGTTATTCGAAGAGGGAGAGTTTTCTCATGTCCCCATCTCAGGTAAAGGATTTTAATTATTTAATTTTTGTCTATCTGCATGATGACACTAATTAGAAGCCTAAACTATTTTCCCGCAATGAAACCAAGAGTGAAAAAGGGCATGGTGAACCATAAGGGAGAGAGTAATTAAGTCTTAAACGTCGTCATAGTTGTTGGCTTGGTTTAGCTCTTGTTTTCGAGTTAAGTTAGGTTTGGTATATTTTGTCGGTATGCTTATGCTCCTATATGTTTAAGTGGAAGAACATATATTTCATTTATGTAGTTACGTAACAGTAAGCGTAAGCCTAATACCAAACCATATTAATGTGTGTACTTGGTGCTAATTAAAAATGTATGATATTGATAATATATATTTAGTATATGTTTATGCATCTATATTTTATGTTCATATATTTATATATTTATAAGAGAATATGAGAATATATATATATATATATTAAAAGCATATAAATGCTTGGTATGTATAATCATGCTTTTATGGGAGAGCACACATATATGTGTATATGTACTTTCTAATTAGGAAAGTTAAATTTAATGTTTATGTTGCATTTGATTTCATTCATATATTGAAGTGCACATATTATGCTTCATGGTCATTTATTCTTTGTGAGAATACACAAATATATACATATATATATGATATTTAATATGTTGTGGGAGCATTTGTAGTTATATTAGTATGGCTTATGCTCTTACCAAAGGAAGCAACATATATTGTGTATATGAATGAAAACATATACTTAGAAGTTGATATGAAAAGTATGTTTTAAAAGTGTGTTCTCATTTTTTTTTATTGAAGAAAAGAAAATATATATATATGTGAGATTAATGAAATATATGAGATATATATATGTTATTATTTTTAACATATATATGTTAGTTTTTGAATTAGATATTTAAGGTTATATAGGGTTATGTGTGTACATGAAGGTTTTATTATTTAGAAAATAATATATATATATATATATATTATAGATTGTGAATATGATTTTTTTATGAGCATTTGTATGATAATACTTTTAAGTTGTGTTTTTTATATTTTTCTTTGTAGAAAAAAATAATAATAAATGAGATACATAGTATTATTCTTTTTCCTTGACCTGGATGGTTTTTAGGGTTGTTGGCTCGTGCTGGGGGGAGGCACGCAGTTGGAGATTTTGGAGGAATATGTGTTTCTTCTTTGGGGGAGTTTTCTTCCATATGGGGTTGCAGGGGATGGTGGAGGAAGGTCTTGCTGTACACCCTCGTTGATGGCCGGAGGGTTCCTGGAGATCTCTCTGCGTCAACGCCTGACCAGAGCTTTACGCTCTATATCTAGTTACTCCTTTTGCTGTCGGCGCTATACCGGGCCTCGATCCCTCTGCGTGAAGGCTGAGAGAGCTGTACGCTCTGAGTGTTTATCGTGGAGTTGTAGTCATTTTGGTTATGGTACTTTCTGAGACAGCAATACGTCGGGGATAAATTCTTATTTGCATTATTTTATGTCTGAGTTAAAGCTGGAGCCAGCATGGCTGTCTGAGTTTTGTTATAAAAAAAACATGTTGTTGTAGTGCCCTTGAAAGGAGGCGTTTTTATTGCCTGACGGGAAGTCTTGTGGACAAGTTGAAATCGTGTTGAATGGCAAAGCTTGTGCTGTATGCGTAGCACCGTCTTGTTACACATTTTGTTAGTAGTACTGGAACTCTTACCTGCGTTGGTCCTTTGCAGAATAAAAACATTGGTGGTATTCTATTGCTGGCTAGAAGAGCTCAAATGCTCTGTATTGTCCTCCTTAAACGTTACGGTACTTATTTGTTTGTTTATGGTTCTCTCTATTCAATGGCAGTATTGCCATGTTAATCCTGCCTTCCTCATTGCTTCTTTCTATCCTTTTGTCTCCCTATGGATTGCGCGTGGGATGGGGGCAGAGTAACGATACTCTGTACCCTTGATTGGTTTTGGAAGTGCTCTGTCCTGCGGGGAACCATAGCGTGTTGTGTTGTACAGCATCAGCTAGGTATACTATGGCCACCAAGTGATTGTTTGTTGTTTACATGTATGTCGATACAGCCACCAAATGCGTGAAATTCCTAAGAGTTTGGAATCGCATTCTATTGATGTTGGATGTATTATTCAACTATACTGCGTGGTGGATTTGTTTTGTTTGTTACACCATTACTTCAGCACAACCACAGAATCCATGAAGCCCCCATGAGATTGAAAATGTAACTAGTGGGTATCGTTTTTATGCATTAAAGTTCGTGGATGGTTTTGATGATTGGAGAAATCCTTGTTGTGTTTATTTGCATGCGAGATGCTATGTATCCTTTCTCACTCCATAGTAGACTGCATTATAAGCATGGAGCGCTTAGGGATGGGCGTGCATTGGTAGGTCGTAATGGTTATGACATATATATATATATATATGTGAATGACGTGGGTTACATGTTATATACTTTGGCTTATGGTTGTGTTATGTTATGGTTAGATGGTATAAAATGGATATATATATATATATATATATTGTAATGATTAATATATATATATATTCTTACCATGGCCACATGATATTTATATATGGAAAAAGATGTTGGTATGTATATAAGTACATATATACATATATATTTTTCATAAAGATTGTTGTGCTTCATATACCCCTTTTGTCGGAATGATTATGTATTGGTGTATAATTACACAATGTTATATTGTATATACAGCATATGATGTGGGTATGTTTCATAAATAGGCATATATTGCATAGAAGGGTGAATCTACACATCTAATTGACTTTGGTTGGCATGCATGCACTTAAATGAATGGGGTATGCATTCATGGATGTGAATGAATTCGGTTGTATTCACAACCTTATTGGAATGTTGTATGCATTTACGCTCTTAAGCAAATGTTGTATGTATTCGTAGAATCTATATGAATGGGGCAATGTGTGAAATCCTCACAGTGGATCCAAAGAGATGATGTAAACCTCACGATGAAAGAATTTAGGAAAATAGAAGAAGAATAGTACAGCAGAACATAGATCCAATGGAACTCAGATAGGAGTAGAATATTCACACATGTTTCATTAATCAGAATAGTAAAACAGTAATGATACAATGCACAGGATTCCAATACTAAGGGTGTAATTCAAATTAGCCTGCATGGAGAGATCAAAAGATCATTGGAGTGTCATCAAAGTACAACTAGAAGTCTATCTCATCATCGGTGGAGTCATCAATGCACAAGTAACTATCAACCATCAGTCAAACTGAGTCTAACTGAGAGTGGTAGGTGTAACTGAGTGTAACTGGCACATGGAGACACTAACTGAATGAAGGAGGCTCACTGGAGGGCGCATGAGGAGCTAACTGAAGTCAGAATGAGGAGTCTAGTCTCACTAGAGGTCCATCAGAGTGATATAGTTAGTTTAGAGTCAGTCTAGCCTTAAATCAAGGAAAGAACTGATGATAACTCAACTAACTGAAGTACAACTGAATGGTAGGTGAGATAGGGCGAGTGGCTTCCTTAATTCAAGGAATAAGGGTGCACTAAGCTCTAGGAGGGATAAAACGGATCAGCGAGAAGCACTCATGGCTAGCTAATTGGGGTCTAGGTGCTAGGACTGATGACTAGGATGCATGTAGAATGCATACTGCATGCAGAAATACATGCAAGACTGAAAATGCAAATGATGAAAATGATGGTAGGACTAGGATGGAGTATAGGAATATCCTAACACCCCCCCTTAATCCATCTTGGGCCATGGTAACTAGGACCAAAGGTCACCCAATATAATCAAATAAATGATAAAATAAGAATTGTCCATAAACCGAGGAAATGGGAAAAACCTCATGGGAAAAATACCCCCCCTCAAAAGAATAGTAAAATAACTCAAAGAACCATCATACTAAGCAGAAAAGGAAGAATCTTTCCTTAGTGAAAGCTTTTGCAAAAATCTTGGCAAGTTGATCCCGTGTAGGATGCCAATGTAGGTGGTAGATTTGGATTCGGTCTTCTAATGTGCCTCCCACTGTGTGGAGAATGTATTGGACGAACCAAGTCTTTCAGGAAATCTTTCTACTACTGGAACGAATGGATCATGATGAGTCTTCCCAAGGGATGGAAGAGTGAACCCCACCATCATGCTGCATCTATCATGGAGAGGTAGATGGCATAATGCAAGGTTGGCATGGTGTTGAAATCTGGTAGCTCTATGAGAAGATGAATCCTCAACTGTGTTCCCAGTAGCTGCAAGGACTGTGTGAGCCCATGTTGGCCTTATCTCTGATATAGAACATGTGGTGGTTCTGGATCTGAATCCGAATGTTCTTGAAATTTTATCTCAACATCAAGATCTTCATCTTCATCTTCATTAGAAGAAGAGTCACTCGGATCTTCATCAGATTCCGAAGGAGTAGGAAGAGAGAAGGGAAGAAAATGAGAGAACACATATGCCTTGGAGGCATGATTTGCAAACTCTTTTGCTATAGTCTTCCCAATAGAGATCTCTGTAATCTCAACTGTGTCAAGAGCAAAAGTCACCTTCTTAGGTGATCCGGTGTGAGTCATCTCATATACAGACAACAAATTTGTTGTCAAGGAGGGAATGAATAGAACATTCTTGAACTTGCCATGCTCCATATGTACTGTACCCAATCCTTTAGCGGAGATCTGAGAGTTGTCTCCCATGTGAATAGTAGGCCCATCTTTGAGATCTAAAGAAGAAAATGATTCTTCAGAGCAAACCATGTGGTTGGAGGCTCGAGAATCTATAAGGAGGGCCTTTGATTTTGAAAAACCAGCCATCAATGCATGGCAATCCTCATAACCATCAGATCCACTTCCAGAATCAAACATCTTTGCATCTTTTGGAATAGCAATTTTGTTCTGTTCAAGAATCTTGGTTAGTAGGTCTATTTTCTTGTGTGTGCAAGCTTTCTCAAGATGGTATCCTCTCTTGCAGTAGGGACATTTAGATCTCTTATGTTTGTCCTTCTTGGAGCTGCAGGATCCTTTTGATGGATTTGACTTATCATTTAGCTTGGATTTAGATGGCTTCTTATCCTTGTCCTTTTTCCTCCCTTTCACATTCGTCCCACTTGCATCTCCAGCTAGAAGAGCTAGATCTTTGGAGGCCTTGATGGCACCCATTTGAATCAATTTGTCTTCTTCTTGAATGAGAGCTACAATAAAAAATTCTAAGTTTGGCATCTTCCATCCATGGATTGACATTCATCCAAAGTGGAAGGTAGATACAAAGACAGAAAATGGAGATCCTAGCTTACTCAGAATGGAGAGCACCAATTGCTCATCCTTTTTCTCAATGCCACACTGCTTGCATTGCATAACCAGGTTTTTAAATTTTGAGAAGAATTGCTGAATTCTCTCAAAATCACTTGGTTGTAGGGAAATCAATTCATTTTCCAGAGCATGGCCTCTTAGCTCATCTTGTTTGCCAAAAAAACCCTCTAATTTCTTCCATACCTCTCTTAGAGTCTTCAACCCTTCGAGATGAAATAGTAGATCTCTAGAAATATAAATGCACATGTCACCAAAAGCTGTATCTAATTGATTTAGATACTTGGCTTTCTCCACAGCTGCATGTGTTTCAACTTCTCTCCCCATTGTTACCATGTGTAGACATTTCGATATCAGCAATACTTCCATGTCAGCCTTCCAATCGAAATAATTGAAAGGGGTAAGGATTCTAGGATAGAGAGGAGCATCTGAATTGCTCATCTTGATTAATGGAGCGAATGCAAAGTGAAACTGTTGTTGTTGCTGCTGCAACTGCCGGAACTTCGAATTACCTGCAAAAAACTCTCAGGAATGGAGGTAGAATATACTCTCAAATGGCTCTAATACCATGTGAAAATCCTCATAGTGGATCCAAAGAGATGATGTAAACCTCAGAATGAAAGAATTTAGGAAAATAGAAGAAGAATAGTATAGCAGAACATAGATCCAATGGAACTCAGATAGGAGCAGAATATTCACACATGTTTGATTAATCAGAATAGTAAAACAGTAATGATACAATCCACAAGATTCGAATAGCAAGGGTGTAATTTCAATTATCCTGCATGGAGAGATCAAAAGATTGTTGGAGTGTCATCAAAGCACAACTAGAAGTCTATCTCATCATCGGTGGAGTCATCAATGCACAAGTAACTGTCAACCATCAGTCAAACTGAGTCTAACTGAGTGTGGTAGGTCTAACTAAGTGTAACTGGCACATGGAGACACTAACTGAATGAAGGAGGCTCAGTGGAGGGCACATGAGGAGCTAACTAAAGTCAGAATGATTAGCCTGGTCTCACTGGACATCCATCAGAGTGATACAGTCAGCTGAGAGTCAGTCTAGCCTTAAATCAAGGAAAGAACTGATGATAACTCAATGAATTGAAGTACAACTGAATGGTAGGTGAGATAGGGCGAGTGGCTTCCTTGAATTTCACACTAAGCTCTAGGAGGGATAAAACGGATCAGTGAGAAGCTCCCAGGGCTAGCTAATTGGAGGCTAGGTGCTGGGACTGATAACTAGGATGCATGCAGAATGCATGCTGCATGCAAGACTAAAAATGCAAATGATGAAAATGATGGTAGGACTAGGATGGAGTATAGGAATATCCTAACACAATGTTTTCATAATTCAAGTTGAATGTGGTAGGCATGGCGCAAGTACATAATGTAGGATGCTTGTAACTCTTGACGTCCCTTAGGTTGCATGTCGAATGCATGGGACGAGGCCTAATTACATGTTCATATTATTTACATATTACATATGTTGAGAGATTGCTCGTGGAATGGGTAGGTGGCATGTAGAATGTATTATTGTATGTTAAATGTGTAACTCATATTTCATTTGCATGTTGATGATGTTCTTTATCTTGTGGTTGCATGTCGACATGCATGGGATGCATCTCGACTACAGTGGAATCATTACATACATATTTTTTGATGCATGGGATTGGGGGAATCGCATATCCAATGTATTTTTGCATGTCGAATGTGTTCCTCATGTTCTTATACATGTATTATTTCATGAGGCACTGAAGGCCAAGTCGGGAGTACTGACTTGGGCCCGCTGAGAAAAACACCACAACTACACACGAGGTTAGGACAAGAGAATTGTCTAGGTAGGAGCACCACCTTTAGAATTGTAGGAGGACTGCATTCACCTATAGAGTTGTGTGTGATTGGTTCTAGGGCGATGAGACTTAGAGACTCCCTATCCCATTGTGGATCACCATGCCAAGCTCGGGGGTGGCCTAGGACGGACTGAGTATATGTCGTCGAAGAGCCTACAGTTGGGTGGAGCGTTGCATTTCCCTCATTATTCCCCCTATTACATGATTATGTTTTCGATATTAGTTTGATGTATATGGATTAATGAAATGATATTTATAGTTGTTGTAGTATGTTTTATTATACTAATGTATATTGTGAGTATAAATGATGAATACAGGAATAAGACGACAACAGGAAGGACCACTCTTCAGTCTTACCAAGGTGGTAAGAAATGTTTGTAAAGTTATCATACACTTTTCTATATACATATTGGCTCCTCTTATTGTGTCCTTATTTGTATTCGATTAATCCAAGTAAAGATTAAGTCTACTTATTCATGTGTTCATGTAAAGTTGATGGTTGGATGGCCATGAGAAAGAGGCTACCTTTTGTTGAAAAAGAGATTTTTGTATGATGCTATCTCTAGGGATGAATCGTATCATACCCATGCTTAAGGTCTTATAATTCCATGTATTTGATGTGAAAACATATAGTAGGAATTGTGTTTAATGTGCACGCATGTGATTGTGATTGCAATAGAAAAAATGTTAAGCTTCTTGTACATTGGGAATTAAATGTGTAAAACCTTATGTGGACGATGAATGAGGCCTTACCTTAGATTAGTTTGCATTTGATAATGATCTATGTAAGGGTATGTGTGAAAAGAACATGTTTGTATGCTTCTTGTGAATGTGTAAAAGGAGACTAGTAAACATAACCTAACCAAACCGTCTCAAGGCTAGAATTACACGTTTCGACATGATCTATGGTTGCATTGGCATGATTTAGGTGTAAGAGAAAGAGTGGATATGTTCTCATATTGTTTTATAGATGTATGACTTTGTCTTCATTTACTTACAATGATATTTATGGTGCATTTACATCTCATGGTTAGATGAACTTTTTATTAATGAAATTACGACACCATGATGTTGAGCATTATTGGGTTGGCATACTCATGTGATTGAAAAGGTTTCTATTAGGCATTAATGATGTGTTAACAAGTTTTCAAAAGGTCGATTAAGTAGGTGAATTATTGAATGAGTATCTTTGTATAAATTGAAACCTAGCACTTGAATGTTTGTTTGTGCACCGTTGTAATTAATCTTGTAACTACCAAGTATGCTTGAGTATTGAATTGAGTTATTACTCTATAAGGAGCCGCACCGTGATATATCTTTAATTATTGATTTAAAGTATTTCATGTCATTATAGGGAAAGATAGGTGCATATCTTGGTTTATAATTATATGAGACTTATAATACATAGGCATCCTTCTGATATTAAATGACTCTAGTTCAGAGTGCTATGTTAAAGATAACATCAAGTTATGGAGCTAACTTATTGTGTAGAATGAATGTTCTTCTATGTTGCACCAAGTTTGATATCGTGTGGTATTTCTTATCCAAGCTTGTACATGAAGTTGAAAGTGGTTTTCTACTTGGCATCTGCTTTATAATGTTATAAAGAGAAACTTGGTTTGCATGCATTTATGCTTGGAAATACTTTTCCATATTGCAATAAAGCTATGTATCCGATGGTCTATATCTTATTCACCTTGGTAGGTGAATTGATGATTGTATGGATATTGATAGTATGTGGATTTAAAAACAAAAAAATATCCTCCTCATTTTTTTTTAAAAGTGACTAGGATTTTGGGATGTTACATGGATAGACGGAGGGGTGTGGATGAATGGGGGAGGATGTATAGATGGGGGGCGTGGACAAATGGGAGAGGATATATGGAGGGGGGAGTATGGATGGAAAGGGGAGGGTGGATGGAAGGGAGGGAGTAGATAGAGGGAGGGGTCTGGATGGAAGCGAGAGGGTGACTCATGGGAGAGGGTGGAAACAGGGGACTAAAGTGGCCTGTAGCTATTGGCGACCGCTGCATACAAATTTGTAATCTCATAGTTTAGTAAACAAAAATCAAATTAAACCATAGTATGTCATAACATTTAAAATTAAAAACATGCTTTTAACTACACATTGTACCTGTGTATATGGTGATCTTACGACCCCTAGTGGAGATGGGTGATCATCGTAGTCCATGCATACATGTGCACACAAAAATGCATTCATGTTATAAACATATTAAACAAGTAATTATACAATCAATCAAAATTTTAAAAAATATTGTATGAACTATCATCATGTATGTCATAAATATCAATACATAAAGGTATAAATTCTATAAGTAATAACAATATTGTGTGGGGTACTGAAAATACCTCCGTGTGAGGTGCTGCAATTTCAGTTGTAGCTGCCATTGTTGCATCCAGGTTGGGATATGTTGCATTCTCCCATGATGATGTCTCAGCTCTAAATAGCTATACATTGAAATCATAGTTTAAGTCAAGCAAAAATACTTTACAAATTATTAAGTGATGATTTAAAACACATTAAAAAAGTGCTATCCTGCTCCATATAGCAGCCATCAATTAGTCTAGGGACAGTGTGCCTCCAATGGGGACAAATATGTTGTATTGTCCCCATCGAACTAGAAGTCCCAACATGGCTACCATCGGTGACAGGACTGTCCTGACTGTGTCCTGAATACCCTTCACCTGCGTCTCTATCAAGGCCAGCATGTCTCTCCACTGTAGTAGCTTCTACAAAGGCAGTGTGTCTAAGCAATCCCCGTGCAACACTCCTCATCGCGCACTCGATCTGATCAATTTTATGGGGTAACTGAGGTGGTTGGGGAGAGGGATTGGGATCGTTCCTAGGATTTGGTGGCCCTCTCAATGGGTTCCTCCTAGTAGCAGGTCGATCTTGGTAACATCCACGCCTAACACTCTAGAACTTGGTTATTTCAAAATATTGACATGTAAACCAACCTCAAATTCAACCCACATTTTCCGAAGGAAGTACTTTGGAACCTCCCTATTATTGTAGAGAGGTTTATCATAAACCATGAACCACAATTGTCCCTCCATGGTTGGAAATGACACCACTCCATGGAGACACGTGTCTTTCTAATCTCTGGTGGTTGTTGTGTTCTTTGATCGGTGAACATACTGTACAATTGGGCCTTTGTAATATTCAAATATTTTATTTCCTCCTTGGAAATGCCCATGGAATAATACTCCCACATCCTAGTTCTATATTGTGTCATGTCCGTCAATTGGTGATGTGCATGGATGAGGGAGTCAATTCAACTCTCAATTGAGGTGGCAAGGGACACTCGAGAAGGTTCCCCTGTGTTTCTTAGATCTAGAGTGTGCACTCTGAATTCATTTACATAATGGTTGAAGTCATCTTGGTCAAAATTTGGTTGGGGGTTTTGATTTTCTTGGGCATTTGGATTTTGTTGAGGGTTTTCATTGGTTCCAAGATTAGTGTTTTCTTGTGTAACACTGGACTCGATGTTAACATTTTGTTTAGTCATTGTGTGGGTTTATACTCTGCAATTGAAAATTTCTCTATTATTTTAATAATTTGGGAATTATTACAAATTTAATAAACCAAAAATAATGAATAAAATGACAAAAACACTGAATAAAATGACCAAAAATTGGAATTTACCTATCCAATTGACTTGTTGATGAGTTGGTGGATGGATTTAGATCATTTTGGAGTGGAAATGGTGATTTTGGTGGCTTGTAATGACGCGCACACAGAGAGTGAGTCGGGCTCGGCTGCAAAGGGTAGAATTACAAAGACTCTGCCCTGTTTTTTTATAATTTTAACAAAAGCATGTGTGCACATTTGAGTGTGTACGCGGCAAAAATGTGAATGCACAGTAGCGTGCATGCGCCTCGGTTCGGTATCAAACCTAGCAACGCGTGCACGCTGCCTTAGGTGTGTGTGCATAATTGTATACTCCCTGCTAGCGCGGCCCCATTACAACACTTTTGGGGAGCAACTTTGTGCCCCCGCCCTGCACCATTCCTTCTTGTCCCAGAAGCAAAGGCATTAGTAGTCAATCTAGAACCCATTGACTAAGAACCACAAACATAAGATGCAGCATCCGTTCCAACATACCCATTAGTAGTAGTCCTAGCATCCCTTTTCTTAGTTCCTTCTATAGGATCAACTTATTTCTCAACGGAAGCACCAGTTGATCTAGTCGAAAAAGTAGTCAGTGAAGCATATGTATATCTAGTAGATCCAGATCTTAGTATAGTGTGTTCTGGATTTTGGTATATTCCCCTTGTTTCGACTGCACATCCCATGGTGTTCCGGGATTTTTCACACCCTACTACCATTATCCTTTCATATGATACTAGGGCTGCCTCTTTGGTTTCCTTATTTTATAAGATGCTACCCCTATCCCTGTAACTCTAACAACAGTTCGAGCAGAACCAATTTATCTTACCTTGCACCGAAACTAGAAGCAGAGGGGCAAGCACAAAGGCGAGCAACACCACGTGCAGTAGTTTCATACGCATCAATATCCCTTACAACAGTTTAATAGCCCGAGTCAGATGTGGATCCACCCATTAGATATCCTCCAACAACATTCCTTACCTAAATATTATGTGGAACCAATACTTTCATAAAGGAAACTAGCAAAATGGCGAACTACACAATCTGATTGTTCCTTCATAGGGTGAGAAAGGTACACGTGATATGAATAAAATATTAGAGGTATGTGTGATATGAATAAAATATTAAAGGTACGCATTATATTTTATTGATTTACTTTATAGAATGCCCTCATCCCGGATTGGGCTTCTTCACATGACCTGGATAGGTCTAAGCTACTATAAGCCTCCCCCATCTGTGGTCTGCATATAAGAATTTTGGATAATTTCACTTGATTCAGGTTCGTAGTTGTAGCACCCGCTATACCCCTCTATCTAGAGCTTCTCCTCCATCAATTCGTGCAAGGCGCTTATCAACCAAAATTGTTCCTATACTATTATCTATATGGATTTTTATATCTCGCGGTATGGGGAATGAAAATCCTTATCCACTTCCATTTCTTCTTCTCCTAATCCATCCCTTTATGAGGCCCCATTGAAATATGGCTTATAGATTTCATTTCCCTACATCTCAGTGTTTTTATTATGAGTAGCTAGTTATTCAGTTACTGGGAATTGCCCCATATCATAATTTATTGACAACAAACGACATCCCATATAATCGATCGCATTTACTAGGAAGTTTTAGGGATGATTGGGGTGGATTGGGATCACTGAGAGTGTAAGTAAACTTTGCCTCTCACTATAACCTTCTCATTTCTCTAGAAAAATAGGAATAGTCGCATATGTCATGTCCAACTACAAGGTTACTCATAACTTATCTCCCCATGACCTTTCATAATCATGATGCCATTTGTGGTGCTTGCCTTTTTATTTTTACTTTTGTCTCTGCATCTAGGACCAGAAAACTAGCTAGTGCCTGCCTTTTCCTTTGTTTCTGCGAGTATCCTGGAGCTTCTGGATTTGATGCCTTTACCCCTGCTTACGAAAGGATCTAGATTGATTGAACGGCATCAAGCTTGAGGCCATCTAGGAGATTAGTCTCTCTCCCACTTGAACCTCTATAGTCACCCACTCTTCATGGAGTTCAACCGAAACCTGGCACACCTCCCTCCATTGGGTGCACAATCAGAAAGAACTAAGGAAGTGTTATTGGGGAAAATCAAAGAGGAAAACAACTATAGGAAGGTATTTCCTCTTATTAACCCATGTTCGTTCCCACCTTACATTCATTGGAGCATAGACAGAGGGGCTACTTTGTTAGAAAATTGCCACAATCAATAATCTTGGTTTGATTTCTTTGCATGAAGGTCATTATAGATAGCCCTAGTCATTTCTAGGAGGTAGTTCATAGACATTTTTCCTCGGTTCCTCTTTGAATGGTGCTTCTATGAGCACCTAGTGATACTATATCTCTACTTTGAACTTTACAAAATGTGTAATCTATGCAATCAGCAGAATCTTAAAATTAAAGTGAAAGCCTTTAAGTTATCTCCATTATTTTTAGAAAAAGAAACTACCAGGCTCCTTCCTTTATCCCTTCGCGAAGAAGTAAGGTAAAGTCCATACCACTTAATTTTTTGTCTCCTCTTAGCTACAACCACGAATAAGCTAGAGGTTGTTGAGCTTATTGTGTGTGGGATAATAACGATATATAATGCAATCATTGCTTGTGTGAAACGACGGCTTCTATGTAAGTTACTCAACCCATGGAGAGTTAAAGATGTATATATTTTATTAGTGGTAGAATTTATATGGGAGTATAAAATAATAGTAAAGGAAAAAGGTAAGGTACCACAATTAATTAGAGTTTCCACTTTGAAATAAATCCTCTACTAAAGAGTAATCTGTAGGTCCCCACAACAAATGTATCTATAGGTCCCACTGAACTAGTATGTAAAGTAAGGACTAAGTTCCGTATATAGAGTTTCAAGCTGCTAAAATAGAGAGTATGTCCATGTGGTCCCCCGTAATAGTCTAACATCAATATCTATGGGTAACTAAAGCAAGTCTGTAATGTAGCACCTAAAAATATATAGGAATGGCCTATATCTTATGGTAGGAACTCAGAGTCTGTAAAGTTCTAAGTAACTTAGTAATGTTGTCCTGTAATCTTCTGGAGACCGTATAAATAATATAAAGAGTGAAACCAGCCTATGTAATTTAAACTCGTGTAATAAGATCTTAATGTAATAGTATTTGATTTGATGTTTCCTAGCCGCAAGTGATCTGATCCGAGCAATTTGGCCATGGATCCGGCATGCCCATTTCGTGATCTGATATATTCCATACTCTACTTGAAACCATAATACTTGACAGGCCTATAGATCAGAGGTTTTATGAACCCTTTTCCATGTGGGAAATTGGATCTATGTGGTTTATTGTTGAATTATCTTTTACACTGGTTGCAAATTTGGTCACTTGATGAACAAATTTTGACCCAAAAAGGATTATATCTTTTGATTTCATGCTATTGGTACTTCAATCCACATTAAATTAGACTGGGAAAGCAAGAATCCAACCTATTGTAGGAAACCGTGCTTCAAAATTCAATATTGCAATGGAGGGTTTTGGAGGGTTTTCATGACACTCAAAATTGGTCATCCAAATTATTTAGGTAGAACTGAACCATTATGATGAGCTATGCCATTAATTTGCACTTTTCCTAGCTTAATATTACTTTAAAATAATTTTTTGTAGAATTATTCTTAAAAGAAAATCTAAAAAGTTTGATTTGAAATTAAAACTAATAATAGTTTTAAAATTTATGCAAGTGCCATTCCTGAGCCAAATATTGAGTCATAAACTAGTAGGGCCATGATATATCTTGTCAACTAATGTGGATCACTTTTTTTCCTTATAAAAGAGAGGTTCTTGCTGAGATTGAGGGTATTTTAACATGAGAGATAACACCATTATGTTTTTATTGGGATAAATCTAGGTAACTTTAATTTCAAATTTAATATATATATATATATATATATATATATATATATAATCTTGAAAGAAAAATCCATGTTGTTAAGAGTATGGATTTCTATGTCCATTGTATGTTAACGGAAAGAAAAATTATACAATAGTTTGGTTAAAGTTTTTCTATGCTTGGGAAATAGATCTAGTAATTTTGTTCTTATAATGTGAGAAGGTAAATAGCAAGAGAAGAATAAATTTTTTCTATGATAAGTAAATAGAGCTAGTAATGTGGTTCTTATAATGCGAGGAGGTAAAGACCAAGTGTACAAACAATCTAGGACCATGTCATGGGTGATGAAAACAATTATTTGTGTGATGGGGCTTGAAATGGACACCATATATGAAAGATGACAAGCCTTTATTGACAATTATTTGATATGAAAGTGTGAAAACAATAAAGAAGAGACCAAAAGAATCTCATAATAATTCAAAATAATCCTAGAAATGGTGAACATGCCTCACATCTAAGATCAGGATTCATTATGTAGACGATTTGTGTTAGTCTAGTGCACCATGAATGGCCCTTGAGCCCTAGAGGAAATTAGTTTGGAATTATATCCTAAGTTTAAACCTTAGACCATGCCATTGGCCACGAGAACCATCGTTAATTGAAATTGTTGATGGGAGCATCTATTAATCAATGTTACTGATGGGAAAGTCTATTAATTGGCATTCCAGGACGTCCCTTAAGAGATGTCCTTGAACGTCCCTTAAGAGATGTCCTTGAACGTCCCTTAAGGGACATCCTGGAACATTGATTAATAGATGTTCCTATCAGTAACGTCGATTAAGGGACGCCCGTTATAGAACAACATCAATTAATCGACGTTAAAATCTCTTTCTTGAAACTCTACCCAAGAAATCCTGCCCTAAAGACATCTATTTGGTGTTAAAATACTTTTTTTACTATTGAACATCGATCCAAACGTCAAATTTCCACCCCCAATGAAGTAGTCTCCTATGTTGTCAATCACAAATAAGGTGGTCCTAATCTTAACAAGAAAAACAAGAATTACATAGACTCAGATAGCTCCATCGATTGTCATAAATGAAATAGGAGGAGGAAATTTATTCCTCATATGATTTCTACACACCCTAGTGACTACCTTGAAATGAATTCCATTAGGCATCTCGGATCAACACTTTGGAAAACCTATTAGAAATTGCGTCTACAAAAGGTTGTAGTCCCATTGAAAGAAAATCAAACTCTAAAAAAATGGTAGTGGATCTGTATTCGATCCTCTAGATCAAAATCCTCCCTACATGACTAAGCATAGGCAATAGAAATTCCAGTGTTCCATGTATCATATTGCAACACCTCATTGAAGCTTTAAAATTGAACAACAAGCAAACATATTTAAACCCCATTCCCAATTTAATGACACCCTTTTTTCTTCACAATTCAAAAACCACCATTTATTAAAAGTATTTACATTTGGAATTCATTTAAGAAACTATATGATCACTCCTCTACACTTAAGACTTTTTCACCAGTTAGAAGTATTAATATTAATGTTTCTATTAATAGTAAGGAAGGATAAATATTAATATGATGGAAGCACTAACGGTGGAATCACCATTGGTGTCAATTACTTGATAATTTTTTTAAGTTTAGTTTATTCACTTTTGTCAAGGCCTCAAAGCCAATACCTAGTTCCAAAAAATCAAATGGCACCAATCTGCCAAATTGGAGTTAAATGATCCCATTATGACATCATATCTTTTGGTTTGAGGTTTTCCTTCTGGTCTTGGATACATGGAATCTTAATTTAAGGCCTAAGGCCTCAGTAAAGCTTATGATGTACTTCCTTAATCATATTGAGGACCCTATAAACCATACCTCATGATTTAAAACTCATTATTCCCACTTGAAGGTCAAATATCATGTTGAAAACTCATGTGGATTTTTTTTTTAAGGATTTACCCTTGGGCTTAGATTTGTTTAATATTCATGTAGTCCCCAAGGCTTAGCTTTACACCATAACCATATATAGGGCCCACATACTCACACCTATTGGTCAAACCTTATTGTACTTCTAAGATCTCATGTCAAGAGTCGAGAAACTCATATATTGTGCTTAACACGGGTGAATCCATGAAGATAGGTGTCTATTTTGGGGGGTTCCATGAGAAAACAATTGTGAATTTTTCATGTTTTCCATCTTTGGGTGAATAAAAGTGATATTTTTATTTGGAATTTCACTTTTCACTAAAAAACAAACTTTTAGAGAATTATGTTAGCTTGCTATCCATATTTTTTTCAATTTTTTATATTGAGATTTGATATGTCGATTCGACAAATGTTTGACAGTGTGTGCTTATAAAATGAAAGAACTACAAAATAGCCATGTTTTGTCGCACACATCAAATCATTGTTAAACTTGTTTTTTGCAAAAAACAAATATGCTACGACAATCTACACACAATATACTACTGCATGACTATAAGTTTGTAACAAACGGATCTATATACTAATTATTATATTTATTTGAATTCGATCAATGGGGAAACCTTGTCGATTTTCAACATATTTTTTGTCGCAAAACTTTTCTCTCAACTGAATATAAAACTAAAAATTCTATGAATACCCTTTTGAAGTAGACACGCCAATTAACTACACCATACTTTTCTCAATTTTTTTCGTAGTGTATTTTTAAAGTTATGGATTTTTCATTTCACCGCATTTTGAAAGAGATGAAACTAAATTCAACACCTGCTAAGAAAACAAACAATTACAAATATCAAATCTTACCTATACATAAAAAAATCTATATATTCATAAAGTAGATTCAATAACAAAACTAATGGTATCAAATTCAATAGTCACTTTATAGTATAAGAGATCATTTTTATCTTCCGAAAATGGAGAAACCTGAAAACTGTGAGAGACAATCAGATTTTCAGGTTTCAGAGGTTATTCGGCCGAATAACTGTTTTCTGTAATGACGAAGTTAATTTAATCAAAGGTTATTCGGCCAAATAACCAAACGTAAAAAAAAACTCGTCGGTCGGAAAAAAAAGGTTCTTTTCTAAACTTATATAAATAAAACTAAATACTTCAATTAATTTCGTATATTTTAATTTCGCATACTTTTTGGTCAGAATATTTTTGAAGGAATTTTCTAAGGAGTTTTTTTTGTAAAGGGAGTTTTTTTTATAAGGTATTTTTTTTCTTACTTCTTTCTCAGGAATACATTGAAAGAATGTTTTTCTAAGGCATTTTTGCAAAATGAGTTTTTATTCCAAGCTTTTTGCACTTCTTATTTATTTGCAATGGGTTTTTTTCCAATGATTTTTTAAGGAGCTATTTTTGCAAAGAGAGTTTTTTTTATGAAGTATTTTTTTTCAAGCTTTTTGCACTTCTTATTTATTTGCAATAGGTTTTTTTTCCAAAGATTTTCTAAGGAGTTTTCTTTGTAAAGAGAGTTTTTTTTATGAAGTATTTTTTTTGTTACTTCTTTCTAAGGAATACATTGAAGGATTGCTTTTCTAAGGCATTTTTGCAAAATAAGTTTTTATTCCAGGCTTTTGCACTTCTTAATTCTTTGCAATAAGTTTTTTTTTCCAAAATGACGATTTTAAAGAGTTTTTATTCCAAGTTATTTTTTCAAAGGACTTGTCTTTTTCCTTCTTATTTATTTGAAAATGATTTTTTCAAAGTTTTTTTTTTCTAAGTATTTTTCCAAAAAAAGTTTATTTTACAAAGTATTTTACAAGTGGTTTTTTCAGAAAATGTTTCATTCCAAAGTGTGCATTTACAGAGTTTTTATTCCAAGGCATTTTTGCAAATAAGATTTTATTTCAAGTTATTTTTACAAAGAAAATGTATTTTTCCTTCTTATTTCTTTGAAAAGGGGTTTTTTCAAAGTCTCCCAAGTTATTTTTGCAAAAACATTATTTCGTTGCAAGGGTTTTTACAAAGAAATCTTTTTTATTTAGAAAGTGTTCTTATTCTTTTCCAATGGGTTTTTTCAGAAAATGTTTCTTTCCAAAGTGTGCATTTACAGAGTTTTTATTCCAAGGCATTTTTGCAAATAAGATTTTATTTCAAG
Source organism: Larix kaempferi (assembly GCA_027924585.1). Classification (NCBI taxonomy): domain Eukaryota; kingdom Viridiplantae; phylum Streptophyta; class Pinopsida; order Pinales; family Pinaceae; genus Larix; species Larix kaempferi. The sequence goes on from BSBM01001023.1 coordinate 4,955,823, forward strand.
TTATTTTTACAAAGGAGATGTATTTTTCCTCCTTATTTATTTGAAAATGGGTTTTTCAAAGTCTCCCAAGTTATTTTTGCAAAAAAGTTATTTCGTTGCAAGGGTTTTTACAAAGAAATCTTTTTCGCATGTATTTTTTCAAAGAAGTTTTTTTTTCTCCAGTAGGTTTACAAAGAAGATTTATTTAGAAAGTGTTCTTATTCTTTTCCAATGGGTTTTTTCAAAAGTGATTTATTGTCAAAGAGTTCTTATTTCATTCAAAGAAGGTTCTTTTCAAAGGAAACTTGTTTCCAAAGACTTTTTCTTCAAAAGACTCTTACAAGATTTTGATAAGGTGAAGTAAATTTCAGTTCATGTGTTTATAAATTTTGCAACTGTTTTTAAATCTTCATTTTGTTTTTTTACAATAAAATGATGATTCTTTAATTTATCATTTATAGATTAAATACTCATGGGTAGTAAGCGAAACCGTCAAAGAAAATATGATCGTAAATGTGTTGCTGATGATGATAATAGAGAAAAGAAAAACCTTAAATATCATGCCAACAAAGCAAGCTTTGCATAAACACAAACAATGATTATTGAAGATACAAATACAGTTTTACATGATAATGTTGATGAAATGAAAATTGAAAATAGAGTACAAGAAGAACAAATTGAAGTTGAAGAAACCATTGTTGAAGATGTAAATAGTGATTTACATACTAATGTCGATGAAGTCAATATTGAAGATCAAGTTCAAGAACCAGAAATTGGACCAGGTATGTATATATCATGTATTTTTCAAATTCATTTTTTATAATGAATTGTATTTTTGGATACATGTTTTAAATTAAATTTAACTTGATGTATAGGTACTTTCACCATTGATGATGAAACGTTAGAAAACATTAATTGTGACAAATATGGAAAAAAAAAATACCCATACATGCTGCACGATATCGTGCTCAAAAAATTTGTGATGATGTTCTAAAGAATTATTCAGCAACAGGACAAGCACAAATTTTGAGATGTTTATTAGTGACCAAGAATTTAGAAGATGCTACATCATTATTCAATATTCACAAGGCAACCAAAGAGTTGAAATTAAAACATAATGTGATAGAAAATATAGGTGATGCAATAAAAAAGTTTGGAAAATCTAGGAAGAAAGACATTAGTATTGCACGAAGAGCAATTCATACAGTAATTATTTCAACTAGTACTAAACAAAAACGTTTGACAACACAGCTAGCAAAAGCAGTTGGAACCTCGAGAAAGACATTATATAGACATAACAAATTCAGAATGCAAATAGATGAAAATGATGAACTTGCTTGCTGGGCAATTATTTGTAGACAGCCTTACAAAGATAGAATGGGAGCAGGTGTTAAAGATATTGTACGGGAATATTGGTTGACACATGCTTGAGTTTCACCAAATTCAATAGATGTAATACGACAAAGAGTATCACGAGGAGTATATGTAAGTAGTCCAAAACATATAATGGATATGACAAATACAATTGTTCAACAAATTCAAGGAAGATCATCGTGGAATTAATGTGTCAATCACTACATTTGTGCAACTAAAACCATGGTATGTTAGACCTATTGCTATCCGTGACACATGTTTTTTCCGTTATCATGTGAAATTCCAATTATATTACAACACATTTCTTGAATTTGGTAAAATGTTTTGAAGAAATTCACCACCTCCGCCCACAATACGTGAATTCATATCTCAAACCCTATGTGAGAGAAATCACGATGAAGTATTTTATAATAAGAAATGTGTCAATGGAAAACATTGTAATCGTTGTGGAAATTTGGTTGTACTCCAAAATAAAAATCCTATCGATACTGATCACTCACTGTCAAATGTCACCGTTGATTGGAGAAGATATGAATACATTACAAGTACTAGTGATGTACATTTCAAAAGGATTGATTTGCGAGAAGATAATATAGGTGTGGCAGATTTTCTCAAGAAATTCGAAAGTGAAATTTATAAATATACCAAGCATTCACATAGAGCACGATGGCAATACCTTCAATTCAAACCGTCTCGTGAAATTTTTCCACCAGGAACAATTTTGTCAGTGGTTGATTTTGCAGAAAATTATACATTTGCTGCACAAAAAGAGATACAGAGTGAATACTATCATTCTGACCAAGTTTCAATATTTGTCCATGTTTTATATAGACATTCTCAACAGGATGTTGATGGCATTGAAAGCACATGTGACAATTGAGATGTGATTAAAGAATATCACTTTTATATCAGCGACGATCGTACACACGATACACATTTTGTTCAGCATTGTATTGAAAGTATTTTCTACAATTCACTAAAGGGACGTAACATTAAATTCAATGAGCATTGGATATGGCCGGATGGATGTGTTGGACAATTTAAATCTTCGCGATCATTTTATTGGTTATGTCAACTTCATAAAGCATTGAACATTAAACATCACTGGAATTTCTTTGAAACTGGTCATGGAAAAGGTGAACATGATGGTGCAGGAGCATGCATAAAAAGAGCACTTTGATTATGACAAATGAAGCATAGTTCTGCACGATTCCATTCAGTTGCAAAGGTTGTCCAATGGTGTAAATCACATCTAAACTATGATTATAATCAACAATCAAAAAATGTGCGCAGGTATGTACACACAAATGTTTTAATTTATATTTTATTGTCAATTTAGAAAAAAGTATGTACCTAACATCAAAATTTGTCATTTGTGTACTAGGTTTTTTTGGCATGTTGGGGTCCAAAATATAAATAGATCAATGCCATACGATGCTAGCACCATACAAGGGACTAGAGATTTTCACTCTATTCAAACAAAAGCCTTCCAAAACATTTATGCATTTGGCAGTAGAAAGCAATCATGCTTTTGTCATATTTGCACTGAAAATATTGAATCTACAGAATTTTGTGAAAACATAACGATCAACTACGTAAAAAATTGGAAACACACAGAGATTAATCCTAAAGGAAAAATGCCACTATCAAGCATAGAAGAATTAGAATCAGAAGATATAGCAATATCATCTTATGGCGACAGAATTTTAGATCTTGTTAGAGAAGGTAATGATCAAATACCATTGTTTTGTCGATTGTTCATTCTTGTCCTTCACCTTATACACATGTATATTAGTCAATTTAATTGAATTAAAAATCCCAACATCAATTGTAATTTGCACAAAAGATGTTTTTGCTGTGATTGCACCTATAGACAACAATGAAAATATGAAGTATTATTTGATGCGATGCACTGAAGGAAAAATGAAGTTATTGGAAGACTACAATCACAACGGATATACATACGAGAGAGGATCCATCATTTTAAAGGGCTATTTTTTTCAGCAAACTCATATGACTCAAAATTATGTCTACTTTCAGGATTATGAACCTGATGTTATATGTTGTCAATATAGCCTTTTAGTATGTGCCTCTCGAATAAAATTGGTTCGAGTTCCATCGAAAAAACAATTAAAAAATAAAAAATGGAAACTGTCCAAATATGACCATGAATGGATAATTGAAGATGGCATTCCATTGCGATGTTTTTAAAACTATATATTTAAAATTAATAGATCAATGGTTTTGTCGATGTCATTGTCAAATGTTGTGTACATTATATTTTTTTCTTTCTATGTCTATGATCTTGAAAGGAAATGGAGTATAAGAGTTTAAATGATCGTATTCTAGTATGCTAAAATTTGAATTCAAAAATTATTTGGTAATGAAAACCTCAATGTGTAAAATTTTTGTCTTAATTCTGTCTGAAATACTTTATTTGGGTCCCCATATGTCTATTAGACCACTTAAGGGATGAGATAACGGATCTGTGGTTGTCGCCACTCTCCACCCCGAATATTTAATTTAAAATATCGCTTGTGTAAGTTCATATAGCTGAAATCATGGCAAATGGAGACAACGATCATTTGATTTTTAATCACAAGAAAAGATTCCAAGATTGTGAAGCTTATGCTAAATTAGAGGAATGATTATTTACGACAAATCGATGAAAATTCATCAAAGTGTTGTTTAAAAGCATTGCTCTAATTTAATACAAACATCACAATCCTGTGATCTTCGCTTATTATTAAAAAACAAAAAATCGTTATCCCCATTTGCCATGATTTCAGCCACATCAAATGTACCTGGACATTGAAAATAAGAATTATTAATTAAAAATTCATATCAAAATTTGAACAGATAATATTCATTTTTCAATTTCCTAACATTCATATTTCAATCAAAACTTCCTAACAAATTTCGGAACTTTGATCTCAGGTAACATTAATTTTTAAACTTCCTAACATTTATATTTCTATCAAAAATTCTTAACATTTATTCATTCATTGCACCTTATCATAAATTCCTTAACATCCATTCTTACCATCACATTCATTTTTAACATTCCTATCAAAATTTAAACCTAACATTCAGATTTCAATCAAAACTTCCTAACAAATTCTTAAAATTGGAACTTAACATGTTCATTTTTAAGCTTCCTAGTTCGTCCATAGTTCTATCAAAACTTCTAACATTCCTAAACTTTCTAACATTCAAAGATAGCTTTCATGTTCTTAACATTCATTTTTAGACTTCTTAGTTCATCCATATTTCCATCAAAACTTCTAACATTCCTAAACTTCCTAACATTTCTAAAATTTGAACTTAACATGTGTTCCCTTTTAAGCTCCCTAGTTCATCCATATTTCTATCAAAACTTCTAACATTCCTAAACTTCCTAACATTCAAAGATAACATTCATGTTCTTAACATTCATTTTAAACTTCCTAGTTCATCCATATTTCCATCAAAACTTAGATAATATTCCTAACATTCCTAAGCTTCATAACATTCTTATGCTTCCTAGTTCATCCATATTTCTATCAAAACTTCTAGCATTCCTAAACTTCCTAACATTCAAAGATAACATTCATGTTCATAACATTCATTTTTAAACTTTCTAGTTCATCCATATTTCCATCAAAACTTCAAACATTCATAAACTTCCTAACATTCCTAAAACTTGAACTCAACATGTGTTCACTTTTAAGCTTCCTAGTTCATCCATGTATTTTTATCAAAACTTATAATATTCATAAACTTCCTAACATTCAAAGATAACATTCATGTTCTTAACATTCATTTTTAAACTTCCTAGTTCATCCATATTTCCATCAAAACTTAGATAACATTCCTAATCTTCCTAGAACATTCATAAGCTTCATAACATTCCTAAACTTCCTAACATTCAAAGATAACATTGATGTTCTTAACATTCATTTTTAAACTTCCTTTTTCATCCATATTTCCATCAAAACTTCTAACATTCCTAAACTTCCTAACATTCAAAGACAACATTCATGTTCTTAATATATTCAATCTTAACATTCATTCATGTTTCAATCAAAACTTCATCATTCATGAACTTTAAACCTATGTTCATCCATTTTTAAACTTCCTTTAACATTCCTAAACTTCATAATATTCAAGAATATCATGTTCTTAACATTCTTGATATTAACATTCATTCTTACATATTCATTCATTTATTTAAACATGCAAGTACATATTTTAAACCTTTAAATAACACCAAATATGTTAAATAAACAAAACTAAGTAGATCATTTAAACCATGTTTCACAAAATATGTAAGTTCAAAGGACATGTATATAATCCTAAAAAAAATGCTCATAAACATGCAAGTTCAATGTACATATATGTATCTAGTCCAAAAATAAATCCCCTCGACATGTCCACCATGCTATCCTCCACTAGGGCCTCCCCCTGGACTCAACCCACCCTGCAACATGTATAAAAATAGATTATGAATATCATTCAAATTATTTAAACTATATTCAGAAAATTAAAATATTAAACTTATATATCAAAAAATAATTTAATTATTAACAAAATTACATCAAATTCTCCAAATACTTGTCCACCACCATCCTCCAAAGGAGTTTTCCCTTTGCCTCCAAAACAATTAAGAGACCCAAGATGCAACATGTATAAAATCAATTTATGAATCTCATAAATTACTTGAACAAATTTTAACTAAATCCATAAAAAATAAAATATTAAACTTATATCAAAGATCAATTCAAGTGTGAACAAAATTAATTCCTTGCCAATATCTGCTGCATGAAGTAGAGAACCTATATCTCCTGCCTAAAATTTAAATTGTATTAATAAATAAAACATAATGCAAACCAAAAAAATTACTATGCCAATTAACTTAAAACTAGAACAAAAAGATTGAAAAAATATTAGCTCACAATAGATGGTAAATCATTTATAAAATTCGTATCTAAAGAAACCTGCATGGATAAGTCAAATTAACAATAAGATGCATAGTTAAATTAAAATTCAATATATATATATATATATATATACACACACACACACACACACATATATATACACACACACACACACACACACACACATATATATATATATATATATATAAAGTTCAAACATAATTACAAATATGTAAATAATAAATATGTACCTCTCGAATATTCTCTAGATTTTCACTAGTTAAAACATGGAAAGAATGTTCATTCATCATTCTTGAAAACTGCAACCAATTTAAACATTTACATAATGTACCTATTACTTTACATCAAAAAACATAATTTATCATTCATATAATGTAACAAAAAATTCAATTCAAAATGAATAAAATATTTATTTAAGATCAAGTCATATCATAATCAACAAACCTCGCCCAAACTCGATGTGTCATTGGATATAACATTTGCCGCTAGGTCACGACAAACCTTGGCATATGCCCTGAGATATTCAATGATCATTCCATCTATCTCATCATTAGTTTTGTAAACAAACTTTTGACGAATAGCAGAACGAGCCATTTCTCGAACTAATCCCACATCTACTCCAACTAATGCTGACGATAAACCATCGCCAAGAAAATTCCTTGCAGTTGTCCCAAGTTGAGATGTGGGCTCTATCTCTGATCTTAATGCCACGAACCTAGGTGGGCGAGATATCTGGGGTGGAGATCGAAGAGTTGTAGGGTCTCTAAGAGCACCTTTTCGATTATATATTCAACCCTTTCCAACTCTATAAAATTTTGAATGAATATTGGTATAGTCTGGCTTCATATTTAAGAAAAACTTAGCATAAAAAATCTAGCAAAATATTGAGAAACCTCATCGTTCAATGGAAACTGACCATAGGCTGCGAGAAACCGATCATAGAGTAGATGTGCAAGATCAGGATGCTTCAAATATTGCACTTTCAACATTTCTCGCTTTAAACCTTCTTTGAAGTTAAACATTGATTTGGCTTGTTCTTTCGTCACTCTCTCCTTCACAACATCCCACTTGTCTGGACCCATCACTTGTTCCCTTCGTCTTCGCATCAAATCAACAAAATCATTTGTAGTTGGTCTGAGATTCTCATATGCCTAAATGAATTTTTGCAATGATCCCAAAACAATCTCCAAACTTTGTTTACTCTCTCGAGGGAGATCCATAGTAGACAAATCATTTTCCAACTTGCCGTAGTGGGAACTACATCTTTCAAGAGTCATTTGATGATCACCACTTTCCCATGGAAGCTCCCAAGGTAGATCAGATGGATATGTTGTAATGGGTGTACAACCCTCAGTTAATTCAACATATTGCGTCCTAGCTCGACCATCATCACCTTGTGTAGAATGATGAGCCTCTTGAGAACCTTGCTCTGCACCCTCATCCGTCTCCCTTGCTTGCTCTGTCTCCCTCCCTATATAATTACAAGCATATTCTGAACCATGCTCAGTTTCAAATAAAAATGAAGTTTTGTTTAAACACAAGTACAATTTTTGCGTACACAAAAAAAAAATTTGCATGTACATGTTAAAAGATCGATACTAATATACCAATAAAGGGCCGAGATCGATGTTCTCCCATAGAAGATATAGGGGAATCATTTGTACCCCTTTCGCCTCATCGATGTGAACTATACAATAAACTAGAATCCCAAGGGGAGGTTGACAACCTTTGATTATCACTTGTAACACCAACCCCAGAAGGTTGTGAAGACCTCCTACGCTTTCGCCTCAAAGAATCCTCTCTTTCCATTTGATATATAATGTCCACACTTGCACAAATATCAACTGACTACATATTCAAATTCTACATGTTAATTCTACAAATTGTAAAACCTAACTGCTAAAGAGACTAAGTTATTTAATAAGGACCTAGATTTACCTAATGTCGTCTAATAGTTCTTAAAAAGAGTATAGCTAATATTGTTAGATGTGTGAAGAATTAATGTACCAATGTTCTAAGTGTTTTTAATGTTTAAAATGAATGGAACCAATATAGTTAAATACTAAGTGAAGGGTTCATTTCTTTATGTCAAAGAATGAGTTCATGAACCTGTTTTAACTTTTAATCTAAATCTTAAATAAATAACATAATTGATATTTTAATACTTTAAACATCAATTATATCTTCAAATATTTTCATTATTCAATAAAATAAAATAAAATTGACATATCATGGTATTATGTTTCGAGTTTGACATGTTTTCCAAATTTGCCATGTTCCATAATGGTCTTCAGTTTCTAAAATTAATAATTTAATCAAGATATTTTAATACTTTAAACATAAATTGTATCTACAAATATTTTCATTATTCCATAGAATTAAAAAAAATTGACAATTCATGGTATTATGTTTCAAGTTAAATGACATGTTTCCTAAATTTGCCATGCTCCACAATGGTCTTCAGTTTCAACCTGATAACGGTAATGATTCTTGGTATTATGTTCTCCAAGTTTGCCATGTTGCAACCAAAGAAAAACATAATACCAAGAATGGCCACCTTTACAAGGATAAAACTCAAGACCATTGTGGCATAATATCATCTAATAGTTTTTAAAATGGCTATGACTATTATTGATCGGATGTATAAAAAATTACTGTACCAATCTTCTAAGTGTTTTTGTTATTTCATAGTACATCTAAATTAAAGTCTATTCATGTCTATAGTTTCGTTGTACCTAAAGTCAATTTTAAATTTTTCTTGTATCAAAACTAGAGTTTAATTGTCTAAAGTTTCGTTGTATCTATAGCTATCCATCAACACAGTTTGTAATAGAACTAATATATTGATCTCTACACTATGTCAACGTAGACAGAGTTCATGAACTCAGTCCATGTCCATGTTGACAGAGTTCATGAACTTTGTCCATGTCCATGTTGACAGAGTTCAACAAATAAAACAAGCCTATATATAAATGGGATATATCATTTGCAATTACAATTACAATCCTACTTTTATTTTCATTTCTAAACACATAAGCAAAATCAACAATTTAACAAAAGTAACTAACTAAACACTCAATATATTCCTCTTTTTATATTTAAATTTAAATAATTTTCAACATACTATTTGACTAGAGTTCATGGACTCTGCCCAAATGGACAGAGTTCATGAACTCCGCCCAACTGGACAGAGTTCATGAACTCTGCCCAATTGGACAGAGTTCATGACCTCTGCCCATTTGGATAGAGTTCATGAACTTTGCCCAATTTTGGACAGAGTTCATGAACTCTGCCCAATTGGACAGAGTTCATGAACTCTGCGCATTTTTGGACAGAGTTCATGAACTCTGCCCAATTGGACAGAGTTCATGAACTCTGCCCAATTTTGGACAGAGTTCGTTTACAGGGACAAACTCAAACCTTTTCAAACCAATAATTAACTCGTGAATTAAAAAAAAAAAATCGACTTACCTCTTCAGACGCAGTCGAAACGAAAGCAGGAGAATTTAGATCTGGCCAAAGAGAGCCCCAAGATAAATTTTAAATAGTCGAAACGAAACGAGCCAAGTAGCCAAGAAAAGAAAACCTGCAATAACAATTACAAATTAAATAAGAAATTTAAAGAAAAAAAAACAATTACAAATTAAATATGCCAAAAGAATTACCTCTGCACAGCGTTGCGTCGATAGGTCCCTAGCTACAACACCTCACTATTGTGCAAATGTCCACAGGGAAACACTCCAACGCCAAAGCTCCACCAACAGAAGTGTAGATGCATGCTAAACCTACATATGTCCAGACGCAGACTCCACCAAAGACCGTCAAGACGTCCAAATAGAAATACGACCCAGTAGCAGAGGCAGAACCTCGCATACGAGCGGATGGGGGAAACAGAATGTGGCAGATGAGAGAGTGGCAGAGGCAGAAGCTGGTGGCCTAACACTCCAGCAACGACGAACCGTCGAGCAAATCCTGGCAGACAGGGTGGCGGAGAAGTGACATGTAGCAACGGGGAATCGGGTGACGGAGTTCGACGATAGCAAACTAGACGAAAGAGCGGGTAGACAGGTAATAGTCCAGACTGGTGACGCGGAGGTGAGACCAACAACAGCGCCAAAGGGGTCCATGCAATCGGTGGAAAGTGACACACAATGGCCGCGGCCGAGCTTTTATGCAGAATAATTGTTCGACCGAATGAGTATTCGGCCAAATAATTATTCGGCCGAATAATTATTCGGTCGAATAATTATTCGGCCGAATACTTATTCGGCCGAATACTTATTCGGCCGAATACTTATTCGGCCTAATAATTGCACAACGCTGTGCGTTTTCTCCATCCAGCTAAAACATCGCACACACATCAAGGCGACCGTTAGGTCTAACGGTGGGCCGTTAATTGTTATTTGGCCGAATAAGTGTAATTATTCGGCCGAATAACTTCTGCTATGGTTCTTCGGCACCCGATTCTCACCAAAGTGTAACCCACCTTCGCGTTTCCACCAACACCTAGTAATGAGATTGATACGCTCGATATCACGACAAGAATACCCTTAAAATGACCTATGTGTTAGTGTGAGGTATATTTGTTAATCCTATATGCCTAGATGTTTCATTTAAGCGATACGGATTGGATTTCCTTCCTTGATCATTTCTATGACTTGAAGACTCATAACTACTTTTCATTCCTCCCATTTCCACCTGTATCATTTTTCTAATGTTAAGGATGGACTCTCAAAATGTCATTTGTTTTGGTTCAACAGTGTCATTCTTGGTCCTAGATGTGTAGAAGCTTCCTTTAGCCTAAGGCATAGGTTTATTCTGTCAACCATGTTGAGGGCCACTAGACCTATCCCTCTAGTGATAAAAAAACTTATAATGGTGTTAATGTCCATACATAGAGGATAATAATACTCATAGAAAAAGATGTGTCATGATCTTTGAGGTGTTTTTCATGGTCCTATATCCATATAAGCTTTTTTTAGTGCCAAAGGTAGAGGTTTTATCCCTAAACCATACCTAATAATTATATGAATATCACTCAACAAATTTAATAATATCTATAAAATTATTCTAGCTTGAGTAATCAATTTTCAATTCAAATCACTTTTATCAATACTTTATAACATTAATAACTTATAATAGTAAAAAATTAAAAATCACGGTCTTTAATTAGAAATGAAATATGTTATTTAAGATTAATAAAAATAAAAAGGTGAATTTGTTGTGTTTATTGTGCAAATCCTCATAATTAAATATTATTTATACATGTCGATATGACAAATAAGGACTTAGGAGTACTTTATGGTACTTGCTAACATGACATTTGTCTTAATATAAATGAGGAGAAACTCCGTTTCCATAAATATTTATAAACATTCACACCACCTTAGCACCACAAAATGTAATTGGTGCTAATACCACCACATTAACATCACATAATTTAAGTCGTGCTAATCCCACTATCTTAACACCAAAAATTTATAAATAGTGTTAATACCGCCACCTTAACATCACAAAATGCGAGTGATGCTAACTTATAGGGTTAAATGATGTTTCTCTATGTTATACATAAATTATGTATAAATATCCTGCTCACACATGCTATATGTAAAAATAAATCAACTACCTCCGTATGAGGCATTGCAAAATTTCATCGACCTCCTCGCTCTGAGTCATTGCTTTCTTCCTTATTGCTTTCAAATTTAGCGTTCGCGCGAACAAAGAAATGACGAACTACTTCGTACGTTTGGGCGTTGGCATTTTAGGTATGTAAGAGCTACCATATTCCTATCCCGGAAGATAAATAGATATAAATAGTATATGATATTACGCTTATTTTTTTGGGAAGGGCTTAATATTAATTATGGCATTTACAATTGATTTATTTGACATGACATTCCAGGAAGTTTCTTGGCGTTGCTTATGTATAGTTCACCAATGTAAGTATAACAGGTTTCCAAAAGCGTATTCTCGTGTATTCATACTCTCAAACTAACTTAACAAAGAATCGAGTATTGAATATAATGTTGTAACTATTGGCCAACAGTGCTACGTTCAAGAGGATAATAGAAAAGAGAAGCACGGAGAGTTTCTCAGGGTTGCCGTATGCAGTAGCTCTCTTCAATTGCCTGATCTACACGTTGTATGGATCCCCTCTAATCAGTCATGGTTGGGATAATGTTGTGGTTATGGTTGTCAACAGCATTGGCCTTCTTCTAGAGTGCTGCTTCGTTTGCATCTATCTCACTTTCGCTCCACCCAAAAGCAAGGTATTATCTCATCATATTACTTCAATAAATAGTATTAAGTTGAATCCCTTTTATCAATCAATGCCTTATGCTTATTAATCCATGCATAAACAGCTAAACAATTTGCATTGATCATACCTATCTGTGTGCAGAGGAATATGGGGTGGATGGTTCTAGGCTTGTTGGCGATGTTTGGCACTATTGCAATAATTTCCTTGTGTGTTGTCCATGATCACGAAAAGAAGAAGTTCCTTGTAGGAACTGTAGGAATGATAGCCACTGCTAGTCTCTACGTTTCTCCACTATCCATAATTGTAAGCATAGTCTACATTGCATTCATTTTCATAATTGTGTGAATGAAAAAACTAGAAAGGCTTAACAGAGTTGATTTCAGCATCTTCAATTATTGTTAGTTTTAGTGATGATGTCTAATGTTAATATATAACTATATACAGAAAAAGGTAATTCAAACAAAGAGCGCGGAATTCATGCCGAGTTTCTATTTCTCATTGTACGGGTTCCTGGGATGTCTGTTGTGGCTAGCGTATGGCGCTTTCAGCAGAGACATAATCATCATGGTAAAATGTGGTTCTTAGTCTTTAAATTCACGTATTTAAGGTCAATGTTATAATGACAGAATTAATATTTTGCAGACACCAAACTTTGTTGGAGTGCCATTGGCGTTCAGTCAGATGGTTTTACATTGTATCTACCGAGACAAAAGGAGCCCGCGTGTTGAAAATGCAGAGGTGGATACAGAAAACATGAAAGAGGACATAACTAGAGACTACACGAACAAAACAAAGTCCGGCTCTGATAAAGAGATCGAAATCGTTGTATCATAATCGTCCAGACTACAAATAATCGTTATATACATCACAATTGAAAATATGCATATCGAAATCGTTGTATCATAATCATCCAGGCTACAAATATGCATTTAGAATTCTTCCACGAGATTCATGATATGTTTGTTGCATGGTTGAACTAAGTAAAAGGATTTGATTTACATAACACTAGGTCATGGGTCATTCCTCAGTAGATTTGTTTATAGTCTATGAATACAAGTTCAAGTCCATTATCCATTATTCAGGTGTGCCACGTATTCAATGGCTCACGTATGTATAGAAAGCGCTCAAGACGGAAATATATTTTCAAAATGGAATATTAAATGATATGCTACTGCCATATTTACCCTTATTGTTGGTATTGATTTTATACTTATTTTGGTTCGTTATTTAGTATGTATATATAAAATCTAAATTTTTGTGTACTAGTTTATTTGTATATTATTTTTTATAAATATTAATTTTGTTTAGTGTTAATGATTAGACTGTTTTTTTTATTGATGATGGTTGTTTTTATAAATAAAATAATAATAACCTAATAACTTTTGAGAAGATTTTGGAGTAGGTTGTTATGGGTTGAATGGGAGAATTTTGGCCTAAAACCTCTTGTTAGGGTTTGAGATTTTGGAGTGGGTTGTTATGGGTTGAATGGGAGAATTTTGGCCTAAAACCTCTTGTTAGGGTTTGATGTTGTTTGTCTTTTTATTGATGATGGTTGTTTTTATAAATAAAATAATAATAACACTAATAATTTTAGAGGAGATTTTGGAGTCGGTTGTTATGGGTTGAATGGGAGATTTTTGGCCTAAAACCTCTTGTTAGGGTTTGATGTTGTTTGCAAGTCACTTGAAGTTAAGCTTTTTGCTTACAAAGCTTACTACTAACAAAAAGAAAGTGGGAATGATGAGATTTTTGGTCCTCTTATAGTTACGAGTGAATTTGTTCAAATCCTCTTAGTTTAATTTGGTTTTTAGTTTATGAAAGTTTTAATTTTTGATAGTTTTTTAAAATATTTTTAACTAGAATCTCTTTTATTATGTCTGTATAGTAAATCACTAGTAACATTTTACTAAATTTGTCGATGGGTGGTAAGGTTATTTTACCTTAACTGATATTCCGTGACTTTGATATGTTGATGAGTAATTTTTTTTAGGTTGTTACTTACCTTTTTAAAATGACAGTTAAATATATAAAGTTGCACATCATGGGCATCGGATAACTCGCACTCAAATCACCCCGCTTTTCCGGCCATTTGTTTTGTTCCCTAGATCCGGTTATAAAAACTGGTGAAATTGTATTTCCACCCCATTTACTGTGGAACTATGCCATGGAACTATGTCCCTAGGGGTTTTGGCCCATTTTAAGACGACCAAGATCATCGAAATTCAAAAAAAATAACGAGAACCGGTGGAACTATGCCTAGCCGGAAAAATTTCCGTCGTTCACAGGGGGCAATTTGAGTGTCAGTTATCACACCACCACATCATGAAGTTGAAAGAAAAGGATTGGGGAAGGGGGCTTTCCTTTTTGGATGCATGTTTGGGCGCCTCTTTGCAAGAAAATGATGGATCAGATAGTCAGATTCCATATGCAATCATGGAGATGTCCTTTGATAGATAGATGCTTGCAAAGTAAAATGACAATGTAACTACTCAACAATATGTATAATATGCAACTTATTTTGTCTCCACCGTATGTTAATGTACATTTGCAATCAAAGGTCTAAACATTCCTGCATATATGTTGTGCATGGCCCAGTTCCTCAATAGACTTATGTTAATTCTCTTGTCGCGAGCATGATGGAGTATGGGTCATGCATAGTGAAACAGGTAGACCTTTTGAACAGTAACCCAAGAAACCCACGGTCTTAAGTTGGCCACGGATAAATTAGCAGCTTCCCTGGACTCTGGTCATCGACAGAATTGCAATATTTGATAATATTAAAAAATAGCAAACTGATAAAATAAATAAATTTTTTTATTTAATTATTTTTTTAATACGTTGTAGAAAGGGAATAATGATTCTTTGCAATATCTGTTAATCTTAAAAAATAACAGATTGTTAAAATAAATATTTTTTTATTTAATTTATTTGTTAATATGATGTAGAAAGCTAATAATGATTCTTTAAAAAAAAACATTGTACTTATACTTTCCGAGAAATATATAAACAAGAGCTACCGTGTCAATGTCCCAGCACTTGTTTTTGGCAATTGCTAACAACTATTGTAATGCTTCCATTGACAATTTGGTTTTAAATTCTTTAAGAAATAACATCCATTTTTACATTATAAGTAGGATGTCAAACTTTATTCCATCTTAACTGAAGCAATTAATATTAAACTGATCTCTCTATTATCCCCCAAACTGTGAAGTGCACTTTTAACTGGATATTTCATATCCATAATATGCAGCTATTGTTTTTATTATTATTATTAATTTTTTTTTAGGAAGGAATGGAGTACTCAGCCCCAGACCAATTTGATTCTCTGGTGCCTCTACAATGAAAAGGGTTCTCATTTTTTTTCTTTCCGGAAGAAATGGCAGCAAGATCAGCTGGAGGAATTACGCCCAGCTCGATCTCACATGGACCTGGCCGGCTTGGCTTGTACCCACGACACATTGAAGAGCTACCAAGTATGGAAACATTGATATCTTTAAAGAGGGACGTGCACACAACACACTCCAGGAGGCCACCCAAGGCCGTGGCTTCTTGCAGCTACTCTGCCTGCCTCTCCAGAAAACGTGCACCCATAACCTAGTCTACAAGGTGACTGCAGAAATAGCTAGCCACCCGATATTAAGTAGATAGGTTTCAATGCCGGGAATCAGCGCGAAAATGTCGCTGCTACTCACTCGATTCAGGTAGCCATCATTTTACTACTAGAGAGTTGAATTAATACTAATAAGGTTGCTTCATTTCCAGGTGTTCTGATCTCCTGGCTCGGATATTGTTATCATTCTTATTTTATCGCATAGATCTTATCTCATGTCATCGTTATTTCATCTCATCTTATTTCACTAGCTAGTTGGTGTTCCCTTGTCTTTCCCGATCGAGGTGAAAGGTAGCCCTTGATTTATAGGTTTCCTTGATAGGTTGGTTGGTTGGTTATATAGTTAGCAAGGCATACAAATACATTCTCCAGGAGAACTACGTGATTCACATTAACCAGGTCCCACTCAAGCAGCAAGTCAGGGTCGTCGCTATCAGAAGGTGAGCTGGATGCTAGCTTCTTGAGCTGCATCAAACCCCGTTGTAGAGTGATTTTGACAAGTTTTCTGTACAAATTCTAGCACTGCAGTTCTTTCCATTGAAATCCCAGAACTTGCTTCGTAAATAACTGGATCGTTTGGCCGGGCACAAGCCAGAGGAAACACGGAAATAATAATTTCATTTTTTTTTTTTGAACACAGTGCGGCATATCACGGGCCCCTTCAAAGCACCCAATGGCAATATTTTCGGGCTTCAATGTTTATAGGAATCGAATCTAAGATCCTTCAAAGATCAGAATTTTTATTTTTTTATTTTTATTTTTATTTTTTTCTTTTGGTGGGGTGTAGTTGCTTGTTGACAAGCCAAAGGGGCGCAGCCCTAGCTCTGACCGTATTTCTTATATATGTTTCTTTCTATAGCGAGTCTGCCACAAAGGGAGTAACCCTCGGGGCACAAGAAAGCTGACTGGCATCATCCCTTCTCTGTGGAATGCACTGCCGACCAACCTTGAGCTTGTACAAAGGGTTGCATTACAAGCACACCAGTTGTGACATGAAAGATGGTAAACTATGTCTAAAAAGGGCAAGACAGATTCTTGTCTAATTTCACCAACACAAGTCTAGCTACTTTTCCTAGTAGTTAACTCAAGCCTACCTATCTGTAATATCCAATTCAATACTGGAAACCTGAGCCATTACCTTAGCTGACAGAATGCTCTACAGCTCAGCTAAATACACTTTTATGGCAGAAACCTTTTTAGAGTTTTTAGCGCTCTGGGTGGATTACAAGATTTGTTTTCTCGGACTTACAACCAAAGTCCAGAAGGCTCTAACAATAACAAAAGGAATCAGTGTCAACTAGTTACAAGCCTTGAAATTATCATTTGAGTAGAAATTAAAAGTATTAAGAACAATGTAAAAACCTAAAATGTGTTTTCCAGAGTGTTCAAAAATCTACAATTTCTCACCATTTTTGGGATTTTTTAACTTGTAAGCTTTCTGAGTTTTTCAGGACTGTAGTTAAAATCGCCTATATTTTCCTTGATTTCCATTAATAAGATTCGAACTCTTCTAGACCAGTAAATCCATGGTTTTAAGGTTTGCACGGGTGCTATTGGAGGTAGAAGGGATAGGGATCCATAATAGGTATTACCTCCTGTCAAAGAAAGAAAGAAATTTTTGACGGCTAAGGGGGATTACACAAATTTATTGATTGTTGACTATTACTTTTGGAATTTATTGATGGATGAGGAGGATGATGAGGAGTTTTTATATAAATAGGAGACTTGAGATTGGAAGAGGGGAGTCTTTTCTCTTGAAGGATATTTTGGTAAGAATTTTGATAGGAAGAGGTATTTTGGATAATTTTGGGTATGAGAAGTTTGGAAGAGTTGGAAGAGTTTGAGAACTCTTGGAAGATTTGATACATAGCCTACTAGTGCATCATTGTTCTTTTCTTTGGGGGTCTCGGGCACGGAGGGCCAGGAGGCCATTTGGATGGGACCGTTCAATGGTTTCCTAGGGCTAGGGAGCTGGCTATGCCCCTAGTTGGCTGGGAGGTAAAACTGTGGTCCCGCTTTTGGGCAATGAAGATGGAAGCAACTTGAGTGGAAGAGGGAAGCTTTCTTAGTTTGGACTCCGTCACCATTCTTACAACGAGGTATTTTTCTTGTGATTTTAAATTGTTTATATGTTGTTGTAAAGTTATCATATGATGCTATTGCTACATGATTTATGATGTTAATTTATGTTGTGTGAATCACCAATGAAGTTTTAAAAATTCTAAGTTATTTGATGCTATTGCAAAATGCTTATATGTCCTTTATATGTTGTTATGGTTACACGTTGATTATATGCTGCTTAGTCACAAAATCTATGTTTAATTAGATTAAAATTTATAATGCCAATAGAGGCATTACAACTATTGCTATAATATGATATTTTTCCCACAAAATTGTAATAGAAAAGAAAACAGAAAACATGAAAATGAATATATATTGAGAAGGTGTTTGACAACAGAAAACAAAAGCGAATAGTATGGTTAGCATTCTCATGGCCCCTTGTCCATGGCTACCTGAACATTTTAAATAGGAAACGAATATGAGTAAATGAAATTAAAATATGTACAGAAAAAATAGGCAAGAGATAAAGCCTATAATTGACAACAAGCTCAAAACCACCGAATGTATGAGTATAAGGCTTACCCTTCTTATAGTAAATGGCTATGTTTTGTTGAGCTTGCCAAGTTGCCTGAAATGAACTTTCAACTAGCTAAAACCATGAGAAAAACACATTAATTGCTAACTCTCATATTATAAACCTCATTACGAAGATTTTATGCACAAAAGGATGAATAATTCAATCAAACATAGGCATAAATAAGGGGAAATGCCTTGGAGCTCGAAATCCTCCTTCACTGGACGACAAAGAAAGTGTAAAAGACAAATTCTACTAGTACTTACCATTCAACCTCAACCAATTCACCCATCCGTAGTTTTATTGGTAAGCAAGCAATTGATAACCCTTCAATATTGGAAATGTCCTGAGCACCCATCCATAGTTTTATTGGTAAGAAAGCAATTCATAACCCTCCAATCTTGAAAATGTCATGAGCTCGCACGATAGTTTTATTGGTAAGCAAGCAATCCATAACCCTCCAATCTTGGAAATGTTATGAGCTAATGCATGTAATTTGAAACATGGAAAAAATTAATGAAATATGTAGTTCTATAACTGAGTTAATGTTTAACCCTAATATTAAATTTAATTCAAATGACCCTCTCTAAATATATTTGATATTATCACGCTTCATATGGATATAACCTTTACCTTAAGTTTATATTAAGATGGAATAGCTAGAGTGACTCCATGATGATAATACATACTGAGAGGGACATGTGACATTTTCCTTCCATCACCATAAATATAATCGTTTCCAATGAAGCATCAAGACTCGAGTATGTACCATGAAATATTACGTGGACTGTTTTATATGGTCCTTTATTACTCCAACGGCAGTTTGTAGCATGTTCAATTAATATGCAATGATAAACCATACAGTGCAACTCACACAAGTTATAGGAAATTAAAACTTGAATAATTGTTTTTTTTTAAATTATATTTAATACATAATATTACAAACATTATAGAAACATTGAAAAATAAAAAAAATTAGCATCCTTGGAGACAGATTAATCCACCCAAGTGAATCATACATGTCCCCCATCAAGGACATAATAAAGGTACTTTCATCAACATATATCATTTTTTATGATTTTAGATAAAATACTTATGAACCATTTTGAAATGATATTGTAATTGCCATTTATAATTTTGAATAAAATATTTATGAACCATTTTGAAATGATATTGCAATTGAATAAAATATTTTGGACCATTTTGAAATGATATTGTAATTGCGATTTATGTGTTGAATGGCATTATTCAACAAAAAGTTTAAAAGTTTAGGAAGCATTTATGATTTTTTTGAAGTGACAGATTCCCAGGTATGTTTTCTTGGATTATGCTTAACAGATTGGATTTTACATGTTTTTCTTCATCGATGGCTCTAGACGAGGACCAAACAACCACACACTTCTCAACATTCAATTGGCTCCTCATATTTTACATTCTATTTGTAGTTAGCTTTAATGCCTAATTGTATGTTTGAGAAAACAATATGAGCCAAAACCTTGAAATATCAATTGGGAGAAGTGGAAAACTAGTAACAACAATATATATGGATAGGCACAAAGAATCTTAAAGTACCTGTCATACTGTTGCACTTTATGTTGAACAATAAATCAGGCTTTATCAATTTTAAATATATTGTTTACGAAACTACAAAGAAATTAAGTTGACCTGCTATAATCCGAGAGATATGCATTCATCTACCTTTGCATTAATATGTGCGGTACACATGTACTTTAAATTTTGAAGACACAACAAGAAAATCCATCTTTTAGCACCACAAGTTAGCACCACTTATAGTTTATGGTGTTAAAGTGGTGCTATTTGCACCACTTACAATTTGTGGTGTTAAGGTGGTGGTATTAGCACCATATATAATTTGTGGTGTTAAAATGGTGTTAATATTTATTAGAAATTATGTTTTTACTCGTGCATATTAAGAGAAATGCCATGTTGCCAACTTGCAAGTACCATAAAGTGGTGCTAATAATTATTTGTCACATGGGCATGTACATGTAGGATTTATGTAGGAGGATTTTAACCATAAACACAACTATTTCACAAATAATCATTTTTTAAATAAGTTAATTTAATTATTTATAATTTTTTTCATTCAATTAAATGATCAAGACTGGTTTATGAGTTTTTGCACCACATTCCCAACAAATTCAATTTCTTATTTTACACTTTTTAAACAATTAAATTGATGTTATTCATTTCAATTCAATTATTCATTTTTAATACTACCTAAAAAATAAATACTTAGCACTCTTAATATTAACAAACAATAAAAATTACCATTTTTTAATTATTAACATTATAAAGTAGCAATAAAAATGATTTAAATTGAAATTTGATTATTCAATTAATTTTTTTTTATATTGAGCTTAATAAATTTGTCGATGCACTAAGTCCATCTTTAGCAGAAAAGTTAGCCCCACTTATATTATATGGTGTTAATATGGGGATATTAACACCACTTACATTATATGGTGTTAAAGTGCTGATAGTATTTGTTAATCTTATAGGAAATGGCATGCCACATCATATGTGTTCATTAGAGAAGTGGTGTATGATACTTTAATAAATACAATAAGGTGGCGATAAGTCCTTTGCCACATTGACACTTACAAATATATTTTAATTATGAGGGTTTGCACCAACCATAATTATTTTTCTAAATAACGAGCTTCAATGATTTATTTTTTATTTCATTCAAGCAAATAAATGTTTTTAATATCAATATTTGCACCATATATATATATAGAGATAGATAGATAAATATATCAAATAATTGATTTGATTGTTTAATTTTTATATTATTCTCACTTCAAATAAATAAATATATGCATTTTCTAAAATTATTATTGAAAGATTATCAAATATAATCAATTTGAATTTATTAAGATTATAAATATGGTGATAAAAGTGTTTTGAATTGAAATTTAATTTTGTTTGAATATTAATATTTTTATTAATAATAATAATTAATTATCAAATTGTTTGATATGTATTAGCTCCATTAGGAATATTTGAGCATTATGGAGGGTCTTGGGGCCCAAGACATAGTTGAGGGAGCAAACTTCTACCTTAAGTCTTATAGGAATATTCTAAACATATATGGCCAATAAAAGCGCCTCAAACCAATATATATGGATTTGTGCGTGTATTCTTAGCCTATTTGTGTGGAAATCAATACTATTATGAAATTTTGATAAGTACATGTGGAACTAATAGTCATTTACATGGTTAAGGGAGGAAACCAAGCCTTAGGCACTAAATGATGCTTTTAGGGATTCAAGCATAATAGAGTTGTAGGCACATCCAACCACAATACATGACTTCTGAAGGGGATCATTGACCTTCGAATAGGGATATGGGTGGAGTTTTCAAATTTTTAAGGACTATGTATGGGTCTTGGGGCGCTAGCCATGGACAAGGGAGGAAAAATGAACTTTAGATCTTGAAGGAAGTATTTAGGAATATATGGTCAAGAAAGACACTTCAAATGACTCTAAAAAACAGTTTGATGGTATCCTTGACGTATGAGTTGAGATAGAAATTCGATTAGGAG
Organism: Larix kaempferi; assembly: GCA_027924585.1. Lineage (NCBI taxonomy): Eukaryota > Viridiplantae > Streptophyta > Pinopsida > Pinales > Pinaceae > Larix > Larix kaempferi. Next base: position 4,978,188 of record BSBM01001023.1, read on the forward strand.
GAACTGAGCAATAGACATGGATCTCAATGCCTTCGACATGGTTAATGGAGGAAACTTAGTCCTTAGGCCCTAGAGGCACATTCTATACACCCAAGGCCCATATCAATGGATTGAATCACCAAACATGACCTATCAAGGGAATCTTTGATGCAAGTCACCTTACAGGAATTCTTTCTTGCTTAACAATACACACGACACATACCACAATGTTTACACAAACAAGGTGTAGAACAGGATGCCAGAAGTGGCTTATATTACTTCTCTGAATTTGGTTACAATGCAGAATAACTTTAAACAAATAACTAACTACAATCGGCCTCTGCAGTTACAGCTTAGAAGTAACTATGCTGTGTTCTCCCTATGTTCTCCCTCTGTGTCAACCTCATCCTCTCCTGGTTCGCCTCAGAACTATGAGCAATGGCTCGATCTCAACTCTCTTCTCTTCGGCCTGTGTGACTCTGCACAACTCTCTTTGGCTCTGCTCTCTGATGTTGTTGATCAAAGACTAAAGATCCCTCTATAATTTCCTCTCCTTCATCTTTTACCCTGTGGCTGTTGTTCCCCAGACTGCTGCAATCCCTGAGACACGCACCCTCCTGTCCGCTGATCCTTCCAAATCCTGCATACCTACAACTATCACCTCCCAACTGTGCTGCATAGCCTCTGTCCATGACGTCACTTGTCATGTCCTTCACCTACTCACAATAACTGTATTAACTTCCTTAGTAACCCTGAACGGCTACCAAGTACAGTCCCTTGACTTTCTTCCCTTCCAACCTTGCTACAGTAGTCAATCACATCTCGACCTTCTTGTTGGATTACTTCTCATCTCCTGCGGTTCGCCAATCCTCCCCTTCCTCCGTGCTTGGATCCACCAAAACTGTCGCATCGTAGTTCGACCATTTGTTGACTATCCGATGTCTTTCTCCACTTGTCATCTATCGACCATTACCTGTCGATTCTCGACCTAACACAACATTTGTTGCACTGGTCTAGTTATTTGCATTCCGACTGCTTCTTCCTGACTTGTTGACTTCAACAAGTCAACCTGCTTCCCCGGCCCAGTGGTCATTGGCACTCCTGCGGGTCAGCTCCCCCTTGTCGATCAACTTCAACTGATCTGCCTAGGCTTTGATGCTCCTGCATCAGGATCCCTAGGTGAAAAAGAATTTGACTGCTCCGTCAGTCTCCTAAACTCCTGTTTAGAAGTCCATGTCGCCTCCTGTAACTCATCATCTTTCCATCGCACTAAGTACTCTTTCTTCCGTGTGCTATGCATCTGCCCAACCTCGCATTCCTCGATTACTTCTGCGATCTCTTCTTTCTATCGATTTGGAATTTGGTCTATCCAGTTGATGCTTATCACTTCTTCACTTCTGCTGCTTGACCCTTCTTCAAACTTATACAGATCTGAAATGTTGAATGTTGCTAAAATGTTCAAGTCTTCCGGCAATTCCAACACATAAGCGTTGTCCGAAATCTTCTTCACAATTCTGCATGGTCCTATCTTTTTCAGCTTCAACTTGTTGTATGTACCTGTCGAAAATCTCTCCTTTCGTAGATATGCATAGACTAAGTCCCCTTCTTGGAATGATTGTAACCTCTTTTTCCTATTGGCCCTCAACTTGTATGCCGCGTTACTCTTTTCTATGTGCATTCACACATTCTCATGAACTTCATGCATATGCTCTGTGAATGATTCTACATCCGCGCTCTTCCTGGTTTCTGTCGATGACTCGACCAAATCCACCACTCCATGTGGGATTCTCCCTTGAACAATCTGGAATGGGCTCAACCCTCTCGACCAATTCACAGAATTTTTATATGCAAAGTCCGCTTGTGCCAACACATTTTCCCACTACTTGGGTCTGTCAGCTACTAGACATCTAAGAAGGTTTCCCAAACTTCTGTTCACCACCTCGATCTGTCTGTCTTTCTGCGGATGATACGCCGAGCTAAACTGCAACTTCGTGTCTAGTTTCTTCCATAGGGTTCTCCATAAATGCCCCATAAAATTAGTATCCCGATCTGATGTGATACTCTTTGGAAACCCATGCAATTTGGCTATCTCCTTGAAGAATAGTACAGCAATTCCCGTGGCATCAGTTGTCTTCTTACATGGAATGAAGTCTGCCATCTTTGAAAACCTGTCAACTACAACAAATATTGAGTCGCTTCCCTGCTGAGTCTTCGGTAGTCCTAACACAAAATCCATGCTAAGATGCTGCCAAGGGTTATCTGGTACTGGAAATGGTGTGTACAACCCTATGTTTTGACTCCTTCCCTTTGCTAACTGGAAAACTTGACATCGTCGAACCCACTTTCTGACATCTGTCGACACCACTAGCAAGAAATACTTCTTGTCAACCAATGCTTTGGTCTTGTCGATGCCAAAATGTTTTGCTAGCCCGCCATTATAAAATTCTTGGATTAGGTTCTCTCTTACTGATCCTCTAGGAATACATAACTGACTTCCCCTGAACAAATAGCCTTCTTGAATGAAGTAACTTAGATATGGAGTCCTATCAAGACTCCAAGGTTTACGACAAGCCTTTCATGCTTTCACAAAATCCTCGTCGGTCTCATACTCCATCTTTATTGACTCTATCCATGTTTCCTGAACTGTTGTCATGTTCAGTAGTGCAACTGTCCTGCTCAATGCGTCAGCAACTTTATTCAACTTTCCCAACTTATGTCGCAACACGAATGTATACCTTTGAAGTAGCTCCACCCACTTCATGTGTCGCTGATCCAATTTCGACTGAGTATTCAAATACTTTAGTGCTTGGTGATCTGTATATAACTGTTAACACCCAAAAAGTGTTCACTACCTCATTACCACATTATATGGCTCATTTATCCATTTTCCTACCATATTTCCCTTAAAAACCCCAAAAATCCCACTAAAAAGCCTCCAAAAGGCCTAAAATGCCTCCAAAAGGCCACAAAACCATCAAAATAGCCTAAAAAAGGCTAAAAAACCCCCTTTTCCTCCAAAAATAGCAAAAATCCCCTAAAAAGGGAATAAAAAATATAAAATAATGAGGAAAAGGAGGAAAAAACCCTATACAGCTGCACAAAACCATGTGTTTCCTAAAACCATGGATCAGCACTCCACCACCAAAAAACTATACATAGGTGATGGAGATCCCTTATTCCATATCCACAATCACAAGCACCCTTACTCTGCCAAAATCTCTCTCGAAACCCTAGTTCACCTTTGAACTATTTTCACCTTGAGAGCCACCTTTGGCCCATTCCCATCATTGGAGAAGGAGAAGGAGCATTCTGAAGCTTGGAGCATCCTCTTGGACACTGCAAAGCGCTTCATCAACCTTGACACTCAAGGTAACATTAATATAAAACCATTTTTTACATCTTTCATTTATGTCTCATGCAATGCTTAAAGTAGTTTGTTAATTGTTGTTTTAGCTTAATTAGTTTAATATACTGAACTGCTACTAAGGAGTCCATTCTCCTTAGTAGGTGCTCATTGGCACAAGCTAGGGGTAAAACCCTAGCTACAGTTTTGGCGACTCCCCTAGTTTTCGAATTTCTGGTTTCCGTTTTGAATTTTTTACTTTCGGCTGTCCCTTTCGGCCGCCGCATACCGCGTCTTTTCCCTCTGCAGTCGCGTCCCGACCGCGCCTTTCAGGCCTTTACCCGCGATCCGATCGTGGCTCTCAGACTGCTTCCGACGCTCCGCCGGCGGATTCAAGTCTGTTACCTGCGATCCGACCATGGCTAATCAGCCTGTTTGCCGCGATCTGACTGCGCCTGTCGGCCTTTTTCACGCGTCCCGACTGCGGCTTTCTGCCTCTTTCGGGCGTCCCGACTGTGCCTGTTAGCCTTTTTGCCGTGACCCGACTGTGTCTTTTCCCCTGTTTCCTGCGTCCCGACTGCCTCTGTTGGCCCGATAGCCGCGACCTAACCGCCGCTGTTTCCCTTAAACCCGCGGTCGGCCTGTTCCAAATCGCCACAGACCCGCGGTCTGATTTCTGATCTTTTCCTGTTTTGAGCCCAGCCCCTTTTGCTGCAATATTTTCTGCATCTGAACAGCCCCCTGTCTTACCTGCAGTTCACTACCTTTCAGCCTTTCTGCAACATAATTTCTGTTCCTTTTACAGATTTCATTTTACAAATTTCAGTATTTTTAATTCAGAAAATTTTGCAAGTTAAACTTTCAATTTCAGTATTGTTGATAGATTGGAAGTTGCCCTCCCTTGTGGCACTTCTATTTTTGGGATCATTACCTCACGAGCACACACTCTGTCACATAAAATCAAGTGAGCCTTAAAAAGTACCTAACTAAACCAACATTCTAACCCCACTTGGGGAACACAAAAGAATCATTGTAGTTAGGTAGGATCAGGGGGATAGGCTTCCAATAACACCCCTTGGTTATTTCACTTGAGACATAGTTGTTGTCCAAATAGGGAACCAAAATCCCCTAGTACTTTTTGGCACGGTCACGACCAGTTTATCAGAGGGCCTCTCCCTTAGGAGGGTTGAAGTCGGGAGACTGGTTCCGGAGGCCTGAGTGGAATACCGCACTCCATTCAGTAACCGAAGGGCTACCTTTCGCGGTTCAAGGGATATCCCTGTATAGGGGTATTGCGGTCAACGAACTAAACGGCAGATTCACCTTTCTGGACGTGTCATGAATGGGGTATCTTAGTTGCCATTCTTCTAGGATTGACTACCCGGTATCCCTCCCGGTAGGGGGATATCATAGCCACTTGGCTTTCCTACTCATATTGTCTGACTTGGATTTCATCACCTTGCAGAGGATATGTTTAGTTGAGTCAGAATACTTTTAGTTAGGTGTTTGCATGCTCCTTTACCTCCCTTTGGTCTAGTGAGTCCACCATTTTTCTTTTTTAGGAAACCTGCTGCTTGTTGGTATTCTGACCATCTTTGTTGTTACTCCACCTATTGTAGCACAGCTGTTGCAGTGGGTGTTTTGAGTTGGTTGTTGGCCTGAGTGCCTTGCTTTTTAGCTCTCCTTCTGCACACTCGGTTGCATTAGGATTTTCGAGCTGTTTTTATACTCACCTCAACCCACAGAGACTAGACACCATCTGTCACCATTGAGTCCCCGAGACATTCTCGGCGCCTCAGGGGCGAGCCCCCACAGCACGGTTCTCTCGACACCACTCGTCATAGATTCCGATCATTGTCCGTTGATACCACTCATCACAGATCTAGAGCCTTGTCACTTGACTCCACTCGTCAGCGACGTAGGCCTCTGTCACCAGATAGTGACGCACCTTACTTTACCTCTGATTCTGATGAAGAGTCTGAGAACCCTATTTATACTGCCCCTACTAGCCCCATGGCTGGCACGACTTCCACTCCATTTGTCATAGGGACCATTGGTGGCACATCCACCACTACACCAGTTACTACACCTATTTTGGGTATGCCCTCCATGGGGCAACCATCTATCGTTCCCCTCACGGTACCTATACCCACAGCGGGAATACCCTTCCCCACTACATCAGTGGCTCACACTACCAATGGTGGTGCCGGACCATCCTTCACTACCTCAGTTCCCCCACTTGGGGGCACCACCTCACATCTTGTCCCTCCACTTGGGGGCACTGGCCCCAACTTGGTCCACAGCACTACTGTGTCACAGCCTTCTTCCAGTTTGCCGTTCATGGCTAGCCTCAACCTACCTGACCTGGCCAGATTGACCAACGATCCTATTCGACACGACCCTATGTGGCCTCATATGCCTACCAAACTACCCTCTGACATCCCTAAATTCGAGGGTAAGGCCGGTGAGGACCCACAAAACCATATCATGTCTTTCCACCTATGGTGTTCCTCTAACTCCATCGTGGATGACTCTGTTCGCCTCCGTCTCTTACAGCGCACTTTCACTGGCTCTGCAGCCAAGTGGTATATTGAGCAGCCTCATGGCACCCATGCCACCTTTGCTTCCCTGGCCTCGACCTTCCTGCAGTTCTTCCAGTTGCCTGTCCGCTATGACGCGGGCGTTGAGATCCTTCTATCTTGTAGACAAAACACGGCTACCCATATCACAGACCACATCCATGAGTGGCGTCGACGCCGTAGCTTATGCAAGATCAAACTTGACGACCGTATCTTCCTAGATTGGTTCCTCAAATCCCTTCTCCCTGTTATTGCTAAGGATGTGGCCTCAGAAAGACCCCAGTCTGAAGAAGAAGCCATCCTTAAGGCACAACAGTTCGACCTCATTTACGCCCAATCGGGTTACCTTTATACCATTATACCTGACGCCCCTCGCGGCGAGTCCTCCCAGCATGATGCGCCGGGGGCATCCCACGCTGCAGATGGTATCATTGGCCGTGTTTCTTCGCATCCCCAACCATTTTCTATAGCACGACCTACCCCTGGCCCCGACCTGTCGCGGGCTACTTCACAGTCTGGAGCAACCAACTCGTATGCTCCTATGACACATCACCATTCCCATGGACCCTGATGTCCACCTTAGTGCTTTGGGTATGCGACTCGTGCTTATGCTCCTCCAGTCGCCCCTCAGCCTTACTACCATCAGCAGGCTGCCTCAGCTCCTGCGCCTTCACAAGCCCCACCAGCTTATTATCCGCCACAGGCAGCCCCTGCGGCACATCCACAACCTGCTCCGCAGTCCTATCAGCAACCCCCTCAAGTTGCTGCACCTGCTCAGCCTCAACCTACATATCATCCTCCGCAGCCTGCTCCTGCACCTGCGCAACCTCAAAATCCACCTGCTGCCCAAGGGCAAGTTTACGCCCAACAAAACCCGCAGCAAAACCAGAATAACCAACGTAACCAGGGCCAACAGAACCGCGGCAAGGGCCGTAATAGGGGAAACAACCAACCTGCAGACCAAGCTGGTCAACCGGCTAATCCCCCTGACAATAACAATGCGGCCCCCGCTAATCAAAACCCTGATCGCCCGCCCAAGCAGGCCAAAAACCCCAATCTGCGAACAAACCACCCTTGTTCTATTTGCGGAGTCTATGGACATTACACCCATGCTTGCCCACACTTGGAGCGAGCTCGGCAGCTTTGGGTTGACGAGGCCCATCGCCAAGGGCATGTGGCTCCCCAAGCACCGCCCAACCCCCCCCAACCTCAGCAACCCCCTTTGGTGCTGCAAAACCCCTTACCGACCCAAGGCGTAATGAACACTGAGTCGTTGGCTCCCCATCAAGCCAATGCGGCCCAACAACAACAGATCACCTACGATGCTCCTGATCAACCCATGTTTGACTCAGGTACCCACCACTTACTGATGATGTCATCCGCTGACGTCAACCTCCAGACCCGTCGGAACCAATATGGCTCCACCTCTGAAGCCACTCCCACGGATAAACCTGCTAACACCCATCCCACCGATCAGGCGTTACGTATACCTCCGCCTCCCATAGACGGCGCTGCGAAAGCACCTCGTTTCCCACTTCGCCGAATCAACAATAACCCTAACGCGCGCGCTGTGTCAAACTACAACATCGTAGACGACCTAGCCCAATCTCCCGCAGCCATGTCTGCGTTAGAAGTCTTGAAGAACTTCCCTTCCCAGCGCAAGACTTTACTTTCCGCCATCGGGGGGATTGACCCAACTGATTCACATTTGATGGCGTTTGATTTAGACCAGTCTGAACCACGCCTACCTTCCAGCTTAGCCTTCCAAGTTACAGTCTCCGTTAGGAATCTTGTTATCCATCGGTGCATCATCGATGAGGGTGCCTCCACATGCGTTATGTCTACATTTGTATGGCAGAATCTAGGATCCCCTCCTCTCCAGCAGTCCACCACTGCGTTACGTGCCTACGACGGTCGTTCGGCCCAGCCCCAAGGCCTTCTACCCAACGTTCCAGTCCAGTTAGGTGGTAAAACAGTTCTTATTGACATAGAGGTAATCAATGCCCAATTGGATTACAACCTTCTACTTGGCCGCAGCTACATGTATGCCATGCGGGCGGTTGCCTCTTCTGTCTTTCGCACCATGATGTTCCCACATGAAGGACGCGTGGTTAAGATTGACCAGCTCACCTACTATGATCCCAGTGCTCCGGCGGCACCGGAAAATGTTCTCCCCATGGTTGAACAACCTGTTTCTCCCGCCACCACCTCGTTCGTTTCCTCTACGGGGCCTGGAGTCTACTCAGACGCGCCGATGACCTCCACCTTTCAATCCATTCCTCCGCCATCATCTACGCCCGAAGTCTTTGACTTATGTACCTTGTCCCACGACAATCTACCACCTAACACTCAACCACCCTTGTTGCCAAAACCACCATTGGTACCTAGCCACATTGGTGTTACAACGATCCATACGATCCCCTTCCTAGTCCCTCCATCGGGAGTAGTAAGCGCCCCGGTCATGGCTACCCTTAGCCTCCCTGGGTTAACCTTGGGATTACCTGTATGGTATCTTTCGCCTCCCGTTCGCCCGCCGACACCTGATGTCGTCCTCCAGCCGGTGCAACCCATGGCTACTACCACTCAGCCACCTCCCGGTGTCTCTACCCCTTCGTCCTCCATGACACCTCCTCCTACTCCCAAACCCACTGGGGGCAGAGGTCCTCAACCTTACACTGCTGTACCACCTCCAAAGACAGTCAAGAACCCTCCAGTGTTTCGTGCTCCTCCCAAATGCTCGCTGTGTGACGAGTTGGGCCATGCGACCCACCAATGCCCACAGTTACCCGCATTGCAGAAGCACATGCAAATGCTCGATGACGATCCTAACATCCCAACTGTCGAACTAAACCCCACTCCTAAGCCTAAAGATAAGTCCCTACGTACCAACCACTCCTGCGCCATCTGCGGTATTTACGGGCACTATTCACATCATTGTCCCGATCTCCCGGATTACAGAGCGGCTCTCTATGAGATGAACAATCTGGATCTTGAGACGGCACCACCTACCATTGAGGAGATCTACCCCCCAGACTCTTCACCTTCCGGAGAGGTTAATACAATCTATATGATCTCTTCCACCACTACCCCCTCGTCAACCGATTTGACGACGCAGACTTTCCGTACTGATGAGGAGATTCTTGAGGCCCTTACTGCCCCGGATTATCCTTGGGATGATATGCACCACCATTCCTATTTCATCCCCGAAGAATCCTCCTCTAGCACCGCTACCCAATACGCGGTTGAATCCAAAGACTTCCTCCCCACCAAGGTCGACTGGTTCAAGGACCCTATTCCTGCTCCGGATGCCTTCGAGGAAGGTAACATGGCCAACATCTCACCTGTCATCCAAGTTGATATCGCTGCTCCAGGTCGTGCCCCTGAACTCATTACTTTAGGAGCATTCTGCAGTAAACAAGAGATTGAGGACTACATACACCTTTTTAGAGAATTCCGTGATGTCTTTGCTTGGTCCTATACTGAGATGCCCGGTCTTGACCCCGCCATTATAGAGCACCACATTGACACCTCTGAGTTAGGGGGCATCATAGATTCCCTTGACCCTGGGATAGGGGGCATGATCAACCATTTTGAACCTTCCCCATCACATCTATCTCAGCACGTGAATGACCCCATCATTCAAACCACCAGATATGTGATCCATAATCACAAACCCCATGCACATAGCATGGGGGAAGGTCATTAACCCTGCCCACTTTGTCACATTTGTGATCTCAACCATTTTTGAGGTCACGTATAACTTGTAGATTTGATTTGATTCAATACACCTAGTATTCTGCCCCCGCGGGTCATCATTTCTCCCTACCACTGCATCCTTGGCTTGGTGGGCTCACCTTTATTTATAGTCATTTTTAACATAGTTCTTTCCTTTGACCATTCCGGAGTCCTTATGACCTCCGTTTTTCGCACCATTTGCATTGCCGGATTCATTTTTCCGCGCTCGTGATGATGCTTGAGATCATTTCTCGCTCTCACCAAAACCTTTATTGACATCGTGACATGACACCTTGTCGCCTCGGTTTGCGTGCCACATCGGTCGTTCTCCATTTTTCACATGTTTTATATCATCAGATTCATTTTTCCGAGCTGGTGATGATGCTTGAGATCATTTCTCGCTCTCACCTCCGGATTTTCCGGGCATTTTTTCAAAATGCCCCCGTCACCTCGGTTTGCGTGCCACATCGGCTGTTACCCATTTTTGACATCCTTTATATCGCCGGATTCATTTTTTCCGAGCTCGTGATGATGCTTGAGATCATTTCTCGCTCTCACTTGGTACAATTTCAACATTGTGTCCCAACACCTTGCTGCCTCCGTTTGCGTGCCACATCGGCTGCCATCGGATTGTTCCACATTTTTACATGAGCCATTCACTCCTATCATACTGCAAATGTTTCGTTATTTTGCCACCATTTCATTCACCCCGCAAGGAGGCCCATCAGTGTTCCCCACCTACCCTCATTCTTGGTCACCATCAATCTGCCTTGATCGAACACTTCCTCCTTGCCTGGCCATTCCTTTTGTTCGGTATAATTTTATCCCTTTTTCGGGCCGGACAAGTCCTTTACGAAAAATGCACTTAGGGAGTTTCCGTTAAGCTCTTTTCTGACTCCTAAAAGAATGAAAAGATCGCCGAGCAATCTTGCTTCCGTTCATGCTCGTTAAAGTACCTGAAAGGGCGTCTATCTGGTATAAGTTTAACCCTTTTCCGGACCTGGTAGACTAATTACGAAAAAGGAATACTCTAGTCACACCGGCTAGAAGAGTTCTTCATTGCATCCTTTTATGCTTCTTTGGGCCTTGGAGACTAAATCTACGAAAAAGCAACCCCCTGGAGTCTTCTTACTTGCTTTCAGACTCTCTAAAATTGAAAGCAACCACGAGCATGAACTGTCCTGGGCTCGTAAAATCCACACGACAGTACCATTCCATCACTTCAGAGTCTTCTTATCGCTTTCAGACTCCTTAAAATTGAAAGCAACCACGAGCATGAACTGTCCTGGGCTCGTAAAATCCACACGACAGTACCATTCCATCACTTCAGAGTCTTCTTATCGCTTTCAGACTCCTTAAAATTGAAAGCAACCACGAGCATGAACTGTCCTGGGCTCGTAAAATCCACACGACAGTACCATTCCATCACTTCAGAGTCTTCTTATCGCTTTCAGACTCCTTAAAATTGAAAGCAACCACGAGCATGAACTGTCCTGGGCTCGTAAAATCCACACGACAGTACCATTCCATCACTTCAGAGTCTTCTTATCGCTTTCAGACTCCTTAAAATTGAAAGCAACCACGAGCATGAACTGTCCTGGGCTCGTAAAATCCACACGACAGTACCATTCCATCACTTCAGAGTCTTCTTATCGCTTTCAGACTCCTTAAAATTGAAAGCAACCACGAGCATGAACTGTCCTGGGCTCGTAAAATCCACACGACAGTATCATTTTACACACACTTCTTCTAGTTCCTTAACCCATGAAGAAGTCTTCCCCCGTACCTCCTGGCACTAAGATCAAATCATCTCGGCAGCACCCCCAATCAGGTCGCCTTTGTTCAGAGTATTCTGCAGTCTCCTGCCATTTTATACCAGCTTGAGTCTCCCTCAGACCAGTCATCCTCCCCGAGCCATTACAGCTATGATCCCTTTCCCCTTAGTCAGTTTCATATGCTGCCAGATCATTCCCATTATCATACTCTGAACAAAGGAAGTTTGAGTCCACCCACTCTACTTGCCCAGTTGTCCCTCCACAGTTTAGTCCGTCCTGTTATCAATACTATCGCATTTCGGTCTTGTACCTCGCGCTCCTGTCAAGGAAACATCATTGCCTTGATGGTTGCAGGTCTCCCTCTGTCGACGACAGCTCCTCTATTCCAGAGGATAGGCCCAGAGGTCCCTACGCCTTGGACTTATCACCATTTGTGGTAAGTGCCTACGGATCATTCTGAGAGGAATCATCATTGCCTCTCTGAGTGGTTGTTCCTCACATGCTCGACTTCAGCACCTTGATCGCATCGTTGAGGATCGCGTAGGATTATATCCCATCAGTCTTTCGTCGAAGACCCCGGATTTCCCCCGACTCTAGCACATTGGTGAGTCACTTTGGAACGCCCAGTTATATGTTCTCGTGGATGTCCGAGCTGCGTTGGCGTTTGTATTCGGAAGCCATCCAGTTCCATGCTTCCTTGAGTACCCATTTCAGTTCCAGTCCAGTGTACCATGGAGAGTATGACCCCAGTCACTATGATCCAGCAGCTCATCAGTTCCTTTGGTACCACTCTCAGTAGCACTGTTGATTGTTCCAGTGCACCAGTTCTGCAGTTCACACATGATCCGCTCAGCACTATATCCCAGATTTGTGTCCCCTCTGGACTCTTATGATGTACACAGTGGTCATGTATCTTACAGGTCCCCCTTTTCGGGCCTCACAGTTATGTTTATGTATCTTGATACGAGCATGGGTATGCCCGCCTCGTCCATATATTGAGATTATTCCTCATTCAGTATTTGAGGTCATGTATATTTCAGGTCCCCATTTTTTGGACCCCATTGTTGTTATTATGTTATATCCTGATACGAGCATGGGAATGCCCGCCTCGTCCATATGATCAGATGATTCCTCATCCATTATTGAGGTTATGTACTTTTAGTCCTTGCAGTTGTTCGGGATCGTTGTTCCGGGCTCCAGTTTGTTTCTTCTCTTCTCTCCACATCCCAGGAAAACCATTCATGACTTATGATGTCCATCGGCCATACGATTAGCTCCTGACCTCGCACATCAGGGGGCAATCTGTTAACACCCAAAAAGTGGTCACTACCTCATTACCACATTATATGGCTCATTTGTCCATTTTCCTACCATATTTCTCTTAAAAACCCCAAAAATCCCACTAAAAAGCCTCCAAAAGGCCTAAAATGCCTCCAAAAGGCCACAAAACCATCAAAATAGCCTAAAAAAGGCTAAAAAACCCCCTTTTCCTCCAAAAATAGCAAAAATCCCCTAAAAAGGGAATAAAAAATATAAAATAATGAGGAAAAGGAAGAAAAAACCCTATACAGCTGCACAAAACCATGTGTTTCCTAAAACCATGGATCAGCACTCCACCACCAAAAAACTATAAATAGGTGATGGATATCCCTTATTCCATATCCACAATCACAAGCACCCTTACTCTGCCAAAATCTCTCTCGAAACCCTAGTTCACCTTTGAACTATTTTCACCTTGAGAGCCACCTTTGGCCCATTCCCATCATTGGAGAAGGAGAAGGAGCATTCTGAAGCTTGGAGCATCCTCTTGGACACTGCAAAGGGCTTCATCAACCTTGACACTCAAGGTAACATTAATATAAAACCATTTTTTACATCTTTCATTTATGTCTCATGCAATGCTTAAAGTAGTTTGTTAATTGTTGTTTTAGCTTAATTAGTTTAATATACTGAACTACTACTAAGGAGTCCATTCTCCTTAGTAGGTGCTCATTGGCACAAGCTAGGGGTAAAACCCTAGCTACAATAACACAAATTCCTTGGGTGAAAAATAATGCCTCCACTTCTTTACTGCTTGAATGATAGCATAAAATTCCTGGTCGTAGACTGAATACTTCTTCTTCTCTCCATTTGGTTTCTCACTAAAGAATGCAATTGTTCATCCCTACTTGCTCAACACTGCTACAATTGCCGTTCCACTCGCATCAAAATTGACCTGGAAAACTTTGTCAAAGTTTGGGAGTGCCAAGACTAGGCTCTTAGTGACTTTTTCCTTCAACTCGTCGAAATATCTCGGGGCTTCGTCCATCCACTTGAACTCACCCTTTCTCATGCATTCTGTCAATCGTGCACAAATTCGTATGAATCCCCGAATGAACTTCCTGTAGAAACCAACAAGTGTAACGCCCATATTTTTGATTCGGCATATTTATTAGTTAGATACACCATACTTTATTTTCTTATATATTCTGTTGAACTCAGCTCGACTGAGTAAACTATATTGGACCTCGTTATATGATACTCTGTTTTATGATTTCACCATAATTATGATGTTACTATGTTATGCGATTATGATGTCATGATTATCATATGATTTCCTTATTTTACGATTTCAGTATATGTTTATATGTTTTCATTAATGAAATGTGAAATATATGATTCGATACGTGGATACCATCTTCTTATGTGAATTATTGAAATGTTATATGTATCTATGATGAGCTAAAAGGTTACATGAAATGAAATGATAACATGGATCAATTGGCGATCAATGGAAAATGCTTTCTATAAATTGTATTTCGCAAAACACTAACCTACAGGACACAAGGGCTATGGGATAGCCGGTTACTTGATCTGATATACATTGGAAAGGAAAAACATGTTCATACAGCAAACCTTAGCAGCCAAAATGAGGATACGATAACACAAACTGATAATCCCGATAGCAGCAAGTATGAGTTGATAAGGGCGTAGGCCCAGTATGTTGAGAGGGATGGATGTGTTTCCCACCCTATGTTTCCATGAGACCCGAGGTCGTGGGAGGGCCGTGCTGAGACACGCTCCCCATGTTGTTGTGATGACGATTGTCGGATGCCTGCTAGGGGAGGATGGGTCCGCTGTTCAGCCGACGCTATCGCTCTCAAGTTCTATGTGGTCAGATCGGCGAGTCCGACATCCACTGTTGTACTAGTAGAGGAAGGATAGGGAGGATGCTGGACGTAGGTTATGATGGGAGGATGTGTTAGTTAGCACTGTTGGGGGTTTAGTATTCCTTGATTCCGAGTTAGTGGAAGTAGGCACCCTTCCTGTACTTGATTGATTAAACTAATGTAAACATAAAGACAATGATGTTAAATCGTAAAGGGTTAACTGTTAAATAACCGAGGATGTTAAAGTAATTATACTATAGATTATGCTTGCTCTTCTGCATGGGGGTAGATACTATTGTTAGTTAGCAAGTATGCATAGGCGGAATGGGGTTTGTTTATAGTACATGTCCGACATGTGCATACACTGGCCATGCATGCACACCTTGTACGTGTACAATATTACTGGTGTATAACATACTTGTCATGCTTGAATAGTAGTATAAATGTCATAGATAACTCAGTTAAGGATACATCAATCAACTTAGGTAATGAATGGTTAGGTTGTCAATGTGTAAATAAGTGAATTAGTAATTATATGAAAACATTGTAATAATAAACTAAGACAAGTATCGTCAGTTAACATTGTCATAGAAGAACGGTTGTGAATAGGGTAATGATAGTGTCTAATTAATTAGTAAAATTGTTTAAGCCCTCACAAGTGCTTTGTTTATAAGAACAAGGATGCTATGTTGATGATAGGGTACCCATGTGATAAACAAATAATTAAGAATACTATGATTGATTCACCTTTTATTATTGTCAAAGGGTGATTTAATTATTATTATTAATTAATAAATGATATTCCAGCAACATTTATATCCCTATCGTAACAAATGCAATATAAGTAAGATTTAAAAAATTGATTTATAAATTAATATTGTGTGATTAATTCCATTTCAAAAGTTAGCCATAATAAGATAATCATTTTTGGAATAAACGTGATGTGATGGAAAATGGATATTTAATTATTCAATGTTAATCTTGGAATTTAAACCTCAAGCTAAGTGGTCTCGACGGATAAGGTGGACCATTAAGACACATCATGTCCAAGTTGAAAAGGGGCAACTAATTATATAATATTTTATTAATCACATTAATAACATTAAAATATCAAGGATAGCGGATAGACTTGTATTCAATGAAGCTTGTTTCGAATGGATAACCTTTGGGTGATAATCCCCACCGTAATAAATACTTACGACCGTCAATCCAAAACCAACTAACTTTTCCATGAGAGTAATTAATTATACATTTTTATAAAGAACCGTGTATAAATGAACTGGTGATAGGAGTAAGTGTTGAGGGGCTCGAGAGGGGGATTTTGGGGCGGTGGAGTAAGCCCAAGATATTCTCGAGGAAGGGAAATTATATAGAGGGGGAGAGCTTGGAGAAAGAGGAGGTTTTTTTTATGGGAGAAGAAAAGAAGTTTGGAGAACAGAAGTGGGGAGAACAGAAAGTTTGGAGAACAGAAGGAAAGACTGCTCTCGGGATTATCAGATTGTGGGCTCGGGGGCTTGGAAATCCTTTGATTTCCAAGGGCCAGCAAGATTATAGCTGGTCGGTAGGGTGGACACTTCAGTTTGGCTGCCTAAGAGGTTATACAACCCGCTACAACTTACGGTTAGCATCAGCATCAGGTAATTTCCATTATTTGACTATTATGCTAAAACTTACTGTAAACATGCATAACTTGCTAGTTACTGATTTACTGCTATTTACTGGTTTACTGAGTTGTGAAACATATTCTTATGCTAGAACATGTATGTTGAAAAGGAAATATTGATATGTTTGTCTATTTTAAATTACGAATGTAAGGTTAGTGAAAACACGACAGTACACTAAAAATTATTTAGGCACATAGTAATTCTTAGAAATTTACTTCCATAAACTGATAAAGTTTAAAACGTAGAAAATTAACCCTGAAATTTTACATAGTGCTCTGCTGTAAAACCAGAGCATTACAACAAGTCCATGGAAACTCCTCACTCCAGTCATACTTGTCGGTTCCGTCCAATCTACTATTGCCTTCACCTTCTCTGGGTCCATCACCAACCCTTTACTCGAGATTACAAACCCCAAGTACACCAATTCCTTCTTCATGAAGAAATACTTTTGTAGGTTCACCATTAGCTTTTCCTCCTGCAATTTCTGCAATACTTGTCGAACGTGCTCCAAGTGTTCTGCTTTGGGTCGACTAAAAATCAGAACGTCGTCTAAATAGACTAGGACAAAATTTCCCAAAAATGGCTTCAGCACCTCATTCATCAATCTCATGAATGTGCTGGGTGCATTAGTCAACCCAAAGCGCATGACCAACCACTCTTATAACCCTTCTCTTGTCTTGAATGCTGTCTTCCATTCATCTCCTTCTCTGACCCTAATCTGGTGATAACCACTCTTCAAGTCTATCTCTGTGAAGTATATCGCTCCACTCAAGCAATCCATCAAGTTATCCATTCTCATAAATGGAAACCGATACTTGATCATGATCCTGTTGATGGCTCTGTAGTCTGTACACATTCTCCATTCCCCACCCTTCTTCGGTGTCAATACCGTTGGTGCTGCACATGGGCTCTGACTTTCTCTGATTAACCCTCTATCCAACAACTCTTGTTCCTATCGGTTGATTTCCTGTCCCTCCGTTGGACTCATCCTATATGGTGCTTTGTTTGGCATACTCGACCCTGGAATCAATTCAATTTGATGGGATATACTCCTTGTCGACGGCAATCCCATCGATTTCTCATCAGCCATTATGTCACTAAACTCTTTGAGTAACTCCTTGATTTCGACTGGAATATTCTCCTCCATGGTCATCCTTTCGACATATGGTCCTTTTGGAATGATCGAAAAACATCCCAACTGTCTCTCCTCTTCTCCGAGGAATTCCTTCACGGTGCTCATCAACACTCGCTTCTTCCAAAGATTGCTCTCTCCATGCTCACTGTCGGCTTGCTCTTCTTGCCTCGAACACATGTTTCATTAAATTTGGAATTAAACAGTGGATCTAGAATTCTAAAATAACTAAAAAACTCAATTTTGGTGATATCCTTGGAATAAAAAATTTCCAATTTTAATGAAATATGTGTTCTCGGCTTAAGATTCCTTTTCACGTCATTCTTCCACACTATGACTATGTTGGCACAACCATCATAGATCCTTTTTCGATCATATTTCCATGGTCTTCCTAACAACAGATGGCATGCATCCATGGCAACTACATTGCACAGTACACTGTCCTCTAATCCTTCAACTCAGAAGTTAATTAGGCACTTCCTAGTCACCTTGGCATGGTGTCCTTTCTACAACCATGAGATCTTGTAGGGGTGTGGGTGTTCTCGACACTTCAACCCAATCTTGTTGATGACTTACGTTGACACAAGATTCTCCGTACTTCCACCATCAACTATGGTTTTGCAACACCATTCACCGATCCGCACCTTTGTTCAAAAGATCGCCTTCCATTGTGTTGGCTCCATCGGGTCGCATTGATCTTCCTAGATCAAGGCTGGCTGAATCGTCAGATTCTAGTTCTTCTTCTTTTCACCTCCATTGCAGTTGGACACCGATTCTTCCCTCTCATCGACTTGCTCATCCTTTTGACGTTTGGGTTTTGACTCCTCTGCAACATGTAGGTTCTCTGGGCACTCATATGCCTTGTGTCGCATCCCACAACACTTGTAACAGATTATGGTTGGTCTGTTAGCTCCTTTCTTATCGGATGGACCACTTCAACTATACCCACCTCGACCACGGTTCTCACGACCATCGCATCTATTCTCTTGCGCTTTCTCCCTTGTCAATGTCCCTTCCACATGTCAGCTATCTTCGACACTTTCCTTCCTGTATTAGCTACTTTGTCCTTTCACGGAGACAATTTTCGTACCCTAACCAGTCATCCTTCCCCTGGTCGCTGCAGATTTTCTTGACAGTTTTTCTTCTTCCTTCAGAGCTAACTGGTAGGCTTCACCGACTACTCTGAATCTTGACATGCTGAGTTCATCCTGAACAACATATTTCAAGCCGTTCACATACCTAGCGACAGCTTCTTCTCCTTCATCAGCTTGTCCTGACTGAATCGACAATCGGTAGAACTCCTCCGTATACTCCTTCACGGTCATTTCTTTCTGTTGAAAGTTTTCCAACTTCCTGAACAAGGAAATCACATATTCATTAGGCAAGAACTTTCCCTTCAACTTGGCAACCATTCTATCCCAAGACTTGATTTTATCCTTTCCTTTTTTGAGTCTATCAGCCTATACATTGTCCAACCACAACGAGGCATGACCCTTCAACCTCAAACTTGCAGTCTTAACCCGTTTAGGATCCTCGATCTGCTCTATGTCGAAGTATTTCTCCATCTCTCTGAACCAGTTGATCAAATCTTCTGGGTCTAGGATTCCTGAGTATGTACACATGTCTATCCTCGCCTAACCTCTCATATCAGTCATGACTTTGATTAGTTTTTCCTTTGGTTCCTCTACGGCTTCTTCCCAAGCTTCCACCTCTTCAACTTCCACGTTGTTGTAGTCTAACACCTCAGGAATACAAGCACGCCTCTGGCTTTCTTTGATTGTTGCAACTTCATTTGTTAAAGTCCACATCGTTCTGACACATTCATTGAACATCTCACGATCCATTGTGATGGCTGTTGCACCATGTGCTCTTTGTCCTCGGACATTAATGCCTCTGTGAGCCATTTTCAACCTCTGCTGAAACTCTCACATGTCCAATCGCAACCGAACTTCAAACAAGACGTCCACATGTTGGGCTAGGCCCAAGTGGGGTGGAAAAATATACAAGTATGGAAAATCATGCATAGTGCACTGCAGCAGGAAGAAAAGGCAATTTTGATAATTGTGCATTGCACGCTGTGGTAGGGAGAGAAAGCAGTTTTGGTGGAAGCACATTGCGCGTGGTGGCAGTAGACAGACAATTTTGAGGTTTTGCATGTGTCACACGACAGCAATGGCTAAGGCACGGTCACACAGTAGGACGATGCACATGAGCTCTTTTTTGGGGCAGAACATGGGTAAAGGTCATATGAGGATATGACCTATTTTGGGTAAGGAATAGGTGGATGACAAATGAAAGTGACATGTTCGAACGTGTGGCGGCAAGTAGTTGAGAAGCTAGGCCACGACGACAATGGAGATAGGCAGGCAAAGGAGTGGAAAGGGACAGGCCATGATGCAGTTGTAACCATTTTGAGAACTGCGGCTGTCAGAAGAGCATGTGAGCCATGAGTGGCCCAGCTGGAGCAGGCGGAGCAGGCTGTCGATGGTGACAGCTAGGGTGGTAATTAGCCATGCTAGTTTTGGAAATTTAGGTTTTCGGCCTAATGATTGTAAAGACATAACCTACGGGCATGATCTATAAATAAGGCACAATATCGTAAGGGAAGGGTTACTCTTCATTTTTGTTAAGTGTTAATTATTGTAGAATCTTAAGCTTAGAAAAGCCTTTGTAAAGGCTCTACAGCTGAGTGCGCAGAGACCTATCTAAGAGATAGAAGAGAGTCTGCAGCTGAGTGCGTAGACTAAGAACGGTTGTACCCTTCCCATTAAGAGAAATATTAACAACCGTTCTTGTGGACGTAGCCTCCATCAGGGGGGTGAACCACGTTAAATCTTGTGTTATGTGACCACTGTATGTTTATGATTGTTTAAATTGCTTGGTATGAATGTGTAATGATGGAAAGTTATGTTATGTGATTGCTTTTATATGTATTCGCTGCAGAGAATGGGAATAATATGTTAAGTAATGCATGAGCAGAGGATTGTTAAGTGTTCAACATATATGAATCTGTCGATTGGAATGTATGAATCGATCTATTGGTCAAGTAGTGAACATTGAGTTTAAGCGCAGCGTTGGAGCGCACAGTAACGTATGTTTAGTAAACCATCTACAATTTAATGATAAGAAATTGGGCAGAATAAAGGGATAAAGAATGTTAAGTAGAGTGGTTAGAATTGGACATCTCGGCAAGGACGCGTAGTCTTGTTGATGAGCCGAGTCATTGAATGTGGCTGCGGAGTAAGCTGTTGATAGCTTACTATTGTAGCGCAAAGGTATTCTGTATTGCATAGTCATTGGAGGCACAAGTGCGCAAGCACAATTGTGTACTGAAGTACCCTACGCAGAACAAAAGGTTTGCGCAGTTATCTATCCGCGCAACCCACAAGGTGTTGCGCTGCTTATTAGAATTTCCCCCCATCGCATCACCCGGTTGTGGAAACTTGATTCTGCAACCACCCCCTCAGCTTCACCTCGGGTGAGACCTCAGGCTGCGCGCAGCCTGTTTCCGAAATAGCCAGTGAATTGGGGTTTTGTTGGTTCCTTGAACCACGAAGTACCTGGGTCTACACTGGAAACCTTAAGAAGGTGTAAACAACCAACACCATAACTCTACCAAACCGCAGCTGGAGCTATCCAACTCACTTGCAGGCTCAATATCACGAACTCTAAGGATTCTTCCACTCTGATACCAACTGACGTAAGTCACCTTACAAGAATTCTTTCTTGCTTAACAATACACACGACAGATACCACAATGTTTACACAAACAAGGTGTAGAAAAGGATGCCAGAAGTGGCTTATATTACTTCTATGAATTCAGCTACAATGAAGAATAACTGTAAACAAATAACTAACTACAATTAACCTCAGATGTTATAGCTTAGAAGTAATTGTGGTGTGTTCTCCCTGTGTGTCGACCTCACCCTCTCCTGGTCCACCTCAGAACTCTGAGCTATGGCTCGATCTCAACTCTCTGCTCTTCGGCCTGTGTGACTTTGCACAACTCTCTTCGGCTCTACTCTTTGATGCTACTGATCAAAGATTGAAGATCCCTCTCTAATTTCCTCTCCTTCATCTTTTACCCTGTGGATGTTGATCCCGAGACTGCTGCAATCCCTGAGACACACATCCTCCTGTCCGTCGATCCTTCCAAATCCTGTAGACCTGCAATTGTCAGCTCCCAACCATGCTTCACATCCTTTGTCCATGATATCACCTGTCATGTCCTTCACCTATACGCAATAACTGTATTAACTTCCTTAGCAACCCTGAATGGCTACCAGGTACAGTCCCTGGACTTTCTTCTCTTCCGACCCTGATACAGTAGTCGATCACATCTTGACGTTCTTGTCGTTTTACTTCTCATCTCCTACGGTTCTCCAGTCCTCCCCTTCCTCCGTGCTTGGCTCCGCCAAACCTCTCGCGTCATAGTTTGACCACTTGTCAACTATTTGATGTCTTGCTCCACTTGTCGTCTATCAACCATTACCTATTGATTCTTGACCTAACACAACATCCATTGCGCTTCTCCAGTTAGTCGCATTCTGACTGCTTCTGCCCGACTTGTTGACCTCGACAAGTCAACCTGCTTCCCCGACCCAGTGGTCATGGGCACTCCAGCTGGTCAGCTCCCTCTTGTCGATCAACTTCGACTGATCTGCCTAGGCCCCGATGCTCCTACATCAATCTTTCACCTCTTAGTGGGGATATTAATTACATTAGAATGCTTTGAATAATAGATATGGTTCTCACGATTATGAACATGGTCTACAAATAAAATATTGTCTTTACACCCTAAAAGGAACTTTTATGCATAGCGGGACAAGAACAACACCTCAACCCACAAAACACGACATCTGAAAGATACCATTCACCTAAGAGTGGGTTGTTGATTACATTAAGAATATGATCAACATTATGTATGGGTCTCGGAGCTGAGAGTGAGGTTGGGGGAGAAAACCTAAAACATAGGTCATAAAGGAAGCTCCTAGTAATATAAGGCTTAGAGAAACAACTCAAGCTACAACATAGCACCTCACAAGGGTATCATTTTCTTTTTAGTGGGGCTAATGGAGCCATTGGATTATTTTGAGTAGTAGTTATGGATTTCAAGGAATTTTACATGGTTTGGGGAGGAAATGTTGGGATATGACTCCGAATAAATATTATAAGTACTCATGGCCATCAGCAATACCTCAAACCACCACCTAAGACCTCTCAAGGTTATCCTTTCCTTCAAGTGGGGAGACAAGTGCCATTAGAACATTTTGGATATTAGGTATGATTCATTATGCCTTGAACATGATTGAGGAAGGAAAGATAGGCCTTATTTCATGATGAATTTGGAGGAGGAGGGTTTGGGGTCTCTAGAGGCAGTCCAACAAGGATGGTACCCCAAAGCAGTGCCACTACCATGGCTGGGATAAGACACTGTAGGACTATGATGATATAGGGTTTGGGGTCTCTAGAGGCGGTTCAACAGAAACAATGACCCACAACAGTGACACTGCCACAACTGGGCTAAGACATAGAAAGTCTATGGAGGAGGAGGGTTTGGGATATACAAAGGTGGTCCAATGGGGACAATGCACCAGAATAGTGCCATTTCAATGACTCGATTAAGACACAGTAGGAAAAAGTCATCATAGGTGACGAAAGTGGAGGAGGAGGGTCTGGGGATAGTGGTGGGAGAAGCAATATGCATAGGATCTACAAATATGTTGCTCTCGACTTCATTTTTTTTCTCTTTTGAGCAATTTTTGTAATGTTTCTTATCCTTTTAATGAAAGGATGCACCCTCATTGCTAGACTAACTTCCAACTAGTGTCAGAATCACTAGTTCTTTATAGCATATTGACATCTCCCCCCTTATTTTTTAATTATGTTACGATGCATGGAGAAAATATTGGAATTTTTAAGAAAGAAAGAAAACTATGGACCTGGTTAAGAATCCATCTACAAGGAATTTTTCTCCTTGAAACTCTATAAATCGACAGTCGAATAGTTTGACTAAGGATTGAACACCAAACGTGGGTTTTATGATGTAAAAACAACTCTGAACACATAGATTTAAGTTATGTCCTGGAAGAGAAATAGTGCTTATATCACAAAGTCTTTATAGCCTAAGGTATGAGATTGGAAAGAATTAAGAAGGTTATTGAGAGGATAATGGATAAAGACAGGCAAGTTTATAGAGTAGGTAAACATAAGTTCAAGCAAGGGATTTAGGTTAGTGAATGAATTTATGGTAAAGGTTCAAATATATTACTTACGCACTTGTGATCTTCTAGCAAGAGTTCCTCAAAGAGGTAGTTTTTATGAGATCCTATGCAAGGAGCGGAGTCTTCTTTTCTGTGTAACCTACTTCTATTCATCTGGTAAAACCCATTTCCTCCCTAAAGTAATGGTTGTCTAGTCGTATTACATTTTGTTCACTGGTCTCCTCTTGCTTTAACTTCTTGAGGAAGTAGAGGAAGTAAAGTTTGAAAGTTTTATGAGTATACATTTGTGGTTTACCTTCTCAGGGGTTTTGTCAATATATTGTAATCTATGAATACATTCTCAATTTCTTGGACATTGTGGTTACTATTGTTGAATACCAAAAAGTCTTCTTATCGATAGTCTAGATGGTGGTTTAAATATGGATCCCACTAGTTAAAGAATATATTTTCTAATATTAATTTTTATGAGTTACACACTGTTCAAAGTTCATATTTTGGTTTATAGTATAAATTAGGCACTTTTTCTTTATGAATGAATAGTATCTTAGTTAATAATAATTATTTGTTAATATTATACTAAGGATTTTAATCCTAATATTTCAGTCTCATATCTATAATTTTATCTAACAAGGATTTATCTCGGCCATGTTAGGGTTAGTTTAAAAGTTCGATTTTTTATTACAGTTATGTAACTGTTGTAAAGGGAATGCAACCCTCGACTGAATGGGCCTTAATTGTCTTTAACTCTACAATATATATACATATTGTTTAGAAAATTAGATATAGTCAATTACCTGATAACTCAATCGGGTTAACCCTTGTTTTTAAAGGTATCAAATTTTTTTCAAGGGTTTTTTTATCCTCTGCAATTATATGCATCTATATCAGAGATGCTTAACGATCCTTTCATATAATAATTGATGATTATAATATTTTTGTTCTCGAGGTCAGGAAGCCTATGCTACATTAAATCTTTGGTTAACTTAGAAACATGTTAATAAGATTTACAAAGAACTTATAAGAAGTATAACTCATGTCTTACAATTTATGTTTTTACAAATTTTCTTAATATATATATATAATCAATGTGATTTATATTTTTTCCACCATTTATTATTTTATGGTGCTTTGCACCATATACAGATTTGTGTATATTAAATCTTAAAAATAATGGTAATTTTGGTGTTTTGCACCAAAAAGTTTCTATCCATGTTGGATTGGTTTATGTGTTTTGCACCACAACATTTCAATCCACCTAGGATTAGTTTTGGTGGTTTGCGCCATACACCATGGAATGACACATATTCATTTAACACCAAAATCAACTTTTTTACAAACGCCAATTTTTTACCATAAATATTAGCACCACTTGCATATCCCCACATTATCACCACTTTTGCACCACTATTTGAAAATTTAGGATTTCTCAAATTCCTTTACAAATAGTGGTGCTAATGTTGGGCTAAAATGCCCTTTTTCTTGTAGTGAGAGCTGCATTTTCACCATGCATTTTGAATAGCTTTTGATTTATTTTGGTTTTTGGTGTAAGTCAAGATGTGGATTGTAATTATAGTAGAAAAGATAATGAAAAAGAAGAATCAAATTATTTTCAATAATTTTTCCATATAAGGAATCAGAAATTTGCAACCTTTGGTTTCTACATGTATTTTTTTTCCTCTTGTTCTTCTCACTAAGCCTTAAGATTGTAAATACATGTATTTCATATGCAATAGGGATTTCAGTGATTATGCTAGGGAAGCAAGATATTCCTACATTCATTTCCCATCCAACCCCACTCCCTTGTCCCTAGGAAGGGGTCCCGTGGCTATCTCATGAACATGGATATTATTGCGGATCTTGTAGTTTGGGCATAAAATACTCCCGCACATATATAGTGAAATCCAAGGACAGAGAAAATGAAACAAGATCCATTTAGCATGATGATTACATTTTTGTACTTGTATGGATATATGTCATTTTGGTGGGATGAAGGTCAATGGTGTTTATTGCTAAAATAAAAACCTTGGGATGGAAACCAAGCCGAGTATGAATCCATAACCACCGATGGATTTCTAAACTGGCCAGTGGAATTTGAAACTTCTAGAGATAGATGGCACTCTAGAATCTGGATCAACTCTTCCACTAGTTGATTATGTGCATAATTCACATAAAATTTTCTACCTAGGAATTTGAAGTGTACTGGAAGTTTACAAATAAAAGTGGCATGGAAAGAAGGATGGTTAAATGAGAAAATTCCCAAATGTATCATGTCCCATTGGTTATTTGTAATTATTGTTTTGATAGAATTAGAAATTCATGGACAAGTTCATCAGGTGTAATCAAACATACAAACTTTAAAGCACACTAAATTGGGTCTCCACTACCATGATAAACATCAATCCTGCAAAAGCTGATGTCTGTAAAAGTTGATTGATAAATTACAGAAGAGATACTAGACTCATAACACCTAGTTGAGTATTGTACCTCGCTGCCCTTTGATATTCTCTATGAACTGGTAATTTCATTGTTTTAGATGTTTTTAATTTTGTTATAGTCTATATACATATCATACAAATCATCACAGTTCAAGTTTCAATCAATATTATAGATTTCACAATCTATAAAATCATGAAGGAAAATGTCATATTGTAAGTACATTATCATACAGATTCATGGAAAAAGTATTTAAATCATGATAAAAGTATTTAACAGCTCCATCGAGCAAATCCCAGGTGGTGTCGCTGTGGCTTTTTGTCAGATTAGCCATCAGCGAGGAACTTCCTAGAATCCAACCTCAACTATTGGAAGGCAGTGTCAAATTGGCTGACTTCGACATCATAGATCTCTGTCGAAAGAAAAGATGAAAGTGAAGCCGAAACTGTGATTACTAGCGTTTCTACCCCATCCTTTGTGTGGCCTCCTCCTTGATATTTTTGTGAAACTGTTAACCCATTTCGACTCTTCGGATGCCAATTATGTACCTGTAGACAAAAATAAAAAAGAATCTCAACATCAGTCAAATGAACCATAAGGATATGAGTTTGGAACCTTCGATAGTATCGACTCTCTCTCTCATAATGCATCAATGAGAGGAGACTAAATAATATCTTAATTGAACCAAAAGGATATGAGTTTGGAACCTTCGATACTATCAAATCTCTCTCTCATAATGCATAAGCGAAAGGAGACTAAACAATAGCTATCTTCAACTACCACTTGTGGAAGGATTTACGTTTCTTGAAAGTGGGGAAGGAGAGACTAATGGTAGATGCCCTAAAGCACTTGAAGGACTTTGTCGATGATCTTGTCTAAATAACAGGTACATCCACAGAGACTAAAAACCAAGGACACTACTCACACACAAAAGATCGTAGATTAGTACATCAGATGTTTGACGTGGTTAAAACCACCTAGAGGAAAATAGTCGACGGTCCTGACCAAATAGCTTCTACGGAGCAGTTTATTATGCAGAAGAAAAATATTACATGAGCTTCTCTCAACAATGGATCATTCAGCAAGTGACCCTCCATGCTCTTTAAATAGATGTCATGGACCAATTGGGTGTTAAGCCACAGATCAAGTGCCGTGAAGATCAAGAGAAGTTGAACCGTCGGATCACTTTATATTGTGACCGTCAGATTACATATATACAAATGCATACCTAATGGATATATTAGACCAAGTTGAACTTAACTAACTCCTAAGTGTCAAAAATATCCTAACATCCCCCCTTATGAACAACTTGGGATAGGATTAAAGGATTTACAAAGGTGACACAAAATTATGAGAAGGAAGGAGGCATTAAATCTATCCCCCCTTAATGACAACTTCTTGTACTCCTAGCATAGTTTGAAGTTTGGAAAACTTTGCTTCTATAAGAGACTTGGTGAAAATGTCTACAACTTGATCATTTGTTTTAAAATAACGCACTTCAAGAATATGATCCTAGAGGATCTTTGTAGTGAAGTGCATATGAAGTTCAGTGTGTTTGCTGCGCTAATGTTGGACTGGATATTTGGATAAATGAATGGCACTATGATTATGACACCATAGTGTAGTTGGATGCTACTGCTGTAACCCAAACTATGAAAGGATCTGACGAAGCCACATAGCTTCCTAACTAGCACGAACAGCTGCATGGTACTAGGCTTCGATTGAAGAAAGAGAAAGTGCACTTTGTTTCTTAGAAGCCCAAGAAATAGGTCCTGAACCCAGATTGAATACATATCCTACAGTGGACTTCCGATCGTCAGGGTCACCAGCCAAATCGGAATCAGTGTAACCAACTAAAGAAGGAGTCCCCCCAGAACTGTAATGTATCCTGAACTGAACTGTACCTTGAACATACCAAAGGATTCTTTTTGTTGCTTTCCAATGACTTTCATGAGGGCATTGCATATATCGGGAAACAAGATCAACAGCAAAGGAGGTTAGGATGGATGTGAGTTAAGTACAAGAGGATACCAACAAGCTAGTGGTACAAAGTAGCATCCACTTCAGGTGTTGAACAAGTGGTAGAAAGTTTGATTCCAGACTAGAAAGGAGAGGGAGCTAGTTTACAATCTTCCATGTGAAAGCAGCGGAGAAGATGGTAGGCATACTTAGACTGGGAAAGAGAGATACCTTTATGGGATTGCAAGACTTAGAGGCCAAGAAAATAGTGCAAGTGTCCAAGGTCTATCATTTAAAACTACTACTTAAGACTTAACTTCACATGATGGATAAGTTTGGGTTCACTACCAGTAAGGATTAGGTCATCAACATAAAGGAATAGAATTATGAGATGGTCATTGACTTTCTTGGTATAGACATTTGAATCAGAATGACATCTAAAAAAACTAGTATCTAGAAGAAACGTGTCCATTTTAGCATACCAAGACCGAGGGGCTTGCTTAAGGCCATAGAGAGATTTCTTGAGGCGGTAAACAAGGCTTGAGTTAGACTGAATGTAACCAGGAGGTTGTTCCATGTAGATTTCTTCTTGCAAATTCCCATGCAAGAAGGAATATTTAACATCCATCTGATGGACTTCCTAATGAAAGGATGTGGCAAGGGAAAGAACAAGGCAGATGGAATTCATTTTGGCTATGGGTGCAAAGGATTCGGTGTAGTCTATGCCTTCAATTTGAGAGAATCCTTTAGCAACTATTCTTGAATTATGTTTGTCAATATTTCCATCCGGTCCATATTTGGTTTTGTAAACCCACTTACATCTGACAAGTTTTCTACCTTTGGGAAGAGGAACAAGATCCCAAGTGTTATTTGTCATTAAGGAGTTGTATTATTCATCCATTGCTGCATCCCAATCAGGATGGCCAGAAGCTTCTTTAAATGTCTCTGGATCACATTTTTCTGGAACTTGAGACAAAAGTAATGAGCCTTGCTGAAACTAAGAGCGAGTATGACGTCGATTTGTAGGATCACCAGTAAGATCACCTGTAGCTTCTCGAGTAGAATAGACCCATTTAGGAAGCTGTGAAGCTGGTGCTGGAGGAGGTTGAGCGGGATTTTCATCCTCGCTATCATCATCATCTGATAAAGTAACTGGAGTAGGAGAAATATCAATAGGTGAATAAGAGCAAGAAGATGATGGCACAAGCACCGAATTAGGCTCGCAGGCCAATATATGTTCATCAAATTTGACATCTCTTCTTATAATTATATCATGAGAATGTGGCACAAGAAGCCTATAGCCTTTGACATCTTCAAAATAACCAACAAATATACACTTTTCACTTTTAGGTTGTAAAGCTTTCCATTTTTCATCCGAAATATTAGCCCATGCTTCACTACCAAACACACGGAAATGACTGACATCTGGTTTATTTTTACTCCATGCTTCTTCTGGTGTAATCCCTTGTAAATATTTAATGGGGGTGCAATTAATGATGTAATTTTCACAATTTATAGCTTGAGCCCAATATGGAAGACTTAGTCCTTTAGCTTGGAGCATACAATTAGCTATTTCTTTTAGAGTGCAGTTTTTCCTTTCAGCTACACCATTTTGTTCTGGTGTATATGGAACAGTATGTTGTTGTTGGATTCCTTGTTCATTGCAGAAATTGGTGAACTTGTTTCTAACAAATTCTCCCCCATTATCAAATCTTAACTTAAGAATTTGATGACCAGATTGTTTCTCAACAAGGGCCTTGTAGGCCAAGAACATGGCAAAAAATTTGCTCTTAAGTTTTAAGAAGTAAACCTAAGTGCATCTGTAGTAATCATCAATGAAAGTCAAGAAGTATTGGAAACGAGAGAAGGAAGCAGAAGGTAGAGGATGACACAAGTCACTATGCACAAGATGCAAAGGAGCCTAGGCATGCCAAGATGCACGTTTGTCAAAATTGTCCCAATGATGTTTTCCGAGTACACAACTGGAACAAACACCATCCTTGCAAGAGACCAGAGGAAGGCCTGTCACCATATTTTCTTTACATAGTTGTTGCAATGAGCGATAATTTAAGTGACCAAATTGCTCATGCCAAAGCTTGCTCAGTTTATCACTATGAGCAACAAAAACTGATGCAAGTGAAGATGACCCAAAGTTGTTAAACTTGTACAACATGGTAATATCATCAACTGTTCTAGTAGCTAATACATGTTGTGGATCTTTTAAATTTCTTATTACAAGTTGGTGAGGTGAAAACACTACGAGTTTACCTTCACCAGAATGAGTGATCTGGTATATTGATAAAAGATTACATGAAAGAGTAGGAACAAATAATACATCATTAAACTGTCCATTGTCTAGATGAACAGTACCAGACACTTCAACACTAAGTGATCTATCATTGCCAACAAATATTTGTTTGATGTTACAATTATTTAAATAAGAAAATATGGATTTATCCTTAGCCATATGATAAGATGCCCCAGAATCTATAAGCCATTTATTTGAAGAAGAACGAGAAGATGTTGTAAGTGCAAAACCAGAGGCTGAAAGTGCTTGACCTGAAGATGAAGTTGAAGAAGAATCAAGCTGAATGTGATGCTTCTTCATTGCTGCTTCCAGAGCTTCCAACCTCTTAAAACATCTTGACTCGTCATGTCTATTGCGATTACAAAAGTTGCAGTGTCTTTGTGTCTTTTTTCCTTGAAATTTGGCAGCTTTATCTTGTTGAGGATAATTTTGAGGCTGAGAAGATTTAGGACCCTTGTTATTTTGATTTTGCTTCTTCGGATATTGCTTCTTTGGATTCTTGTAATTCTTGAGACCATGCGACTGTTGAGCTAATAAAGACTTTTTTGAATTACTAGTAGTATTAATTAGTCCAAGATGTAAGAGTTTTTCCTGTTCTCTTATCAAAGAATACAAAAAATATCAAAAGAAGGAGCTTTGTGTTGAGCTCCTGAAGAAAGACGAGCTTCTCTAGTGGAATGAAAAGTTGAGACAAATACAGAATATGCAGGCCCCAACTTGGAAAGAATGGCGTAAATAAGGCCATCATCTGCCTTTATGACTTTACATGCAGCCAATAAGACTTTAAGGGTCTTAAATTTTGTTATAAAATCTTCCATGCAAGAAAAATTATTAGGATCTAATGTAAGCAACTCATTCTCAAGATGATCAGCTCTAATCTCATTTTTAATACCAAAAATAGTATTTAGATTTTGCCAAGCATCATCCAGTGCATGAATGCCTTGAAGATGAAACTGTAGATCAGGAGAAATGGACAAACCAATTAAACCACGAGATGAGTCATTTCTATTTTCCCATTTTGCTAGTTTATCAGCATTAGAGGGAGAAGTTTCCATGCCAAGGGTAAGTCTATATAACCCTTTGCGACTAAGAATATCTTCCATACGAGACTTCTATACAAAATAGTTAGTACTGCTAAGAAGCATATCATTTGAAATTTCCATTCTGAAATAAATATTACTTCAAAGCGATGAAAACAAGCTCGAAAAAATAATAGAGCTCGAAAACATAAGCAGCTTCAAAAAAACGACACTGCAATCAGCTTCCGGATGAAAAAGTTATGCCCTTTTGAAAATAAATTGAAAGAGCAAATAAGGAACCATGTGGTGTGTGGAGATAAGTGCACACCAAAAAAAATTCCCCTTAGTCCCAACTTAACTTGTCAAGTCCCCTCCCATCAGACCGAGCCAGGGAGAGGACATGGCACTAAATCTGGGCATCTAGCCCCATATCCATTAAGTAAAACTCATTAATAATAAGTAAACATATACATATGCATAATGTAGAAACACATTGGAATAAAAATCATGTTTAATATGTAACATACATTCCACATTTTTATGACAGCCATTAAATAAATACATTACAGAATTTATCACATGAGAGTACTTATCTTAAAACAAAGTAGTCCCAAGCAACCAGCTATGCAACTGCAACGTTCCACCCAACCATAGGCGAGTTGTGCTTATCAATCTCTTGATACAACTGCCACCCTCGAGATGGGCATGATTTCTCTAAGGAAAAAGGGAACAACAGACTCACACATAGCCAAAAATATACCAAAATCATCCAAGCCAATCCACAGTTGGGTTTATTAGGCTGCTAAGGCAAAGGGAGGGACTGAATTGCTAATCTAGTGAACTCAAGCACAGAGCTAGGGATATCTCTACAAGATCTATCTATCTTGGCACCCACAATGCCTACACACCCCACTCAAGGAAGTATTCCCTTCAACAATACATAGTCCCTCAGGCCATACCTTCCAATCTAGAGTTGTCCAAGGTGTGTATAGAAGAGTAGATAGCCCTTTTGATCTTTCTGAGAGGTTACTCCCTCCCCTCACTAGGTTTATTAAGCCAATTCTGTCCACTGCCACTCCAAATTTCTTGCTCACAGGTTCAAACCAAAACAGGGATGCACATGACAGTAAAATCACAAGTGCTGGGCATGTAGAAAAATGTTTTTACAGTGGGATGCCAAAAATGGGGTTTCTACCAATTTCAAAAAAACATGGGAAACCAAAAACGAAATGGGAGAAGGGGAAAACAACCCTAGGAGAGCAAATCCTTTTCAGAAAAACGATTATCGGCATTCAGAAAATGATTTTGGGCATTCAAGGGCCAAAAACGGCCTTCACATAGTCATTAACTAGAAGCAGGGAACGAACACAAATTTTGGACAAAACCGTGACAGGTTGGCTCCCGAAATTGACATATAAACAGTCACACAATTGATAGAAACATTCAAAAACGATTTCTGAGGTAGGAGATAACAGCTGGGTTCACAAAAACGATTTTTCCATAAATAAAAACCAAATTTGGAAATTCAAAAACTTTTTTACAACAATAATGGAAACAACAAGCTATGAAAACTTATCTATTGAGCTTCCCAATGGATTATCTTCCTTCCCCACAGTACAACCATCACAAAAACGGGACTCTCAGCTTGAAAACTAGTGAATTTACAACATACTTCATGAGAGAAATGCCCAGCAAGCTTCCAAAACATGAGAGAGTGAAGTCTGATCATGAATAATGGATTGGGAAGGCAATTCGTGGGTGTTTTCTTGCCCAAGAAGCAAAAATATGAATTCCCAGGTTGATGGATTGCCCATACATGAAGTTGGCTTCCATACCTTTCCATTCCCAAGGCATTAACTGCCTCAACCAACTCTTGGAAGAATTAAATGATTGGCTGCATAACCCAAAATGGGTAGTTGGTGGTTTATGGGTTTTCTCATTGAAACACCATTGTCTCAAGGGTTTGAATAATTTACCTCCCTATTCCTTATAAGAAATCATGCCCCCATCTCTTTGTTGCATTGCATAGCTAGTTGTGGGCATTTCATTAAAATTTGTATTTACATGATATATTAATTTACATTGTGCATGTCCAACACAAGAACCATAGGCATCTATTTTTAATTGTCGATACATACAAAGCTAAATCGATGGCGGGGCCTTGGCATTGAGCCGCTCACCATGATTAAATAACGATATTTACATCATTTACAATTTTGATGCAATAGGGTAAAAATCGAGATATTACATAACTCCTAAGCTCACTTTTTAATATATATATATATATATATATATATATATATATATATATATGCCTTACTTCTATAAATAAGTGAAGGTCACTTTTACATAAAGTTGCTTAAAAAAGAAGAAAAGAAACAACTTAAAAGGAAACTTTTGTTTTTGTTTTTATTTTTATTTTATAAAGTTGCTTTTAGAAAAGAAAAGGAAAGAAACACCTTAAAAGGAAATAAATTAGCTTATGTGAGATTTTAAGTAACTTTCTTTTCTTTAATATATGAAATTAATGCAACAAATACTTGCAGGATTTAAACTTAAGACCTATTTAATAAGTAACTTTAAACCAAGTGAGCTAGAGTAAAAGCATAGAAAATATTGTAAAGAAGGAAAGGGTTTTTTTTTTTTTTACTCTTCTTGCCTTGTTGTGCATGCTTACCCCGCAGACCCCTATTTCAACCTGCAAAACAACATCACACACCAGAAACAGAAAAACAAGACAAAAAAACTGAGGGGTTTCTCGTTCTCTGTTAGTTTCCTATTAGTCCTTCCTGTAAGCAGAATACCTTTCCTGGTGTTTGTGCTCGGCCAAGACTACTAGTACGTGCATACAAGAAGCTATCCCTTCCAGAAAAAAAAAGGAACAAAACAGTATACCTTAGATCCGTGAAAAAGGTCACAGTTAGGGCAAACAACAGCCTTTTCATACAAAATGACGGGCGATCCCTACTAAAACAAACGCTCTGAACAAAATGGAGCACTTAAAATAGGCCAAAAATGGCCAGAAATAGAAGATCTAGACAGTAGATCCCACATGCACCCGCACCGGCTTCAGATCTAGATCGGAATAAAATGGAGACCACCCTCAACAGTGCTTTGATACCATGTTTGAATAACAGGTACATCCACAGAGACCGAACACCAAGGACACTGCTCACACACAAAAGATCATAGATCAGTACACGAGATGTTTGATGTGGTTAAAACCCCCTAGAGCGAAACAGTCCACGGCCCCGACTAAATAGCTTCTATGGAGCAATTTATTATGTAGAAGAAAAATATTACATGAGCTTCTCTCAACAATGGATGATTCGGCAAGTGACCCTCCATGATCTTTAAATAGAGATCATGGACCAATCGGGTGTTAAGCCATGGATCAAGTGCCTTTTTAACATCGAAAGAACTTCAACCGTCAGATCACTTTATATCGTGACCATCGGATTACATATATACAAATGCATACCTAATGGATATATTAGACCAAGTTGAACTTAACTAACTCCTAAGTGTAAAAAATATCTCTCATATCCCCAGAGCAGCTGGCATTGAAAATCAAAATTTTTCTTCTTGAAAGCAATGAGATCTCCTTACTCAACAACTCGCAACAGTTTCAAGAAGATGACCTCAACAACTAGCACTAGTTTCCTCAAGATATGGTGATCAACTTTGTGATTACAGGCATAGATACATATGATGTTGCATTAGGTTGGTTCTTTTTCCTCCTTTATTGCAATCCTCACGTCGGAGAAAAATCATTCAAGTACTTTGCAGCGTATTAGGTCAAAGAACCAAATCTAAAAAAATGGAGCGTTTCAAATATTGTGTATATTTGCAGGTAGCACTAAACGAGACTATGAGATTGTATCCTTCAGTTCCCAACAATCACAAATAAATTTTGCACAATTATGTGTTGCCTGGCGGAACTTACATAGAGCCTAGGATGAAATTTAGGTACAACATTGAAGGGAGTATGAGGATGAAAAATGAGTCCATGTACAAGTTCTGGGAATTCCTACATGCCACCCCGGTGAAAGGTAGATTACATGCAGAATTGAGTGAAGGACTGGATCTATCACACGATAGCCATGACCTGTCGCACAACAACCACGATTCTGCACATCACCCATCTTGGGCGTGGAATATAAAGGCTGACGTCATAGTGTAGCATCCAATAAAATTTCAAATAAATAATTTTGATTAAAAATTATATTTAATAAAAAAATATTACGCCCATAAGCGTTAATATCTTAGATTTTTCTTGGGTGGAGGAGGAATGATAGATGTGCTAGATTAAAGGGGAGGAACACCAAGTGTGTGATCCGGATGGTTTTTATGGTCGTGTTTTTTAGTTAGCAATAAGCTAATGGTTTATCCGCGTAATAAAAAAACTTTGGCTTGAAGCGGTGGCGGCCTCCACCTCCACGCACTACAGCCTCCACCTCCACGCACAGAAGTTAAGCCCACCTCCAAACATGACAGTTTACTCGAGTGACATCCACCTCCACACACGACAGTTAATCTCAGTTGATGGTGTCCTGTGATAATCGTTCACCGCTACTGCGGACGGGTGGAAATTCCTATTTGACTGGTGGCAATTCTTGTTCACCGCGTAAACATTACAGAATGAGGAGGTAGCATTTTGTTTAATAGAATAGATCATCAGAGGCACGTGAAACAAGACGACAACGACTGAGAAGGTATTTGGTTCTTTTGTTTTTTTTCCTTGCATTCGACCTACATTGTATATGCAGCATTACCACTATGGCTTTCTTGTGGAGGTTTCCAGAGATGCATAACAGGACACGCATCGAAGCTCAGATAGTAGCAAGCAACAATCTAGTTCACAGGTATGCGCAACCCCAATTGCATAAGTTGCCCATGATAGACTGTGTCCCATAAGAACATTTTGATTCTTGATTGTTATGTGGAATGCGTCCTGGAATACGAAATTACTATCTCTGTTTTCCATTTATTCTTCTGAACAGTGCAATCTAGAAAGCGAGTTATTTGTCTCTGTATTCTATTTTTTTTCTGAACAACAAGATCTAGAAAACAAAATCACTATCTCTGTATTCCATTTATTTCTTGAACAACGAGATCTAGAAAATGAAATCACTATCTATGTTTTTCATTTATTTACTGAATATTGCGATTTGTCTTGTTGTGCCTATCTGGAAACAGAAACCATTTACCTCTGTCCCATTGCTTGTATGATTTACTGAGATCGATCAACAAGCCCGATCATGGCACCATTTAAATCTTGTTCCATCGTTTTATGAACACTGTGGTAGACCTACCAATGCACCCGATCGTGGTGTAGCAAGCAGACCCAACAGCCAAGCTTCAGACTCGCCTCGAGATTCTGTGTCTGGAATCTCCAGTAACTTTTATATTGTTCTTCAAATTGAAATCATTAGTCTTCTTCAAATAAAATTTTCTCTTTAAATTGGCTTTTATATGAGTTTTCAGTGCCTGATTTTTCCTTGATGAGTGTGCGGGTTGTGCGAGGTTGGACAGAGATTATGCACGGCCATTGATTGGAGGGCTCTTCATAATCTTAGTCACTACCTTCTTCATGGGTTGAAGAGTCTCTTCGCGTTGTCGGGTTGAAGTTTGAAATCATATTAATTTTTTAAGTTTTTTGTTTGGGGAGATTTTGTATAGACTTTTTTATGATTAGGACGTTCATGATTGATGAGATGTATTATTTTTGTGCTATAAATAATAAATGTGGAGATTTTCCATAGAAGTTAGTAAAAGTAATGATTTTCAATTAATGAGGTCATATGTGCAATTGCAACTATAGTTAAAAAAAATAAATTAAAGTAATATTACTAAAAAAATATAGATTAATGGGTGGCATCCACTTTGACAAAACTTTTATGAATTACAATGGTAAAACTATAATTATTAGTTTTATCTGTATAATTAACTTCTATTTATAAATTTAAAAGGTGTTCTATGTTCTATCTAAAACACATTAAACCACATTCAAATTTATCATAATTTTAATTAAATCACATCTAATTTTATCATGATGTGGCATGTTGTCGTGATTGGTTCTTTTGGTCATGGATTTCGATTGTCCACCTCACCTTTAACTAATGAACCACATGTATGGTATTAGTTAAATAGTCTATAATGAGTGGGGAAAATATTTAATCATTTTTTAATATTTTCCACGAGTCGGTTAGGTAGGAGTTTTAGCTTATGAAAAGTATAAATATATAAATATAAAAGTATATATATTATGAATGAAAATCTTAACAATTATATTTATATGGACTAAAATAAATAAAAGTGTAATGAATTATCACTTATTTATCATTTTATCTATTTGATTAAAGCACATAATTAATAAGTTATGTATCTTGAATAACATTGACACACTTACACATATATGTTAAGTAATGAATTATTATTATTATGCAATATATATATATCTATACATATGGACTAAATAAATATAAAAATATATATATATATATAAAATGAATGAAAATATTAAGACTTATATTAGTTCATATTTATATGAACTAATCAAAATGTTATGTACTTGAATAATCAAAATCAAAACTTAAAAAAAATATAGATTTGTTTTAATAAAAATATAAAAAAATAATTGCATATATATATATTAACTTTTCATTTAGCACATCATTCA
This sequence comes from Larix kaempferi, assembly GCA_027924585.1. Taxonomy (NCBI): domain Eukaryota; kingdom Viridiplantae; phylum Streptophyta; class Pinopsida; order Pinales; family Pinaceae; genus Larix; species Larix kaempferi. Next base: position 5,016,169 of record BSBM01001023.1, read on the forward strand.
TATGATTGGTTTTATATTAAATTATCAAATGGTTATAAATTTAAATAATAATAAAATATTTATTTATTTATTTATAAAAATATGTTTCTTTTAATTTATTTTTTAACTATTTATAATTTTCTTAGTAGTGTATTTTTCACATAAGTATTAGTTTATGAAAAGAATAAGTATATTGATATAAAATTTATATTTTATGAGTAAAAGTATTAACACTTATATTTATATGGACTAAAACCTTAATGTTACATAATTACATGTGTTTTCTATAATGTATAATCATATAATGTTATGTATATATATATAACATTATATATATATATAAAGTTAATAATATTTTATAATGTTTTTTGTGCTTTTAGGTTAACTATTATATACATATAAATAAAACATTGTAATAAAAAATTTTATGGGATTTCTCAAAGAGGAAAGAAAAGTTCAATATAAAACTTAAAAAACTAAAAAATAACTTTAAAAAAGTCTCAAAATTACAAAAGATGTTTATAATTCCCATTTTTCAATGTGGAAAACAATTTAGTTTCAAAATTATGCAATTATAATTTCCATTTTTCAATGTGGCAAACAATTTAGTTTCAAAAATATGCAATGGTTAATTGTTTCCATTTCCCATGGGTTATGATTCATTACGACGTTCATTTTGAGGGTTTTGTCGCATCGTGACATTGATCAATATAATTTTAATAGGTTATCTCACATTGTGATGTATATCAAGTGTTATGTTGCATTGTGACGTTCAACAAGGGTTATGTGGCATTGTTACATTGATCAAGGGTTATATGTCTAATATGACAAAGGGTTATGTCCCATTATGATATTGATTAAGGATTAAAAATGAATTACACTGACCATTCCAAACATGTGACACATTAATAATGTGACATTAGGCATTCATCAACGACTATGCCACATTGTGATGTGTATCGAGTGTTATGTTCTATTGCGACATTCATCAAGGGTTTTGTCGTATTGCAACATTGATCAAGGGTTATAATTAAGGATTAAAAAATGATATACACCAAAAATTCTCAAGATGTGACACATTAATAGTTTGACATTCGACGTTCATCGGGGTTATGTTGCATTGTGATGTATATCAAGTGTTATGTTGCATTGCGGCGTTCAAAAATGGTTATCATTGCAACATTGATCAAGGGTTATATGTCTATTATGGCAAAGGGTTATGTCCCATTCTGATATTGATTAAGGATTAAAAATGAATTACAGTGACAATTCCCAAGATGTGACACATTTATAATGTGACATTAGACATTCATCAATGACTATGCCACATTGTGATGTATATCAAGTGTTATGTTGTATTGCAACATTGATCAAGGGTTTTGTCGTATTACGACATTGATCAAGGGTTATAATTAAGGATAAAAAAATGATATATACCGACAATTCCCAAGATGTGACACATTAATAGTTTGACATTCAACATTCATCATGGGCTATGTTGCATTGTGATGTTTATCAAGGGTAATGATGCATTGCGACGTTCATCTTGAGGGTTTTGTCACATCGCGACATTGATCAATGTAATTTTAATAGGTTATCTTGCATTGTGATTTATATCAAGTGTTATGTTGGATTGCGGCATTCAACAAGGGTTATGTCACATTACGACATTGATCAAGGGTTATATGTCTAATATGACAAAGGGTTGTGTCCCATACTGATATTGATTAAGGATTAAAAATGAATTACACTGGTAATTCCCAAAATGTGACACATTAATAATGTAACATTAGGCATTCATCGATGACTATGCCACATTGTGATGTATATCTTGTGTTGTGGTGTATTGTGACATTCATCAAGGGTTTTGTCGAATTGCAACATTGATCAAGGGTTATAATTAAGGATTAAAAAATGATATACATCGACAATTCCCAATATGTGACACATTAATAGTTTGACATTCGACATTCATGAGGGGTTATGTTGGATTGGGACATTAATCAATTGTTATTGTTACATTTTGATGTATATCAAGTGTTATGTTGCATTGTGGCATTCATCAAGGGTTATGTCGCATTATGACATTAATGAAGGGTCGTGTGGGACATCAATAATTTGACACCGACAATGCCCAAGATGTGACACATTAATAATATGACATTCGACATTCATTAAGGGCTATGTCACATTGTGATGTATATCTAGTGTTATGTTGCATTGCGACGTTCATCAAGGTTTACGTCACAATGTGACATTGATCAAGGGTCATGTGAAACATTAATAATTTGACATTCTGCATTCATTATGCGCTATGTCACATTGGGATGCTTATCAAGGGTTAGATTGCATTTTGACATTTATCAGCCATTTTGTCGCATTTTGATGCTTATTAAGGGTTATGTTGCATTGTGGCATTCATCAAGGGTTATGTCGCTTTGCGACATTGATCAATGGTTATGTCTACTTTGACATAAGGGTTATGTCCAGTTCTGAACTTCATTAAGGATTAAAAAATGGTATATGCCAACAATTCCTAAGATGTGACACTTTAATAATGCATGACATTAGACATTCATCAAGGGCTATGTCACATTGTGACGTATATCCAGTGTGATGTTGCATTGCAACATTCATCAAGGATTATGTCGCATTGTCATATTGATCAAGGGTCATGTGAGACATTAATAATTTGACATTCCACATTCATCATGCGTTATGTCACATTGTGATGCTTATTAAGGGTTACATTGCATTGTGACATTTATCAACCATTATGTCGCATCTTGAAGCTTATTAACAGTTATGTTTCATTGTGGCATTCATCAAGGGTTATGTTGCTTTGCGACATTGATCAATGGTTATGTCTAATTTGACATAAGGGTTATGTCAAATTCTAACATTTATTAAGGAATAAAAAATGGTATGCACCAACAATTCCAAAAATGTGACACATGAACAATGTGACATTTGACATTCACCATAGGCTATGTCACATTGTGGTGTATATCAACTGTTATGTTGCATTGCTTCGTTCATCAAGGATTATGTCGCATTGTGATGTATATCAAGTGGTATGTTGGATTGCGGCGTTCAGCAATGGTTATGTCGAATTGTGACATTGATCAAGGGTTATATGTCTAATATGACAAAGGCCTATGTCCCATTCTAATATTGATTAAGGATTAAAAATGAATTACACTGACAATTCCCAAGATGTGACAAATTAATAATGTGACATTAGACATTCATCAACGACTATGCCACATTTTGATGTATATCAAGTGTTATGTTGCATTGCAACGTTCATTAAGGGTTTTGTCATATTACGACATTGATTAAGGGTTATAATTAAGGATTAAAAAATGATATACACCGACAATTCCTAATATGTGACACATTAATAGTTTGATATTCGACATTCATCAGGGGCTATTGTTTCATTGTGATGTTTATCAAGGGTTATGATGCATGCGAAGTTCATCTTGAGGGTTTTGTCGCATTGTGACATTGATCAGTGTAATTTTAATACGCTATCTCGCATTGTGATGTATATCAAGTGTTATGTTGCATTGCGACGTTCAACAACGGTTATGTCGCATTGCGACATTCATCAAGGGTTATAATATTAATATGATAAAGGGTTGTGTCCCATTCTAACATTCATTAAGGATTAAACCAGCCCAGATCCAAATCCTAGGCTCTATCAAGCATCGAAAGGGATCAAATCTCCTGAGGTGCAAACCTCTCCTCGAAAATCTGCTTGAGTGAAATACCTGAGAAGAGGTTTTCACCTCAGGATATTTGATCCCTCTCGACGCTTGATAGAGCCTAGGATTTGGATCTAGGTTGGTTCTAGTGGTGGGAGGTGACACAAAACTGGAGTTTGATCAGCATTGTAATGAACATGTTAAGTTGAAAACATAGATAGAATTATGAGGATTATCATAATGTAAGTAATAAGCATGAGTAAATTGTTAAACTAGAAAATAGAGACAAACATTTTGTAAGGATTAAATAAATGAAAATATGGTTCACATCATGATCATTCTCAATCTATCTTCTTCATCTTTTCTTATATTCACACCTGGTAGTTTTGACATCTTCTCATATTGATCATATCAGAATCTACATTGGACCTGTACTTGTATTATGTAGTTGTATTCCAGCATATGACTCCTGGCAGACATGACACATTTGAACTTCTTCTAATTGATCAATTCATTAATGAATTTTTCGATGTCTAGTATACATTTCTTCAGATGGTACCGATATATTATCGTCAATTTCAATATCCTTATCTCGGACCATATTAGTAATTAGAGTTGCTTGAAATTGGACCATGTCATCAACACGTTTCTCTTTGACTCTTACATGTCGAGCATCTCCCACAGTTGGTTCTATAGGTATATCAGTTGAATATTGTCTTTGTTGTTCTACATTTTGATTTCTTTGTTGTTCTACAAGTTGATTTCTCTTTTCTTCCAATTGCTTCAACTTTCTCTCTCGATATGCTCTTTATCAATCAATGTTTCATTTTCTTTGTTCTTCTCGTTCTTCTACTGTCAAGTCTAACTTTCTTTTTCGATATTATTTTTGTCGATCCACGTTTCATTTTCTTCGTTCTTCTTGTTCTTCTGTTGTTATTTTGTCCAACTTCCTTTTTCGATATTCTTTTGATGCAAGTCGCCTCACAGAAATAAGGTTCTTGCTTACCAATACACATGACACAAATCACAATGCTCACACAAAAAAGGTGTAGAACAAGATGCCTGGATTGGCTTATATTACTTCTCTGAAATCGGTTACAATATAAAATAACTGTAAGCAAAGAACTAACTAGAATCGGCCTCATCCATTACAATTTAGAAGTAACTGTGGTCTGTTCTCCCTGTGTGTCGATCTGACCCTCTCCTGGTTCACCACGAAACTCTGAGCTATGGTTCGATCTCAACACTCTGCACTCGGCCAGTGTGACTCTTCACAACTTTCTCGGATCTGCTTTCCTTTGCTCTGCTGCTGCCCAATAGTTCAACCATAACAGTTGTTTAGACCGAAGGTCCTCTCCTCCTCTTCTACTCTGTGGGTGTTTTTTCCAATATTATTACAATGCCGAGACATGCATTCCCTCCATTCGTTGATCTTGTCCAAATCTTGTGAATCTGCACTATCAGCTTCTCACCGTGCTATACAACTTCTGTCCATGACGTCATCTGTCATGTCCTTCACCAATTTGCAATAACTGTGATAACTTCCTCAGCAACCCCGAACAGCTACTGGTACAGTCCCTTGACTTTCTATCCTTCCGACCCTGCTATAGCAATCAGTCACATCTCAACTATCCTGTCAGTTCATTTCTTTCCCCATTACATTTGACTTTTCCAAGCTCCGTCATGTTATAGTTCAACCACTCGTCAACTACTAGACCTCTTACATCGCTTGTCATCTGTCGACCATTTCCTGTCCATCCTTGACTTCTCGTGACATCTTTTGATCCTTCAGTCAACTGCATCCCGACTGCATCCGCTCAACATGTTGACATCGACAAGTCAACCTGCTCCCCACACCAATGGTCATCGGCACTCCCGTTGGTCAGCTCCCTTCGGTCGATTAACTTCGACTGATCTGCCTAGGTCCCGATGCTCCTGCATCAGTCTCCCCAGGTGAAAAAGAATTCGAATGCTCCATCAGTCTCCTGAACTCTTCTTCGGAACTCCAGGTCGCTTCCTGCAACTCATCATTTGTCCATTGCACTAAGTATTCCTTCATGCATAATCTATGGGTATGCCCTACTTCGCGTTCATCGATTACTTCTGCAATCCCCTCTTTATGTCAGTCTGGAATCTGTTCTATCCAGTCGATACTGGTTCAATTCCCCTAGCTGCTACTTGACCCCTCTTCATATTTATATAGTTCTGAGATGTTGAATGTTACTGAAATCTTCAAGTATTCAATCAATTCCAACACATAGGCATTGTCTGAAATCTTCTTTAGAATCTTGCATGGTCCTATCTTCTTCAACTTCATCTTGTTGTATGTTCCTGTCAGAAATCACTCCTTCCGCAAGTATGCATAGACTAAGTCCCCTTCTTGGAATGACAATAGCCTCTTCCTTCCATCAGCTCTCAACTTGTAGGCCGCATTACTCTTCTCGATGCGCTTTTGCACATTTTCATGAACTTCATGCATGTGCTCTGCGAATGATTCTGCATCCGCGCTCTTCCTGATTTCTGTTGGAAATTTGACCATATTTGCCACTACATGTGGACTCCTCCCTTGAACAATCTGGAATGGACTCAATCCTGTCAACTGATTCATAGAATTGTTATATGCAAACTCTGCCTGTGCCAACACATTCTCTCACTGCTTGGGTCTGTCAGCTCCTAAACATCTCAGAAGGTTTCCCAGACTTTTGTTTACAACCTTGGTCTGTCCATCTATCTGTGGATGATATGTCGAACTAAACTCTAACTTCGTGTCGATTTTCTTCCATAGGATCCTCCAGAAATGCCCCATAAATTTCATATCCCTATCCGACATGATACTCTTTGGCAACCCATGCAACTTGACTATTTCCTTAAAGAATAGCACAACGATTCCTATGGCATCACTTTTTTTCTTACATAGTATGAAATGTGCCATCTTCAAAAACCTGTCGACTACAACAAATATTGAGTCATTCCCCTGTTGAGTCCTTGGTAATCCTAACACAAAATCCATGCTAAGATGCTCCCATGGGTTCTCTGGTACTGGCAATGGTGTATACAACCCCATGTTCTGACTCTTTCCTTTTGCCAACTGGCAAACTTGACATTGTCGAACCCATTTTCTGACATTTGTCAACATCCTTTCCCATAAATACTTTTCGTCGATCAGTCCTTTGGTCTTGTCGATCCCAAAGTGCCCTGCTAATCGCCACTATGAAATTTGTCGAATTAGGTTTTCTCTCACTGATCCTTTGAGAATACACAACTGACTTCCCCTGAACAGGTAACCTTCTTGAATGAGATAACTCAAATATGTAGTTCTGTCGGTGCTCCAAGGCTCACAACACGCCTTTCATGCCTTTGCAAAATCTTGGTCAGTCTCATACTCCATCTTTATCGACTCTATTCCTATTTCCTGAACAATCATTGTGCTCAACAGCGCAACCGTCCTGCTCAATGCATCAGCAACTTTGTTCGACTTGCTCGACCTATGTCACAACACGAACAAATATCTCTGAAGTATCTCCACCCACTTCATGTGTCTCTGATCCAACTTCGACTGAGTATTTAGATACCTCAGTGCTTGATGATCTGTTTATAACACAAATTCCTGTGGCAGCAAATAATGCATCCATTTCTTCAATTCTTGTATGATAGCATAAAATTCTTGGTCATAGACTGAATAATTCTGCTTCGCTCCATTCAGTTTTTCACCGAAGAATGCAATTGGTCGGCCTTCCTGGCTCAACACTGCTCCAATTGTTGTTCCACTCGCATCACAATCGACCTAGAAAACTTTGTCAAAGTCTGGGAGTGCCAACACTGGGCTCTTAGTGATCTTTTCCTTCAATTTGTCGAAAGCTTCCTAGGCCTTATCCGTCCACTTGAACTCACCCTTTCTCATGCATTCTGTCAATAGTGCACAAAGCCGACTGAATCCCCGAATGAACTTTCAGTAGAAACTAGAAAGTCCATAGAAACTTTTCACTGCAGTTGTACTTGTCGGTTCAGGCCAATCTACTATTTCCTTCACCTTCTCGGGGTCCATCTCCAACCTTTTACCTAAAATTACAAATGCCAAGTACACCGATTCCTTCTTCATGAAGAAACACTTTTGCAGGTTAATCATCGACTTCTGTTCTTGTAATTTCTACAATACTTGTCGAACATGCTCCAAATGTTATGACTTGGTTCGACTGAAAATTAGAATGTTGTCTAAATAGACTACGACAAACTTTCCCAAAAATGGTTTCAGTACCTCATTCATCAATCTCATGAATGTACTGGGTGCATTAGTCAATCCAAATGGCATGACTAACCACTTGTATAACCCTTCTCTTGTCTCGAATGTTGTCTTCCATTCATCTCCTTCTCTGACCCTAATCTAGTGATATCCACTCTTCAGGTCTAATTTTGTGAAGTATGTTGCTCCACTTAGGCAATCCATCAAGTCATCCATCCTTGGAAATGGAAATCAATACTTGATCGTGATCCTGTTGATGGCTCTAGAATCAGTACACATTCTCCATTCCCCACCCTTCTTGGGTGTCAATACTGCTGGTACTGCACACGGGCTCAAGCTTTCTCGGATCAACCCCTTATCTAACAACTCTTGAACCTATCGGTTGAGCTCCTGTCCCTCTGATAGACTCATCCTATATGGTGCTTTGTTTGGCAGACTTGACGCTGGAATCAAGCCGATCTGATGGGATATGCTCCTTGTCGGTGGCAATCCCATCGGTTTCTCATCAGCCATTATGTCCTGAAACTGTTCGAGTTACACCTCGACTTCGACCGGAATGCTCTCTCGATTGGTCGTTCCTTCGACATATGGTCCTTTTGGAATGATTGCAAAACATCCCGATTGTTTTTCCTCCTCTGCAAGGAATTCCTTGGCGGTGCTCATCAACACTCACTTCTCCCAAAGATTACTCTCACTGTCCTTACTGTCGAATGGATCTCCTCGCCTCAACTTAAGAGTTCTTTTCACACCATTCTTACACACTGTGATTGTGTTAGCTCGACCATCATAGATCATCTTACGATCATATTGCCATGGCCTCCCCAACAACAGATGGCGTGCATCCATGGAAACTACATCACACAGTACACTGTCCTCCAATCCTTCAACTCTGAATTTTATCAGGCACTGTCTTGTCACCTTAACATGGTGTCCTTTCTGCAACCATGAGATCTTGTAAGGGTGTGGGTGTTCACGACACTTAAACCCAATCTTGTCAATGACTTCTATCGACACAAGATTCTCTGTGCTCCCACCATCAACTATGGTCTTGCAACGCCATTCCCCAATCCCCACCTTTGTTCGAAAGATAGCCTTCCGTTGTGCAAGTTCCATCAGATCATGCTGATATTCCTGGATCAAAGCTCCCTGAACCATCAGATTCCAGTTCTTTCTCTCACCTCCATTGCTATCTCAGGCTGATTCTTCCCTCTCATCGACTTGCTCATTATTTCGATGTCTGGGTTTTGACTCTTCCGCAGCATGTAGGTTTTCTGGACATTCATATGCCTTGTGTCCCATTCCTCGACATTTATAACATATTATAGCTAGTCTGTTAGCTCCTCTCTTGTCGGATGGACCACTTCGACTATATTCACCTCGACCGCGGTTCTCACGACCATCGCGTTGTTTCTCTTGCGCTCTTTCCTTCGTCGATGTCCCTTTTGTGCGTCGACTATCTTTGACACCTTCTTTTTTGTAGCTACTACCTTCACCTTTCACGGATACAGTCTTTCCACCCCGAACAGTCATCCTGCCTCTGGTCGCTGCGGATTTTCTCGACAGTTTCTATTCTGCCTTCAGAGGGAATTGATAGGCTTCTCCGACTGTTTTGAATCTCGACATGCTGAGTTCATCCTGAACAACATATTTCAAGCTGTTTACATATCTGGCGACAACTTATTCTCCTTCATTAGTCTGTCCTGACCGAATCGACAATCGGTAGAACTCCTCCGTGTACTCCTTCATGGTCATCTCTTTTTGTCGAAAGTTCTGTAACTTCGTGATCAAGGAAATCACATAGTCATTTTTCAAGAACTTCCCCTTCAACTTGGCAACCATCCTGTCCCAAGATTTGATTTTCTCCTTGCCTTTCTTGAGTCTATTAGCCTATAAATTTTCCCACCACAACGAGGCATGACCCTTCAACCTTAGACCTGCAGTCTTAACCCATTTAGGGTCCTCGATCTGCTCCACATCGAAATATTTCTCCATCTGTTTGAACCAATCGATCAAGTCTTCTGGGTCCAGGCTTCCCGAATACGTACACACATCTATCTTCGCCCGACCTCTCATTTCTGTTAGAAGCTTGATGAGTTTTTCCTCTGGTTCTTCTGCTGTGGCTTCCCGAGCTTCGACTTCCTCGTCATTGTGGTCTAGCGCTTCGGGAATGCAACCACGCCTCTAGTTTTCTTTGATCACTGCAACTTCATTTGTCAAAGTCTGCATCGTTCGGATGCATTCATCGAACATCTCATGATCCACTGTGACAACTGCAATGCCATGCTCTCTTCGTCCTTGGACATTAATGCCTCTATGAGCCATTTTAAACCTCTGCTAAAAATTCTCACGCTTCCATATCCTAATACCAACTAACACAAGTCAGGTTGGTATAGTCTTCTTCTTCATCAAGGGTTATGTTGCTTTGCGACATTGATCAATGGTTATGTCTAATTTGACATAAGGGTTATGTCCAGTTCTGACATTTATTAAGGATTAAAAAATGGTATACACCAACAATTCCCAAAATGTGACACATGAACAATGTGACATTTGACATTCACCATAGGCTATGTCACATTGTGGTGTATATCAACTGTTATGTTGCATTGCTTCGTTCATCAAGGATTATGTCACATTGTGATGTATATCAAGTGTTATGTTGGATTGCGGCGTTCAGTAATGGTTATGTTGAATTGTGACATTGATCAAGGGTTATATGTCTAATATGACAAAGGCCTATGTCCCATTTTGATATTGATTAAGGATTAAAAATGAATTACACTGACAATTCCCAAGATGTGACAAATTAATAATGTGACATTAGACATTCATCAACGACTATGCCACATTCTGATGTATATCAAGTGTTATGTTGCATTGCAACGTTCATCAAGGGTTTTTTCATATTACGACATTGATTAAGGGTTATAATTAAGGATTAAAAAATGATATACACCGACAATTCCTAATATGTGACACATTAATAGTTTGATTTTTGACATTCATCAGGGGCTATTGTTTCATTGTGATGTTTATCAAGGGTTATGATGCATGCGACGTTCATCTTGAGGGTTTTGTCGTATTGTGACATTGATCAGTGTAATTTTAATAGGCTATCTTGCATTGTGATGTATATCAAGTGTTATGTTGCATTGCGACGTTCAACAAGGGTTATGTCGCATTGCGACATTCATCAAGGGTTATAATATTAATATGATAAAGGGTTGTGTCCCATTCTAACATTCATTAAGGATTAAACCATCCTAGATCCAAATCCTAGGCTCTATCAAGCATCGAGAGGGATCAAATCTCCTGAGGTGCAAACCTCTCCTTGAAAATCTGCTTGAGTGAAATACCTGAGAAGAGGTTTTCAGCTCGGGATATTTGATCCCTCTTGACGATTGATAGAGCCTAGGATTTGGATCTAGGTTGGTTCTAGTGGTGGGAGGTGACACAAAACTGGAGTTTGATCAGCATTGTAATGAACATGTTAAGTTGAAAACACAGATAGAATTATGAGGATTATCATAATGTAGGTAATAAGTATGAGTAAATTGTTAAACTACAAAATAGAGACAAACATTTTGTAAGGATTAAATAAATGAAAATATGGTTCACATCATGATCATTCTCAATCTATCTTCTTCATCTTTTCTTATATTCACACCTGGTAGTTTTGACATCTTCTCATATTGATCATATCAGAATCTACATTGGACCTGTACTTGTATTATGTAGTTGTATTCCAACATATGACTCCTGGCAGACATGACACATTTGAACTTCTTCTAATTGATCAATTCATTAACAAATTTTTCAATGTCTAGTATACATTTCTTCAGATGGTACCGATATATTATATTCAATTTGAATATCCTTATCTCGGACCATATTAGTAATTAGAGTTACTTGAAATTGGACCATGTCATCAACACGTCTCTCTTTGACTCTTACATGTCGAGCATCTCCCACAGTTGGTTCTACGGGTATATCAGTTGAATATTGTCTTTGTTGTTCTACATTTTGATTTCTTTGTTGTTCTACAAGTTGATTTCTCTTTTCTTCCAATTGCTTCAACTTTGTCTCTCGATATGCTCTTTATCAATCAATGTTTCATTTTCTTTGTTCTTCTCGTTCTTCTACTGTCAAGTCTAACTTTCTTTTTCGATATTATTTTTTTCGATCCACGTTTCATTTTCTTCGTTCTTCTCGTTCTTCTGTTGTTATTTTGTCCAACTTCCTTTTTCGATATTCTTTTGATGCAAGTCACCTCACAGAAATAAGGTTCTTGCTTAACAATACACATGACACAAATCACAATGCTCACACAAAAAAGGTGTAGAACAAGATGCCTAGATTGGCTTATATTGCTTCTCTGAAATTGGTTACAATATAAAATAACTGTAAGCAAATAACTAACTAGAATTGTCCTCAGCCGTTACAATTTAGAAGTAACTGTGGTGTGTTCTCCCTGTGTGTCGACCTCACCCTCTCCTGGTTCACCACAGAACTCTGAGCTATGGTTCGATCTCAACACTCTGCACTCGGCCAGTGTGACTCTTCACAACTTTCTCGGATCTGCTTTCCTCTGCTCTGCTGCTGCCCAATAGTTCAACCATAACAGTTGTTTAGATCGAAGGTCCTCTCCTCCTCTTCTACTCTGTGGGTGTTTTTTCTAAGATTATTAAAATGCCAAGACACGCATTCCCTCCATTCATCGATCTTGTCCAAATCCTGTGAATCTGCACTATCAGCTTCTAACCGTGCTATACAACTTCTGTCCATGACATCATCTGTCATGTCCTTCACCAATTCGCAATAACTGTGATAACTTCCTCAGCAACCCCGAACGGCTACTGGTATAGTCCCTTGACTTCCTGTCCTTCTGACCCTGCTATAGCAATCAGTCACATCTCAACTATCCTGTTGGTTCATTTCTTTCCCCATTACACTTGACTTTGCCAAGCTCCGTCATGTTGTAGTTCAACCACTCGTCGACTACCCGACCTCTTACATCGCTTATCATCTGTCGACCATTTCCTGTCAATCCTTGACTTCTCACGACATCTGTTGATCCTTCAGTCAACTGCATCCTGACTGCTTCTGCTCAACATGTTGACTTTGACAAGTCAACCTGCTCCCCACACCAGTGGTCATCGGCACTCCCGTTGGTCAGCTCCCTTCGGTCGATTAGCTTTGACTGATCTGCCTAGGTCCCGATGCTCCTGCATCAGTCTCCCCAGGTGAAAAAGAATTCAAATACTCCATCAGTCTCCTGAACTCTTCTTCGAAACTCCACATCGCTTCCTGCAACTCATCATTTGTCCATTGCACCAAGCATTCCTTCATGCGCAATCTATGGGTACGCCCTACTTCGCATTCATCGATTACTTCTGCAATCCCCTCTTTATGTCAGTCTGGAATCTGTTCTATCCAATCGATACTGGTTCCATTCCCCTGGCTGCTACTTGACCCCTCTTCATATTTATATAGGTCTGAGATGTTGAATGTTGCTGAAATCTTCAAGTCTTCCATCAATTCCAACACATAGGCATTGTCTGAAATCTTCTTTAGAATCTTGCATGGTCCTATCTTCTTCAACTTCAGCTTGTTGTATGTTCCTGTCAAAACTCGCTCCTTCCGCAATTATGCATAGACTAAGTCCCCTTCTTGGAATGACAATATCCTCTTCCTTCGGTCAGCTCTCAACTTGTAGGCCACGTTACTCTTCTCGATGCGCTTTTGCACATTTTCATGAACTTCATGCATGTGCTCTGCGAATGATTCTACATCCGCGCTCTTCCTGATTTCTGTTGGCAATTTAACCATATCTGCCACTACATGTGGACTCCTCCCTTGAACAATCTGGAATGGACTCAATCCTGTCGACTGATTCATAGAATTGTTATATGCAAACTTTGCCTGTGCCAACACATTCTCTCACTGCTTGGGTCTGTCGGGTCCTAAACATCTCAGAAGGTTTCCCAGACTTATGTTTACAACCTTGGTCTGTCCGTCTGTCTGCAGATGATATGTCGAACTAAACTCTAACTTCGTGTCGATTTTCTTCCATAGGGTCCTCCAGAAATGCCCCATGAATTTCATATCCCTATCCGACATGATACTCTTTGGCAACCCATGCAACCTGACTATTTCCTTAAAGAATAGCACAATGATTCCTATGGCATCACTTGTTTTCTTACATGGTATGAAATGTGCCATCTTCGAAAACCTGTTGACTACAACAAATATTGAGTCATTCCCCTGTTGAGTCCTTGGTAATCCTAACACAAAATCCATGCTAAGATGCTCCCACGGGTTCTCTGGTACTGGCAATGGTGTATATAACCCCATGTTCTGACTCTTTCCTTTTTCCAACTGGCAAACTTGACATTGTCGAACCCATTTCTGACATCTGTCGACATCCCTTCCCATAAATACTTTTCTTCGATCAGTCCTTTGGTCTTGTCGATCCCAAAGTGCCCTGCTAACCGCCACTATGAAATTCTCGGATTAGGTTTTCTCTCACTGATCCTTTGAGAATACACAACTGACTTCCCCTGAACAGTTAACCTTCTTGAATGAGATAACTCAAATATGGAGTTCTGTCAGTGCTCCAAGGCTCACGACAGGCCTTCCATGCCTTTGCAAAATCTTAGTCGGTCTCATACTCCATCTTTATCGACTCTATTCCTATTTCCTGAACAATCATTGTGCTCAACAGCGCAACCCTCCTGCTCAATGCGTCAGCAACTTTTTCCGACTTGCTCGACCTATGTCACAACACGAACAAATATCTCTGAAGTAACTCCACCCACTTCATGTGTCTCTTATCCAACTTCGACTGAGTATTCAGATACCTCAGTGCTTGATGATCTGTTTATAACACAAATTCCTGTGGCAACAAATAATGCATCCATTTCTTCAATTCTTGTATGATAGCATAAAATTCTTGGTCATAGACTGAATAATTCTGCTTCGCTCCATTCAGTTTTTCACTGAAGAATGCAATTGGTCGGCCTTCCTGGCTCAACACTGCTCCAATTGTTGTTCCACTCGCATCACAATCAACCTAGAAAACTTTGTCAAAGTCTGGGAGCGCCAACACTGGGCTCTCAGTTTCCTTTTCCTTCAATTTGTCGAAAGCTTTCTGGGCCTTATCCATCCACTTGAACTCACCCTTTCTCATGCATTCTGTCAATGGTGCACAAAGCCGGCTGAATCCCTGAATGAACTTCCGGTAGAAACTAGAAAGTCCATAGAAACTTCTCACAGCAGTCGTACTTGTCGGTTCCGGCCAATCTACTATTTCCTTCACCTTCTCGGGGTCCATCTCCAACCTTTTACCTAAAATTACAAATCCCAAGTACACCAATTCCTTCTTCATGAAGAAACACTTTTGCAGGTTAATCATCAACTTCTGTTCCTATAATTTCTGCAATACTTGTCGAACATGCTCCAAATGTTATGACTTGGTTCGACTGAAAATTAGAATGTTGTCTAAATAGACTACGACAGACTTTCCCAAAAATGGTTTCAGTACCTCATTCATCAATCTCGTGAATGTACTGGGTGCATTAGTCAATCCAAATGGCATGACTAACCACTTGTATAACCCTTCTCTTGTCTCGAATGTTGTCTTCCATTCATCTCCTTCTCTGACCCTAATCTAGTGATATCCACTCTTCAGGTCTAATTTCATGAAGTATGTTGCTCCACTTAGGCAATCCATCAAGTCATCCATCCTTGGCAATGGAAATCGATACTTGATCGTGATCCTGTTGATGGCTCTAGAATCAGTACACATTCTCCACTCCCCACCCTTCTTGGGTGTCAATACTGCTAGTACTGCACACAGACTCAAGATTTCTCGGATCAACCCCTTGTCTAACAACTCTTGAACCTATCGATTGAGCTCCTATCCCTCTACTAGAATCATCCTATATGGTGCTTTGTTTGGCAAACTTGACGCTGGAATCAAGTCGATCTGATGGGATATGCTCCTTGTCGGTGGTAATCCCGTCGGTTTCTCATCAGCCATTATGTCCTGAAACTCTTCGAGCAACTCCTCGACTTCGACCGGAATGCTCTCTCGATTGGTCGTTCCTTCGACATATGGTCCTTTTGGAATGATTGCAAAACATCCCAATTGTTTTTCCTCCTTTGCGAGGAATTCCTTGGCGGTGCTCATCAACACTCACTTCTCCCAAAGATTGCCCTCACTGTCCTTACTGTCGACTGGCTCTCCTCGCCTCGACTTAAGAGTTCTTTTCACACCATTCTTACACACTGTGATTATGTTAGCTCGACCATCATAGATCATCTTACGATCATATTGCCATGGCCTCCCCAACAACAGATGGCATGCATCCATGGAAACTACATCACACAGTACACTGTCCTCTAATCCTTCAACTCTGAATTTGATCAGGCACTGTTTGGTCACCTTAACATGGTGTCCTTTCTGCAACCATGAGATCTTGTAAGGGTGTGGGTGTTCACGACACTTAAACCCAATCTTGTCGATTACTTCTGTTGACACAAGATTCTTTGTGCTCCCACCATCAACTATGGTCTTGCAACGCCATTCCCCAATCTGCACCTTTGTTCGAAAGATAGCCTTCCGTTGTGCTGGTTCCATCAGATCATGCTGATCTTCCTAGATCAAAGCTCTCTGAACCATCAGATTTCAGTTCTTCTTTCTCTCACCTCCACTGCTATCTAAGGCCGATTCTTCCCTCTCATCGACTTGCTCATTATTCGATGTCTGGGTTTTGACTCTTCCGCAGCATGTAGGTTTTCTGGACATTCATATGCCTTGTGTCCCATTCCTCGACATTTATAACAGATTATAGCTGGTCTGTTAACTCCTCTCTTGTCGGATGGACCACTTCGACTATATGCACTCGACCATGGTTCTCACGACCATCGCGTCGGTTCTCTTGTGCTCTTTCCTTCGTCGATGTCCCTTCTGTGCGTCGACTATCTTTGACACCTTCTTTCTGGTAGCTACTACCTTCACCTTTCACAGATACAGTCTTTCCACCCCGAACAGTCATCATGCCTCTGGTTGCTGCGGATTTTCTTGACAGTTTCTCTTCTTCCTTTAGAGGGAATTGATAGGCTTCTCCAACTGTTCTGAATCTCGACATGCTGAGTTCATCCTGAACAACATATTTCAAGCTGTTTACATATCTGGCGACAACTTCTTCTCCTTCATTAGTCTGTCCTGACCGAATCGACAATCGGTAGAACTCCTCCGTGTACTCCTTCATGGTCATCTCTTTTTGTCGAAAGTTCTGTAACTTCGTGATCAAGGAAATCACATAGTCATTTGTTAAGAACTTCCCCTTCAACTTGGCAACCATCCTATCCCAAAATTTGATTTTCTCCTTGCCTTTCTTGAGTCTATTAGCCTATAAATTGTCCCACCACAACGAGGCATGACCCTTCAACCTTAGACCTGCAGTCTTAACCCATTTAGGGTCCTCAATCTACTCCACATCGAAATATTTCTCCATCTGTTTGAACCAATCGATCAAGTCTTCTCGGTCCAGGCTTCCCGAATACGTACACACATCTATCTTCGCCCGACCTCTAATTTCTGTCAGAAGCTTGATGAGTTTTTCCTCTGGTTCTTCTGCTGTGGCTTCCCGAGCTTCGACTTCCTTAACTTCCTCGTCGTTGTGGTCTAGCGCTTCAGGAATGCAACCACGCCTCTAGTTTTCTTTGATCCTTGCAACTTCATTTGTCAAAGTCTGCATCGTTTGGATGCATTCATCGAACATCTCACGATCCACTGTGACGACTGCAATGCCATGCACTCTTCGTCCTCGGACATTAATGCCTCTATGAGCCATTTTCAACCTCTGCTAAAAATTCTCATGCTTCCATATCCTGATACCAACTAACACAAGTCAGGTTGGTATAGTCTTCTTCTCCAACCAGACTCGCTTCTGGGCTCTCATACCAATTGATGCAAGTCAGGTTGGTATGGTCTTCTCTTCTCCAACCAGACTCGCTTCCAGGCTCTGATACCAACTGATGCAAGTTATGTTGGTATGGTCTTCTCTTCTCCAACCGGACTCGCTTCCGGGATCTGATACCAACTGACACAAGTCACCTCACGGAAATAAGGTTCTTGCTTAACAATACACATGACACAAACCACAATGCTCACACAAACAAGGTGTAGAACAAGATGCCTGGATTGGCTTATATTACTTCTCTGAAATCGGTTACAATATAAAATAAGTGTTAGCAAATAACTAACTAGAATCGGCCTCAACCGTTACAACTTAGAAGTAACTGTGGTGTGTTCTCCCTGTGTGTTGACCTCACCCACTCCTGGTTAACCACAGAACTCTGAGCTATGGTTTGATCTCAACACTCTGCACTCGACCAGTGTGACTCTTCACAACTTTCTTGGCTTTGCACTATGCTCTTCTCTCCTCTGCTCTACTGCTGCCCAACAGTTCAACCATAACAGTTGTTTAGACTGAAGGTCCTCTCCTCCTCTTCTACTATGCGGGTGCTATTTCCAAGATTATTACAATCCTGAGACACGTGTTTCCTCCATTCGTCGATCCTGTCCAAATCCTATGAATTTGCATTGCCAGCTTCTAATTGTGTTGTACAGCTTCTGTCCATGATGTCCTCTGTCATGTCCTTCACCAACTCGCAATAACTGTAATAAATTCCTTAGCAACCCCAAACGACTACTAGTACAGTCCCTTGACTTTCTATCCTTCCGACCCTGCTACAGCAGTCAGTCACATCTCGACTATCCCATTAGTTCATTTCTTTCCCCATTACACTTGACTTTGCCAAACTCTGTCGTGTCGTAGTTCAGCCACTCGTTGACTACCCGACCTCTTACATCACTCGTCATCTGTCGACCATTTCCTGTTGATCCTCTACTTCTCGCAACATCTATTGATCCTTTAGTCGGCTACACCCCGACTGCTTTCGCTCGACTTGTTGGCTTTGACAAGTCAACCTGCTCCCCGCAACAGTGGTCATCGGCACTCCCGCTAGTCGGCTCCCTTCAGTCGATTAACTTCAACTGATCTTCCTAGGTCCCGATGCTCCTGCATCATCTTTTTTTTGTTCTCATTTTTGTTTCAAGTCTTCTTCTCCTTCTTTTGTTGTCATTTCGTTAGATTTTCTTCCTTGATATAATTTCTAACCTTCGACTTTCTATTTTTTGGTTCTTCTCTTGTTTGTCCAATAGCATGCACATCTTCCATTTCTAGTTCACACTATATATAAAAAATGTCAAGCATTAACATATACATTGAAATTTATGTATCTATTAAATCCACACTAAAATTTATGCATCCATGAAATCTAAATTGAAATCTTTGCATCCATCGATTAACATCTACACTGAAAATTATGCAATGATAAAACACCATACACTAAAATCTATGCAAGTATAAAACTTACCTTACATGATAATGAGATTCAATATCCACATAACTTTTGGTTCTGTGCTATAAACCTTTATCCTTCTCATTTTTTTGTTGTCATTTCATTATATTTTCTTCCTTGATATGCTTTCTGATGTTCAACGTTTTTTTTTTTTGTTCTTCTCCTATTTGTCTGATAGCATCTTCCGCATGCACACCTTCCATTTCTAGTTCAGACTCTATATAAAAAATGTCAAGCATTAACATATAGACTAAAATTTATGCATATATGAAATCCATAGTAAAATTTATGCATCCATAAAATCTACACTGAAATCTATGCGTCCAACGATTAATAGCTACACTGAAAAATATGCAATGATAAAACACCATACACTGAAATCTATTCAGGTATAAAATTCACTTTACATGATAATGAAATTCAATATATTTAAAAAAAATAGGAGATGTGGGAGGATCGAACCTTGTACCTCATTCCCATTATCCCAACACCCTTACCACTATACCGCAGGTAGTTCTTATTATACATAGTAAAGAAGTTATATATTAACTTGAATAATATTACATTTGGTGAAAATGGGGGAAGGGTGGATCAATACGTTTTGACCCCATGGCATACTTATGATGACCACAATGTGTTACCAATGGGATACACCTTGTTTGGGAATTAAACGATTTAATATATTTATATGTTTGATTCGAGAGTTAAATTTAAATTTAAATTTAATATAAAAATTAAATATTAAAATAATTTAAAATATTTAATATTAATATAATTTAAAATTTAATATATTAAACAATTAATATTTATTACATTTAAAAATAGTTTAAAATTACTAAAAAAATTAAAATTTATTAAAATTAAAATTAACCAAATAGTTAAAAATGATTATAGTTTAAAATAATTAGAATTAATATTCAAAACCATTCACACCATTAATATCATATTCAAATTACCATTTAAAGCATGACCATTAAAACTATTATCTTTAAAAAGTGAGTATATTAAAAAAAATTTGCAATTATATTTTTAGAAAAACTAAATTCAAATTTAAAGCAGTACAATTAAAACTATTATTTTAAAAAGTGAGTATATTAAACAAAATTTATAATTATTTTTGTAGAAAAACTAAATTCAAATTTGGTATTCTATTTGGAAAAACATAATTAGTGTTCTATTTTTATAAAGAATCAAACTTCCAGAGAAAACGAAACGAAATGAAACTTGCTTCTATTTTTATTCACTTGGATCTAGGCTGGGATAATGTTAAAGCACTGCCATGAAAACTATTATTTTTAAAAAGTGGAATCAAACTTCCAGAGAAAACGAAATGAAATGAAACTTGCTTCTATTTTTATTCACTTGGATCTAGGCTGGGATACTGTTAAAGCACTGCCATTAAAACTATTATTTTTAAAAAGTGAGTATATTAAACAAAATTTAGAAATATATTTTTAGAAAACTAAATTCAAATTTATACTACTACAATTAAAACTATTATTTTAAAAAGTGAGTATACTAAACAAAATTTACAATTATTTTTGTAGAAAAACTAAAGTCAAATTCGGTATTCTATTTGGAAAAACATAATTAGTATTCGGTTTTACTTTAGAATATAGTAATTATATTTAGTAAACATATGCTTAGTTATGTTGACTACTATAAGGTGGATATTGGTTTATGTACTATATATGTACTATATTTGTGAATACAAGATTGATTGGATTCTGACCTTTTTCGCCTTTTTATTTAATATTTTATTGTTTTATTATATTTATTTCCTTTGAAGTGTTAGGGCCACTCTGGTAAGATCTAGTACTGATGGAAATTGTAGTGGCTCCACCGTAAGGATGAACCTGAGGATGGTAATTGTGGGGGTTCATATGACCAAATTAGTCGTCCATAAACCCAATGATACCATCAGTGGCATGGGACACTCTTGGTGTCTATTGTTCAAGATAACGATATTGAAGGACATATAGGAGGACTGTGTCAAGATACCCGGGCTGGATAGTCGTTCCTTAACCTAGACGATAACCCCTAAAGCTGGGATCACCAATCCTAGAAGATAAGATTTCTTGATGTAAATGTCTCACCTACAGCACGTATCACCTCCTAACCCTGGAAGATATGAGTGGCTGGAAACTTGAAGAGTTGCAGGATGGTGATCCATACCGGATAAGAGTTCTTGGGCTGATAAGCCTACCTCTCTAGCAAGTTGTTGGGATGATAATCGTCCTTACCAATCTAAATAGCATATACTACTACTACAATGCAGTATAGCTATTACCTTACCCGCTATACCAATTCTCCCTGAAGCTATCCTTCCTGGTAGTCAGAATCGGTTTTAAAATACTTTTACTTGTAGGGTTATAATACAAAAGCTTGAACTGCATATATATTCCCAAAACAGTGGTTATATTTTATAATACAATATAAAATATAAGGAAGGTTAGAAAAATAATAGTTAATTTTTTATATTACCATGTTAATTCTACTTGTTATCTAAATACTAGAGATAAAGGTCTTTATTCATTGGTTAAACAGCTTTTGACACAGTAAGTCCAAGATAGAACACTTATATGGAAGTCACAATGTGATTAGACATCAGGTAAACCACAAGAAGATTACAAAGATAGTGGATTACAATAACAATTGTCTTAGATTCAGATTTAATAAAGAAAGTGACAGAATCAACCAGTCTTAAGCTAGAATTGCAAGATGGTCCAGTGTTTAGGAATAAAAATAAAGGAAGCTTAACCTGGGAGTTGAAGCATAATATTTATTCTAAAGAAGGTCAAAATTTTATAACTATGTCAAATGAAAAGGAAGTAGTATTACCTTGTAAAGTACATTCCAAGCTGGGTAAGGTTCCAAAGTTCAGTTTTTTAAGTGGAATAATTGAAATACTTTAATCTCAATTCCAATGAGGATCATTATTATCCCACACATGTAAGCATATAAATGAGAGCATGGAGGGAGCTCCTATTATTTATCAGAAATAGTCAAGGTGGAAGCATTTGTTTAATAGCGAGAACCAATGGTAGTTGTTTATTTTCATCCAGCAAATTCTCGAGTAGTAAATCCAAAAGGAGCAGATCCAGTAGAAAATATATACAGAGTTTCAAAATAATTTTAAGCCACAAATTCAGTATCACCCTAAAGTAGAAAAAGCAGTAGCATTCCTTCCTATCCCAGAAACAAAGGCACCGATAGTCGATCTAGAACCCATTGACCACCACAAACAACAGAGCCAGCATCCGGGCCAACATACCCACTAGTAGTAGTCCTAACATCCATTTGCTTGGTTCCTTCTATGGGATCAACTTATTTATCAGCGGAAGCACCAGTTGATCTAGTCGAAAAAGCAGTCAATGAAGCATATGTAGATTTAGTAGATTAAGATCTTATTATAGCATGTTATAGATTTTGGTATATTCCCCTTGTTTCAATTGCACATCCCATGGTGTTTCATGTTTTTGCACACCCTACTACCATTATCCTTGCTTATGATATCGGGATTTCCTCTTTGGTTGCCTTATTTTATAAGATGCTACCCCTATCCGTGTAACTCTAAAAACAGTTCTAACAGAACCAGTTTATCTTACCTTGCACCGGAACCAGAAGCAGAGGGGCAAGCACAAAGGCGAGCAACACCACGTGCAGTAGTTTCATACACATCAGTATCCCTTACAATAGTTTAATAGCCCAATCGAGGTGTGGATACACCCATTATATATCCTCCAACAACATTCCTTACCTAACTATTATGTGGAACCAATACTTTCATGCGGTAACCAGTAGTACTCCATTTCTCTAATTATAATGCGGTAACAATGCTCTCACAACCTGACTTGAAAGTTCAAAACGACCTGGTCGATAATGTGATTCATGAAGAAACAATAAAATGAGATGTGCTCCTTTGCTCACCTTATATAGGATAGGGTTATATAATCTCTCTGGAAACTACCATTATCCCTTTATGGTGGAAATATATAAAGGAAACTAGAAAAATGGTGGACTCCACAGTCTGATTGTTCCTTCGTAGGGTGTAACGCCCCATTTTGACATTACTATGTGAACTACTATTATATGTTGTATTTGTTTAATTGTGAGACTTCGTTGGTTTGACGACACTATGGACATATTGTTCTATTCTTTTGTCGATATATATGTGCGTGTGTGATGTTATTATTATGATCAATAGTCATGTTTAGATATGTATCATATGTTAATTATGTCTCATATATGCAAATTATTGAATCATGGGCACGTGGATACCGTTGCACATATATGTTGAATAAATGAATGCTATGCCAGGTGCATGGCGAATAAATGAATTTATTGTTGTTATGTTATGATGAAATGTATGTGTACATGTTCAGGATTTATGCATGATATTATAGACTATATGTCAGAGACTAACTTATAGGTTAAAAGGCTAAGTAACAGTTAGATCCTACGAGGTGGAAGAGCCTCGGGGACGTGGACTCCGAAAGATAAATGGTATGCGAGTGATGCATTATTTAATTTTTCATGATTATTATTATGATGTATGGGTAGGGTAGGGTTTTAGGAAACTCAACCGCCTATAATGGTTATATGATGACAAACTGAGTACATGTGCAACATTGTTATTATGTCGGGTAGACATAGTCCCTTATTCCATTAGGGGGGTGGATGATTTACCTACCGTTTATCCCTGAAACCTAGAGTCATGGGAGGGTTGTGCTATGGAGTGCTCCTCAAGTTGTGTGATTATGACTGGTGGTTTCGTCCTGGGGAAGCTTGGTTGATGTAATCGACACTTCCGCTTACGGGTTCTAGCTGGAGCCGGTCATGGCTTGACACTTCAAGGTAGTCTAGCAGAGGAAATGATAGGATATGGAAGTTAGTTGTGATTTAGGTAGATTATGTACGTAGATAGGTTTAGCTTGAAGTCAGGATGAAAATAAGATCTAACTATGTGTGTGGAAAACCCTTGACTGATTATGTGTCGTAACTCAGTAATGTATGAATTGTTGCAACTTAATAAGATGCAGTTAGGTAAAGGACTGTACCTTGCAGACTATGTTAAACATGTGTCAGTGAACAATAATTTTAGTCATTATGATTGATGTGTGTGATTTATTACTGTTGGTGTACTTACACGAGTATGTAAGCAGTAGGTATGCTTACATAACTCGCCTACATATTTATAAATTGCATGAAATACTGTTGAATAATAATATAATTATTGTGGATTAATAATTAATTAGTGTTGATTAATAAATGACCTATGGTTAACCTAAGAAGTAACCAATGGAATTAATTAGTAATGCTTGATTGATTGTTAATAAATTTAATTAGTCAAGACTAAGGGTTAAAATGTTAAATTGTAATTATAACGTCGTTTCGGTTACTATTAATTAAATGATAATAAAGTCAATGAATGTTAATAAAGTTGGTTAATGATTAATTATTGTGGATTGATGTTAATAATTTAAAATAATGTTAATTATTGTTGACTAATATTCATTATGTGTTAATACTGATTAGTTAATGTTAATTGGGCTATTCTTATATTTAGTAATAGTTATTAATCAAGTTAAATGTAATTAAGAGAGTAATTTTGAATGGTAATAGTGCCATGAATGATTATTAAGTTAATTACAAATAATTAGGATTAATTAATTAATTAGGTTACAGTAATAAATAAGTATTGATTAGGGTAAATACTTTAAGGTTCAAATTATTGAATGTGGTGGAAGACATGTTACCTTATGCTATTATTTAACAAATTTTATAATTGTAATTGAGTTGATTAATTAAAATAAAGATTGAATATAAGTTAATTAGGAAAGATTGAGTCGTAAGGTCGAAGGTTGCTTAGAATTTACTACGGTTGATGCCACGTCCCCTCCCATCATACCAGTTAGATGGAGAGGATCATGATGCTAAATTGGGCATCTAGCCCCATGAACTTATTAAAATAAGCATTCACATAATATAAAAGACATATGGAAATGTATAATTATAAGAAAAACACAGCGAAAGTAATATCAATTACACATCCATCATACATTCAAGATATTCATCAAGTAAATAATTGTAAAGTTAACACAAGAGAATACTTATCTTATAGCAAAGTAGTCCCAAGCAACCAACTATGCATCTGCAATGTTCCACCCAACCATAGGCCAGTTGTGCTTATCAGCCTCTTGATACAACTGCCACCCCTAAGCTGGACATGATTTCGACAAGGAACCAGGGAATAACAGACTCGCACATAGCCAAGCATACACCAAGATGAGCCAAGCCAATCTACAATTGGGTTTATCAGGATGCTAGGAAATGGAAGGGAAGAATTGCTAAGCTAGTGAGCTCAAGCACAGAGCTCGGGGTACCTCTACAAGATCCATCTAGCTTGGCACCGACAATGCCTACACACCCCACTCAAGGAAGTATTCCCTTCACCAATGCATAGTCCCTCAGGCCATACCTTCCAATCTAGAGTGTCTAAGGTGTGCATAGAAGAGTATCCAGCCCTCTTGATCTTCTTGAGAGGTTATTTTCCCCACTAGGTTTATCAAGCCAATTCTGTCCACTACCACTCCAAATCTCTTGCTCACAGATTCAAACCAGAACAAAGATGCACATAACAGCAGAACCGCAATTATTGGGCATGATAAAAACGTTTTTATAGTGAGATGCCCAAGGATGGGGTTTCTACCAGCCCAGAAAAATGTGGGAAGACCCAAAAATGAAATGGTAATTGGGGATTCAACCCTGGAGAGCAAAAACTGCTATCAGAAAAACGCCCATGGATATTTTGGGGCAAAAACGACCTCCCTCACAGTCCCAAATCGTGGCCCTCCTCCCCTAGATGTTTTACAATGCAAAAACGAGCTCCCAGGCATGGAAAATGCAGGGAAAATGGTGAAAAACATGATGGGGAGAGCCCAGCTAGCTCAGACTGCGTGAGAGGGCAACGGCCATGGGTGAAAGATGGATTTTGGCACCATTTCGTGGGTGTTTTCTTGCCCCAGAAGAAAAAGTACATTTTTCCAGGTTGATGGCTTGCCCATGCCCGAAATTGGCTGCCATACCTCTTCATTCCCAAGGCATTAACTGCCTCAACCAATTTCTGGAAGAATTAAATGAGTCGGTGCATAACCCAAAATGGGTAGTTGGTGGTTTATGGGTCTTCTCATTGACACATGGATTAACACCATTGGATCAAGGGTTTGAATAATTTCCCTCCCTATTCCTTGTAGAATCATGCCCCCATCTCTTTGTTGCATTGCATAGGTAGTTGTGGGTTTTTCATTAAAATTCGTATTTACATGATGTCTTAATTTACATCATGCCTATCTAGCACAAGAACCATAGGCATCTATTTTTAATTGCTGATACATAAAACCCTAAATCAATGGTGGGGCCTTGGCCTTGAGCTCCTCACCATGATTAAATAACAATATTTACATCATTTACGATTTAAATGCGAAGGGGGTCAAAATGGGGACGTGACAATTGAAATGTGTAAAAATAAAACACATATGAACCAACCCATACATTTATTACAAAAAATATATATATAATATTTTAATGATTAATGAGAGTCAAAGGTTAAGGGCTTGTGGACTAACATGGGCATTGATGGATTTATGTTAGGGATCGGGTATTAATGGTAGAGGTAAAGATTCAGTAAGGGGAAGGATAAGGTCAAGAAGAAGAGGGGGAGAAGGGGATATTCACCTTAGGATGTTTTGTGGAATTGAGCAGAGACATAGGAAATTACAATGAGGAAGAAGGAGGAGTGGGGTTGGAGATTTTATGAACGGATTAAGCAGGTTGGCTTGTACTTGGTTTGGGATCGGGGGTCCAAAGGGTTACCTTTGGAGCTGGGTGGTGGGTGAGACCTCACCGGTTGGCAAGGTGGAATACTTGTCTGGTCGGTTGAGTTTCAAGGGCTTGGGAAGATTTTGGTTGCATGGATACAACAACACATACAACAAGCAAGGCAACGAAAGGGAGTAGCAACAAAGGGGGATATACTAGCTATTTACAGGTACTTATCCTACAGGTATAATGATCATTTATACCTTGTCATATTCTTAATTCTAGTTATGAAAACAATTCTTATATGTTGTTACACCTACACAAATAGAATTGGTTAGAAATAGATATAACAGTAAAAATATATATGTAGAAACCAGTAAATGTAAATTTGATATATTTTACAGGCATGGAAATGGAAATAAAACATAAGTTAGAAAATGAAAACTGAGACTTGAAACAATGTGAAAAGGAAGGAAACATCGATTTATTATTAAAAACTTAGGAAATTAGGACATGGGTCCTACATAGGGTTATAAAGGTACACGTGATATGAATAAAATATTAAAGGTACGTGTGATATGAATAAAATATTAAAGGTATGCATTATATTCTATTAATTTACTTTATAGAATTCCCTCATCCCGGATTGGGCTTCTTCACATGACTTGGATAGGTATAAGCTACTAGAATCCTCCCCCCTCTGTCGTCCCCATATAAGAATTTTGGATCTTCCTAGTTAATTTGGGTTCGTAGAAGTAGCATCTGCTGTGCCCCTTTATGCTGAGCTACTCCTCCCTCAATTCGGGGAAGGGACTTATTGGAAGACCAAAATTGTTCCTATACTATTATCTATAGGGACTTTTATATCCCCCAGTACGGGGAATGAAAATCCTTGTCCAACTCCATTTCTTCTTCTCTTGATCCATCCCTTTATGAGGCCCCATTGAAATACGGCTTATAGATTTCATTTCCTTACATCTTAGTGTTTTTATTATGAGTATCTAGTTCTTCAATTACTATACATTGCCCCATATCATCATTTATTGACAACACATGACATCCCATATAATCGGTCGCATATACTAGGAAGTTGTAGGGATGATTTGAATCACTACGAGTGTAAATAAAATTTGCCTCTCAATATAACCTTCTCATTTCTCTGCCAAATATAGGAACAATTCCATAAGTCATGTCCAACTGCAAGGTTATTCCTAACTTGTCTCCCAATGAATTTTCATAAACATGATGCCATTTTTGGTGCTTACCTTTTTATTGCTATTTTTGTCTCTGCTTCTAGGACCGGAAAAATAGCTAGTGCCTGTGTTTTCCTTTGCTTCTACGGGTATCTCGGAGCTTCTGTCTTTGATACCTTTACCCCTGCTTATGAATTGAGCTAGATTGATTGAATTGTATCAAGCTTGAGGTCATCGAGGAGATTATTATTTCTCTTTCTTGAACCTCTATAGCCTTCCAGTCTTCATGGAGTTCAACCGAAACCTGGCAAGCCTCCCTCCATTGGGTGCACAATCAGAAAGAACTAAGGAAGTGCTCTTGGGGAAAATCAAAGAGGAAAATAACTATAAGAAGGTCATTTATTTTATCAACCCATGTTCGTTCCCACCTTACATTCATTAGAGCATAGACAGAGGGGATGCTTTGTTATAAAATTGCCACACTCAATAATCTTTGCCTGATTTCTTTGCATGAAGCTCATTGCAGATAGCCCTAGTCATTTCCAAGAGGTAGGTCATTGACATTGTTCCTAGGTTCCTCTTTGAATGGCACTTCTATGAGCACCTAGTGATACTATATCTCTACGTTGAACTTTGCAAAATCTATAATCTATGCAATCAACAGAATCTTAAAATTAAAATGAAAGCCTTCAAGTTGTCTCCATTCTTTTAAAAAAAAGAAACTACCAGACTCCTTCCTTTATTCCTTCGCGAAGAAGTAAGGTAAATTCCATACCACTTACTTGTGTGTTTCTCCTTAGCTACAACAATGAATAAGCTATAGGTTTTTGAGGTTATTGTGTGTGGGATAATAACTGTATATAATGCAATCATTGCTTGTGTGAAACAACGGCTTCTATTTAAGTTACACAACCCATGGAGAGCTAGAGATGTAGAGATTTTATTAGTGTCAGAACTTATATGGGAGTATACAATCAAAGTAAAGGAAAAAGGTAGGGTACCAGAGTTAATTAGAGTTTCCACTTCGAAATAAATCGACTACTAAAGAGTAATATGTAGGTCCCCACAACAAACATATCTATAGGTCCCAGAGCTTAGGTCCCACTGAACTAGTAGGTAAAGTAGGGACTAAATTCTGTATATAGAGTTTGAAGCTGCTAAAAGAAAGAGTGTGTCCAGTTGGTCCCCCGTAACAGTCTAACATTAATATGTATGGGTAACTAAAGCAAGTTTGTAATGGAGCACCTAAAAATATATAGGAATGGCCTAGATCTTATGGTAGGAACTCAAGGTCTGTAAAGTTCAAAGTAAGTTAGTAATGATTTCTTGTCATCCTCTGGAGATAGTATAAATAATATAAAGAGTGAACCCATGCAGTGTAATTTCAACTCACGTAATAAGATCTTATTGTAATAATATCTGATCTGATGTTTCCTAGCCGCAAGTGATCTGATCCGAGCAAGTTGGACATGTATCTCGGATGCCTATTTCATGATCTGATATCTTCCATACTCTTTTGAAAACCATAATAGATAGGCCCATAGCTCGGAGGTCTTCTGAACCTTTTTCTATGTGGGAAATTGGATCTATGTGGTTTATTGTTGAATCATCTTTTACACTAGTTTCAAATTTGGTCACCCAAAGAAAAAATTTTGACCAAAAAAGGATCAAATCTTTTGATTTCATGCTATGGGTACTTCAATCCACATTAAATTAGACCAGGAAAACAAGAATCCAACCTATTGTAAGAAAACATGCTTCAAAATTCAATATTGTAATGGCGGGTTTTGGTGGGTTTTCATGACACTCAAAATTGGTCATCCAAATTATTTGGCATGGTTCAAAATTTAGTATTGCAATCGGAAATTTTCATATTACACTCAAAATTAGTCATCCAAATTATTTAGGTAGAACCGAACCATTATCATGAGCTATGCCATTAATTGTAATATCCCGAATTTTGACTGACTGTATTGATGCTATATATTAGACTTACGCCCCAACATATATGACTTATTTTGATATACTGGGTGTAAGCCCCAATGGACATGACTCATTTTCATTATAGATATACATATTTGGGCATGGACCCTGACTGACACAAGTTATTGCTATATATTGGGAAGAAAGCTCCAATGTATTGATTTATGTTTTATTATGAGATTGGGTACAAAACCCTAATATACTGAGATGATCTTTGTTACATACTGTGGAAAGTTATGATATACATGATTGACTTTTATGATGTGTTGAGCATGGACTCTAGAACACATGGATGACCTATGCACTGGCAATAAGCCCCAATGTACATAGAGGATCTCTCTATGTACTGGGCATAAGCCCCGATGTACATAGAGTGTTGGGAATAAGCCCT
The DNA here is from genome assembly GCA_027924585.1 of Larix kaempferi. Lineage (NCBI taxonomy): Eukaryota > Viridiplantae > Streptophyta > Pinopsida > Pinales > Pinaceae > Larix > Larix kaempferi. The sequence goes on from BSBM01001023.1 coordinate 5,046,919, forward strand.
AGAGCACTCCAAGCTTGATAATAAGTACCGGATCCGAGGTCATTTATATTTCTAGATGTGATTCACAAACACTTTCTAGTACTAGTGTTGAGCAGGATGCTCTGGAATTGCACTAGCATAACACCCATGTGAGAGTGTTGAGCCAAAGCTCTGAAGAGCACTCAAGGTTACTTGATCTTAAAAGTGTTGAGTCGAGAAGACTTTGAATAGCACTACTATTCGTCACAATTATTTAATTGGCTAGAGGAATAATTTCTATCTCTCATCAAGGACTGCAGAAACTACCATGTTAAATGAGGGAATCCAACATGCAAGAGGAACCTAGAGTTACCTAACCTAGTCAAACTATCGAAACCTACCAAAAGACCTAGTCCAAAGAATTGGACCTTGTATTAAATAATTATCAAAGATTTATTATGCTATTTAATTAATTAAATCAAAGAGTTATTATGATATTTAATTAATTAAATAATCAGATTGATTATTTATAAAATAAATCTCACTTATGTATAAATAGTATGCATAAAATTTATGCATAGGATATTTATTTATATTATTATTTTACTTAAAGAAAAGATTGTGATCTAACTTACAGATACATATAGTTGTAACAAAGTAAATAAATTATAAAAGTTCTTTTAAAATAAAGTCGTAAAGGAACAAGTTAAAAGTCTGAGATAAACTAAGAGTGAATAATTAGTTAAAATATCTTTTACATATATTATAATTCAAATTTAAAATAAGAAACTGAACTTACTATATTCCAAAAATTCACCTATATAAAGAAGGACCATTCCCAAACTGAGGGATCATCTTTTATTTCTATCATTCTCTTATGGTAAGAGAACATAATTGTCCTACAAAACTAAAGGAGCTTATTATTTCCAAGATTTGATCATCATCAGCAATCTGCCCTAGGTCCTCTACCCTTCCTATTGCATGTTGGAACTAGCTCGGGGGGATCCAGTTAGAACCAGGAACGGTTCTAAGGGTCATGGTTGGGAAGAACGTGGTAGTTCAAAATTTATTCGGTCCACTGTTATAGGTCAGCTAAAATATTTTGGTTCCATTAACAATTGTTTGAGTGTGCAAGTTCTTCAAAGGAAAGGAAAGCTACAGGAAACAGGTATGAAACCACATTTTATTTTGCAGCTAACTAATTAGGATTTAAATTTAAAATTACTGTACATCATCTTCGTTTCTGTAGTTATAATCTGATTTCCTTTTATGGAGCAAGGGATGAATGGAATGGTCTCCCAAGGTGAAACATTAAATTATCTTAGTCCATTTCTATGTTTCAGTTTAAAGAATTTATTCAATATTTAAACCTGTATTAAAATTGAGTGCAAAGATCTAGCAGAGCTAGCTATGCTAGCTTGTGCTAGATCTCTACGTAAACCAAGTTTACCTTTAAAAATCCTTCCTAGATTTCTTTTACAGAACTTATCTTATGCTGATTATTTTACACAGGATCACATTCAATTCTAAATAATCTTCGTATCATAATGCCTTAGACATTAGAAGTTTAGGGATGGTTTTTATAAGTATGCAAACTATCAAATTAATTATTTAGTATTTAAAACTGCAATGGGGATCTCCCAAGGATCCACGAAACCCCTTTTAAAAACGCAATTAAACCCAACATTAAATTTTTATTAAGAAAAAAGAACAAAAACTCAAACCATGCTGAAAAACATCCATTGCAAATATCTCGTAGGATCTCATACCTAAATTAAAATATCGACGTAGCATCAAAACATTCTTTCCATACATTTACATTCAAAAGGAATTAAATACCAGCGTGAATTTTTTCAGGGTTTCATTACTCTTCCCTTATCAAAAACCCAGTCATCACATGGGAAGACCCCATACGTTACAGTGTGGAAACCAAACGAAGGACCCAACCTTTCTTTAAATCTTTAAAACATTCATCCATTTAAAAATAAATCACAAAGGCATTCCATGACCTCACGAAATCCACATGAGTTTCATTTCTTTATAATTCTAGGAAGAGGTCACGTAAGGACCAAATGCATGCAATGACAGAGCTAACACTCTCAGCATCGTTTTACATAAAACATTAAAAGAGCTATCAATGCAATGGATTGAAATGCAGAGCCATTATGCTCTTAATAAAAAAGAAATGCCAAAACAATTACAGATCCATCAACGTTTCCCTTTTTATAAGCAACGAAGTATAAATTAAAGAAAAAATACATTCTATGTTCCAATTTAAGAATTATTTTCTCAAAGTCATGATTTTTACAACCATAGCTAACTAAAACCCTACGTATGAAAACCAACGAACAAAAGAGGCTAACAAAAACATTTAAACAAACGAAGCACGATTTCAAACAAAAGAAACATTTCATTTTAATCAGAGTCATGCTAGATAGATTTATGAATAAATTCCAATACCCAAAATATCTTACTAAACCCCAACGCTGAGAGTAAGAGCTTGCTAGGCTTTAAAAATATCCAGTGCCATTTCCCATTCAAACCATAGAAAAGAAACGTAACCCATATCTTTAAAATAAATTACAAGCAAAGGCCCAGTATGCCCTTAAGCCGATAAAATCCAAATGAAAACCCACAATCACCTTCATCTATGCTAAACTAAATCCAAGCAGGACCAAAGCTTCACCCAGAAAACTAAAAGCCTCAAGGATTTCTACATTACAAAGTTAAAAACTCAAAACTGTCGAACATTCAACCATTTTTCCTTTCCTGCGACAAGAATAGATTGAGCAATGAAGAGTCCTGGGCTTACCAGGTTTGCAGTAAGTGTATTCTTCTCTGCCATATGAACACCATCCCAAAACACAGAGACCATTTTTCTTACCTGCAAACCTTGCCAGTAAGAGTCATGGAAACCACAAGTTAAATACATAAACTAATACCACTTACATCGAAAGCATACTCACAACCATTGTTTTAAAGAGCAACTTACCTTATCTCTAATCCAAGTGTTCCCCACATCTACAGAGAGTACCTGTGAGTACGCTAACCATGAGCATAGCTCAAGTTAAAGCGTAGATCCCCATTGAACCTGAGCACAACACGAGGCTTCCATCCAAACTCCAAAAACACGAAACGATAAAACTGGTTGCTAGGGCCATAGAGTATAACCCTCATACAGTTGTCAAGCAAACATGTGAACTTCACATGGGTAGCATTCAATTCTACAAGAACCTCCACTAGCGCTGCAATGTTTTTACCTTTCTCTATAGTTAGGGTCAAGTTATTGACTCAAGCTTCCATTCTTTTAGTACATAGATTTTAATCTAAAGTTGCGTTTTTTCCATTTTGATTTAATAAGTTTAGGTTGTTTCTAGGTATAAAAGTTTAGGAAGTTAGTCTAGCGTCCTCATTTTACTACCCTCCAAAACAAGGTTCGATTGATGCTTTAGCAAACTTTTCTAAGTAAGCCCAGGGAAAAACATTACTCTCTTCTTACCTTTCAGTAGTCCCTCCAGTAACTCAACTACTCAAGTTAAACTGCAAAGTATTCTTACTCTCTTCATAAATTCCATCAATCCTAAACTAATAACATAAGGATTTCAACACTTTAGTGTTAGGATATTCCTATACTCCATCCTAGTCCCACTAGTATTTTGATCATTTACATTGTCAGTCATGCATGCACTTTTAGGGTTTGCATGCATCCCAGTCATCAGTCCAGCACCTAGACCTTAGTTAGCCAGCCCCTAGGAGCTTCTCACTATTCATTTTTAGCCCTCCAGTTGCTCAATGCACCCTTCTTCCTTGATTTTAGGGAGCAACTCGCCCTTCTTCACCTACCAGTCCAGTTGTCTTTAGTTTACACTCGATTACACTCAGTTACACTTAGTTACACTAAGTTACACTCAGTTACACCTACCAGAGTTAGTTTGACTGATGGTTGATAGTTACTTGAGCATTGCTGACTCCATTGATGATGATGAAGACTTCCAGGTGTGCTCCGATGATCATGAGGACACCTATTTGTGCTCTGATGACACTCTATTGATCTTATGATCACTCTAAGAGGCTAATTCGAATTTCCACCTTAGGCATTCGAATCCTCTCTACCATTGTACTATTTATTTTTCCATACTGTAATTAATTAATTAGTGTGTGTGAAGTATTATTGCTTCTATTTGAGTTCTACTGTACCATATTATTCTGTGGCTCATTATACTGTATTGTTCACTCTTCTTCTATTTTCTTGCTTAATCATAATTACTCTTGTGAGGTACACATCATCTCTTAGATCTGTTGTGAGGATTTTCACATGGTATCAGAGCATGTTGAGAGTATTGTTTATCTCCATTCTTGAGAGTTTTTTTGCAGGTTATTACCAAGATTTTGAGTGCGGCAGTTGCAGCAGTATTCTCTATTGCTTTTGTAGTTCTTCGATAGCTTCAATGTATCCAGAATTAGAAGAAATCACTCCTCTTTCTCTATTCAACTATGATGAATGGAAACAAAGAATAATAGCATATTTGAAGAGCCATGATCTCTTTGATTGTTATTTTGAAAGAGAGTTCGAATCCTCTGAAGAGAAGATTGACTGGTTGAATAAAGGTGACATGCACATTGGAAGAATGAAGCTTACTATGCCAGATTACATATTGCTCCCAATCATTATTGATATTGGGACTCCAAAAGAGTTATGGGCTCACCTGGATAAAATATTTTGGCAGAAAGAATGAAGGACTTGGTCCTAACCCATTCGAAAGCAAGCAAAGTGATGCATTCGCTCCTCTTGATGGTCTCTCATATCATGAACCAGTATCATCTCATATTGAAGTTGTTGACAAAGAACTTGCACATTCTCCACTCATGCTCAAACTTTCTTTTCTTTCTGTGCCAGCTCACACTCTAGATATTGCAGAAGGTCCTAAATCCTGTCTTGCACCAGAGTCTATTGGTTTGCATCATGATCACATGATTATTTCGGAGGTCAAAACATATATTGAAGGTAATGCATTCGCTCCTCTCCAGCTATATCCTCTTTTATACTACTATATGATCATAATTCCATGCTTTCAGAAGGTCATTGAAGAATATGGCAATTTCCATTCGCTTGGGAAGATTTCTCATGCATCTCATGGTTTTGATCTCACCCCTGCTGGTTCAAAGGAGATCTCAAGAAACTGTTTTGAAAGTCTTAAATCTGATTTTGATTTCAAGAAAACATGTAATAGTTCTTTTTGGCATAATCTCACCCATGGTGGTTCGAAGGAGAAGACAAAAGACTATATGCACTTTCATAGACTTGATCCTACCTCAGCTGATTCAAATCACAGGTTCAAGGATCATTCTCATACTGTTGGATTTGTTCTCATCACATTCGAATTGAAGAGAAAGTACAAACACATGTTTTTTAAGCATGATCCACTTATTCCCAAGAAGAAGATACCTCAAGACATATGACCAAGCAACATACCTGCTTGAGTTTGGAGCATTTATTTTTGTGTGTGCCTTACACTCTGTTTTTTGAGGAGGGGGTATGTTTCCCATGAAATTTTCCCACTTCCTTGGTTTATTGATTGTTATTATTCATTGTATTGGGTGACCTTTGGTCTTAGTTACCAGGGCCCAGGATGGATTGAGGGGGGGTGTTAGGATATTCCTATAGTCCATCCTAGTCCCACCAGTATTTTGATCATTTACATTGTCAGTCATGCATGCACTTTTAGGGTTTGCATGCATTCTAGGGTTTGCATGCATTTTGCATGCATCCCAGTCATTAGTCCAACACCTAGCCCTCAGTTAGCCTGCCCCCAAAAGATTCTCACTATTTAGTTTTAGCCCTCCAGTTGCTTAATGTGCCCTTCTTCCTTGATTTTAGGGAGCAACTCGCCCTTCTTCACCTACCAATCCAGTTGTCTTTAGTTTACACTCATTTACACTTAGTTACACTCAGTTACACTCAGTTACAGTCAGTTACACTCAATTACACTCAGTTACACTTAGCTACACTGAGTTACACTCAGTTACACCTATCAAAGTTAGTTTGACTGATGGTTGATAGTTACTTGAGCATTGATGTGTGATGCACCTGCAATAATTAATTAATAAAAATATGCGAAATAGCAAAAATGATAGAACTCAGAATCACTTTTATATTGATCACAGGCCACTTCGAGGGGGCAACCTCCTATGCGCAAGCTCAATACAAATAACTTCACGGTGCCTTCATAGGTCTGAACACACACTTATATACTAAGTCTAGACACCAATACTATGGGTCAAAACCATGGATCAACAATACTATGGGCGACTTACAAAGCATATGCGCCAACAACAATAACATAAACTATTGATCAACAAATACTACGGGACGACTTACAAAGCATATGCGTCCAACAACAATATACTAACAAAGTAAAGACATGGGTTCCTAACATGATGACTCCACTGATGATGATGAAGACTTCTAGTTGTGCTCCGATGATCATGAGGACACCTAGTTGTGCTCTGATGACACTCTATTGATCTTATGATCACTCTGAGAGGCTAATTCGAATTGCCACCTTAGGTATTCGAATCCTCTCTACCATTGTACTATTTATTTCTCCATACTGTGATTAATTAATTAGTGTGTGTGAAGTATTATTGCTTCTATCTGAGTTCTACTATACCATATTATTTTGTTTCTCATTATACTGTATTGTTCACTCTTCTTCTATTTTCCTACTTAATCATAATTACTCTTGTGAGGTACACATCATCTCTTAGATCTGTTGTGAGGATTTTCACATTTAGAAATTCAAAGCATACATACATTTAACTATAAGAAAGATGCAGTCATAAAGACCATTAATTTTTATACAAGTACTAACAGATCGATCAGACTAAGATGCTAATCATTTGTATACTATGCCATTACATCGCTTCCGCAGAAACATGAAATAGAATATGATCACATCCAATTAAATTAGACAGTGAATCATAAACCAATTTTCATAAGCCATGTTTTCTCATTGTGTCGATGAGACTTATACTATTTCACAGTGCTGAAGTTAATATGTTAAATATTTACTTGAATAGACGACGTTAGCTGTACAAGAAAAAATTTAAATTTTTGCTAATTTAGGGACATTACAAGTTGTATCAGAGACCAGCTAGAATACTAAGTGACCTATTGAGCTCATTATAGAAAAAATCCGCTGCAGATTCATATACTTGGAAACATGTACTTATAAATTTCTTCATATAAACTAATAGATTTATGTTCTTACAAATTGACGAAACATTGTAGGTACAATTACAGCCTGAATGATGAATACAGAAAAAGACAGCAGTATACATGGAAACTTTAACTCCCCACCACGAGCGCAAGAGATCGTGGTGGAATTGAACTCAGATCTAGTGAAATAAATACAGAAGTTACAAACTGAGTTGTAGAGCTTCAGAAATGATAATATGCAGGAAAGATGGGAACAACAAGCCATAAATGAAGCTCTACTTTAGAGCTTGACCGGGGCAAAATCTAATGGACAGTCCATCCACTCATCCAACATATCCAAGGAAAACAACTATCACACAAAAAGATCCATCAGTCCTAAAGAGGATGAGTATGAAGAACACATACCTGAATTCATGGAAGAGGATTGTAAGAGATCTTCCAATGATGTTGGTTCACCTTTCCCTTGCAAGAGAAGGAGGAATAATGATGAGATTTTGCAAGGAGAGTTTTGGAAAATAAAATCCCCAACTTATGATGGAGAGGTAAATACCGAGGAGAAAGCTGAGGAGTGGCTATTAGGAATGAACAAGTATTTTAAATTCCACAACTATTCCAGCGAAATGCAAGCACGGCTGACCATTTACAACTTAAATGGTAAAGCAACCAGATGGTGCAGAGACTTGAAACATACAAAAGGACATGAAGTGAGAGATATCAGATGGAGTGCTTTCAACAAATTGTTTCAAGACTGTTAGGAACCCATGTCAACCCTTATATTTACTTTGTTAGTATATTGTTGTTGGATGCATATGCTTTGTAAGTCATCCCGTATTATTTGCTGATACATAGTTTGTCTTATTGTTGTTGGATGCATATTCTTTGTAAGTCATCCCATAGTAATTGTTGATCCATAGTTTGTATTGGCCCATGGTTTGTATTGACACATGGTATTGGCGCCTAGACTTAGTATATAAGTTTGTGTTGAGACCAATGAATGTACCGTGAAGTTATTGGTATTGAGCTTGCTCAAAGGAGGTTTCCCCCTCGAAGTAGCCTCTGATCAATAAAAGTGATTCTGAGTTCTATTATTTCTACTATCTCGTGTATATTCATTAATTAATTGTTGCAGGTTCTTCACATCTAGTATTAGAGCACTTTCTTGGGCTCACTGGGTGAAATTTCTTCCAATTTTTTTTTTCGCATCTGTTGCAGCTTTAGATATGGGAGTAATCCCTATCTACTTAACTATGGGAAGTACTTGGGAATAATCCCCAAAAATCATTGTGAGGAGTACCACAAGAACCCCAAAGTAGCTGGCCCATTGAGAGGACCTACCAGTGAAAAGGGCAACGACCCCTACCTGATTGACTAGTTCCCACCTGTGAGGTAAACCAAGAGTTGTGATTTGTGGCAAAGAGGTTATCAATTTTACTTGAGCTGTGGAGTGATGGGTACTGCCCCAATATGCAAGCCATCAGACAACATTGGTGGTTGAGTGAATCCCCTGAACCGATAGGAAGCCGAACATACCTGGGATCCATATCTATTTTCAGCTGAACTGTTGCTGATCACTTCTGCGCCATTGCAGATCCATCTGTTTCTGATCACTTCCGCACCATTGCAGATTCATTCTGAAATCCAGTTCAGATCCATTTTAAAATTCATTTCAGATCCATCTGTTTCTGATCCATTGTGAGCCGTTCCAGATCCCACCATCGAAAGCCATTTCAGATCCATTCTGGAATTATTTCTTTTTTTTCGCCATATCTCCCTTGTTTTAACTTTCATTTCCCTGAAACTTCACTGAAACCCATGCAATCCCATTCTTCAAATTTCATTCCTGAGGACCCTATCCCAAATTCCACTTCCTAAAGCTAGAAATCCCACATTTGTCTATTTTTAGGGTTTTCCATAACTTCTTCAATTTTCACCCACTCGCCTCCAAATTTTGCCATCGTGTTCATTCCCTATTTCTGCTTCTTTGTCCCTCTTTGACAAACTGCTTCTGAAATCCCCATTTTGTGCTTCCCTGTCCATCAAAGAGTGTCCAAAACCTAGTCAAACAGAGGTTTCAACCGACCTCATGGACGGCCAAATGTGCCCGTATAGCATGCCAATAAACCAGCTTTTAATAAAGAAGCAAAGGCTGCCCCACCAACCATCACTTGCTGGAAATGCCAAGGATCCCACTATTTTTGAGATTGTCCCAACAAGACAGATGGAGTTTTACACAACATACAAGAAAACACAACAGTAGGGGACATGGCAAGAATACCAAGGATTTATGGCACACTTGATGACCAACAAGCAGACCACCAGGCCACTATGGTTGATATTGAGGGTAAGATCTCCAACACAGCTATTTCAGTTTTGATAGATCCCGGTGCATGCCGAAGCTATGTCTCCCCTAAGATAGTCGATACTTATAAGTTAAACTGAGAGAGTCACGAGAAACCTTGGCTAGTACAACTAGCCACGGGTACCAAATGGAAGGTATCCAAACTAGTTAGAACTTGTGAGGTAGATTTGAATGGTTTCCCAACTAGGGTGGATCTGAAAAACTTAACAGTAGGCTATTGCGATGCACTTATAGGCATGGATTGGTTGAAAGAACATCATGCCCTACTTGACTGCTTGAACAAGTCAATATTATGCACGGATAACCAAGGGAATCAAAGAAAGATTCAAGGTATATGTAAGAAAGTTTCTGTAACATAGATATCTTCCTTACAAGAAAACAATTGTGTAAGAAAGGATTGTAAACTCTTCACAGTCAACATTCAAACTATAGAAGCTGATAGGGAACAAAAGATCAAAGAATTCCCAGTCCTTGTAGAATTCAAGGATGTATTTCCCGATGAAATACCACGGTTACCACCCAAACGAGTCTTAGACTTTTCTATAGAATTGACACCTGCGTCTATACTAGTTTCTAAAGCCCCTCACCGCATGAGTCCACCAGAATTAGTGGAGCTCAAGCTTCAGTTACAAGAGTTGATCGAGAAAGGATACATCTGACCAAGTGTGTCCCCTTGGGGAGCACCAATACTCTTTGTTAAGAAGAACGATGGGACGATGCGGATGTGCATCGATTACTGTCAACTCAACAAGTTGACCATCAAGAACCGTTACCAGCCACTCCCTAGAATTGATGACTTATTGACAAATGTAGAGGACCAAAGATATTCTCAAAGATCGACCTACAATCTGGATATCACCAAGTAAGAATTCGTGACGAAGACATCAATAAAACCGCCTTTGGTACCCATACGGTCATTATGAGTTTGTGGTGATGCCTTTCGGTTTGACGAATGCACATGAAAACTTTATGTGCATGATGAACAACATCTTTAGGAAATACCTAGACAAGTTCATTCTAGTCTTCATTGATGACATTTTGATCTACTCCAAAAGTGAAGAAGAACATGAAGAACATCTCTGGATAGTGTTATGAGTACTACAAGAACACCAACTGTACATTAAGTTTAGCAAGTGTGATTTCTACAAACACCAGATACAACACCTAGGTCACATCATTTCTGAGAAGGAGATAGAAGTCGACCCTGAAAAGATTAAAGCCATAGAGGAATGGTCTACACCCACTTGCCTGACCAACATAAGATCATTCTTAGGGTTAGTCGGATACTACCGAAAGTTCATTGAGAACTTTTTGTGCATTGCTTGTCCTATGACTGCCTTGCTAAAAAAGGAAAACAAGTTCCTTTGGATGACCAAGTGCGAGGAAAGTTTTCAATGTTAAAGCAAATTTTGATGAGCGCACGTATTTTATGGATAGCCAATCCCCATGGAGACTTCATTGTTTGCACAGATGCAAGCAAAGAAGGACTCAGTGGAGTCCTTATGAAGAATGACTTCGTCATCTACTATGAGTCAAGAAAGTTGAAGGAACATGAACAAAACTACCCCACACATGATCTTGAACTAGCTGCAATTATCCACGCCTTGAAGATGTGGAGGCATTGCCTTATGGGAAATAAGTTCCTACTCAATACGGACAACATGAGTTTGAAGTACTTATTTGACCAACCTAACCTAAATGCTAGGAAAGCGAGGTGGCTAGCCTTCTTTAGTGAGTACCACTTTGAGCTAAAGCACATAAAATGAAAGGAGAACAAGATTGCCAATGCTTTAAGTCGACGGGATCATATGTTATATGAGGTGACAGTAAGTCAAACTGACTCAAATTTGTATGACAGGATTAGAATGACATGTAGGAATGACCAATTCTATGTCGAGATCCTTAAAAATATCCAAGAGGAAAGGTTATTCGAAGAACAAAAATAATATAAAATAGACGAGTTAGGACTACTATGGTTGAAAGAGAGACTTGATGTTCCAGAGAACGGAGATATTAGATCTCACATCCTCATAGAGTTCCATCAGAAACCCTATTCAAGGCATCTAGGATATCAAAAGATGTTATCAGCAGTAGAGAAACACTTATTTTGGCCTAAGTTGAAATCCTATATAGATTTTTTCATCGCTAAGTTTTAGGAGTGCCAATTGGTTAAAGCGGAACACCAGCACCCTTCATGATTACTGGAACCATTACCCATTCTAGAGTGGAAGTGGGAGGTCATCAGTATGGATTTAATTATGGGTTTATCCAAGAGTAAGAGATAGAATGAATTCATCTTTTTAGTAGTAGACAAGTTATCAAAAGCAGCACACTTTATACCAGTGAAGTCTACTTACAAAGAGGTCCACATCGCAGACATCTTCCTAAAATAAATCTTCCGATTGCATGGCATACCCAAGGAAATCATTTTAGATTGAGACACAAAGTTCAACATTAACTTTTGGACGTCATTTTTCTCCAGTTTGGAGACACAACTTCAGTTTAGTACCGTGTACCATCCACAAACCGATGGACAAACAGAATAGGTGAACCAAATCCTTTAGGATATGTTTAGGATGTATGCTATGAATAACCCCATGAAATGGGAGGATTATCTGCACCTCATAGGTTTTTCTTACAACAACGGATACTGGACCTCATCAGAGGTACTCTATGGAAGAACATGTAGGACACCAGTGAGATTGGATAGTTCGGTAGACAGACTTATGTTGGGTCCCGACTTACTAAAGGACTTGGAGCAGCTAGTCACCAAAATACAACAAAACATAAAAGAGGCACAAGACCTCCAGAACACTTATGTAGATAAGAAGAGGAAATACAAAGATACCAAGTCGGTGAACATGTCTTCTTAAAAGTGAAGGCAAAGAGAATCTCTTTGAGCTTAGGGCGGTGCAGAAAGTTAGCCCCCAGATTTTGTGGACTGTTGGTGTCTGCTTTTGTCATCATTTTTGAACATCAATTACATTATGATTGGAATCACTTTCACCATTTTTTATGTAATAAGTCATTCTGCTTGTGATTCAGACCGTCAAATAGATCAGGTATGCATATATTCCCACATCACATGAATTTTGGGTAAAATCGTCATTTTGTGATTTATTGATGTTTAATTAATACTTCTTGGCTTGCTTGGAAAATATGTTTCATTTTATAGGTTTTGGCTCTCAAACAAACCTTCACTCAGATGTGTATCTACATTGTAAACGATTAGCCGTATTCATCCCACCGTTCAGACTCGCATTCAACCCACATGATCGTTAGTTGATTTATTCTCGGGCTGTTGGGAAGTAAACCGTCATATGGGTTTTGTTTGGAATGTGGCCCCTATGGTGCTTGAGCTGGTGTTCTAGAAGATTACCTCTCCTGCACCCTCAAGCTCGACATCACATTTCTCTGCCACGTCAAAGGAATATCGACGTCTCAATGATTGCGTGAAGGAAACCGATTCCGTGGATCCCGATGGATGCTCTGTGCACTGTCATAACTATTATGAGGCCGTTCCCTGGCTTATGTGTTGTCACAAACTATTAATCAAAGCCATTTTGTGGCATTAATATTGCCTATTATTAGAGCAGTTGACCACTAAAGGGTCGACTTGCTCCTCCAAATGTACTACTGTATATATAGACATCCTCGTAACAAAGACAAGTTAGTCAAGTCAGTCAGTCAGTCAGTCTTTTTTATCTTTAGACTTGTTAATATTTTCCAGCTACAAATGGATACAGAAACACTGTAACTCTATTTTTATTTAATACATGTCTGTTCTAGTTTTATAAAAAATTATCAGCATGCATGGTGATCGAGTGATTAAGGCTCATCCTTTGTTTGCTGAGAAGGGCCCCTCAACAATCAGTGGTCTTCCGTCTATATATATAATTTGTCTTTCTCTTCTTTAGATAAGTTGTGTTACTCATTCAAATTCTATATTCATCTTATATATGATGCTTTTATTTCATAACATATATGTTGTTTTGTTGTGATACATAAAGGATAACATATATGTTGTTTTGTTGTTGTTGTTCATATTAATAATATTTCCAGAATATAATTGATGACTAGTCATGTTTAGTCCATTTAGTTTGCTTAAATAGTTTAGTTCATATAGTTTGCTTAAATAGTTTATTCCATTTAGTTTGCTTAGTTTGCTTCAATAGTTTAGATTGCTTAGTTGCTTAGAGTTTAGTTAGTTTAACCTTCTAAGTTCACTTATAATTGATGTTAAGTTCAATAGTTTCTTTCCTGTAACAGAAGACTAGATTTAGTTACATTGCAGTCTCGTTTTAGGATGAAATAGAAATAGCTAGCTTCCTAAATTTTGATTAACATAGATGGCTTTTTCTTATTCTAGCTCTTCAATAGCTTACTCGTTGCTTTCCCTGCACTATAGGATCACATGCTTCAGCCAGCTCGTAGTTATCATCCAATCTTCTCTTTCCTTCGCTTAAATCATTTTCTTCTATCTGGATTGACATTCACAATGTCATTCGGAAAGCTATCCGACTCGTCATTCGAACCTCAACACTTTTTGCATTGTTTTCATGCTTATTTTTTAATCCAGTTTCTTAGGCTTTTAATTGTAATATTTCCTGCTTTTAATTAACAATTTTTGGTATAATAAAGATCTTGTTTTACATTTAATATGGTTTTAACTAAATTTCATCTCCATTCTTAGCTTTCATTCTATTTTCCCTTACTTTGCTTCAGTTGTTTTACAGGTTACATCTGAATACTTTCATGTTACAGAATTTATCAGTTTCATTCTTAGGATTGTTTATTATGTGTTCTCAAGATTTCTTTTCGATTAAGAGTTAATAATTTCATTCTCCAAGTATCTTAGTTCTGATTATTTCCTTGCTAAATCACAAGATCCGTTTCCCATTCACACAAATAATGAGGATGTTCATAATAAAGAATTTGGTTCAGACATAAATATCTTTATCAAGTTTTCTACTTGCTTCCTAATCAAATTCAATCTTAGTAAATGTCTTTATTAAGCTTTTGCTTATTTCTAAGTTACATTAGTCTTACATCATTTTGCTTATAGATAGGAAATAGATCACAATGTTTAAAGTTAATTGTAGTTGGATAACATTTAGTTTACATTTGTTTGTAGAGGTTAAATTAGACTTGCTTCCCTTTTGTTTCTTTGGTACATTTGAAAGTCATTTTGACACTCTTCGTCATAATCCCCAAGGAGAATGGAATTAGGTAGTTTAGTGTAATCTTGAATATTAATGCATGAATCATTGTTGAATTTATTAAGTAGTTTGTAGTCTTATTTTGAGTTAACATAGTTCCTTTTTTTCATAATTAATTGTCATAAATAGGTTTTTCAAATTTATTTACAGTTATTTATAATTTCTAGATTAGAGCTTTTTATCAGTAGTTTTCAATTTCATCAAAGTAGCCTTGTTTTAGTTTTGCTTTCTAGAGTAATTCTTATATCTTTCAGTCATCATCGATAAAATAGAGTAGTGTAGCTTTCTACTATTTTCATCGGTTAATTTAATTAGGTTTGATTAGTTCCTTCGTTGTCTCTCTGAAGTTTGACTCGGTTTTTCATTTTGAAAGGTCTGACAAGCCGAAATTTAGGTGCCATTCTACCTCAGCATATATTGTGCCTCAACTCTAAGATTACCAACCCTGGTCGATAATTAAATATTAGGTGATTCTTTGAGATAGCTCACACACCCAACATTTTGGCGCCGTTTCCCAGGAGTTGTAGATAGATAGGTAGAATTTAGTTATAGATAGGTAGAACATTCTCTTAAAAACTTAGGGATAGATTTGAATTCTCCTCTTTTGAAATTTAGAAATAGGCTAGTGGCGGGTGAGCGGTAAGATGAGAGGTAAGAACCTACGCATCTATTATAACAGGCATCCCCAAAACCCAGCACTAGTAGTGATGAAGTTAGAATTTATTTCAATTATAGTTTGCTTTTCATGAATAAGTTTAGAGACTTGCAAGGTAGATTTATTATAACTGAAATTTCTACTAAAACCCATACTAAAATTCCTACTAACCTATATGGGGTGCATGCCACCCCAATCTCTAACTCAGTAGAAAGGTATTGGAAGACACCTAAAGGGGATATTCCTACTTGGAAAGAAAAGGAAATCCTTTTTGGAATCATTTGGGGGAAATCATAGGGACATTAGAACATTCCGTTGATAAAAATATTCCATTAGAAGAACCTCAAGCTCATACTAAGACTAAAATAAGACAAGAGGAAACTTAAAAGGATAAAATTCCAGGACCTCTCAGCCGTCCATTAATCCAACAAAACTAAAGACATTACTTTTTCAATATTAGGTGGTCCAAACTTAGTACTCTTTGGCAATCAAATCTTCATGGGTGATAAAAATGAAGATCATGTCTGACAAGATGAAGGGTAGGTTAGAACTGAAGGAACCCTCAGGTTCCCTATTCTACACACTACACAAGGTGTAACTATGAAAAACATCCCTCCCTCCTCACTACCGACCTTCTATGGGAAAAGTAGTGAGGATCTAGATACATTATTATTTGAGGATGATATTTTGTGTAGGATTTATAATTACCTACAAGATGGCCAAAAGCTAAAACTATTTCCTTCCACATTGAAAGAATTTTCTCTTCAATGGTTTATGGGATTAGGAGGATCTAGTATCAAAACTTGGGAAGATATGAAGAATGCATTTCTACAGAAATATCAGGATTACTATAAACCTAAGGACTTTCGCAATGATATTTTCAAAATTCAACAAATTGAAGATGAGAGCCTAGAGGACTATCTCAAAAGATTTAACTATATGTTAAAAAAACCTAAATATAGTGATCTTTGGGAAGATGCATTAAGAACACTCTTCCTTGAGGGAATCTTAGAAGAACTCTTAGAAAACCTTAATATCATGGCAATAGGAGATATTTTTTATAAGTCTTTTGCATGGATTTGTGAACTATGTAGGAATTACTCTAGGAGCAGACGAACACACTCCCGAGAATTTTATACCAGGGACCTAAAAGGAAACACATCTGGTCCTGGGGGAGTTACAAGGGTAGAGTTGGGAAACCTATTAGAAAATTTTAAAATAGATATCCTGGAAGCAGTGAGTTCTCAACTAGATGCACTACAAGCTAAAAAGAGGCAAGATGAAGAGTGTGCAAAAACGAGTGTTTTCTATCCCAGGTGTAGAAGTAAACATCCTCAACAAGATGATCCCCTGAATAATGTTTCAATTTGTCACCTTTGTATAGAAGAACACCCAACTGATGACTTCCCATCACTGCCTGGGTTGGAAGCTACATAAAAGAGTGAAAATTTGGTGAAACATCTAGGAGGCCTTGGCAACCTAGAGATCAACCATCATATCAATATTCATCATCACAATTTCAACCCTATAACCATCCTTATCAACCTTCTCAGTGGAACCCTTCAGGTTGGTAGAATTGGCCACCTCAGTACCCTCCTCAGAATGATCAACAGTAGCAAGGGCCACATGGGTGGAGAGGACAAGCTTATGCTCAAACACCTTCTCTTATGCCTAACTATACTTACCCACCTAATATTCATCAACTCTTGCCTAGATTTGTACCTCCTTCACTACTCCATATCCCTAATCAACCTCACTATTTCTAGAAAATCAATCCTCTAAGAATCAGAATATTACTTGCGCAACCGATACCAAATCTTAACAATAAACCAACCCAAGCTTTTAATAGCATTGGGTTCTTACCTCTTCCATCAAATGCCATTTCGACCACACCAATACATGAGATTGAACGGTGGTCTAGAAGAGTTATGCAAGATCATTCGAAGTCCTCAGTTGTTATCTGAGAAGAGAATGAAGAAGTTAAAACAATTGATGATTCTCAAATCCCCTTTGTTGTAAATGGACATAGACCTAGACTTTATCATCAATCGATATCTAAACCATATTTTGTGCAAAATTCCTTACAACAAAAGATGGAGCTAGTCGAAGAGGAAGTCACTCCTCCTTCCCCTGATTCTCAAATTATTTAGGGTTATCTTCATTTGTATATATGTAAATACATTTTTTATTTTTTTTCAATAATGAAGAGTCATTTCTAACAACTGATTGCATTTTTACAGGAAATTTATTCTTATGATTTGCTTAAGAAATTTTATTATTTAAAACAAGAAGACTCTTCTCCTTTCCTAAAATTTTGAAAATTTTGCATAACTTTCTTTATATATATGTTGTTGTTTTGAATAAGTTTGAATCATCTAACTAGTAGTTTTGCAGTTGATTGTTAGATTTTAAGCATTAATTCAAAATGCTATAGGATCTTCACTGAGAGAATAACATGTATAGTATATCAATGCATAACAATCATATCAAGCATGTCAAGCATCACAAGAATCAAAAGCATGAGACAATGGACACGTATAATTTTCTGTGGGGAAAACCTTAAGGTGAAAAACCCCACAACTTCCTTAGAGATAGATAGATCAATGCCTCAACCAAAGTGCAACCAAATACAATAGATAGTCTCCTACTATGTAGCTTGATCCTCCTCCTTCAATGTGCGCCACTTTCCGAGTGACAAAAGAGTGAGTTCTGAGATGATCAAAATGGAGAATCCTAACTCTCTATTTATACTTGTCCATACCTGCCTAATTACTTATGGGGCTGACTTGTCTAACTCAGCCTAATAACCCTAGTTACTGTTAAATTTTCTGAATTTACTTCAATCTGATCTAGGATCTTAACTGAGAGAACAACATGTACAACATATCTACAGCATATCAATCATGGAGACAATAATGCAAGCACACAAGAGACACAAAGATTTACTTGGGGAAAACCATAAAGGTGAAAAACCCCAATAACTTCCTCAGAGAGAGATAGAGCAATGATACAACCAACCAAGAGAGATAGCCATAACCTAGCAGTAGATCCTCCTCCTCCATAAGTGCACCACTCCTCCTTGAGTGCATGTGTGAGAAGTGAGTGAGCAAATAGAGTGCCTCCCGCACTCTATTTATACTTGACTTGACTTGCCTTTTTACCTAACTCATGTAGGCTCGAACTTAACCACATAATATAATGCTGACTGGGCCGACCCCCAATAGGGTGGTCTAATAACCCTTTGACCCATATGGCCGACCCCCAATAGGGTGGTCTAATAACCCTTTGACCCACATGACTTATACATGGCCGACCCCAACAAGGTGGTCTAATAACCCATCAAATATAAGTTATGACACTTACAATATAAATGACGACACTTCCTTATAGAGGAATAAAACCATCTCTATAGGAATACAATATACATATATGCGAAATACATTCTGAAGTTACATATACATCAACACTCCCTCTTAACTAGGAAGGTATTTCTCAGCACAGTTCTTCTAGCACAAGTCATCTTCTCTGAATCATCGTCACTGGATAATCGTCATCGAGTCATCATCATCATCACTGCTGCTGCTATCTCAATCAATCTCTGAATCTACTCGTCATAGGAAGTTCTACAGAGCCAGTCCTTTTTCATACTGGATGTAGGCCCACCACCTGCAGGTCTTCATCATCACTGGCCATACTGTGGAATCCTCAGGACGTATTACGTGCGTCACAAAACCTGGCTGCAGCATCCCAGGCTATTATGAGCACACAGCTCTACCTGTAGGATCTCCCAAGAGCACATTACATGTGACCCATCACAAAACCTCGCTGAAGCATCCCAGGCTGTTACGAGCACGCGGCTCTACCTGTCGGATCTCCCAGGAGCACATTACATGTGATCTCACCACAAAACCTGGCTGAAGCATCCGAGGCCTTTTTCATCCTGTCCAGATCTCCCAGGAGCAAATTACATGTGGTCATGGAAAAACCTAGCTGAAGCATCTGAGGCCTTTTTCATCCTGTCCAGATCTCCCAGGAGCAAATTACATGCCATAGGACAAAACCTCGCAAGAGCATCTGCCAGATATCCCAGGGCACCAAATTACATGCCATAGGCAAAACCTCGAAAGACTATCTGCAGATCTCCCAGGGCACAAATTACATGTCCTCCCAAGCAAAACCTCGCAAGAGAATTTGCCAGATGTCCCAGGGCACCGAATTACATGCCATAGGCAAAACCTCGAAAGACCATCTGCAAATATCCCAGGGCACAAATTACATGCTTTCCTGCACAACCTGATCCACGGCCACAAAGTATCATCTGATACTCATCATCATCATTGCAACATCCTGCTGCATATCATCTGGAGAAGCTCGTCATCCACGATCATCCTGATCATACAATGCATCCATCTAATGCACACATAGATACATGATCCACACAATGTATCCATCATTCATACATGATCTACCTGATCATACAAAGATACATGATCCACACAATGTACCCATCAACATACATGATCTACCTGATCATACAAAGATACATGATCCACACAATGTATCCATCAGCATCCATGATCTACCTGATCATACAAAGATACATGATCCACACAATGTATCCAACAGCATCCATGATCTACCTGATCATACAAAGATACATGATCCACACAATGTATCCAACAACATCCAACATGATGCGTTCATACAAAATACATACACATGATCCAACCGATCATATCCAGCATCCAACATGATGCGTACATACATATAAATGATCCAACTGATCATATCCAGCATCCAACATGATGCATACATACATACATATAATGATCCAACTGATCATATCTAAGCAGAAACCAGAACATCATCCTGATGCTCATCATCCAGCGCTTACATCCACAGCCATGTCAAGGATCCCCCTTCCAACATGCTTGGAATGGCTTCAGCAAATGTGTCCATCACTTCTTCCTCGAAGTATCCTCGATCTGAAGCACGCCAAGCCTCTCTCTGAAGTACTCGAACTTCACCCTAGCTAGTGGCTTCATCAGCACATCTGCAATCTACTCGTCCGTCGCAACATACAGGAGCTTCATGGCTCTTCTCTGCACCATATCCCTGATATATTGATATTTGATCTCTACGTGTTTCGACCTGTCATAAAACACTGGGTTCTCAGATAGCTTCACACAACTCTGGTTATCACAGAAGATACCAGTAGCATCCAACAGGAGATCAAATAAATCAGACAGTAGCTTCCATAGCTATACTGCCTCACAACTAGCTGAACAGGCTGCAACATACTCTGCCTCAGCTGTACTCAGTGCTACGCAGGACTGCTTCCTGCTAAACCAAGAGATCACACCTGATCTCATATTGAAGCAGCACCCAGATGTGCTCTTCCTATCTGCAGTACTGCCAGCCCTATCTGAATCAACATAACCCTGCAGGTTAAACTTTTGATTCGCTTCATACTTGAGCCCATAATCCACTGTACCCTTCAGGTACCTCAGAACATGCTTTACAGCAACCAGGTGAACACTCCTTGGATCCATCAGGAATTGGCTCAATGTGTTCATAGCAAAGCAAATGTCTGGTCTCGTGTTCGTCAGGTACATCAAGGACCCAATCATCTGACGATACATGGAGACATCAACCGGCTCAGATGAAGCATCACATAGAAGCTTCATATTCGATGCCATAGGTGTGGCCATGGCCTTGCAATCCATCATCCCGAACCTATTCACGATCTCTACTACATACTTCCCTTGTCCAAGGAAGATTCCTTCTGCACTCTGCCACACCTCCATGCCAAAAACAAATAGTGCATCATCCCCAAGTTCTTCATCTCGAACTCAGTAGTAAGCTTCCGCTGCATGTCGGCAATCAATCTATCTTCACCATACCAAGTTCTGCACATATATGATTTCCTATCATGTGTCTCATAACCAAGTGGCTGCTCCACATACACTTCTTATTCATCTACACCATTCAAGGAAGCTGTCTTGAATCCATGCAGTGTATCTTCTATTTCATCACTTTTATATTTCTCTATGCTGCCATCTGCAACATGCTTGATCTGATAGTTCCATTTGGAAGTCATAGCAAACTTCCCTTCATGTCTTTGGGATTACATCCCAAACATCATTTTTCATGATCGATGGATCATGGCATTTCATTTCTTCATCCCAGATCCTGGGAACTTCAATATCTTCAATAGATATCTTTGTTGCTGGAACAAATGTTGTAGTGCTTTTGTAGGTGAAGATATACGGTCTTTCCTACAAAATAGGTTAAATTGCATGATTAGAAACATCTCATAATTTTCAAAAAAAAATTCTTACACATAAAGAAATATGTCATACAGTCATGCAATTATCTTAGCCAATGCTTCAATACAACATTTATCCATATCCCGTAACTTTCTAGATGCCTTCCAATCTCTACCAGAACATTGTTAAGAGTGTGCACAACTCTCAACATGTCAGCAAAGAGGTTTCATTCTAGATAAGTAGCAATGGAATGTTGTACAGTGCCATAGGCCACTTACCCATGCATATTAGGAGTATACTGTTCATTAATGCAATTATTCTAATATGCATAATACACAACCTAATTCTAGGAACATCAGTATATACATTATTGTACAGTATTATTTAAGAAATGACAATTCAAATACTTATCTTTGTTTGTTCGTTGGGTGGACTCCCTCTGAGTCTTCGCTTCCTTGCAGGAGCTGCTGGAGTCCTAATCTGAAGTAGCTTCTTCTACACCTTTCTGTTGTGGGATGTAGAGAGATGGTCAACTCCCTCTGAATATCTGCATCCTTGCATAAACCACTAGAATGTACTCCCTCTTGATCTTTGCTTCCTGGATTACCTGTTCTTGAATCTCATATTCATCCTTGGTCCCTATGCATGCTTATTAGTATCATGAATGTGTTATCCTTGTGATCTCATATAAAATCATACATTCATTAGTATACTATTAAAACACAATAATCT
The DNA here is from genome assembly GCA_027924585.1 of Larix kaempferi. Taxonomy (NCBI): domain Eukaryota; kingdom Viridiplantae; phylum Streptophyta; class Pinopsida; order Pinales; family Pinaceae; genus Larix; species Larix kaempferi. The sequence continues at coordinate 5,069,330 of BSBM01001023.1, forward strand.
CAAGCATGTATAGTCATGATCATTTCAAACAGAAATAATAAGCATTAGCATTCAAGGTTTATGTAGGATTCTTATGGTTAGTCAAATCATAAGAAACATAACATGTCTAAACCTGTAATTACTCAAACCTATGACTCTTTAGGTTAGTTGAATCATCAATCAAGATAAGAGATATAAAATGCATAAAACCTTTGATTATTCAAACCTATACCATCATGATTCTTCTGGTTAGTCATATCATCAATTATGGTAAGAAACATAATATGCATACAATCATGATTATTCAAACCTACGACTTCATGAATAATCATTATCAACAACAGTATAAGATCCTAACACAAGGTAGGATTCTATCTTGATATAGGAAAAACATACCTGTATTAGCATGCTAGCTATTTATGTCTAACATACTCACATGATGTCTTCTTGTTCTTCTTCAATGACTTGTGCTAGTAACCTATATATCTCATAGGTTAACTATTACAAAACCAAGTTATACATACCTCGTAAATGGATCTTCTATGAGATCCATGACAATGGATGAATCTTTGTCCTCATGTTATCATGATCATATGTTCTTGGACCAGAACATGATTTGTCTTTCTTGGTGTACCTTTCATGTTAGTAGACAACATAAACCTCATACAACACCATAATGCATTAGTACAATCATAAGTGTCAACACCCTAACCAATGAATATCTTCTATCATGCATTCATAATTTTGTTAAGGTTATACGACAAATCTAAAATCAAAATTGTACTAACCGTAATAACATGAAGACAAACATACCATAAACTTAATCATGGACAAATATCGAAACATACCTCGATGATTCATACCTGTCGAGATCGCTTGTATTCTTCTTATGTAAGGCCTTATCCTCATCTCCCTCTGAGACAGGAACTTCTTCACTTATGCAGGTGACCAATCCATCTTCTTCTAGGATTAACCCAATCCACTTGATTTGCAAGAACTGGACCTGGAGCTGGATATGGGTTTGTCAGAGAAACCCCAAAAATTCAAACTTTGAATTTCAAACTTCCGAAAGGATAGAAATATGCGCCTTGATGAGCTGATCAAACTGGTATATTCAGAATTTGAAAACTGCAAAGTTTTACTCCTCAATTTTGCCTTTGAAACTTTCGGATTCACTGGACGTGACCCTGAACTGGGGTTTGATGAAGCCCACTCTTTTGCCCCATCAAAAGGTTTGATCCAAAGCTCTAAGCTTCTATTTTTCTAAGGAGCTTCTAGCCGTGGTCACAGATTTCAAAAATTTCCATTTTTACAGAAGCCCTAATTTTCCACTTTTCTGATCAAAGTCCCGAACCAGGGTCTAATCAAGCCCGGCCTTCTGCCCAACCAAAAATTCTGATCTTGGTCTCTAAATTTCTATTTTGATGAGTAGCATCCATCCGTGGTCTCCGATTACAAAAATTCCAACTTTCTCCAAAGCCCTAAATTCCGGAAGCCATGAATAAAGGTACCAAAAAATAATTCTGTTTTGACAGAAATATGTACCTGATTGTTTCTGGTGTAACTCTGAAATTTTTGATCCACGGGGTCTGAAAAAGTTTCCTGAGATAGCCCGACCTGTTATCTTTCCATCCTTATAGGTCTGACCTCAATTGGATTCTCTCAGAGAGAGTTATGCCAAATGTCGCAACGTGACCTGTTTTGGGATAAAACATGAGAGCGAACTTGTACGGAATGCCACGTGTCACTGTTTTAACTTCAGCCTCTGAAAACGTTTCTTGAGATAGCTTGGCCTGTTACCTTTCCATCCTGACAGGTCTGACCTCAATTGGACTCTCTGAGAGAGAGTTATGCCAAATGTCGCAACATGACCTGTTTTGGGATAAAACAGGAGAGCGAACTTGTACGGCATGCGACGTGTCACTGGTTCAACTTCGGCCTCTAAAAACGTTTCCTAAGATAGTGCGGTCTATGTAATACCTGTCACTTTTTACTAAATTTCATTTGGAGCTTCCTAGCCCAAGTTATGACCTTTTTCCCAAGGTCACCTGATTTTGACTTAGATCTGGAAGAGGCAGAAACCCTATATTGTACAGATCATAAATCACAAAGTACAACGAATTAGAGGTTGTCCTTTGGAAACAAGGTACATGGGGATCTTAGCTTCGTCCTTTCACAATTTGAGATCCGAAAACTTTTCCAAAACGGATTTATAGCGAAAGTGCTACGATAACTGGTTTTTGCTATATCAAGCCCTAGCATCGTAAGTGCAACAAGTGTCATACATGCCATATCATGCCTTCTTTCAGGCTAGCTCTGATACCATGTTAAATTTTCTGAAGTTACTTCAATCTGATCTAGGATCTTAACTGAGAGAACAACATGTACAGCATATCTACAGCATATCAATCATGGAGACAATAATGCAAGCACACAAGAGACACAAAGATTTACTTGGGGAAAACCATAAAGGTGAAAAACCCCAATAACTTCCTCAGAGAGAGATAGAGCAATGATACAACCAACCAAGAGAGATAGCCATAACCTAGCAGCAGATCCTCCTCCTCCATAAGTGCGCCACTCCTCCTTGAGTGCATGTGTGAGAAGTGAGTGAGCAAATAGAGTGCCTCCTGCACTCTATTTATACTTGACTTGACTTGCCTTTTTACCTAACTCATGTAGGCTCGAACTTAACCACATAATATAATGCTGACTAGGCCGACCCCCAATAGGGTGGTATAATAACCCTTTGACCCACATGACTTATACATGGCCAACCCCAACAAGGTGGTCTAATAACCCATCAAGTATAAGTTACGACACTTACAATATAAATGACGACACTTCCTTATAGAGGAATAAAACCATCTCTATAGGAATACAATATACATATATGCGAAATACATTCTGAAGTTACATATACATCAACAGTTACATATATATCGAGCCGACACCCACATCAGGTAGTCTAATAACCCATCGCCAAGTTAATCTACTTGCGACACTTGTCAATACAAATGATGACACTTCCTTATAGAGGAATAACACATCTCTTATAAGGGTACAATAAATATATATATGAAATAGATTCCGAAGTTACATATACTTCAACACTCCCTCTTAAATAGGAAGGTGTTTCTCAACACATATCATCGGGCACAAGTCTTCTTCTCTGGATCATCGTCATCGAATCAACTGCTGCTATCTCGCCCAATCTCTGAATCTACTCATCACAGGAAGTTCTACAGAGCCAGTCCTTTTTCATACTAGATGTAGGCCCAACAATTGTAGGTCTTTATCATCATTGGTCATATTGTGGAATCCTTAGGACTCATCACGTGCGTCTGCAAAACCTCACAAGAGCATCCCAGGCCTTTTACAAGCACACAACTCAACCTCTCAAATGTCTCAGGATCTTTTGCATTCCACTGCACAACTTGTCTATGACCACAGAGTATCAAATTGATACTTCACCATACATCCAACTGATGTATATCATCACATGATCAATGTGATCATCATCATCATCTGCAAGCAAGCCATCAAGTAGGTACACCTCAGGACTAATTACACTGCCTCTGCAAAACCTGCAAGATCTCTCAGGACTGATTACACTGCCTCTGCAAAACCTGTGTATCAAACTATCACATCAATGTCTTCAGATCACCACCAAGTCCACGGAGCACAACCCAGATGCACACACATAGCACTTACACTCACCAGCATGGGAGGACCAGCCTACTACCATATGGGAAAGGCTAACAGCACTTACATCAATGACCATGGGAGGACCAACCTACCACTATGTCGGAAAGGCTTGAGCACTTATATCTCACCACAGGAGGACCAACCTACCACTATGTGAGAATGGCCCAGCACTTACATCTCACCATGGGAGGACTAACCTGCCACCATGTGAGAATGGCCCAGCACTTACATCTTACCATGAGAGTACCAACCTACCACCATGTAAGAATGGCTCAGCCCTTACATCCTGCAGTGGGAGGACTAACCTGCCACCATGCAGGACTAACCTGCCACCATGCAAGAATGGCCCAATGTGCATCTGTGTCTCCAGACTTCATCACTTCCCTCTGGAAGGCATCTCGATCTGAAGTACACCAAGTCTCCCTCTGAAGTATTCAAACTTCACTCTAGCAAGCGGCTTGGTCAACACATCGGCTATTTGCTCATCTGTCGCAACATACAGGAGCTTCACAGCTCCCCTCTCCACCATATCCCTGATATAGTGGAACTTGATCTCAATGTGCTTCGACCTGTCATGGAACACTTGGTTCTCTGACAACTTCACACAGCTCTGGTTGTCGCAATATATACAGGTAGCACTCCACTAGAGATCAAACAAATCAGACAGTAGCTTCCTAAGCCATATTGCCTCACAACTAGTTGAACAAGCTGTGACATACTCTGCTTCAGCTGTACTCAGTGCCACACAGGACTGCTTCCTACTAAACCAAGAGATCACACCTGATCCCAAATTGAAGCAGCACCCCGAAGTGCTCTTTCGATCAATGGCACTGCTTTCCCAATCCGAATAAACATAACCCTCCAGGTTAAACGTTTGGTTCACCTCACACTTCAGCCCATAATTCACTGTACCCTTTAGGTACCTTAGAACATGCTTTGCAGCTATCAGGTGAACATTTCTCGGATCTGTCAGATACTGGCTCAAGGTGCTCACCACAAAGCAAATGTCTAACCTTGTATTTGCCAAGTACATCAAGGACCCAATCATCTGATGATACATCGTAGCATCAACCGCCTCAGAAGAAGCATCACACAGAAGCTTCAGGTTCGATGCCCTAGGTGTGGCCATGGCCTTGCAGTCCATCATCCCAAAGGTCTTCAGGATCTTTACTACATACTTCCCTTGTCCAAGGAAGATCCCATCTGCACTTTGCCACACCTCCATACCAAGAAAATAGTGCATCATACCCAATTCCTTCATCTCGAACTCAGCAGCTAGCTTCCTCTTTGTGTCGGTAATCAGTCTATCCTCACTTGTCAGAAACAGGTCATCCAGATACAATAATAGAATCAGTGGATTTCCCTCCTCAACCTTGTAGTAAAGGTTGGAATCCGCTTTACTCTTGGTAAAGCCCAAACTGGATAGGAATCCATCTATCCTGCCATACCAGGTCCTAGGTTCCTGTTTCAAACCATACAGTGCTTTCTTCAGTTTGCACACATGTGTTCCTCTATCATGTGTCTCAAACCTGAGTGGCTGCTCCACATACACTTCCTCTTCAACTACACCATTCAAGAAAGCAGTCTGTACATCCATCTGGTGTACCTTCCATTTCATTACTGCAACTAGAGCAAGTATTGATCTAATGGATGTGTATCTATCCACAGGAGCGAAAGTCTCTTCATAATCAATTCCTTCTTTCTAGGAGAAGCCACGAGCTACAAACCTAGCTTTGTATTTCTTGATGCTACCATGTGCAGCATGCTTAAGCTTATAGATCCACTTGGAAGTTACCACAGACTTCCCATCTGGTCTTGGGACCACATTCCAAACATCATTATTCATAATAGATTGGCATTCTTCGATCATAGCATCCTTCCACTCTTTCTTTTCTACAGCTTCTTCATAACTGGAAGGTTCTTTATCCATGATGTCACAGAGTAAAGCAAAATAACTAGTATGTGACCTTGTCCTTTTTCTTTCTCTGTGTTCTTCTTCTGGAATGCCAAATCTCTCTGCATCTTGGATGATCTCTCTAGCCCATGTAGGTTTCCTCTTTTGAGAATTCTTCTCACGAGGTGTATCCACAGGTTCTTTTGGATCTTCCATTTCTTGATCTTCTTCAGGAACTGCTTCATTCATTGTGGTGTCTTGTGTTCTGGATATTCTGGGTTCTTCATTGTCTTCAATAGGTGTCTTTCTCGATTTGTGGTAAGCTGAACTTTCATCTAAAGTTACATCTCTACTGATGTCAATCTTCTTGAATCCAGGGAAGTAGATTTTGTAAGCTTTTGAGCTTTCACTATAACCCACGAATATACCCTTCTTTCCTGAATGATCCAACTTTGACCTTTTCTCTTTTGGAATGTGAGTGTATACTGGACAGCCAAATATTATGAGATGGCTCACTTCTAGTTTCTTACCAGTAAACACTTCTTTTGGTGTTTTGTTGTCAAGTATCTTATGGGGTGTTTTGTTCTACACATATATAGATGTCCTTGCTGCTTCAGCCCATAGGTGCATAGGTAAGTCTTGGTCATGAATCCTTGCCCTTGTTGCTTCCATGATTGTTCTATTCTTTCTCTCGGCAACCCCATTCTGCTGTGGATTGTAAGGAGTAGTCAACTCCCTCTTAATCCATGAATCACTACATAACTTCTTGAAGTCTTTTGAAGTAAATTATCCGCCATTGTCAGATCTGAAGATCTTGATCGTCAAGTCAGTTTGGTTTTCTATCAAGGCTTTGAATTCCTTGAAATTGTTAAACACTTCATCTTTGTTCTTCAAGAAGTAGATCCAAGTCTTCCTAGAAAAATCATCAATAAAGGAGACATAGTATACATACCCACTCAGAGAACTGGATGACATGGGACTGCATACATCAGAGTGGATAATCTCCAAGATTCTTTTTGCCTTGCTTTCACTGCTTGGAAATGTCTTCTTTGTATTCTTTCCCTTTGCACAACCTTTGCAAATGCCTTCATGCTTTGTCTAGATTTCAGGAAGACCTTCTACCACTTTGCTTGCAATTGGTAATGCCTTGTAATGCATGGGTGCAATCCTTCTATGCCAAAGTTCACTTGGCTCTACAGAATCATGGACCATGGCTTGTTCTGGATGGCCCTTCAATTTGTCCAATCCTCCCTCTTACTCTCCAATCACCATTGCATCATCTATAGTCTTACCCTTAGGCCACATTAAGACTTGGCCATCTATAAATGCAACCCTCATGCCTTTTGCATCCAATGCAGATATTGAGAGTAGATTCTTCTTGAGACCTGGAACATAGAGTACATCTTTCATCTTCATAGACTTTCCAGAGTCTAGTAGATATGAGGCTTCAACACTCCCTTTTATAGGATACTGGTAGTCATCTCCAAGCTTCACCTTGTGGGGTGAATCATGTTCAGATAGATTCACAAAGGATTCTTTGAATCCTGTCATATGTTTGGAATCCCCACTATCTATGAGCCAATCATTACTTCCATGAGTAATGGTTTCGGTGAGAGCAGAAATCAAAACATATTCTTCATCACTTGAAGAATCTTCACTATCTTCTCTAGCCCTCTTCCTGGGAGGTTCATCATCCTCTGCAGCATGAGCATGATGTCTTCTTTTGAAGTTCTTCTTCTTGTGAGTACCCTATTTCTTATTCTTAGGGCAATCTCTCGCATAGTGTCCCTTATCATCACATGTATAACAATGGACATGGGTCATGTCCCTTCGATGTCTGGGAATACCTCTTTGATTCTGATATTTTCCTTTCTTGCCATGATGGTGAGATTTCTTGTCACCATGTCTTTTGGAGTGAGATGTGAGTGCTTGGTCTTCACTCCCCATCTTCTCTTCTTTGGCTACAATTCAAGCATCTTCCTCTGAGCATTATTCCCACAGTCTAGCAAAAGAGATAAGTTTCTTTCTAGCACAAATTCCTTGGATGAAGGAATCCCATGACCTAGGGAGGCCATTAAGAGTGGTCATCACCACTTCTCCTTTTTCTATATCTTCAGCCATAGCTTCTAGTTGTTCTTTTATCTGGGAGACCCTTGAGAAATATGACTGCATAGTCTCTGCATTCTGGATCTTGATATTCTTCAATTGATTCCTCAGGGTCATCTTCTGATTTATGTTCTTGTCTTCAAATAGTTTGGTCAAGGAATCAAACATCTCTTTTGGTGTATTTAGGGATGACACATGAGGGATGAGATGATCTTCAATAGAATCAGCAATGATCCTCTTTGCCTTAACAAAATTCCTTTTGTAAAGATCCTTATCCTCTTCTCCCTCTGGGATAGGGACCTCTTCACTTATATAAGTATCCAATTCATTCTCTTCAAGGATTAACCCAATCCTATAATTCCATGCTCGGAAGTTATCAGCTCTTTCAAGCTTGTCCTCAAGCTTGGTGTGGTGAGACATCTTAAAGAGTACTTCAAATGGAAATAGAAAAGATTTGAGTCTTACCACTTGATTACTGAAAACTCGATCTGGTGCCGGATTAGGGTTTGAGTTTCTCGGAGATATACACAACCAAAAATATTGAACCAAAGCTCCAAACTTTTGATTTTCCAAGGAGCTTCTAGTTGTGTCTTCAGATTTCAGAAATTCTTATTTTTGAGGAAACCCTAATTTTTAGGGCCAAAACTGAAAGTGCTCATAATTGAATTCTGATTGGACAGATAGATTCACCTTGCTGAGGAGAGTCAATCCATCATATTACATTTCCAAAATCTGTGGAGAGAAACCCAAAAACAAGAATCCCCAGCTTTCGCATCTGCAGAGTGTCTTCTTCTCAGGTTAGCTCTGATACCATGTTAGATTTTAAGCATTAATTCAATATGCTATAGTATCTTCACTGAGAGAATAACATGTACATTATATCAATGCATAAAAATCATATCAAGCATGTCAAGCATCACAAGAATCAAAAGCATGAGACAATGGACACATAGATTTTTGTTTGGGGAAAACCCTAAGGTGAAAAACCCCACAACTTCCTCAGAGATAGATAGAGCAATGGCTCAACCAAAGTACCACCAAATACAATATATAGTCTCCTACTATGCATCTTGATCCTCCTCCTTCAATGTCCACCACTTTCCGAGTGAGAGAAGAGTGAGTTCTGAGATGATCAAAATAGAGAATCCCGACTCTCTATTTATACTCATCCTGACTTGCCTAATTACTTACGGGGCCGACTTGTCTAACTCAGCCTAATAACCCCAGTTAAATATATATCGAGTCAACACCCACATCAGGTGGTCTAATAACCCATCGGCAAGTTAATCTACTTGCGACACTTGTCAATACAAATGACGACGCTTCCTTATAGAGGAATAACACATCTCTTATAAGGGTACAATAAATATATATATGAAATACATTCCAAAACTGTTACATATACATCAACATTGATTACAAGAACCTTATAATCAACTCATACAATATTATCTGAAAAGGGAAGTGCTGTAAAAAAAAAAAAAATACTTATAATTCTTTCTCTCTTTTGATTATTGTTGAAAATTGAAAATTTACAATGAAGGTTAAGATGTTCTCTATATCATCCCAAACCACTTTCTTTTATGATTTTGTACATGGTATTTGATTCAGACATGCACATTTCTGATTTAGCATAAGAATAGTTGCTTAAGACTTACCTTAATCATTTTGACCTTCCAAAAGTTCTTTCTTACACCTATGGATCACTGGCCCATCCTAGACTCATTATCAAAACTTCTCTCTTAAAGCATTGTTAAAAGGTAGCTCAAAAGTGAATGATATTTCTATTTTGTGGGGAACATTACTGACTTTTGATGAAAAGGATAGATTGAGAGGTCAAAGAATAGCTTTAGGTTATTATCTTTTGACATGATCTATAATTTAGGCCATTTTGAAAAAAGTTACTCATAAGGGTCGTTCTAAAAATTTTGAATTATGTGTTTAGCCACCTTAGCAAACTCTAGTACCAGCCGGCTTCCTTACAGAAAATACATATACATATACATATATATATATATATATATATATATCATTATATGAGGCAAACCCACTGGGGTACTGAACAGGCTCGCTGGAAGCGGGTCCATGCTAAGTAAAATCTTAAACAAGGAATCTCGGTAAATGCAATTAAACCCATTGGAGTACTGAACAGGATTGCTGGAAGTGGGGCTATGCTTGCATGGTACCCAAATAAACCCGTTGACGTACTGAACAGGCCTGCTGGCACCGGGGAAATATCAGGTAAAGGAGGTTTGGTTAATGCATCGCTATGCACATGACTCATAAAAACCCTGAGTATATAAGCACATGTTAGGCCAATTATTTATACTGTCATTAGAGAATAGCTGTAAGTTGGACTTGGACCCTGTCATCTGATTCACACAATACCTAGGATATGACTATCCTAGAAATGGGACCCATAACTATAGAAGTCTCACAAACTCTACGGTGAACCTTATTTATATTCTTTGGATGACAAGACATATTTACAATGAGTCATGGATGAATAGCTTTCCTTTGGCATTTTTCACATCAATTATACTATCATTCTTCATATGGTCTTCTTAAGCACTGTTGTGTTCTTTTTTATGAATGTACATATCTGAATCATCTACATTTACTAGTTAATATTTTATTTTCTGAACATTATTACAACGTTTCTAGAATCTATCGGCAAAACTTTCAATTGAAAATATTTGAATATAGATCAATTTTTCTTTGATGGCTTGAGGACACGCCATATTTTCGGTTTGGGGGAGGATCAGAACTATTTTTACTCTCTGAATATTGATGAAAAAGTTTATGTATCTCTGATAAAATAATAGGCGTTTTCAAGATAACACAAAAAGCATAAAGAAGCTCATTCTAATCAATGACAAATAAGAAAGAACGTGACTTAAAATTCCAGAAAATCAAGTTAACAACATCTCTTGTGTGCTGACCATTTAAAAAAAAATTCTCTGCATAATCAGTAGCAGTTAGATCCATCAAAGCATATTTTGGTACAAAGGTATGTATGAAGGGTTGAATGAAGGGTCGAATGAAGATCCGAAAGAGCTGACAAAAGAGGAAAATGAATAAGCGATCTGAATGAAATGACGAATGAAATCATAACTTGTAATGATACTTATAAGCATGGTAAGATATTTGAAATTTTTTATTTTTGTTGATATATCTAATCAACTAATCATATCAAGGATCAAATTAAAAGACATCTTTGCATACTCATCTCGTCTCATCAAATAAATTGGTCAATCATACCTTTCGGGTGCTATCTTATGATCCTTATCCTCCATTTAAGAGTTATCATGCCATCTATCATTCATTTACTAAGACATTATGATTTTTTATGTGTAATTATGTCTCTCATTCATAGTAAAAATTATGTTCAAACTGTCCAAAGTTTTACTTTGGACATGGTTGAATACATTACAAGCCATATGAATTCATAATTACATAGTTCTAAGGTGGCACATGACTCAAGGAAGCTTAATAATAGCGTATCACTCATACGTTCTAAATCTCCTTCCGCAACCGTTTAGCAGCTCAAATAGACCTCGATTTAAACCTACCCCCTGCATAAATTATGCTTGTCCATTTGTCTATCCACCCTAAACCTACCAAGCTTCATCCCCTGCAATATTCACGCATTCCCTTTATCAATCTGTATCCCTTCAATCTCTGTCCAAAATGCCAATCTGTCACGATCCTGGCAGTTACCAGGACCGCCTTCGCATCCCCAAATTCAAGGAATGCCGTGAAATATTCTTATGAACTGGATTGGGTCCATTCCTTGGCCTCCTCCAAGATCACGACGATGAATTCTCCCTTCTCTTTGCAAAAGGGTTTGATGGTCAGATAGCCAAGATCGACCATCTCACCTTCCCTATGATGGAACAATCCATTGCATCAGCCACGAAACTGCCTAGGGAAGGTTTCCGTTGGCACAAGCATCTTTTCCTTCCTCAGACAGAGCTCAAGTTTTCCCTTAAGGATGAATATCAACATGTTGCTGACACCAAAGGGTTCCATAGAGAATGGGACAAGCCTGAGTACGTCTAGCCACTGACTATTATCATAGATCTGATCACTTGTGAAGGTAAGTTTTCCATCTTCAAAGCCTGTCATTTCCGATTATTGGCACATTTCGTTAATAATCAGGCCCAAAACTTCCCCTTCTATTTCCTGAAAAGATTAGAGAAAATGTCTAGCCAGGTTAGGAAGAATACCACTAACCCCTCTGAAAGCCTATACCACCATTGTTTGATCAAAATATTGATCACCCACCAATTGGAAGAAAAGGGGTAGACCTGGGAACACTTTGTCTTTGAAGTCCTGAACCCTCACCTAGTCAAGAAGCCCACTGTTAAATCCCCTGCCTCTCGTAAATGTCATCGTTTCCTATCCCGTTCTAATGAGCCGACCCAGACCTCTTCCCAAAAAGAAAAAGTTTTCAAGTCTGTAAGGTTTACTGAGGATGCCTCGGGATAAATACACCTTATTCAACCATCTTCCCCTGAGCATGTCTAGAAGGACACCACTACGGAACCCCCATTATTTTCACTAGTACCCACAAACTCAAGAAGGGCTAATCGAGACCAGACAATCGACCTGACCATCGCCACTCCGATGACCAGACCATTATTCATTCCATCAATCAATCAGTCGTTGAGCCAATGCACCCAAACAACCCTGACGACCAAGCAAATGACTCTGTCCTTGAGTCCCCTCTCCTCGCATTGCCCAATTTATCAGTAAGTTTACTTAAAGACCCTGTCTTGGAGCCCGCCTCTGCACATACTAAAGATAAGGCCGCTGACACACACATTACACCTACTCTAAAAGGGTCAATCCCTCAAAAGGACTCTGTGTCCTTAACATAAGTATCTATTCCACTCTACCATATTGTGGATAGATTAACCCAGGACTTAGCAGAGCTAAGAATCCAGAATGAAAAGTATGAAGAGATCATTTCTGGGCTTCATCAAGAGAACACGAACTTGCGTTTATAGGTGAAATGTGTGGAAGATTTAAATGAAGCCAAAACAACCTCCAACCTCTCTCTATGATTGAAGTATGATAATTTGAAGGATCAGCTCCAGAATTTTAGAGCTAAAAACACTTCCTCGTCCAAGTCGAAGGAAGCTGCTACTGCAGCTCAACCTTCTTCCTAGATTTTTCTTTGTTTGCTCAGTGGGACCTGGCATATCTCCGGTTTGGGGGAATGTTGGTGTTAGTTTTTGTCATAATTTTTGAACATCGATTACATTCTGATTGGTAGGTTAGGATATTCCTATACTCCATCCTAGTCCTACTAGCTTTCCAGTCATTTTTTATTTTCAGTCAGGCATGCAAAATTAGGGTTTGCATGCATTTTGCATGCATTCTAGGCCATCAGTCCCAACACCTAGTCCTCAACAAACTAGCCCCCGGACATTCTTTCAGATAATTTCTAGGCCTCCCAGTGACTAATTCGCCCTCCTTTGCTGCACTGCATGACAAGGGCGCCTTCTTCATCTCCCAGTCTTGTTATATTCAGTTATATTGAGTTATCTTCAGTTATTTCCTTGATTTAAGGATTAACTGACTCTTTACTGAGTTTATCACTCTGTTCGACCTCTAGTGAGACTAGATTGACCATTCTGACTCCAATTAGAACCTATGACACCCTCCACTGAGCCTCCTTCACTATATTAGTGCTTCCATGTGCCAGTTACACCAACCACATTCAGTTAGACTCAATTTGACTCCCAGTTGATCATTACTTGTGCATTGATGACTTCACTGATGAGAAGGTGGACTCCTAGTTAGGCATTGATGACTCTCCACTGATTATGGATCTGTGCATGAAGGCCAATTCGAATTCCTCCTAGTGAATTCAAATCCTCATACTCAACATTGTATATTTACCAGTTCATTATTCTGTTAATAGTAACATGTGTAATTATTCTGCCTCAATTAGAGTTTCTTTGGATCTAAGTTCTATTGCTTGTCTCTTCTTCTATTATTCCTAAATTCTTTCATTGTGAGGTTTACATCATCTCTTTGGATCTTATGTGGGCAATTTCACATGGTATCAGAGCCTTGAGAGTATATTCTACCTCCATTCTTGAGAGTTTTTTTGCAGGTATTTTTTGAAGTTCCAGTAGTTGCAGCAGCAGATTCAGCAGCCTTCTATTTGCACTTGTTCAAGCAATCAAGATGAGCAATTCGAATGCTCCTTCTTCTATAATTCTCACTCCTTTCAATTATTTCGAATGGAAGAGGAAGATGATAATACTCTTGCAATCAAGAGGGTTTACTAGAACAGTTGAGGAAAAAGATGCCATACCACATCAAGCTGAAAAGAGAATCAAACACCTAAACAAAATGGATGAAGCCTTTGGATTCATACGACTTCATATATCTGATGATCTATTGTTTCATACTGATGGATTGAAGTCTCCAAATGATTTATGTATAAAATTAAGGAGTCTTTTTGGAAAATAAGACGAACTGAGAGGCTACATTCTTGAGAATGAATTGGTTGCCCTTCAACCTAGCAATTTCGAGAGCATCCAAGATTTCTTCTCCAAATTTCAGAATTTGTTTTTGCATTGCAAGCAATGTGGCATCACTAAAAGTGATGAGCAATTGATACTCTCTATATTGAGCAAACTTGGATCTCAATTTTCTGTCTTTGTAACTACCTTTAATTCTGTTTGAATGTCCATCCCTGGATGGAAGTTTCCCACCTTATGTGACTTCATTGAAGCTCTCACTCAAGAAGAGAACAAACTGTTTCAAATGGGTGCCATCAAAACCTCCAGAGATCTAGCTCTTTTAGCTCGTGAATCAAGTGGAGTGAATGCAAAAAGGGGACAAAAAGGAAAAGGAAAGAAACCTTCAAGATCCAAGAATGACAAACAAAAGAGACCAAATTGTACCTACTGCAAGAGAGGAAACCATCCTGAACATGCTTGCATGCATAAGAAGATTGATCTTCTAACCAAGCTTCTTGAACAAAATGAAATTGTTGTTCCAAAAGAAGCAAAGATTTCTAATTCTGGAAGTGGATCTGATGATTGTCATGCATTGATGGATTGTTTTTCAAAGACAAAAGCTCTCCTCATAGATTATGGAGCTTCCAACCACATGATGGCACAAGAAGAATCTTTCTCCTCTTTGGATCTCCAAGATGGGCCTACCATTCACATGGGAGACAACTCTCATATTTTTGGAAATGGTTTGGGTACAGTTCATATGGAGCATGGTAAGTTCAAAAATGTCTTATTTGTTCCTTCTCTTACAGCTAATTTGTTGTCAGTATATCAAATGACTCATACAGGATCTCCAAAATAAGTAATTTTTGGTCCAAACACGGTAGAGATTACAGAAATCTCCATTGGAAAGGTTATAGCGAATGGGATTGCAAATCATGCCTCAAAGGCATATGAGTTCTCACACTTCATGCCCTTCTCTCCAACTATTCCTTCAGATTCTGATGAAGATCACAGTGACTTCTCTTCCAGTGACTCCTATTCTAGTGAAGAAGAAGATCAAGATTTTGATGTTGAGATCATGCTTCAAGAAGATTCAGAACCAACACCTATTCTCAATCCAGATTCAAGAGAAATATGTTCTCACATAATCCTTGCTACTACTGAGAACACAATTGATGATTTATTTGCTTACAGAACTACTAGACTTCAGCAGCATGCTAACCTTGCATTATGCCATCCGTCTCTCCATAAGAGATGCAACATGATGATGGGATTCTCTCTTCCATATTTTGGGAAGAATACTCATGTTCCATTCACTCAAGATATAGAAAAAGTTCCTGAAAGACTTGCTTCATCCTCCACATAGTGGGAGACCTTCCTACATGGGATCAGCTTCCCAAGATTTTTACAAAAGTTTTCACTAATGAAAGCTTCTTTCTTTTCTGCATGATAGTTCTTTGAGTTATTTACTGTTCTTTTGAGGGGGGGTATTTTTCCAATGAGTTTTTTTCCCCATTTTCTCATTTTATGGATAGTTATGTATTTTATTATCATTCCATTTATTGTATGGGTGACCTTTGGTCCTAGTTACCAGGGGCTAGGATGGATTAAGGGGTGTGTTACGATATTCCTATACTCCATCCTAGTCCTACTATCTTTCCAGTCATTTTCATTTTCAGTCATGCATGCAAAATTAGGGTTTGCATGCATTCTAGGTCATCAGTCCCAGCACCTAGTCCTCAGCAAACTAGCCCCCGGAGCTTCTTTCAGATCATTTCTAGGCCTCCTAGTGACCAATGCACCCTCCTTTGCTCCACTGCATGACAAGGGTGCCTTCTTCACCTACCGGCCCAGTTATATTCAGTTATATTGAGTTATCTTCAGCTATTTCCTTGATTTAAGGATTAACTGACTCTTTACTGAGTTTATCACTCTGTTGGACCTCCAGTGAGACTAGATTGACCATTTTGACTCCAGTTAGAACCTATGGCGCCCTCCACTAAGCCTCCTTCACTATATTAATGCTTCCATGTGTTAGTTACACCAACCACATTCAGTTAGACTCAGTTTGACTCCCGATTGATCATTACTTGTGCATTGATGACTTCACTGATGAGAAGGTGGACTCCTAGTTGGGCATTGATGACTCTCCACTGATTATGGATCTGTGCATGAAGGCCAATTCGAATTCCTCCTAGTGAATTCGAATCCTCATACTCAGCATTGTATATTTACCAGTTCATTATTCTGTTAATAGTAACATGTGTAATTATTCTTCCTCAATCAAAGTTTCTTTGGATCTAAGTTCTATTGCTTGTCTCTTCTTCTATTATTCCTAAATTCTTTCATTGTGAGGTTTACATCATCTCTTTGGATCTTATGTGGGAAATTTCACATGGAATCACTTTCACCGTTTTTGATGTAGTAAGTCATTATGCTTTCCATTTAGACCATCAAATAGATCAGGTATTGTTGGGCTTGGCCCAGATGGGGCATTTTTGAATAGGAAGAATTTTGAGAACTATGGAGCTAAGCGCAGTTAAGTTTGAACAATTTTGGGATAAGTTTTAGTATGCTGCGAAGTTGCGTGTAGCATAGTGGCGAAGGAGCTGCGAGGTCGGTGCTGCGAGGAGTAAAATGCCGCGATGTGCCACGTCGACGAAGATCCAGCTAAGTAGAGCATGGATGGATGAAGGAAACTATTTTGGTTAGGTCACATAAGACCTATTTTTGGCAAAGATCGTCGATAACTACCAAACAGTGGGTAGGTGCAGATCAGAGGTAGGTGACTAATCACAACAAACAGAAGACTACTCGAACCAGTCATCTAAGGCTATGAAAGAAGGAATAGCTCGATGGAAGTAACCTGTTGTCGTGTGTGTGATAGAAGATCCGCTGCCAGATATCAGCAGTCCAGTTTTGGGAAAACCGTGATAGTTTTGTAAACCTAAGGGTTCTACCTTCGAAAATGTAAAGACATGATCTATAAAAGGGAAATTTTGTAAACCTAAGGGTTTTTCCATCGTCCAGTTCAAAGTACAACGTATGACACACCCAAAAATCCAAAGTTAATATTAGTGAAATTTTGGGAAAACAAAATAGATTTCATAACATGAAATAGAAAAAAATCATCTCCTCAGGGAAATTTATATGCACTAAGGAACCAAGGTCCGTAAGCCTTGCAATAACAATTGATAAATAGTTACTCATACAAATGATGCACATTTTGATTAATTCTTTTTCCACAGTCAACCTACTTATAACCTTGCTTACCTCATACAAATATTATTACAATATAAATTCTTCTACCGCATTTATATAACATCAAGCCCATTTCTTTTATCTTAATCGGATGATGGAAAGCATGTTAACTATAGGCTACTTTAACAATAAATATTTTCAAACAAAATTGTATATGACCAGGCTTCCACTAACATATTTCTCATATGTGAATATCATTATCTCTACCTTGAACATTTTCATATAATCATTCAACAGTTTAGATCTCAATCATTAAGCAAAATACAACACATAAAACACATAAAAAAGGAGGCCATATGTACTTGGTTCACCCAACCTGTGGGCCACATCAACCAAATGTCTTATCTTGTTCTATTACTTCAAATAGAGTTACAATCTACCACACAATTGTGGTAACATTTCCTTTCACCTTCTAGAATCCTTTCTCTCGCAGAGAGCTCCTTCCAGACATTTGACACTACAACAAGACCTAGTCTCAGCAGTATAGCCAATATCGGTAACATAAATATAAGTTTCAACAATGATATATCCATCAAAGTAGATCACATCTTCGGTGTATCTATACTATAGAAATGTACCTGAAATCAGTGTAATAGTATGACACCCATGTAACATAAAACAACCTGAGTATTGATGAGGCCTCGGTGGTGCAGTGTATTTGCAAGGTAGTGGAATGGGTCCAAGGCTCCCAACAGAGGGTGAAAAACTAGACTGAAAGGCTTCGAAAGACCCTACGCAAGGGCAGTTCTATCCCCATCCTATTTTATGTGGAATTCTCCCATGGATATTTGGCCTCCGCTGGAACTCTATGAGTAGATGGGCTTGATCAATAGATCAAAATTCAATACGGAAAACAAAATCTTAAAACTAAGTCTTCTCTTACTTAACATATTGAAGACAAAAGGATCTATTATGAGTTAGATGTATGTTAAAGAAAGGCTTTTTTTTGTGCAGATCAACCTTGATGTGAAAAGAATAAGTGAATTTATCAACTTCAACAGAAAATGTTAAAAGGTGCATTCACTTACTCACTCAAACCATAATCCATTAATGAAAATTAAAAGAGGATAATTCAAGTAATTTAAACCTGTCCAAGGTCAATGTGTAATCACTATGTTAATTGAAAAATTAACATTGATTGAGTAGCGGCAAATCATTTGTAGAAATCGATAAAGAAAATATCTTAATTAAAGAAATTTAACAAGATATCCTTATACAAAGATTAGTCATAAGAGAAATCAATACAATAGATATGTGCATTATTTTATATGTGCGAAAGAAACACACCCTGTAGATGAAAAATTAGAAATTAGAAATTAGACACCATCAAAGAAATTTGACAATAAACAAGAGATGATTGCAAATATTACTTTACTGTATTAAGAGGTCTGTAAACAAAATTACAAGGCTCTGGTAAAACAGAGTATCTCCACGTCGTCTCCTGCTGATTTCTGACCCAAAAATTATCAACCCCTTTCCCTCAGAAGTATTCTTCCTTAAATAAGGATTACAATGGAGTACAAAAAGGGAATCCCAAAAGATAGAGATTATAGAGTTTAAATTCGGATATCAATCCAGGGAATTTACCCATAATAATCAAAACAATTTTAACTCACCAGATTGCCTTCGCTTCAAGGTGAAGTTTGAATAGGAGTCATCTTGGAATTTCAGGAAAATCCCATAGAAAAATTGTAGGATTTGACAATATCTCAATAGCTATCGACAACAGGGAAGAGTCTGTCCTCCAAACCTTCCTTTTGAATCGCCGCGGAATCTCCTGGCTGATTGATGATGCTTTCAAAAATAGAAAAAATCACACAACGGGTCTTGTTTCGTGGGCGCTACTGACGTATCGGGTTCTTCATTAATTATGAAATCTTGGATAATAGAGTCATCTTGATCATGCATCTATTGACTGCTTTCCTCTTCGTCCATTTGAGGAGGCAGTAAACAAACTAGCAGAATTTCAGAAACTTCTCTGCTACCACAGTTGATATCAGGAACCCCTACATCAAAAGGTGGCGATGTATGTTCAGGAAACAACAAAGAGTGAAGTTGTTCGTGCATAGAAGATTCATCGAAAGTTTCACAAGCCATCTGCATGTTATTCACCAAATCGTCAGAAAGAAAATTTTCCAAAATAGGAAACCTTTCTAACAAATTCAAACGACGAACTAAGTGCTTCATACCTATGGCCATATTTAAGATAAGTTAAAGAGGATCAAAATGATTGAATATGATGAGCTGCAATGATTAAGATCATGTGAATTTGGGGATTACAATAATTTGAACTAGAAGGAAACGATGTTGCAGCATGTCAATCCGAAATGGATCATAACAAGTACAATTTCAACAGAATGAAGGATAATCCAATGTCGCATCTGAAAACTGTCATTGAAGGTCAATCTTATCAATGTAATATCCTGAATTTTGGACTAATTATTTTTCTTGTTATATTGGGCCACGGCCCCAACACCTATGTTATATTTTGAGTATTGGGCATGAGCCCTAGCACCTATGATTTATTCTTTTATATATTGACATATCAGACATGGACCCTGACTGACTTCTTTATTTGAGTGTATACTAGGAGAGAAGGCCCCAATGTTTTAATGATGTTCTTCAGCTTTGATATGGGTACAAGACCTAATATAGAGAGATGATATTTTGTTGCTTATTGTGCAGAGCTATGATTTTACATGATTTGACTTATGAGTGTGTTGAGCAAGGACTCAGAAACACACATATAACCTACGTACTGGGTATAAGCCCCGATGTACCAAAAATAATGTTTATGTATTGGGAGTAAGCCCTGAGGTACATTGAGTGTTGGGCCTAATCCCTGGAACACTCCAAGCTTAATAAATGAATATCGGATCAGAGGCAACTTCAATATTCTAGATGTGCCTCAGAACCACATTCTAGCACTAGTGTAGAGCAGCGGCTCTAGAATTGCACTAGCGTAATGCCTATGTGAGAGTGTTGCATTAAAAGGCTCTGAAGAGCACTCGGGGTTACTGGATATTAAAGTGTTGAGTCAGAAAAGAATTTGAATAGCACTTTTACTTTCATCACATTTATTTAATTTGATTAAATGATTCATCTTTTATCTATCATCAAATACTACGGGAACTACCATGTTAAACGAGGGAATCCGACATGCAAAGAGAGAGACTAGAGGTGCCCATCCTAGCTTACCGAAAGACTGTCCAAAGAAGTGGACCTTACCCTTAAGTTGTTAAAACTAAGTATCATGTAAAGATACAAGATTTAATGTTATTATTAAGAATATTTAGTAAATATTGATGGGATTAATTATCTATAAAATACATTATTTCATATAGTTTATGCATAGTGGGATGCCGCATTATTTAATAGTATTAATAAAGTATTAATATTTAGTGGGAAGCCACATTTATAAATAGTATTACTAATGTATTAATACCTAGGTTAGAAATATTATTATTATAATTATTGTTATCCTAATTATTATGAAGAGCTTAAATCAGAAATCACTTATAGATTAAACCATTGAAAAAGTCTTAGTGCAAAAGACTAGATATTTATTAAATAAACTAATTATTCCAACAATCATAGTTCAAGACTCCCCTACTTAAAGAGGGCAGATCCCAAGTTTTGGGGGATCATCTATCTTTTTCATTATCATTCTCCTATGATAATCAAAGAGAAGGCTTCTGCTCCAAGAAACTGAAGCAGCCTTATATAATTTCAGATCTGAACCAGCAGTAACCCTAGGACCACAATCTCTTTTGCATGTTGGGATCTAGCTCGGGGGGTTCCATACAGAACCAGGAACATTTTTAGGAGCATGGTTGGGATTAAAATGGTAGCCCCAAATTTATCTAGCTAAGAAAAATATTTCTCACATGTCAGCTAAAGTATAAAAGGTTCCACAATAATTATTGTAGGAGTGTGTAGGCATCTACAGGAAAGGATCAAGTTCTGAAGCAGCCAGGATTCTACAGGAAAGGATCAAGTGCCAAAACAGCCAGGTATGTAGTGTTAATTGTTTCCATTTTCAGTCATAATAGACATAGGCCTTTATACTAGAATGGATACTTCAACATTGTTTAAATTCTTAATATAAACATTATCAACTTAGAGGTTTGGCCCAAAAACTAGTGGAGGGTCTAGCAGGTCTAGCCAAGCTAGCTTGTGCTAGACATTGCACAATAAGAAAACTTAGGATTAGTTCTCATTACTAATCGAAAGATTTATTTTATAACTATTCATTGCTCCTTGTGTTTACATATTTTTAAGCTAAGGTATTAGTTCGTTAAACCATGATAATGTTTCAAATTAGAATTGTTTACCCTTTCATAGTATAGGTTCCATGACTTCCTACAGGATTTCTTATTAAAAATCTAGTATATTAAGGGTTTGGTCTAAGTTTCGAAACCCTCAAGGCTCTTAAAGCTTGGGAAATCGAATTTCTCCATAATTTTAGTTATACCATAGTACCTATCAAAATTCATTGTCTTTCCCATTCTATCCCTTGTAGGGAAATGATTCGATTCAGACAGTAAAACGATTGTCAAAGTTAGGGTTTTATATCTATTTATTTATTCTTCTTTTATGTTCTTAAAGAACCACCAAATAGGAACATCAGCACAGTAATCCAGCCATTGAATCCTCTTAAACAACCTTTCACACTTAGAATCCCAGGCTGAAAATAAACTTATAATTATTTTCCATATTAGCTACCATTCTTTCTTTCAAACCTTTTTGGCAAACAATACTAGAATTCACAGGTAGATTTGAGAGTCCCATCGTTTAAAACATTCAGAAGTCAAATGTTGAAACATTACACCATGACTATGACTTGTATTTCCTTCTTGAAACCATAACGAAAGTACAGTAGAAACTCAGGGGTTACTACATCACACAACAGATACAGACTCGCAAATTTACATTTAGACCTTAAAACCCTGATAGACTCAAGGATCGAATCCCATAATCAAAATCATATGCGTCTCATATTATACTAATTAAAAGGCCCAAGTCAGGGATTGAACCTTGGGAGCATTTCAAAGGCCCATGTCCCATTCAATAATCTAGACAAGAGACAAAAGTATATTTGACATCAACGCTTAAACCAAATTTTCCATACAGAGGAGCAAAGCAATTATCTTCAGGTTGGAAGCACTATCAACATTTTAGACACATATAAATTCTTGTATGCTATAGGAAAATGCAGAATAGAGTGACGGAAATATTCTTACGCTAGCATGAACCCCACTATTTTAGAAAAACAACCTTCACCCATATTTTGAACTAATAGAATACTAATTGAAAAACCCAGTGACCCGATTCGTTCACGCATCCATTGAGTTTCATATCAAAATGCAACAGTCTATTCCACGTTACCAATAGTAGAACGAGATCCACAAATAAATACATAAGAGTTTATATTCTTTCAAAAACCCATATTTACACCGGAATGAATACATTGAACACAACTGAGACCAACTCACAAAAATCTACAGCAACATGGAAACCTTCAGAACTTTCGCCCATCGAAATAGTATTACAATGATTTCTTGAAACAACTGGTCAAGCCAAAGGAGACCACTCTGGAGACTCCAAAACTTGAGTGAGCCAAAGGCATCACGAGTCTCTCCAATGCAAACTTATCAAAACCTTCTCCAAACCACCGAGACGGATAGGTGTGAAGGCTTGAAAGAACCCAGGACTTACCAGTCCAAATGCTTTGAATAGTTTGTGTTGTTTCCCTTCTAGTCCATGCAAAGAGTCACACCATACCTATCAGTGAAGGAAGTGAAAAGAAGTTAGGGCTTGGAAAACTCTTTAAAATAGCACTAAAACTGAGGATTTTTAGTGATAAATATGGACATAGTTACCTATAGGATGTCCTTCTACATTGCCTTCCTATTCACCAGACCTTACCCTAGCCATGAGCGTAGCTCAGGCCAGGTGTAGCTACCACACAAGAAGGATAAAACCCTCTCGACCAAAAGGCCAAGCAAACCCATGACTTGAAAACTTTGGTGTAACCCTCGCTAAGCACTTAGTCTAGCTGGCCAAAATCCATGTGACTACCATGTGCGACATTAATACATCCAACTACCATGATAGGACCCTTTTGCGAATTACAAAACTTTATAGTATGGTCGTGTAGGTTAAACACTCTTGGTTAATTAGCATTAAAATGAATACCTCAACCTTTACAAGTTTAGCATAAGGGGTGCCTTCACCTTGAGAATTTTTACATGTTGGATTTACTCAAATGATGGCCATAGAAGAACACTTGCAAGGAGATGACCAATAGAGATGTATTAGAGAAATCGTTAAGTAAGTCCATAGGTTTCAAACATTCACACATTACCTATCGGTGACTCAGCCAGAAGTGATTAGATCAACCCGAAAAGTTTCAAGGTATTTCAACCTCTCTCATCAAGTTCATCATGCCTGAGAATTGGGATCTAGACGATTGAAATTTAAAACATACATTTCGATCATATAAGAGGGAAAGAGACTACTAGTATTATTTCATGACTGAACTTTACACAAACATATTCATCATAATTACTTCCGCAACAAAAGCAAGGCCAATAAAAACTACCTTGTTAGAATTTTGCTAAACACTTAGATACTGTATGGAAGAACGGATACTCTTCACATTGCTGAACATTAATTCTATAAATATATAAGCTATGTTAGGAAAACTTGCAAGAAGAAGATTTTTTTTCTTTCACTAATTTAGGGACATTTCAAGTGGTATCAGAGCTCAGTTACAAAAACTAAGACATATTGGGCTAATTAAAAATAGAACATCCGTTGTCGATACTCAGTAAACAGAAACATACATCTAAATTTGTTTTTTTATGTGAAAATAAACTAACATATTTTTTTGCTCTTTATACTTATATAACATTTTAGGTATAGACATTGTCTAAAAATGAATGCAGAACAGGGCAGCAGCATACACGGGAATCTGAACTCACCACCATGAGGGCAAGAGGTGGTGGTGGAACTAAACTCAAATTTGATGAAGTCTATGCAAAATTTTCAGGCAAAGTTCCAAAGTTTCTAAGATCAAAACATGCAGGAAAGAAGAGAGCAACAAGCCATAAATGAATCTCTGCTTTTGACGTTAACAGGGGCAAAACCTCACGGATAGCCCACTCTCTCAGTCAACACTTTTAAAAAGGGAAACAGTCACCGAAAGAAAACTGCTAGTCCTAAGGGAGAAGAGGAGGGAGAACACATACCTGAACCAATGGAGGAGGACTGTAAGAGTTCTTCTAACGATGGTGTTGGGCCTAGCCCAAGTGGGGCATTTTGAGCAGGAAAAATTTTGAGAACTACGGAACTGAGCGCAGTTCAGATGGAATAATTTTGAGATAAGTGTTGGTAGGTTGTGAAGTTGTGCGCAACACAGTGTCAGAAGAACTGCGAAGCCAGTGCTGCGAGGAGAGAAGTGCTACGATGTGCCACATCGACGGAAGATCCAGCTAAGCAGAGCCTGGATGGATGACGACAGTTATTTTGGTTAGGTCACATAAGACCTATTTTTGGCAAAGATCATTGATAACTACCAAGCAGTGGGTAGGTGTATATCGGGAGGTAGGTGACTGATCACACAAACATAAGACTACTACTACTTGAACTGGTCATCTAAGGCCGTGAAAGAAGGAACAACTCGAAAAGCAACCTGTTGGCGCGCGCATGACAGAAGATCCACTACGAAGTACCAGTAGTCTAGTTATGGGAAAACCCTGATAATTTTGTAAACCTAAGGGTTCTACCTTCGTAAATGTAAAGACATGACCTACGGGCCTTGGTCTATAAATAAGGAAATTTTGTAAGGGAAAGGGTTAACTCTTCATTTTGTTGATTATCATTGAATATTGTTAGATCTGTAATATTGAAGCATTGTAAAGGATCTATAGCTGAGTGTGTAGAGACGTAATTTTGAGAGAGAGAGAAGAGCGTCTGCAGCTAAGTGCACAGATGAAGAACTATTGTACCCATTCCTAGGATAATAAACAACAGTTCTTGTGGACATAGCATCCCATCCGGGGGGGTGAACCATGTTAAACCTTGTATTATGTGATTGCTGTGTATGATTGCCATTATTTTTACTTGAATTACTTACAGTGCATGCACAAAGTTATTGTTATCTAATATATGTTTACTTTTAGCTCTATTCACCGCGGAAGGGATGAAATAAGATGTTAGTAGTTCATGTATGGGTGAATGTTAACAGTCAAGCACCTATAAGTCCACGAATGAATGGATCTATGAGATAACCACATAGTTAATTGTTAAGGTTGAATCGCCGTATCAAAGCACACAGCACCACGCATCTCACTCATTTTCATAAGTTATGATGTTTATCAGTCTAAGGATGAATGATTAAGGATTATCCAATAAGATTGAATAGAAGTGATTAGGTCTCATTAACAACCCCGTGGCCTAGTTGACACACTGGCCCATAAGAAGTGTGGTGCGATAAGCTATTGATAACCTATTGTCGTAGAGTGGAATTAATCCCTATGCCTAGTCGTTGAATGCATTGGGTGCATAAGCATCCTTCCTCGCTGCGGCATTCAACGCAGCTTAGAAGACCTCGCACAGTCAATAACCATAGTATGCAGTTTGCCACTGCGCTGCACATTAACTAGTTGAAACACTCGCATCACAAGGTTGTGAAAAGCTACTTCTACAACCACCCCCTCAGCTTCACCTCAGGTGAGACCTCAGGCTCCTTGTAGTATGTTTCCGAAAGGGCTGGTGAATAGGGGTTTTGTTGGTATCTTGTACCACGAAGTAACTGGGTCTACATTGGAAAACCTCTAGATCAGGAGAAACACCAACAAATGGTTCTGTTGCCGCTCTAAGACTCAATGCTACGATAGCATGTTTCAAAAAGTAATGTGCAAAGAAGAATACGAGTTGTCATCAGGGTCAAAGCATTGGCATCTAGAAAAGAAAGATATCTGGGCTTGGTGCGATAAGATCGAAAGAGATTTCGCAAAGAAAGAAAATAGAAATCCGCGTCTATTTGACATAGAGTGGTTGAATAGATACTTGTGGAGGGACATCCACAAAATTTTTTGGGCTTCATTTCAAAACGAGCTACACGAGTGAATATAGTGCCTAGCAAAAAAAAAGAATTGTTCCCAAGTTGGAGTACCTATGCAGTGGACTCCAGAGCTTATTGCTCAAAGTAATAGATAGCCCACTGTCGCAACCAGTCGAATTTTGGGTTGATAGCATACTAGAAGGATTTCTGACCAAGTTTGTTGTAGATACGCTGAAATCCTAGAGCCAGGATGAAGCATACTTTTTCGAGGGATTCAAAGGTAAGTTGGTAAAAAACCTCAGTCTATACATTGAAATGATTTTAGTTGAGAAAGGTGTTTTAAGAATGCAACAATAATTCTAAATCTGTCATGGTAGAGAATACACACATTGATCTCGATGAAGAAAACCATACTTTGAGAAGTGGAAAGAGATAGAAGCTTACTAACGAAAAGAGTCCTAGACAATCTAGAAACCGTGTAGATACCGAAATTCCATGTGACCTCAATAATAAGAACTCTCAGTTATCAGCTAGAATCTAGCATATTACACCTCAAAATCCATCCATCCAGAACCCACCCGCTGCAAGTGTCGCGTAGCCCATCCCACAGATGAGCAATACTAGTAACACCCTAGGAGTGAGTGCTCACAACAATACGACTCAGACCATTCCACAGAATACTATCGCTAACACAATCCAGCAGCTTGTGTCTACTTTTGTCACAGGGAATCAGTCCCAGAACAGTACACAATCCAAAAGGAGAATGACATATAATGGTATAAAACTGTCGATATTCAAAGGATCGGGTCAAGAAGACCCTGATCAACATTGGTTTATATGCGAAGCTGTGTTGAGTGTCAAGCAAGTTACGGATGATGCTATAAAAAGAGCGTAGCTCATCACTACTTTTAGAGATAGAGCATTGCATTGGTTTATGAAGTATTCTAAAGCACAGCCAATAACCCTAGCAGACATTAAGACTGCGATTGCAACAGAGTTTAAAAAACCCAAATTAGAATCACAGTGCATAACAGAGTTGAAAGAAATCAAGCAGAAACCTACTGAATCGGTAAGGGAATTCGACCAAAAATTCAAAACATTGTTGGACCAAGTGAGCTTTGTTATAGCTCCGCAACAACATTAAGAATGGTTCATTGATGCGTTGTTGCCCCATATCAGACAACCACTAATGCAACAAAAGGTTGTATATCAAGCTGAGGCCTTGGAGATCACAATGAAGTTGGAAGCCTCACGAATTGGAGAAAGTAGCTTTAGGATGATACAGATCCATAACCAATTGGCTACCCTAACATTAGAATTACAAGGTATGAAGAATGGAAAGGAACAAAGACATGAAGTTTGGTGCACAGGATGCAAAGGAGAGGGCCACACTAGAGAACATTACCCCTTATTTCAAGATTATCTTAATAGTGGCGCACCAAACCCAATAAATATGAATCACAACTAGGCGTCATGGTGTGAAATTTGTAGAACCAGAGGACACCGCCCCGAGTATTGTTAGCTCACACAAAAATATGTCAAAATGTCTAAAAAATTATACTGTAATTTATGTAAATCAGTTGGACATGATGAGTCCAACTGTTGCTCTTATGAGTTGATGAATGAAAGAAATCGAGATATGGAAGCAATGGGAGGTGCTGGAATGTACTGCATCCAGGAGGAAAATCAGCCAAAGAAAGAGAATACCCACTATGATCAGGGAGGATATAGAGGCCACGGGAGAGGAAGAAATACTGGCCAAGCTCAAGGAAGAGGATGAGGCCAGGTCATATGCTATAACTGTGGCCAGCTAGGTCATGTATCAAGAGAATGTACTAATCCATGCACCACATGCAATTACTGTAAATCATTTGATCATGTGATTGAAGATTTCCCTATGCTTGAGTTAGAAATGCAGATGCCAAGAAGAACAAAAACACCAAACCCTAACATCCAATTGATCGCATCAGAGAATAGACCTACAGGTTAGAATGTCATTGCAGTAACGCGAAGTAGTGCTAATATAGGCAAAGATAAAAGCATAGAGGCCTCGACTTCTGGAACATCTAATCCTAAAAAGAACCCTAGAGAAACAGTAGGGATTAGAAAAGCTCCTGGGAAAGCACCTGCATTGAATTTACAGAAAAATAAATAAATATTTAAAGAAGCGCGGGACATGTTTGAACAACCACCACCTACTTCACCAAGGATCATGTTGCGCAGTCAAGAATCACAAATAGAAGACATGCCACTGGCATATGATCAGACGCGCACTGCACTAGATACATCTATTTTTGTTGTGTAGTTTCTACACAGCTGCATCAAGTTATTAAAAAATAAAGATACTCTAATGGAATTTGAAAAACTGATAAATTAGTATGAATCATGCAGTAAGAAAGGAATAACACATGGCACAGTACATAACATTAGGACTCCCAAAAGAACTAATAGGGAAATGCGGTTCACTGCAAAGATAGGAGACTATGAGATGGACGAGATCATTCTTGATCTCGGATCTGAAGTGAATGTCTTGACCAAGCAGACATGGCAGGCGATGGGAAAACCAAAGTTACAATGGTCACCTGTGCATTTAAGAATGGCTAATCAAGGCATACTTATACCACTGGGAAGGTTAACCAATACCGTTGTTGACATTGACAGAGTTCTAAGTTATGCATACTTCGAAGTAATTGAAATTGTGGATGATAGCAATACTTATCCAGCACTGCTCGACATCGATTGGGCAATGACGAACTCCACCGTCTTCAATCTGAAGATAATGAAAATGATATTTGAAGGCAATGACATAAGAGTTGCCACACCATTGGATCCTTCACAAGGGGAGTGATATGTTGAACCTATTCAAGAAGAGTACAGAGCTCAAGACCTTGAACGTATCTATAAAATGACAACAAATGATGCAGATTATACTCATACTACTGTGGATAGAACACTCAGTTGGCACTGTGATAGTTCTTGCATCTCAGTCTCTAAGGCATGATTAGAAAACTGGCAATACAGACTACATGAAGTATCTTCCAGGAGATGCGCGACAATTACAAAGTCACTCCGCTGGATTCGAAAGTAGGTAAGTCCAATCCCCACTTACGATGGTACAACTAACATCTATTCATTTATCAAAGAATACACTACAGCAGTAGCAGATGAACATCGCGTCTCATCATTAGACATGGATTTCCGTGAAACACCTGCCAAATGGTGGGCTATGCATAAAAAGACATTGACAACTTGGGACCAATGTAGAATCAAACGACAGATCAGATTCGCTGATAAGGTTACACCAGATTGCACGGGGGAAAACATAACATTAGAAGCGTTTTTTGAAATAAACAATGTACTTGCAAGTCTACAACCAAATTGGACATAACAAGTACAGCAAGTCATCGACTGTTATAACTTATCTGAAAAGATGAAGGTAAGGAAGACAACAATGAGGAGGACCCGCGCAATATAAAGATCCCTGAATCAGAAGGAATGCATGAAGTAGAAGGACCTCCACTAGAGATTCCAGATATGAGTGGACCGGTCAAAACAAAAAAAGTGAACATCAGTACTAGTGAAGAGCCGATGTTCGCAGCAATAGGTGGGATGCTGATATAGTTGCAGAGATCGCAGCTATATTACAGGAATATCAGGAAGTATTTCCGGTGAAGTTCACAGAGATGAAAGGCATTCTGGGAGACTAAGGAGTGATGAGAATTCCTGTTAATCCAGGAGAAAAACCTATTAAACAAAGGCCATATAGACTGAATCCATGCTACAAAGAATGAGTTAAGGCAGAACTTGAAAAGATGCTCGATTCAGGAATCATTGAGCCAGTTGAAGAATCTGAATGGATAAGCCCGATGGTCATCCAAGACAAGAAAACAAAGGGTGAGATTAGGATTTGTGTTGATCTCAGAAAGTTGAATGATGCCTCACTACATGACCCATTTCCTACACCTTTTACCGATAAAGGACTTGATAATGTTGGAGGGAATGAGGCATACTCTTTTATTGATGTATTGTATAGATACCATCAGATAAGAATTGATCCAGCTGATAGCCACAAAACCACTTTTGCAACCGAATGGGGGTCGTTCCAATATATAGTGATGCCTTTTGGTTTGAAGAATGCACCAACCATATTTTCAAGAGCGATGATCATAGCATTTAAAGAATTCATACACAAGTTTTTAGAAGTTTACTTTGATGATTGGACCATTTTTTGGTTACTGAAGAACTATGCCGCGAATCTCAGAATGATGCTAGAAAAATGAAGACAACATCATATTTCATGTAGTGCTCTGGTTTTTACAGCAGAGCACTGTGTAAAATTTCAGGTTTAAATGTCTACGTTTTAAACCTTATCAGTTTAAGGAAGTGAATTTCTAAGAAAATTTCTATGTGCCGAAATGATATTTAGTGTATTGTGGTGTTTTTACTAACCTTACATTCGAAATTTGAAATAAACAAACATATCGTTATTTTCTTTTCAACAGCATAAGGATAGGTTTCACAACTTAGTAAATCAGTAAATAGCAGTAAATAGCAGTAAATCAGTAAATAGTAAGTTTGCATGTTTACAGTAAGATTTAGCATAATAGTAAATAACGGAAATTACCTGATGCTGATGCTAACCGTAAGTTGTAGCAGGTTGAGTAACCCCTTAGACAGCCAAACTGAAGTGTCCACCCTGCCGACCAGCTATAATCTTGCTGGCCCTTGGAAATCAAAGGATTTCCAAGCCCCCGAGCCCACAATCTGATAATACCGAGAGCAGTCTTTCCTTCTGTTCTCAAACTCTTTCTGTTCGCCAAACTTTCTGTTCTCCCAACTTCTGTTCTCCAAACTTCTTTTCTTTCCCCCAATCAAAAAAAACCTCCCCCACCTTCAACCTTCTCCCCCTCTATATACATGTCCATCCTCGAGAAGACCTTGGGCTTCCTCCACCGCCCCAAAATCCCCTTCTCGAGCCCCTCCCCACTTACTCCTATCACCAGTTCATTTATACACGGTTCTTTATTAAAATGTATAATTAATTACTCTCATGGAAAAGTTAGTTGGTTTTGGGATTGACGGTAGTAAGTATTTATTACGGTGGGGATTATCACCCAAAGGTTATCCGTTCGAAACAAGCTTCATTAAATACAAGTATATCCGCCGTCCTTGATATTTTAATGTTACTAAAGTAATTAATAAAATATTATATAATTAGTTGCCCCCTTGTCAACTTGGACATGATGTGTCCTAATGATCCACCTTATCCGTCGAGGCTACTTTAGCTTGAGGTTTAAATTCCAAGATTAACATTGAATAATTAAATATCCATTTCCATCACATCACGGTTATTCCAAAAAGGATTATCTTGTTATGGCTAACTTTGAAATGGAATTAATCACGTAATATTAATTTATAAATCAATATTTTAAATCTTACTTATATTGCATTTGTTACGATAGGGATATAAATGTTGCTGGAATATCATTTATTAATTAATAATAATAATTAAATCACCCTTTGACAATAATAAAAGGTGAATCAATCATAGTATTCTTAATTATTTGTTTATCACATGGGTACCCTATCATCAACATAGCATCCTTGTTATTATAAACAAAGCACTTGTGAGGGCTTAAACAATTTTACTAATTAATTAGACACTATCATTACCCTATTCACAACAGTTCTTCTATGACAATGTTAACTGACGATACTTGTCCTAGTTTATTATTACAATGTTTTCATATAATTACTAATTCACTTATTTACACATTGACAACCTAACCATTCATTACCTAAGTTGATTGATGTATCCTTAACTGAGTTACCTATGACATTTATACTACTATTCGAGCATGACAAGTATGTTATATACCAGTAATATTGTACACGTACGAGGTGTGCATGCATGGCCAGTGTATGCACATGTCGGACATGTACTATAAACAAACCCCATTCCGCCTATGCATACTTGCTAACTAACAATAGTATCTACCCCCATGCAGAAGAGCAAGCATAATCTATAGTATAATTACTTTAACATCCTCGGTTATTTAACAGTTAACCCTTTACGATTTAACATCATTGTCTTTATGTTTACATTAGTTTAATCAATCAAGTACAGGAAGGGTTCCTACTTCCACTAACTCGGAATCAAGGAATACTAACCCCCCCAACAGTACTAACTAACACATCCTCCCATCATAACCTACGTCCAGCATCCTCCCTATCCTCCCTCTGCTAGTACAACAGTGGGTGTCGGACTCACCGATCTGACCACATAGAACTTGAGAGCGATAGCGTCGGCTGAACAGCGGACCTATCCTCCCCTAGCAGGCATCCGACAATCGTCATCACAACAACATGGGGAGCGTGTCTCAGCACGGCCCTCCCACGACCTCGGGTCTCATGGAAACATAGGGTGGGAAACACATCCATCCCTCTCAACATACTGGGCCTACGCCCTTATCAACTCATACTTGCTGCTATCGGGATTATCAGTTTGTGTTATCGTATCCTCATTTTGGCTGCTAAGGTTTGCTGTATGAACATGTTTTTCCTTTCCAATGTATATCAGATCAAGTAACTGGCTATCCCATAGCCCTTGTGTCCTGTAGGTTAGTGCTTTGCAAAAATACAATTTATAGAAAGCATTTTCCATTGATCGCCAATTGATCCATTTTATCATTTCATTTCATGTAACCTTTTTGCTCATCATAGATACATATAACATTTCAATAATTCATATAAGAAGATGGTATCCACGTACCGAATCATATATTTCACATTTCATTAAGGAAAACATATAAACATATACTGCAATCGTAAAATAAGGAAATCATATGATAATCATAACATCATAACTGCATAACATAGTAACATCATATAATGAGGTCCAACATAGTTTACTCAGTCGAGCTGAGTTCGACAAAATATATAAGAAGTAAAGTATGGTGTGTCTAACTAATAAATATGCCGAATCAAAATATGGGCATTACATACACCCACCCTTCGGGAAACTTCGTCCCGAAGTTATGGTCAAAATAGTGAGGGAAAATCTCGACGCATGGTCTCTGCATCCTCCCAGGTAGCAGACCCTGGGCTATACTTGTCCCATTGGACCTTAACTTGGTCCACATGGCGACTACGGAGCTGTCGAACCCTACGATCAAGTATACGTAATGGTTCGACCCTGAAGGTTCCCTCGTCCGAGACCTGCAATTCCTTCCAATGAATTTTGTGAGTCTCATCAGCTATGTAATGTCGTAATACAGAAACATGAAATACATTATGAGTTTTATGCAAGTGGGGTGGCAGCGCGAGACGATAAGCAACTGGTCCGATTTTCTCAAGAATCTCAAAGGGACCTATAAAGCGAGGTGACAACTTGGTACCCTTCCCAAACCGAATGGTACTTTTATTTGGTCTGATGCGAATAAATACACGGTCCCCTACTCCATAAGTTCTATCTGATCTGTGTGCATCAGCGTAACTCTTTTGCCTATCCTGTGCTTCCTTCAGCCGCAGCCTAATCTGTATCACTTGCTCCTCCATTTCCTGAATCAATTCAGGCCCAATTAAAACTCGATCCTCTAACCTGTCCCAACTGAGTGGTGTCCTGCACGGCCTCCCATACAATGCCTGATATGGCGGCATACCAATGGAGCTGTGATGACTATTGTTGTATGCAAACTCCACTAAAGGAAGATATTTCTCCCACTGTGTCTGTTGATCCATAACATACATCCTAAGCATGTCCTCCATCACTTGATTCACCCTCTCAGTCTGTCCATCTGTCTCGGGGTGATAAGCTGAGCTTAAGTTCAATTGTGTCCCTAATGCTGACTGCATGCTTGTCCAAAATCTGGAGGTGAACTTAGGGTCTCTGTCAGAGATTATCTTTTTAGGAACTCCATGAAGACGCACAATCTCATTTATGAATACCCTTGCCACATCTGTCACATCATAGGTGTCTCTGACTGGAATGAAGTGAGCACTTTTGGTCAGTTTGTCAACTACCACCAAAATAGCATTATGTCTCAGAGATGTGAGTGGTAATCCTACAACGAAGTCCATGGAAATGACTTCCCATTTAGTCATAGGGATATCATGCGGTTGTAGGAGACCGGCCGGGTGATGATGATCTGCCTTCACTTGTTGACACTCAAGGCACTTTGAAACAAAATCCACTACATCCATCTTCATACCTGGCCAAAAGAAGAGTTGCTTCATGTCAGCATACATCTTCTTCACCCCTGGGTGCGCACAGTAATGCGATCTATGGGCCTCTCTAAGGATGGTTTCCCTGATATCACCTTCCTTAGGAACATACATCCTTCCCTGATACCGCAACAATCCATCTACCTCAAGATGGTACCCATCATACTTCAATTCCTGTTTCTTTCCATTCTGAATAGCTGAGGTTACTTTTAGATACCAACTATCGCCCAACAGTTGTCCTAGTACCCTTTCCCTCAAGTCAACCTTCAAGGGAATTAAGGAGAAAAGTCTCGGCCTTCGGCTTAGAGCGTCTGCCACCACATTCTCCTTTCCTTTGATGTAAGAGATACCAAAGTCATACTCACTCATGAACTCACTCCATCGCCTTTGCCTAGCATTCAAATCCCTTTGGGTAAATATGTACTGCAAGCTCTGATGGTCTGTTTTAAGGGTGAAGCTTCTACCAACTAGGTAGTGCCTCCATAATTTTAGTGCCAACATTACTGCTGCCAATTCTAGATCATGCGTGGCATACTGCTCCTCATGAGGTTTCAACTTTCGAGATGCATAAGCTATTACCCCACCTTCCTGCATCAACACCGCTCCTAATCCCTGCTTCGAGGCATCGGTGCATACCATGAAATCTTTATCCATGTCTGGTACCCGCAAGATCGGTGCACTTGTCAACAACCTTTTTAACTCTGTGAAAGCGGCATCGCATTCATCGGTCCATTCATACCGGATTCCCTTGCGTTGCAAGGTGGTAATAGGTTTTGCAATTTTAGAGAATCCTTCCACAAACCTCCGGTAATAGCCTGCTAACCCCATGAAGCTGCGCACTTCATGAGCATTCCTTGGAATTGGCCAATCTTCAATGGCCTTTACCTTTTCTGGGTCTACAGAGATCCCTTCACCTGAGATGATGTGCCCCAAGTAGTGAATCTCTTTTTGGAAGAAGGAACACTTTGACAATTTACCATAAAGTTTATGTTCCCTTAAGCATGTCAAGACTAACCGCAAGTGTTCCTCGTGCTCCTTCTCATTCTTAGAATAGATAAGAATATCATCTAAGAAGACCTGAACAAAGCGGTCCAAGTATTTTCGGAAGACCCCATTCATGAGGCTCATGAATACAGCTGGAGCATTGGTCAAACCAAATGGTACCACTACAAACTCATAATGCCCAAATCGAGTTCGAAAGGCAGTCTTAGGAATGTCGCCTTCCTTGATCCTCAACTGGTGATATCCGGATCGCAAATCAATCTTTGAAAAGACTGACGCACCTTTCATTTGATCAAAGAGGTCATCAATTCTTGGTATGGGATACTTGTTCTTCACGGTGGCCTTGTTCAAATCTCTGTAATCTATGCACAGTCGCAGAGATCCATCCTTCTTCTTAACGAAGATCACTGGTGCTCCCCACGGTGAGATACTAGGTCTAATCAGTCCCAATTCTAGCAATTCTTTTAACTGGATCTGTAACTCACGGAGCTCTGGAGTTGTCATTCTATACGGAGTCTTTGAGATAGGTTCTGCACCAGGTTTTAGTTTGATTGTGAAATCGAGCTCTCTTTCTGGAGGTAGTCCTGGTAATTCCTTCGGAAAGACATCCTGGAACTCAGAAAGTACTGGGTAAGAATTCAAGGAAGGTTCTTTACTATCGCTCACGGCCTCCACTACGAACAACTGGCATCCTTGTCTTAGGCACCGCTTAGCTTTCACCATAGAGATGAAACGGAGGGATACCTTCCTCTTCAAGCCTTGGATTTGAATTGTCCTTCCCTCGTCATCGAGGCACAACACCTTCTTTGCATAGCAGTCTATGAAAGCTCTATGGTCTTCTAACCAATCCATGCCAATAATGAGGTCATAAGTCCCCAGATTGGTGACATAAGCATCCAACTTAGTGGTGCAAACTCCTAAGTCAACCCCACAACTTCTCACTTTAAGACCTACTGGTTGCTTAGTTCCTGAAGCCATTTCAACCAGTTTGAAATCATCGTGCTCGTAGGCTGCCAACCCACATTTATCTAATGCAAATGGTGAAATAAAACTATCAGTTGCTCCTGGATCAAACAAAATTTTAAGTTTGACATTGTTTACATTACCAGTGGATTCTACTACGGTAGACTGATGTTCTGCCTGGTGGTTATGCACCGCTGCATGAATCCGATGACTGTTACCCGAACTATCCATGGGTGCTTTTCCTTCCCTGTGCCTGCTGCTTGACTGACCCTTGGGACAGTCTCGCTGGAAATGAGGACCTCCGCATCCCCAACAAGAGAGATTGGGAGGGGCTTGCCTGTTGCTCGAAGGAATCCTCTGAGATGAGTTCCTTCCCCTGGTTCCTCTAAAACCCCTTGCTCCTCTATAGGAACTTCCCTGTGTACGTCCCTGGCTTTGGTGGGTTGCGGACGATGCCTGCGAAATTGAGTTAACTGAAGTATTACCCCGCGGTGTGAACCGGTTACCATAAGGAGGAGGTCTAGATTGTCCTCCCCTGAAGTAAGGACGTGATGCCTTCCCTGAAACATACTGATTGGTTCCTGTCAACTTACTGCCCCCTTTTCCATCTGACATATCAGCTGCATAACGAGCATACTCAACTGCCATGGCAACTGAAGTTGGCTTCCACATCCGCACAGCAGCTCTAATCTTGTAGTTAAGTCCATACACAAAACGCTCTACCTGACAATCATCTGCATCAAGGTAAGGAACATATTTTACCAGTTCCATAAACCGAGATTCATACTCCTCCACTGTCCTGTCTCCCTGTACTAAGGCATGGAGTGCACCTGCCTGTTCTTCCTTGTAATAATTTGGCAAATACTTCATGTGGAACCTCTCCTCGAACAGTTCCCAAGAAGTTGTAAGAGGAGTAAGGTGCAACTGCTTCTCGAGGTCTGACCACCAATTCAAAGCATCACCTTTAAGCTGAAAGACGGCCATCCTAGCCTTGGAACTAGATGTGTACTCATTCAATGCGAAGCATCTCTTCATGCCTTCCAGCCATGCCTCCGCATGCTTACCGGGTCGTCCTCCTGAAAACTCTGGAATTTTTATCTTTTGTAACTCCCTCGATATGTCCTGAAGCGGTTCCAGTCTTGGGCCATGTGCCCTTTCAGAGTTCTCTCGACTCACTTGAGTGGTTTCCACCTCGGCGGCCCTTTCCGACTGCCTGTTCATCGTGGTCATAATAGCCTCCAATGACCTCATTATGATCTGCATTTCTGGTGTTGAGGTTGGTGGTGGCGGTGTTGGCGGTGGCGGAGGTGGTGGTGACGGTGGTCGACCTTGACCCCGACCTCGACCTCTGCGTGTTGTCACCATGATAGTTCCTGAGTTATTAAAATAAAATCATATTCTTAGTTGTTCAATCAAATATCCGCGGAACTAAAATGTAGGTATTCA
The DNA here is from genome assembly GCA_027924585.1 of Larix kaempferi. Classification (NCBI taxonomy): domain Eukaryota; kingdom Viridiplantae; phylum Streptophyta; class Pinopsida; order Pinales; family Pinaceae; genus Larix; species Larix kaempferi. Next base: position 5,107,464 of record BSBM01001023.1, read on the forward strand.
ATAACGTGCATCATGAGATAACAAATTGTCAGGATTAGCACAGTAAAATCCACAATCGTTTTTATTTAAACAATTTTTGTCATGGTGTTCAGCTCGTCATGCTGATCTTAACGGTGTCTTGTTTTTGAGATTTCGGGTTCCTCTCATCCCTTCGACTAGGAGTTGAAATCTCGGCAAATTTTATTTATTTTACTTATTTTATTATTTATTTATTTAGTATTTTTTTTTTATTTTATTTTATTTTATTTTATAAGAATCAAAATAAATAACTAGAATTTTATTAATCCTAGCATGAGACGTAAACCATAATTATTTAAACCATAATTCATATTAATTTTTAATTCTAATTCTAATTCATGTAATAATCACTAAAGTGAAATTGTAGTTTTTTGTTAAATTTTAATTAATTGATAATTGTGCTAATAAATTTAACCAAGTTTAATTTAGCCAAACAACAGAAAAAAACATAACTTTAAATTATTTTAAAGTTTTTCGAATAATTGACAATATTGAATTATAATAATTAATTTAAATTTTTAACAATTTTTAAATCAATTACCAATTTTAGATAATTTAATTTGTTTGAATAATACTTACCTATCCCTAAGATCTTCATGGGCCCGTCGCGCCCTTGCATGAGGCCCACGCGTCCTCCTACTGCCATGAGAAGAAGCATGAAGGCGCGTGGTCTCTCCACACACCCCACCGCCATGCGAAAGTGGGGGAAACCCTAAATAGGGTGAATCCCCAAGACGCGGCCATTTCCGCCCTCTCTCTTGCAGTTTTAGCTCTGCAACTCTTGCCGAACTCGGCTGCTAGGCGTGGTGGAGCTATGGGTTCGTTTAGTTCAGCACCAAAATGGTCTGGTCTGCATCTGCATTGGTATTCACATTCTCCTTCACTCAAGTGGGCGTTTGATTTTTGGTTCACCCTGATTCCTATTTTAAAAGTCGAATTTGTCTATCTGAGAATGGCACTAGTCTTTAACGGACAGTTATCTGTGGCTCTTATAATACTCTTATGTCCGTCAGCCAGCAGGAAAAAAATCAATCGTGAGAGTCTTTGAAAGAATTAATTCTTCCGGCAAGGAAGGAAGAGCGAGTTACCATTCTCCCGGCAAGAAATCAGTCTATTTGAAACCATTGTGTATACTGGTTCTATCAGCTTCCTACCGGCACTGAAGAGTTAACAGTGGAAGGAAAGTCTATCTTAAAACTATAGGAAGGCCAGCCATTCGCCAGGTACGAACAACTCTTGGTCTGTCATCTATTTTTATTTAACATCAGGAGGAGACCGCCAGTGGCTATGCTCTCGGGGTTGAGCGCCTGGCTGGACCTATAGGTAACAAAAGAAAGGAGTGCTGCTCGGACCTGGCACTTCGAGGATTGATGGCGTGCGTTCTCCCTTCTCGACTTGGCACTTAGTCGCTTGAATGGGTGGGAAACGCCCTCACAGAAAAGTGCTATGAGAGCAAGGAAAGCAGGGAGGAGGACGACGAGTTTATTTAACGGTTCCATGTCTGCATTGTAGCAATGGTGGTTCTAATTGAAATACAGGACACAATAAAATCGCCTCCGTCAGAGAACAAGACGATGAAGAAAGCAACGCTAATGGGCGTGGTTACGACAACAGTGTTCTACATGTTGTGTGGTTGCATGGGCTACGCAGCTTTTGGAGACAATGCACCAGGAAACCTCTTGACAGGATTTGGCACCAGGAAACTTCTAGTCTTTCGCTCAGATGTTATGTTACTGACAGACTTGAGAGACCTACGTTTCGTTGACTGGCCATCGCTGATTGGATCTGTGCATAGAGGATCAGAGGCTGTTTACAATTCTTTTGGTTGGTTGACATTGCCAACGCTGCCATCATAATCCACTTAATCGGAGCATATCAAGTTTTCTGGTGTTGGAGTGGAGTCCGTTTTTCCTCTGTAAGTAATAAATTTATTTTCCAACATGCAGACGGGCGCCTCCTTGAGGGGATCGACCTCGGTTTAATGTTTTATACAGTTTAAGTAATTTTTAATTGTTTGTCTATGAAAAACAAAATATACCCCTGTTACGAATGATGTATAATTTAGTTGGCATTTAATTATCCTGTAGAAATCGTGGAGTCTCTAAAAACTTGCCACGACTCCTGTCAGGCATTTATGCCATCTGCCAAGGACAAAACATGGCATAGTAATAGTGTTTTGATGAGAAAAAAAATTAAGAAAATGTATGATGAAAATGAGATTCATCAATGTGGAAAAATAAATAAATTTATGGTGATCATCCCAAGGACTGTCCGTTGTTCTTAATCACTCTGTGAAAGAAACGCAATTAAAAACACATTTGGTTGGACAACTTGTCGGCAAGAAGATTAATGGCAGACTGCTGTGCAGAGAGCATGCCGTACTGTTCTCTGGTGGGTGTTTTGGCCATTGTATTAGATTAGAAACAGTCCTATAGTTCACAGGCCCAGACGGTACTCGCCTTGTAGTCCCAGTAAGATTCCCTATTCCATTCATCGCGGTTACCTGATAGGGGCAGTTGTCTATTTTATTTTATAAGAAAACAATGGAAAGCGTGGCATTGTTCTTTGAATTTTTTATCCTGCAGAGAGATTATTTTTCAAATTTGGAAATTGGGTTTATGCTCGCGATTATCGGAGGGGGACAACGACCCACCAACCCGAGTACCGATGTATCTGCTCCACAGATCTCTGAGGCTGCCCTGCGTTTCTTAAAAGTTTTGTTTGGATTAATTAGTTCAAAAAAAATGGTGGGCAATGCACTGCTGTCCTGTCCCATATTGTACAACCTGCTCACAAACATTAGCTTAGGAACGGATGCCCAATTCTCACTCTGTAGTGCTCTTTTCTATATTATGGTTGAATCTTAAGTAGTTGGTCTACTGCCCGTATTCCCTTATTGTGAAGCATTCTCTCTCTTGTGGGAAATCGTGTGACCCATTCTCAACACATCGTTGGTTTTGGAGGGCCTTCTCTTCATCTCTAGAGTTTGTAGCACAATTGCATAAGTCAAACGATTTCCCTCAATTTCTACTTGAATTTGTTTCTTGTTTTACTGTAGTCTGTAGTGCATCCCTTGGAGTTATTCTTATTCTTAGGTAAAGTAATTTAACCCCAATATGCGTTTGCTGTATTATCTAATTACCGTAGCCTGCATTCATTGTTAATACCCTTATACCTTACGTTCACAGGATTTCACGGTTGCTCAGCCCTTGATTGAACCTCAGTTATAATTAACAACTTAAATTTTTATTATTCAATTTCTACTTAGTTTATTATTGAATTATCATAAAAGATTTTAACCCTGCTTATGCCTTTGAATTTTCTTACCATGTCTTATCTTAATTCAACTCGTTAGGGTTTTGTTACCCCGATATCGTGGGAAGATTTATTTTTCTGTCGACGAGCATGGCTGAGCTGATGGCTGAAACACCATTGAATTTTCTTACCATGTCTTATCTTCATTCAACTAGTTAGGGTTTTTGTTACCCAAACCCCAATATTATGGGAAGATATAGGAAGATTTCTTTTTCTGTCAACGAGCATGGCTGAGATAAGTTGCAGATTTCCATTGAGAGCAGATATAGCCCTACAGTTGGATTGTTTGGTTTCATATAAGTCGTGGGCTCTTATGCACAATCTATTGGTTATATCTCTCGATTTCTATAAATACTATGTTTCTTTGATGTGGATATTTTAATTTCTCATTATGTAAATTCTATTTAATGCCCGGGTCTGGTTATATATATATATATATTTATATATATATATTTTTAATGTAATTGTTGTTATCCTTGTGCAGGTACCTTGAAAGATGACTATGGCTGGAGGTCAAGTAGGTAAATTATCAAGTAAATTTTCTAGGTGAAGCATGAATAGGCCTGTAGGTTCAAGAGTCTGAACAAAGGCTCTGATACCATCTGTAGTGCTCTGGTTTTTACAGCAGAGCACTGTGTAAAATTTCAGGTTTAAATGTCTACGTTTTAAACCTTATCAGTTTAAGGAAGTGAATTTCTAAGAAAATTTCTATGTGCCGAAATGATATTTAGTGTATTGTGGTGTTTTTACTAACCTTACATTCGAAATTTGAAATAAACAAACATATCGTTATTTTCTTTTCAACAGCATAAGGATAGGTTTCACAACTTAGTAAATCAGTAAATAGCAGTAAATAGCAGTAAATCAGTAAATAGTAAGTTTGCATGTTTACAGTAAGATTTAGCATAATAGTAAATAACGGAAATTACCTGATGCTGATGCTAACCGTAAGTTGTAGCAGGTTGAGTAACCCCTTAGACAGCCAAACTGAAGTGTCCACCCTACCGACCAGCTATAATCTTGCTGGCCCTTGGAAATCAAAGGATTTCCAAGCCCCCGAGCCCACAATCTGATAATACCGAGAGCAGTCTTTCCTTCTGTTCTCAAACTCTTTCTGTTCGCCAAACTTTCTGTTCTCCCAACTTCTGTTCTCCAAACTTCTTTTCTTTCCCCCAATCAAAAAAAACCTCCCCCACCTTCAACCTTCTCCCCCTCTATATACATGTCCATCCTCGAGAAGACCTTGGGCTTCCTCCACCGCCCCAAAATCCCCTTCTCGAGCCCCTCCCCACTTACTCCTATCACCAGTTCATTTATACACGGTTCTTTATTAAAATGTATAATTAATTACTCTCATGAAAAAGTTAGTTGGTTTTGGGATTGACGGTAGTAAGTATTTATTACGGTGGGGATTATCACCCAAAGGTTATCCGTTCGAAACAAGCTTCATTAAATACAAGTATATCCGCCGTCCTTGATATTTTAATGTTACTAAAGTAATTAATAAAATATTATATAATTAGTTGCCCCCTTGTCAACTTGGACATGATGTGTCCTAATGATCCACCTTATCCGTCGAGGCTACTTTAGCTTGAGGTTTAAATTCCAAGATTAACATTGAATAATTAAATATCCATTTCCATCACATCACAGTTATTCCAAAAAGGATTATCTTGTTATGGCTAACTTTGAAATGGAATTAATCACGTAATATTAATTTATAAATCAATATTTTAAATCTTACTTATATTGCATTTGTTACGATAGGGATATAAATGTTGCTGGAATATCATTTATTAATTAATAATAATAATTAAATCACCCTTTGACAATAATAAAAGGTGAATCAATCATAGTATTCTTAATTATTTGTTTATCACATGGGTACCCTATCGTCAACATAGCATCCTTGTTATTATAAACAAAGCACTTGTGAGGGCTTAAACAATTTTACTAATTAATTAGACACTATCATTACCCTATTCACAACAGTTCTTCTATGACAATGTTAACTGACGATACTTGTCCTAGTTTATTATTACAATGTTTTCATATAATTACTAATTCACTTATTTACACATTGACAACCTAACCATTCATTACCTAAGTTGATTGATGTATCCTTAACTGATTTACCTATGACATTTATACTACTATTCGAGCATGACAAGTATGTTATATACCAGTAATATTGTACACGTACGAGGTGTGCATGCATGGCCAGTGTATGCACATGTCGGACATGTACTATAAACAAACCCCATTCCGCCTATGCATACTTGCTAACTAACAATAGTATCTACCCCCATGCAGAAGAGCAAGCATAATCTATAGTATAATTACTTTAACATCCTCGGTTATTTAACAGTTAACCCTTTACGATTTAACATCATTGTCTTTATGTTTACATTAGTTTAATCAATCAAGTACAGGAAGGGTTCCTACTTCCACTAACTTGGAATCAAGGAATACTAACCCCCCCAACAGTACTAACTAACACATCCTCCCATCATAACCTACGTCCAGCATCCTCCCTATCCTCCCTCTGCTAGTACAACAGTGGGTGTCGGACTCACCGATCTGACCACATAGAACTTGAGAGCGATAGCGTCGGCTGAACAGCGGACCTATCCTCCCCTAGCAGGCATCCGACAATCGTCATCACAACAACATGGGGAGCGTGTCTCAGCACGGCCCTCCCACGACCTCGGGTCTCATGGAAACATAGGGTGGGAAACACATCCATCCCTCTCAACATACTGGGCCTACGCCCTTATCAACTCATACTTGCTGCTATCGGGATTATCAGTTTGTGTTATCGTATCCTCATTTTGGCTGCTAAGGTTTGCTGTATGAACATGTTTTTCCTTTCCAATGTATATCAGATCAAGTAACTGGCTATCCCATAGCCCTTGTGTCCTGTAGGTTAGTGCTTTGCAAAAATACAATTTATAGAAAGCATTTTCCATTGATCGCCAATTGATCCATTTTATCATTTCATTTCATGTAACCTTTTTGCTCATCATAGATACATATAACATTTCAATAATTCATATAAGAAGATGGTATCCACGTACCGAATCATATATTTCACATTTCATTAAGGAAAACATATAAACATATACTGCAATCGTAAAATAAGGAAATCATATGATAATCATAACATCATAACTGCATAACATAGTAACATCATATAATGAGGTCCAACATAGTTTACTCAGTCGAGCTGAGTTCGACAAAATATATAAGAAGTAAAGTATGGTGTGTCTAACTAATAAATATGCCGAATCAAAATATGGGCATTACATTTCATTGAATTTGAAGAAATGTATTTTCTATGTTCCTTATGGGATTCTGCTGAGACATATCGAGTGTAAGCAAGGATTGATGGTTGATCCTATGAATATCGTAGTTATTGTAAGCTTGCCTACACCAAATTTAGTTAAACAATTACACACTACACTAGGGCATACCGAGTACTACAGGAAATTCATAAAAGGATATGCATAGATAACCGCAGCAATGGAGAAGCTTTTAAAAAAGGATGCACCATTCATTTGGAATGAGGACTGTGAGAAAGGATTTGACACATTGAAAGAGAAAATGGTCACTGCTCTGATCCTAGTTTTTCCAGACAGGGAAAATCCATTTCACGTACATGTTGATGCTTCATGTATATCATTGGGTATTGTTCTTGCGCAGCCAGGAGAAGGAGGCATTCATCATCCCATTGCATTTTCAAGTAGAAATTTGTCATCTACTAAGAAGAACTATACCACTACTGAAAGGGAAGGACTTGCAATGGTATATGAACTCCAGAAGTTTAGACACTATTTGCTTGGTGCACACTTCTCAATGTTTACTGATCATTCTGCATTAAAATACCTGGTCAATAAGCTAGTGCTAGGGGGGCGAATATGCAGATGGATCTTACTCTTCCAAGAGTATGATTTTGAAATAGTAGTTAAACTAGGTAGTTTAATTTAGGCCCTAATCATCTATCAAGGATCGAGTCAGGAGAAGAACCTACGAATCTAGAAGACAATCTGCCTGATGCACAAGTGTTTGCTATATAGGTTCCCGATGATTATTATCAGGATATCATTAATTTTCTAACTATTGGGTTTGCACCTACTAAATTCACTACACAACAAAAGAAGCAGCTGGTAGTGCGAGCCGTAGACTTCACCATTGTGTAATATCCCAACTTTTTGACTAACTATGTTATGAGGTTATACCGGGCCACGGCCCCAACATATGTGATTTATTATTTTAGCATAACATTAGTATGTTTTGATTTATGCTTTCATGAGTTGATATATTGGGCATGGACCCTGATTGTTTCAATGTTGGATATATATACTGGGCAAGAAAGCCCGAATGAATAAACTATGTTGTATTATGAGAAATTGTTACAAATTATGATATACTGAGTTTTCCTCTTTTGTTACATTATATTGTGTAGAGCATGATTCATATGGATGATTTTGTAGTGTCTTGAGCGTGGACTCAGAAATACATGAATAACCCATATATTGGGCCTAAGCCTCGATGTATCTAGAGGACTCTTATTACGTACTGGGTACGTTTAGTGTTTGGCATAAGCCCTGGAGCACTCCAAGCTTGAAAGAAATGATTACCGGATCTGAGGCCACTTAAATATCCTAGATGTGTCTCACAACCACATTCTAGCTCTAGTGTTGAGTGGAGGCTCTGGAATTTCACTAGCGTAATGCCCATGTGAGAGTGTTGAGTTAAAAGGCTCTGAAGAGCACTCGGGGTTACTAGATCTCAAGTGTTGAGTTAGGAAGACTCTGAATAGCACTTATGTGTTTTATCACAACTATTCAACTTGATTAAATAAATCTTATTATCATTAAATACTATAGGAACTACCATGTTAAAACGAGGGAATCTGACATGCAAAGGGAGACACTAGAGGTGCCTTTACCAGCTTACCGAAACCGTCCAAAGAAGTGGACCCTTTCCTTAAAAGGAATTAAAAGAAGCATCATGAGAAACAAAATGCTTAAGGACTACAAAGCTAAGTATTATTATTTAGGGGTTTCAATATGTAATATTGTTATTTATTACATGTATACTTATACATAAGTGGGTTGCCACTTACTAATTATTAGTTATTAATATTTAGATAGAATTGTAATTTATTTTATATTATTATTATTATTATAACAAAGGTTCAATATCAAAAACACTTTAATCAAACAAAGTGAGAAGTCCTAGTTCCAAAATAACTAGCAATTAAGTAAACAAATACTATTTTATAATTTAAATTATTTTAAAGAAACCATTAATTTCCAACAACACTAATTCAAGATTTGTCCTACTTAAGGAGGATAGACCCCAAAGTTTGGGGGATATTTTTCTTTTGGTATTATTATGCCAAGAAGAACTCTATGTTACAAGAAGTGAACTATGCCCATAAATTTTTGAACCAGCTACACATCTAGGGCCTCTGCTCCTGAGTTTGCATGTCAGAACCAGCTCGGGGGATTCTTACTAAACCAGGAACGGTTGTAGAATCATTGTTTGGAGGAACGTGGTAGTCCCAAAGTTATCCATTCCAAGATCAATTATCAGGTCAGCGAAGAGTTCAATAGTTTTTCATTAACTAGTTGATTGAGTGTGCAGGACACTATCAGTAGGAATAAGCTATAGGGATCAGCAGGTATGAAATTCTTATAAAACCCTCATACAGTTATATCTCTTGTTATAAATTCCATGTAAAAATAGTATTGGCCTCAATATTAGTTTTTAATTCAAGATTGCCCCGAATCAAATGGCATTTCCTAGCAGGACTAGCCATCTAGTCATTGCTAGTCAATTGTATTGCTTAAACTTCTAGAATATGCGAATCGTTGATTTAATTCAGTGAAATCGATTGGGTTATTTTCTCTTATCTAAACTCTATATTAAATTTCAACCAAATCATTTAGCTACTGAGATCATATTTCTAGCAAGAAATCGTTAGTCACCTTGCTAACCATTCGAATACCCAGTTATACATTTTATAGCAAAACAAAACACAGACATCACTCTGTAAATTTTTTCCCAAAAATTCCAATTAAAATGAAGACTGACATATTTTCCATTTCATGATCTATCTTAGTTTCTTTTTTTAAAACCCATACATACCACATTTGAAATGAAGACAGTAGATAGGATAGAGATCATTTACACTGTTCTTTTTTAATTACACACTCATAAACACTTCCCAATAAAAGGAACACGCATCATATTTAGCTATCGTTACCAATCATAGACCCTAGTATTCGATCAAGTCAATATTTTAATACCATTAGGTATGCAGTACAATAAGACAGTGATTTAATGTGCTGGGAGGTTACAAACGCAGATGCCCATTGAGGACAGAGGTCGAGGATCGAATCGCATGGACTCCCTTAAATCAAAACTCTTAGTGATGTCCTACAGGACTCACGTATAAAACAAACATATGGCCAACATTTCAAAACAAACCTCCCATCGAAACAGTGCTCCATTCATTCAACGCAGATAGCACATAAAATCGAGATTGTCTACTCAAACCCTAGCTGCGTTACCATAACAGAAGTATGAAAAATCCGTTATTAATCTCCTACCTTTGCACAAGCATTTAGTTAAGTGCATAGAAGCACCATAGCCATATCCAACACAGTTAGCAAGCGAAAAAGAAATCAATACACGAATTATAGCTACGTTTCCAAACTGAAGGCACCGAAGACCTTTTAACATTTAGACATTTTTGTACAACAGTTGCAAAAATACCAAGAGACCCCATAATATTAGAACCGATAAGGTCCAGCTTAAATGCTATTATTCACACAAGAAAAATATAAATGTACCATTTGGAAGCATTACAACTGTACATGAGTCATATCCAAAACGAAATAGCATTACATTGTTACAGGAATTCGCAGAGCCGAGTAACAAGTAAGACCCAACTGCTACATAAGTTCTTTTACATCACAGTCCCAGTTACTTATTCAACTGTTAAATTTACATTGAAACCCCACTCTTTCTGGTCTATCCAGTAGGAAACTAACAGACTCCCCAAGGTGAACCACTAAGCCAAGGGCTTATGGTAGTCTCCACTATAAACCAGGCCAAAACGCATACATACAACACCATGGGTGCGAAAGGTACGACACGAGTGGGTAAGCCAGACTTACCAATACCCTAGCCATGCCTACAACATCATGAACCCTCGCAGCTCCATACCAAAGCATTTATCACCTGCCATTACGACATGCAACTATCAGTTAATCAAACCCTATGTTCTCAAATCAATGAAGAAAGATAAAATGTCAAATAGAGATTGTTACCTTACCTATGAGAAGCGTGACCTCCCTATGCCATAGTTGAGTTCAGCAATTAACAAGTTTGTTGACCATGTTTAGAGCTCGGGTCAGTACCCAACACAGTCACCATACAAATGAAGTGCAGAGCCAAAACGAGGAACAAGTCGAAAACAAGAGTGACTGGAAAAAGCCCCAAATCAATTTCTCCAAACCCTCATTGACAGGCTATCCCCCATACTCATTTAAAGCGTAGTAAATAGTACACCAACCTCACTCTAGTGGAGGTTCAATTAGTTGCACAAAGTCTATAGTGAAGTCGTGGACTCAGACCACATTTGTTTAAATCACAAAAGGTTCGATTCTGGTAGAAAGTCTATAGTGAAATCATGACCCAACCCACACTTGTTTAAATTACAAGAAGCTTATAGTCGTAAACCTCACCTTGGAAAATATAGTATGACAAGAGCTCCCATGGTAATGGGACACCCATTATTTAATACATATCATCCACCCTAGTAAAACGTAGTCGATAAGTAAAGTGTGGGTCAACCCTTTTGGGAATTACACATTCAGATTTGATATACCTGCAACCACCGAAGTACGAAATGGCATTAGCAATATGCTAAGTAAGTCCGGAAACCACTATACTCACCCATACCTCCCGAAAACCCTACCGAGGTATGTAATTACCTTTCCTGGAGTATTATATTAACCACCATGTGAACAACATACCGTCATCAAAGGAGCTCATCACGTGAAGGTGCATTAGACATTCAAAATTCAATTACAGGATTTCTTAAAACAGTAAGAAGTGTTATTTCTACCTTTATATTAGTATTTACGAACGTAACAAAAACATGCCATCATATATTTCCACATCACTTCCGCAGTTCTAAACTCACACAGGAAAGAGACCATGTTAAATAAAAGTCTTAGACTTACATTGTTTTTGTGCAAAGTATGGATGTTTTTCATGATATTAGATTTAATGTATGAAGCTGTCTACTGTAAATTAATGACTATTGCAGGTAGGAAAAATTTTAAATTTTTGCTTTTTTTTTGGGACATTACAAGTGGTATCAGAGCAAGTTACAAACACTAAGTGACCTATTGGGCTCACTACCAAACACCGCTGCAGATACAATTTTTTTTTTTTAAATATTGTATTATGTTTATGTAAAGGATTAGCTAACAATTTGTTTTCTGTCCAGCAGATACTTATATAACTTTCAGGTACAGGCAGTATCAGAAAAATGAATGCAGAACAGGGAAGCAGTATACAAGGAAAATTAAATTCCTCACCATCAGAGCAAGAAATCGTGGTGGAACTCAACTCAGATTTAGAGAAATCCATGCAGCAACTACAGGCAGAATTCCAAAGTTTTAGGGATGAGAATATGCAAGAAAGAAGAGAATAGCGGGCTATAAATGAAGCCCTACTCCAAAACCTAATAGGGGAAAAACCCCAAGGAAAGCAACAAGTTGCAGGACAGGAGAGAAAGAAGAACATAAATCAGAACCATTGGAAGAGGACTGTAAAAGCTCTTCCAATGACAATGGCTACCCACCTCCTTGCAAGAGAAGGAGGAAGAGTGATGACAACTTACAAGGAGAGTTCCAAAAGATAAGAGCCCCAACTTATAATGGGGAAGTTAAAACAGGAGAAAAGGATGAAGAATGGTTGTTAGGAATGAATAAATACTTTAAAGTTCATAATTATTCTTATGAGATGCAAGCCCGACTAGCAATATACAACCTAAATGGTAAAGCTGCTAGATGGTGGTGGGACTTGAAACACACTAAAAGACAAGAGCTGCGAGACATAAGCTGGGATACTTTCAGCAGAATATTCCAGGACAAGTATATGTCTGAAAGATTCTTTGACAATAAAATAAAAGAATTTCATGAGTTGAAAATGGGCTCCTTGACTATGGAAGCTTTCATAAACCGGTTCTTAGACTTGCTGCACTATATGCCTTATATTAAGGACGAGAAGGTGAAAATTCAGTAATTCTTGGGTGGCCTACCACCAAACTTTAGAGAGAAGAAAGAATTTGACATACCTAAAACCCTTGATATAACACTACATAAAGCCAGGATGTGCTATGAGCATGGGAAGCCAAGGAACGACAACATCAACATAAATAGGGATAGATTCAGGACCTTCTCAGACAACCGTAGACCGGGTTTTAGACCCCCACCTTTTCGGAAACATAACAACAGTTTCCCACCCAACAGAGGTTTCAGTAGACCCCAAGCTCGACCAAGTGCACCCCCACCAGAAGACAATAGGCCAGCCTTCATTAAAGGGACAAAAGTAGTCCCACCAACCATTTCTTGTTCAAAATGCCAAGGACCACATTACTATAGAGACTGTCCCAACAAAACAGATGGGACTTTACACAACATCCAAATGGAGCCTACCGTGGGAGACATGGCAAAGACACCTAGGATTTATGCCGTCCTTGATGGCCGGCAGGCAAATCATCAAGCCACCATGGTGGAAATTGAGGGTAAGATATCTAACTCTGCCATTTCAGTCCTAATAGACCCCGGTGCTTGCCGAAGCTACATCGCTCCTAGATTAGTAGAAACATGCAAGTTAAATCGAGAAAGCCACAAGGTACCATGGATGGTACAACGAGCTACGGGTACCCAGCGGAAGGTTTTCGAACTAATTAAGGGTTGTGAGTTAGATTTGAATGGATTCCCGACTAGAGTAGATTTAAACCTCTTACCGTTAGGGTCTTATGACATATTAATAGGCATGGATTGGTTAGAAGGACATCATGCCTTGCTAGATTGTTTAAACAAATCCATCTTATGCACAGATACTCGACGGAACCAAAGAACCATTCAAGGCATACCTAAAGAAGTATCAGTACGACAGATATCAGCATTACAAGCCAAGAAATGCTTAAGGAAAGGTTGTAAACTATTTTCAATCCACCTTCAAATAGTGGAAGCCGATAGAGATCAAAAGATCGAGGATTTTCCAATGCTAGTAGAATTCAGAGATGTGTTTCCTGAGGAAATACTAGGGCTACCACCCAAGTAGGACTTAGACTTTTCCCTATAGTTAACACCCAGATCGATACCCATCTCTAGGACTCCGTACTGTATGAGTACGCCAGAGCTGGTAGAGCTCAAGATACAGTTACAAGAACTAATAAACAAGGGATACATTCGATCGAGTGTGTCTCCCTGGGGAGCGCCAATACTCTTCGTTAAAAAGAAGGACGGAACGATGCATTTGTGCATCGATTACCATCAACTCAACAAGTTAACCATCAAGAACTGTTATCGACTCTCTAGGATCGATGACTTGTTTGACCAAGTCAGAGGAGCAAAGATCTTCTTGAAGCTCGACCTGCGATCCGGATATTACCAAGTGAGAATCCGTGACAAGGACATCAGTAAAACCGCCTTTCGGTCTGACAAATGCACCCGCCAACTTCATGTGCATGATGAACAATGTTTCCAGTAAGTACCTTGAAATTTTTTTTCTAGTCTTCATAGACGATATCTTGATCTATTCCAAGAATGAAGAAGAACATGAGGAACACCTCCGAATAGTCCTACGGATATTGTGAGAACATCAGCTATACACAAAATTTAGCAAGTGTGATTTCTATAGACCTTAGATATAGTACTTAGGACATATCATTTCCGAGAAGGGAATAGCAGTTGATCTTGAAAAGATCAAAGCTATCGAAGAATGGCCCACACCTACTTGTGTTTTCGACATACGATCATTCCTACGATTAGCTGCATATTACCGAAAGTTCATTGAGAACTTCTCTCAGATCACTTGTCCCATGACCACCTTACAGAAGAAAACCAGTAAATTCATCTGGACCGACAAGTGCGAGGAAAGTTTTCAGAAGTTAAGACAACTTCTGATTAGCGCACCAATTTTATGAATTGCCGACCCCAATGGGGACTTCGTAGTTTGCACCGATGCAAGCAAGGAAGGACTCAGTGGAGTCATTATGTAGGATGACTTTTCCATCTGCTATGAGTCAAGGAATTTAAAGGAACATGAGAAAAACTATCCTACTCATGACCTCGAATTAGTCACCATTATCAACGCTCTAAAAATGTGGAGGTATTACCTCATGGGAAAGAAATTTCTACTAAAAATGGACAACATGAGCCTAAAATACCTGTTCGATCAACCAGACCTGAATGCTAGATAGGCTAGGTGGTTAGCCTTCCTTAGTGAGTATCACTTTGAACTAAAAGACATCAAGGGGAAAGAAAACAAGATCGCCGATGCCTTAAGTTGATGAGCTCATATGTTATATGAGGTAACTGAAAGTCGAACTGACTCTGACTTACACGACAAAATTAGAACGGCATGCCAAAATGACTGGTTCTTTGTCAAGATCCTTAAAAAGATCCAGGAAGATAGGATTTTTCAATAACAAAAAGAATACAATATAGATGAATCACGATTGTTATGGTCAAAGGAGAGACTTTATGTTCCCGAGGGGGGTGACATTAGACCTAACATACTCACTGAATTCAATCAAAGCCCCTATTCAGGACACCCCGGGTATCAAAAGATGATTTCAACCATAAGGAAACACTATTTTTGGCCTAAATTGAAAGCTGACATCGCATTGTTCATTGCGAAATGTCAGGAATGCCAGTTGGTCAAAGCAGAACACCAACACCCGTCCGGACTACTTCAACCATTACCCATTCCAGAATGGAAGTGGGAGGTAATAAGTATGGATTTCATTACAGGCCTACCCAAGAGTAAGAAACAAAACGACTCCATCTTCGTAGTTGTAGACAAGCTGTCAAAAGCCGCACATTTTATACCAGTAAAATCTACCTACAAGGCAATTCACATTGCGGAAATCTTCGTAAAAGAAGATTTTCCGGTTACACGGGATACCCAAAGCAATTATCTCTGACTGAGACACAAAGTTCACCAGTAACTTCTAGAGATCACTGTTCTCTGGGTTAGAAACACAACTATAGTTTAGTACCGCATATCACCCCCAAACCGATGGACATACGGAATGAGTAAACCAAATTCTAGAGGATATGTTGAGAATGTATGTCATGAACAATCCCACTAAGTGGGAAGACTATTTACACCTCACAGAGTTTGCATACAACAATGGTTATCAAACCTCGGACAAAATGAGTCCTTTCAAAGTACTCTACGGTTGAAAGTGTCGGACCCCCTTCACCTGGGATAGTCCAGTGGACAAACTTATGCTAGGGCTAGACTTACTAAAAGACTTGAAGCAACTAGTCTCCAAGGTGCAACTGAATTTAAAAGAGGCACAAGACCGCCAAAAAAGTTATGTAGACAAGAAGAGAAAGCACAAAGACTACCAAATCGGGGAACATGTTTTCCTAAGGATAAAAGCGAAACGAAGCTCGTTGAGTTTGGGGCGTTGCGGTAAACTAGCCCCAAGGTTTTGTGGACCTTCTGAAATACTGGGCAAGAAGGGCCCAGTAGCATATGAGTTAGCCCTACCAGCACATATAAAAGTTCATAATGTTTTTCATGCTTCTTTATTAAAGAAATATGTATACGATGCTAAACATGTTATTGATTGGTCCTTATTATAGGTGGAGCCCGAAGGGGAGTTCACGCAAGAACCACTCCATATTCTGGACAAGAGAGAGGTCTAGCTTAGGAGAAGGACCATTACTCAGCTAAAAGTGCAATGGAGGCACTTTGGACCAGATGAGGCCACTTGGGAGAATGAGGCTACAATGAGGGAGGCATACCCCGCCTTGCTTCATGATCTCATTCCTAGTCCCTAGGAACACTGGGATGGTGTTGTTCTAAGTGGGGAGGGATGTAATATCCCAACTTTTTGACTAACTATGTTATGAGGTTATATCGGGCCATGGCCCCAACATATGTGATTTATTATTTTAGCATTACTTTAGTATGTTTTGATTTATGCTTTCATGAGTTGATATATTGGGCATGGACACTGATTGTTTCATTATTGGATATATATACTGGGCAGGAAATCCCGAGTGAATAAACTATGTTGTATTATGAGAAATTGTTACAAATTATGATATATTGAATTTTCCTCTTTTGTTACATTAAACTATGCAGAGCATGATTCATATGGCTGATTTTTTAGTGTGTTGAATGTGGACTCAGAAACACAGGAATGACCTATATACTGGGCCTAAGCCCCGATGTATCTAGAGGACTCTCATTATGTACTGGGCTTAAGCCCCAAGGTACGTTGAGTGTTGGGCATAAGCCCTGTAGCACTCCAAGCTTGAAAGAAATGATTACCGTATCCGAGTCCACTTAAATATACTAGATGTGTCTCACAACCACATTCTAGCTCTAGTGTTGAACGGAGGCTCTGGAATTGCACTAGCATGACACCCATGTGAGAGTGTTGAGTTAAAAGGCTCTGAAGAGCACTCGGGGTTACTAGATCTCAAGTGTTGAGTCAGGAAGACTCTGAATAGCACTTATGTGTTTTATCACAACTATTCAACTTGATTAAATAAATCTTATTATCATCAAATATTGCGGGAACTACCATGTTAAAATGAGGGAATCTGACATGCAAAGGGAGAGACTAGAGGTGCCTTTACCAGCTTACCGAAATCGTCCAAAGAGGTGGACCCTTTCCTTAAAAAGAATTAAAAGAAGCATCATGAGAAACAAAATTCTTAAGGACCACAAAGCTAAGTATTATTATTTAGGCGTTTCAATATGTAATATTGTTATTTATTACATGTATACTTATACATAAGTGGGCTGCCACTTACTAATTATTAGTTATTAATATTTAGATAGAATTGTAATTTCTTTTATATTATTATAACAAAGGTTCAATATAAAAAACACTTTAATCAAACAAAGTGAGAAGTCCTAGTTCCAAAATAACTAGCAGTTAAGTAAACAAATACTATTTTATAATTTAAATTATTTTAAAGAAACCAGTAATTTCCAACAGCCCTAATTCAAGATTTGTCCTACTTAAGGAGGACAGACCCCAATGTTTGGGGGATCTTTTTCTTTTGGTATTATTATTCCAATAAGAACTCTCTATTCCAGGAAGTGAACTCTGCCCATAAATTTCTAAACCAACTACACATCTAGGGCCTCTACTTCTCAGTTTGCATGTCAAAACCAGCTCGGGGGGATTCTTACTGAACCAGGAACGGTTGTAGAATCATGGTTGGGAGGAACATGGTAGTCCCAAAGTTATCCATTCGAAGATCAATTATCAGGTCAGCTAAGAGTTCAATATTTTTTCATTAACTAGTTGACTGAGTGTGCAGGCCACTATCAGCAGGAACAAGCTACAGGAATCAATAGGTATGAAATTCTTATAAAACCCTCCTACAGTTATATCTCTTGTTATAAATGCAATGTAAAAACAGTATTCGGCTCAATATCAGTTTTTAATTCAAGATTGCTCAGAATCAAATGACATTTCCTAATAGGACTAGCCAGCTAGTCTTTGCTAGTCAATTGTATTGCTTAAACTTCTAGAATATGCGAATCGTTGATTTAATTCAGTGAAATTGATTGGGTTATTTTCTCTTATCTAAACTTTGTATTAGATTTCAACCAAATCATTTAGCAATTGAGATCAGATTTCTAGCAAGAAACCATTACTCACCTTGCTAACCATTCGAATACCTAGTTATACATTTTATAGCAAAACAAAACATAGACATCACTATGTAGGTTTTTTCCCAAACATTCGAATTAAAACGAAGCCTCAGATATTTTCCATTTCCTGATCTTAGTTTCTTTTTCTAAAAACCATACATACCACATTTGAAAAGAATACAGTAGATAGGACAGAGATCGTTTACACTGTTCTTTTTCAATTACACACTCATACACACTTTCAAATAAAAAGAACATGCATCATATTTAGGTATGGTTACCAATCACAGACCCTATTATTCAATCAAGTCAAGAATTTAATACCATTAGGTATGCAGTACAATAAGATAGTGATTTAATGTGTTGGGAAGTTACAAATGCAGACGCCCATTGAAGACAGAGGTCAAGGATAGAATCCCATTGACTCCCTTAAATCAAAACTCTTAGTGGCCTCCTACAGGACTCATGTGTAAAACAAATGTATGGCCAACATTTCAAAACAAACCTCCCATTGAAACAGTGCTCCATTCATTCATCATAGACAACACATAAAATCAAGATTGTCTGCTCAAACCCTAGTTGCGTTACCATAACAGAAGTACGAAAAATCCCTTATTAATCTCCTACGTTTGCACAAGCATTTAGTTAAGTGCACAAAAGCACCATGGCCATATCCAACATAGTTAGCAAGTGAAAAAGAAATCAATACACGAATCATAGCTACGTTTCCAAACTGAAGGCGCCAAAGACCTTTTAACATTTAGACATTTTTGTACAACAGTTGCAAAAATACCCAGAGACCCCATAATATTAGAACCAATAAGTTCCAGCTTAAATGCTAGTATTCACACAAGAAAAATATAAATGTACCATTTGGAACCATTACAACTGTACATGAGTCATATCCAAAACGAAATAGCATTACATTGTTACTGGAATTCGCAGAGCCAAGTAACAAGTAAGTCCTAGCTGCTACATAAGTCCTTTTACATCATAGTCCCAGTTACTTATTCAACTATTAAATTTAGATTGAAACCCCATTCTTTCTGGTCTAGCTAGTAGGAAACTAACAGACTCCCCAAGGTGAATCAGTAAGCCAAGGGCTTACAGGAGTCTCCACTCTAAGCCAGGCCAAAACGCATACATACAACATACAACACCAGGGGTGCGAGAGGTAGGGAACGAGTGGGTGAGCCTGACTTACCAATACCCTAGCCACACCTACAGCACCATGAAGCATCACAGATCCATACCAAAGCATTTATCACCTGCCATTATGACATGCAACTATCAGTTAATCAAACCCTGTGTTCTCAAATCAACAAAGAAAGATAAAATGTCAAATGGATATTGTTACCTTACTTATGAGAAGTGTGACCTCCCTACGCCATAGTCGAGTTCAAAAATTAACAAGTGTGCTAGCCACGAGCAGAGCTCGGGTTAGTACCCAACACAGTCACCATACAAACGAAGTGCAGAGCCAAAACGAGGAAGAAGTCGAATGTAGGAGTGACTGGCAAAATCCCCAAATCAATTTCTACAAACCCTCATTGACAGGCTGTTCCCCATACTCATTTAAAGTGTAGTAAATAGTACACCAACCTCCCTCTAGTGGAGGTTCAATTAGTTGCACAAAGTCTATAGTGAAGTCGTGGACTCGGACCACATTTGTTTAAATCACAAAAGGTTCGATTCTGGTACAAAGTCTATAGTGAAATCGTGACCCAACCCACACTTGTTTAAATTACAGGAAGCTCATAGTCGTAAACCTCACCTTGGAAAATACAGTATGATAAGAGCTACCATGGTAATGGGACACCGATTATTTAATAGATATCATCCACCCTAGTAAAACGTAGTCGATAAGTAAAGTATGGCCCAACCCTTTTTGGGATTACACATTCAAATTTGTTATACCTGCAACCATAGAAGTACGAAATGGCATTAGCAATATGCTAAGTAAGTCCGACAGCCACTATACTCACCCATACCTCCCGGCAACCCTGCCGAGGTATGTAATTACCTTTCTTGGAGTATTATAGTAACCACCATGTGAACAACATACCGTCATTTAAGGAGCTCATCACCTGAAGGTGCGTTAGACATTCAAAATTCAATTACATGATTTCTTAAAATAGTAAGGAGTGTTATTTCTACCCTTATATTAGTATTTACGAATGTAACAAAAACATGCCATCATATATTTCCACATCGCTTCCGTAGTTCTAAACTCACATAGGAAGGAGACCATGTTAAATAAAAGTCTTAGACTTATATTGTTTTCGTGCAAAGTATTGATGTTTTTCATGATATTATATTTAATGTATGAAGTTGTGTACTGTAAATTAATGACTATTGCAGGTAGGAAAAATTTTAAATTTGTGCTATTTTTTTTTGGACATTACACATTGTCGCAGGACAACTCTACAAGTTAGGACCTGATGAAGTGCTGCGAAGATGTGTATTAGAACATGAGAAGCCATTTATATGTTAGGAACCTATGTCAACCCTTCTCTTTACTATGTTAGTATAATGTTGTTGGATGCATATGCTTTGTAAGTCGTCCCGTAGTATTTGTTGATCCGTAGTTTATATTAGCCCATAGTATTGACCCATAGTATTGGACGCATATGCTTTGTAAGTCATCCCGTAGTATTATATGTCCCATGGTTTTGACTCATAGTATTGAGCATAGACGTAGTATATAAGTGTGTGTTGAGGTCATTGAAGGCACCATGAAGTTATTTGTATTGAGCTTGCTCATAGGAGGTTGCCCCCTCGAAGTGGCCTGTGATCAATATAAAAGCGATTCTGAGTTCTGTCATTTTTGTTATTTTGCATATTCTTATTAATTAATTGTTGCAGGTGCTTTACATCTAGTATCAGAGCACTTTCTTGGGCTCGCTTGGTGAAATTTCTGCCAATTTTTTTTTCGCATTTGTTGCAGGTTCATATTTGGGAATAATCCCTATCCGCTTAACAGTGGGAAGTACTCGGGCATAAGCCCTAAAACTCATTATGAGGAGTACCATAGGAACCCCGAAGTAGCTGGCCCATTAAGAGGACCTTCCAGCGAAAAGGGAAATGACCCTTACCTGATTGACTAGTTCCCACCCGTGAGGTAAACCAAGAGCTGTCGTTTGTGGCAAAGCGGTTATCGGTTTTACCTGAGCCATGGAGTGAGGGGTACTGCCCCAATACGCAAGCCGTCAAACAGCATTGGTGACCGAGTGAAACCCCTTAACTATTAGGAAGGAACACATACCTGGGGTCCATATCTATTTTCAGTTGAACTGTTGTCGATCACTGCTGCACCATTTCAGATCCAGCCATTCAGATCCATTTTGAAAGCCATTCCAGATCCAGCCATTTTCAATTGATTCGGCGCTGTTTCAGATCCCTCTATTTTTGCTCACTTCTGGGTTGCATATTTATCTGTTCCAGATCCCTTTCGAGCTGTAGCCGCTCTAGATCCCTTCAGATTTATCTGTTCCAGATCCCTTGTTTTCACTCTGTTTCCCTTGAAATTTTTTGGGAACCTCTGTCATCCCATTCTGCATATTTCATTCCTGAGGACCTTATCCCCAATTCCCCTTCCCAAATCCCGAAATCCCACATTTGTCTATTTTTAGGGTTGGCCATAACTTCCTCAGATTTCACCCAATCACCTTCAAATTTTACCACAGATTTCCTTTCTGAATTCTACTTCTTTGTCCCTCCCTGCCAAATTTTCTCATTCTATCACCCCGCTTCTGAAATCCCCCTTTTTTCTTTCTTGTCCTTTCGACAATGTCCAAAATCTAGTCAAACCCCAATTACCCATCAGATTGTTTCCCCAATCCAAATTTCCCTTTACTAAATCAACTTGTGTTTGTGTTTTTCTACCCATTCCACCTAGAAAAAAAAAAAAAAAAACCTCGTTATGGTTGTCACCCGTGCAGGAGCACACACCATGGAGGAAGCACTTGCAGCCATCCAAACCAAACTCCAAGATCTGGATGAAAAATTTCTCAGCCTCCATCTTCAGCATTCAGCCATGAACAATACCAGACAGCCAGAATCTTTTGCAACCACTGGGTTCTCTTCTTCCAACAATTTTCGTGGGCTGAAGCTTGATTTCCCTTGCTTCAATGGTACTGATTCGACTAGATGGATATATCGAGCAGAACAATATTTCAGTCTGCATAATACTTCTGATGCCCAGAAAGTTCCACTTGCATCCTTTCACTTGGAACAGGAATCCCTTCAATGGTACCATTGGTACATCAAAGCTCATCTCGAGCCAAACTGGACAGATTTTTGCCAACTCATTTTGCGACGATTTGGTCCTAGTGCTTTTGATGATTTCATAGGAGCACTCACTAAACTTCACCAAATTGGCACAGTGAGAGAGTATCAGACAGAATTTGAGAAATTGGCCAATCACACAAAAGGATTGTCTGATGAATTCTACAAGAGTTGTTTTATTAGTTTTCTCAAGGATGAAATCCGCTTCGAGGTCAAAATGTTTTGTCCCAACACAATGATGGAAGTCCTAGGGTTGGCTAAGCTGGCCAAGGACAAGATCGTAGCCCAACAATGATCCAAACCCACCTTTGTTCCCTTCAGAAATATGGGTTACCAACGACCTCCCATCACGTCTGCTCCTCAACCAACTCCTATCAAGCATTTGTCTGAAATAGAAATGCAGGCACGCCGAGAAAAAGGACTTTGCTATAACTGTGATGAGAAATTCACTCAAGGACATAGATGTGTTCAACAAAAGCTCTATCTCTTGGATGTGGATTCTCCGCCTGCCTTAGAACTTGGTGAAGAAGCTATAGATACAGTAGATGATCAGGTCTACATTCAACACCCTCCTGTTGACACCCCATCTCAGGATGACCCACCCGAGATCTCTCTCCATGCTGTAACCGGTGTCACCACCGAACAAACAATGCGGGTCAGGGGATACTTCAAGAAGCTCCCTCTTATCATACTCATTGATTCTGGTAGCACTCATAACTTCATTGACACCCCATCTCAGGATGACCCACCCGAGATCTCTCTCCATGCTGTAACCGGTGTCACCACCGAACAAACAATGCGGGTCAGGGGATACTTCAAGAAGCTCCCTCTTATCATACTCATTGATTCTAGTAGCACTCATAACTTCATTGACCCTCGGATTGCCAAACAGGCTGATTATTTTGTCCATCCTTGCTCCAAGTTTGAAGTCATGGTTGCCAATGGGGGCACCTTACCTTGCAAGGGCAAGTGTCACAATGTGCGTATCTCTATGGAAGATTATAACCTATGCTCTGACATGTTTGCCTTGTCCTTAGGCGGATGTGATGTGGTTTTGGGCATTCAATGGTTACGCACACTTGGCCCCATCTTATGGGATTTTGCTGAACTTTGGATGCAGTTTAAAGTCAATGGGGCACAACACAAATTTATGGGCTTACAACCAGGGTCTCTCTGCATCATCAATTCACATCGCCTGGAAAAAATCCTTAAGAAGAATTCACATGGTGTCATCGCTCAACTCAATTCCATTTAGATGCACCCATCAACAGTCTCCACTACTTCCTTGGATAGATATGCAGGTATCTTTGCTGAACCAATGCGCTTGCTGCCTTCAAAAGACCTTTCCGGTAAGAATTTAGCCACATCTACCTCTCAACAGGAAATGATGGCTATTTTGCATGCAATACAGAAGTGGGAGCCATACCTATTAGAGAATTATTTCTGCATCAAGACTAATCTCCAGAGTCTGGAAAATTTTCTGGAACAATGGGTCTCCTCCCCAACACACCTGAAATGGGTTATCCCTAAGTGATCACTTACAAGAAGGGTAAAGACAATATGGTGGAAGATGCTCCTTCTCGCACAATTGATGACCCAGTTTCTCTTACAGCTCTTTCTCTGCTTGTTCCAAATTGGTTGCAATATGTTCAACAGGGCTATCTCTTCTATGAACTCCATTCTTCTTCATCAATAGGGCACTCTGGGTTCTGCAAAATGTATGACCGAGAACAATGTAACTTCTTTTGGCAGGGACTAAAAATGACAATTCAACAGATGGTGGCTGACGATGATACTTTCCAAGTCAACAAGGGTGAAACGACACTCCTTTTGGGATTTCTCAAACCCTTGCCCATCCCTACACAGCTTTGGCCAACTATTTCTATGGATTTCCTAGCAGCGCTCTGGTGGTACAATACCACATCTCAAAGGACACCATATGAAGTAGTCTATGGAGAAACACTGCCAGTTCTTCTTCCATACACCCTTAGCAGCTCCCCAGTTCATGAAATTGACTCGATTTTTTGAAACTATGATCAGATTCTTCTCATTCTGTAGGACAATCTTCACATGGCCAGAATTCGCCTGAAACAACAAGCCAATCAACACCATTCTGAGCTCATTTTACACATAGATGACATGGTTCTTCTTCATCTACAGCCCTCCAAGCAATCCTCCTTGACAATCCAAAGGCGTCAGTGGCCCAAAATGTAACCCGAGGATGCTACCGGGGAACCACTCCTTCAGATTCTGCAGCAATTTCTCCAACCAAAGCTTTGAGGACAAAGCTTTTTCTAAGGGAGAGGGGATGTTAGGAACCTATGTCAACCCTTCTCTTTACTATGTTAGTATATTGTTGTTGGACGCATATGCTTTGTAAGTCGTCCCATAGTATTTGTTGATCCGTAGTTTATATTAGCCCATAGTATTGGACGCATATGCTTTGTAAGTCGTCCCGTAGTATTATGTGTCCCATGGTTTTGACTCATAGTATTGGGCATAGACTTAGTATATAAGTGTGTGTTGAGGTCATTGAAGGCACTGTGAATTTATTTGTATTGAGCTTGCTCATAGGAGGTTGCCCCCTCGAAGTGGCTTGTGATCGATATAAAAGCGATTTTGAGTTCTGTCATTTCTGTTATTTCGCATATTCTTATTAATTAATTGTTGCATGTGCTTTACATTATATTAGATGATGCGCATTCAGGAGTCGCAGGAGGTCATTATGCAGGAAGGGCTATTGCACAGAAGATATTGCACGCAGGGCTATGGTGGCCTACAATTCATAAAGACTCCAAAGAACATTGCCAGAACTGCGATGTCTGTCAGAGGACAGGGAAACCGTCAAGAAGAGATGAAATGTCGTTGAACCCTCTGCTGACCTTGCAGGCATTCGACAAATGGGAAATCGATTTCGTGGGACCTATTAACCCATTGGGAAAAAGAATTGCTGCAAGGTACATTATTACTGCAACTGACTACCTCACCAAATGGGCAGAAGAAAAACCAGTCAAAGACTGTAGTGCAGCTACAGATGCACAGTTTATCTTTTAGAATATCCTTACATGATTTGGATGCCTAAAAATTTTGATGAGTGATCAAGGTACCCATTTTCTGAACAGAACTACTGAAGCTTTGACTGAAGAGTTATCCATCTATCATCAGCATAGTATGCCTTATCACCCACAAGTGAATGGAACTGTTGAAGCATTCAATAAAGTACTTGAGAATGCACAAACCAAGATATCCAACGTAAACTGCGATGACTAGGACCTGCGCATTCCATCTGTATTATGGGCATATAGAACGACATGCAAGAAATTAACTGGACATACACCTTTCAGATTGGCTTACGGACAGGAAGCAATAATGCCAATGGAGTACATTATCCCGAGCTTAAGAATAACTGCATTTACAAGGATGGCAGATTGCGTAGCACTAGAAGAAAGGTTGTTACACTTGGTTGGGTTGGAAGAAGATCGCTTCATAGCAGGATTCCACCAGCAAGTGCAGAAAGAACGAGAAAAAGCATGGCATGATCGCCACATCAAGAATAAGTCTTTTCAAGTGATCTAGTCCTTCTATACGATAGGAAATTCATGAAGTTTCCTCGAAAATATAAAATGCATTGGCTTGGACCATATACTATCATACATGTTACTAACAGAGGCGCAGCCCAGTTAGCTACTTTAGTTGGTGATACATTACCCAATTTGATAAATGGAAGTAGACTAAAGCTTTACCACGATAGTCCTGTTTTGCAGCATCTAGTATGGTTGGAAAGAAGGAAACATTTCTAGGTGCCATGTACAGTTGGAATTGGGCACTAGAAACTGCGGAAAAGTCTGTACACAAACTTGTAGAGATAGATCTATATACCACACACAATGTTGAAGCTGCAAAGGAAAAAAAAAATTATACACCGTGAAGTCACTGCACAGAACCAAAGATGACCTACCATGCGGTTCGACGCAAGGCTCCACAAAATAGCCGTTATAGTGTTGGTCGGAAATATAGTTGTTATACAGTAGTTTCCTACTGACCGCTCGGGCATTTAAGGCACAGATAGCCATTCTAACCAGAATTTTGAAGGACAAGATAGAAGGAGCAACTAGATTTGGCCAACGGATACCACCATTAAATGGTTATTTAGCCATTCAAGGTTGTGGAGGATGGTCTGCCGCGCCTATAAATAACACTGCATATTGTCTCGCGGGTGTATCAAACACTTAGAATTTTCTGAGCTAGTTTTCTTAATTTGTTTACACACCTTGAGAGTGTTTGCATGTCTGAGAGATTTTCATTTGCAGAAGAATTCACGGTCCAGGAGACAGTGCGGATTTTCAAGCACGGAGGGATCGAAGGGTTAATGAGAACCCGGCTAAGACAGGTATCTTCAAACTAGGACAAGCATCAAGAAGGTCGCCAAGGAACGGTCCAACAATGGAAGATAAAAGCAAAACTCCAGTCGCACCAAGAACAAAGGTTCCCAAGATGGGTTCCACAGTGAAAAAGCAACTGGTAGCAGATAAATAGATACCATTGACTTTGACCTCGAACTACATTTCACCTCGTGCACTAGATGCAACAATATTTAAGCTGATGAAAAACGCCAAGTATGAGATCCCACTTTCACGTATATCAAAACATGTGGAGCTAGACAAGAATCTACTGGGAAAAATGCAAGATAGTAAATGGGAGGATTATGATTTGTTGGCGATACAGAAGGATGAGCCCCATGACCTAAAGTTCCCACAGTTCCAACCTAACCATTATATGTGTTGGAAGAAGGATGCAAAGGGTAACCTAAACTTGGTTGCCGAAAGTTTGTTATCGGGAATAGTCCAGTTTGGACTACTCAACCTACTCAGGCTCCCACATTTTGATAGAACCCCAGAACTTAATGTGGTAGTAGGAACATTGATCGCACGAGTGCACCAGGGCTATTTGTGGCTAGATCGCAATGTGGACCTAAACATTGATCTAATAAACTATATCATGGGCCTCAGTAAGAGGGGTAAATATCCCAAACAATTCTTCCAAGGGAAGAGCAATGATAGAGAAGCTAAAGCAATGATGAAAAAAACCCAGTCTGTCATCAAAGAGAAGAAGGGTTTTCAGACAGAAGACATTGAGAATAAGGCGACGAAGTTCGTCACACAATTGCTAGTAGGAAAAATCCTGAGGAAATGCATACCTCTAGAAGTAAATGCAGGCGCAGTACTACTTGGTGCTACAACCGTCGAGGGACAAGAATTCAATTGGTGCCAATATCTACTAAATGAGTTCCTACAGGAATTGAATGACACGTAAATCAATGGAGGAAATTTTCACTATACTTGGCTTATCATATTGATCGCTCTTGACAAATATAAAGAGCCAAAGGATTATGTTGGAGTATCCACTGATCCTAATGAATGCAGGGGGGCCCGTTACTCAAACCTCTGGGCAAACCTGAATTCGTAGAGGCAGCACACGACAGCTGAAGTGTTCTACTAGTACTATAGCTAGCTTCACGATGGGATTGTAGTAACCCCCAAGATCACAAAGCACGTAACTAGCAATTACATTCGCATCATTGATTTTTATGCTCACATGCGCAGTATCCATATCTCACCAAAAGTGCAGACGAAGAAGGTGGAGTGGTACGTAGGAAGCTACCACATGTATGAAGAAGACATTGACCAAATAATGAAGGAATGGCCTGCTGAGTTCCGGGTAGAGGTTCTAGATGTCCCCAATGATTCAGAGGAGGATGAACCCATCCCATGTCCATTCCCTATAGTTGAGGATAAGGAGGCAGGAAAAAGAAAGGAGCCGGAGAGCCCTGCTAAGAGAAAAGGAGCTCGCAAGAAGCAGAAATATGATAAAAGCCTGATGGATATAGTACTCAAGCAAGACGATTATGAAATGATTGGAGTGAAGTTCATAGAGCAACTTGAAGATCTCATGACTCACAAGGAGAAAAAAAATAATGAAATATAAGACACTCTACAGAAGAATCTGGTCTTGTTGGAGGGGATTACCCTCAAAATTGAAGAAGTACACAAAAGATTACCCCCGCCGTGCGACTCAGAGTCAGAAGGAAAGTCAAGAGGGACTTCACAGCAGCTGCAGTTGACCATGAACATCCCTACAAAGTCACATATTGTCCATCTGGATACAAGCACTATCACATTTCCCATGCCAGAGTAACTAATGTTAGACATAAAGGATGTCGATCGTGTGGAGTTCGACTTAACAAAGATACCACTATCCAGTTTATACTTCTTACACCTGCAATGTATGGAGGAGATGCATGGAAGAACTATTGATGCGCTCAAAGGACAGGATGAGCTGCAAGTAGCTATTAGGCAATTGGAGACCTATAGTTCACGGAGAACTATGGAGCTACAAGACGCACATGATTGCCACTTGAGGCTCGAAGCCACGATCACTGCGGTCGCCGACAACATTGAGGAGATCGAGGTACAAATAGAACCAGTGGATACTGTTGTTAAAATTGGTGAGCTAGTTTCCAACATCAAAATAGAGAAGCAGGACATGGAGCTTCTCTATGAGGCTAATATTGCTGCCTTGAAGAAGCAAACTAACCCACAAACACCACCAAATGAGCAGTAGTTGAGAGCAAAGGAGGTAAAAAACACCACTGAGAACATCGCAGTGGAAGTGGCTAAGTGCCAAGGCTTGTTGGACGTAGCATCGACAGCATTCACTGCCCTCGAAGAAGACCCAGCATTGCAAGAGGTGAAGGATGTTGTAGAGTAGAAGCAAACTGCACTGGAATAGCTGAATACATAAGTAAAATCTCTTCTACCAAGAGATAGGATACCAAAGTACCGATAAATTAACTCACTGAAAAAGGAAGTACATACATTACGGGAAAAAGAAAGTGAACTAGGCGATAAGTCCCAGTTTCTGCTAGACGATGCCAGCACGATCTCAAAAGAGATGGATGATAAGCTAAAAGAGATGTGTGAGAATCAAGCGCAAGTGGAAGGCCATATTGACCACGAAATTACATTGGACATAATGGAAACAGTCCAACAAGTCGAGCAGGACAAAAAGCAAGTGGTCAGCAACTCATTCAGCACATACAATGAGTTCGCTGTGAAGATAGCTCCGCAGCCAGAAGAACAGCTTGGAAAAGTTGGAAGTGGCTTGGGGACGAGCCACATGTAAGTGTTAGGGGCCTATTGGGCCTAGCCCAAGTGGGGCATTTTGAGCAGGAAGAATTTTGAGAACTGCGGGACTGAGCGCAGTTCAGATGGAATAATTTTGAGATAATTTTTGGTAGGCTATGAAGTTACACGCAGCACAGTGTTGGAAAAACTACGAAGCCAGTGCTACAAGGAGAGCAATGTTGCAATGTGCCATGTCGATGGAAGATCTAGCTAAGCAGAGCATGGATGGATGACGGCATTTATTTTGATTAGGTCACAAAAGACCTATTTTTGGAAAAGATCATCGATAACTACCAAGCAGTGGGTAGCTGCAGATCGGGAGGTAGGTTATTGATCACACAAATAGAAGACTACTACTACTTGAACCAGTCATCTAAGGTCGTGAAAGAAGGAATAGCTCGGCAGAAGCAGCTTGTTGGCGCACGCGTGACAGAAGATCCGCTGCTAGACACCAGTAGTCCAGTTTTGGGAAAACCGTGATAATTTTGTAAACCTAAGGGTTCTTCCTTCGTAAATGTAAAGACTTGGCCTACGGGTCTTGATCTATAAATAAGGCAATTTTGAAAGGGAAAGGGTTAACTCTTCATTTTGTTGATTATTATTGAATATTGTTAGATCTATAAGATGGAAGCATTGTAAAGGCTCTGCAGCTGAGTGCGCAGAGACCTAATTTTGAGAGAGAGAGAAGAGCATCTGCAGCTGAGTGCGCAGACGAAGAACTATTGTACCCTTTCCTAAGATAATAAACAACAGTTCTTATGGATGTAGCTTCCCATCCATGGGGGTGAACCACGTTAAACCTTGTGTTATTTGATTGCTGTGTATGATTGCCATTATTTTTACTTGAATTACTTACAGTGCATGCTCAAAGTTACTGTTATTTGATATATGTTTACTTTTATCTGTGTTCACCACTGAAGGGATCTAATAAGATTTTAGTAGTTCATGTATGGGTGAATGTTAACAATCAAGCACCTATAAGTCCTCGAATGAATGGATCTATGAGATAACCACACAGTTAATTGCTAAGGTTGAATCGCAGTATCAAAGCACACAACACCACGCATCTCACTCATTTTCATAAGTTATGATGTTTATCATTCTAAGTAAGGATGAATGATTAAGGATTATCCAATAAGATTGAATAGAAGTGATTAGGTCTCATAAATGACCGTGTGGCCTAGTTGACACATCGGCCCATAAGAAGTGCTACGTGATAAGGTGTTGATAACTTATCATCGTAGAGTGGAAGTAATCCCTATGCCCAGTCATTGAATGTGTTGGGTGCACAAGCATCCTTGCTCACTGCGGCATTCAACGTAGAGTAGAAGACCTCGCGCAATCACTAACCATAGTACGAAGTTTGTCACTGCAATGCGCATTAACCAATTGAAACACTCACATCACAAGGTTGTGGAAACCTATTTCTGCAACCACCCCCTTAGATTCGTCTCAGGTGAGACCTCAGGCTGCTTGTAGTCTGTTGCCGAAAGGGCCAATGAATAGGGTCTTTGTTGGTATCTTGTACCATGAAGTACCTAGGTCTGCATTGGAAAACCTCTATATCAGGAGTACCACCAATAGATGGAGGTTCACCACCTCCTTGGAAGAAAAGGAGGAGAAGTGACGACAGTTTGCAAGGAGAATTCAAAAATATAAAATCCCCAACTTATGACGAAGAGATAAACTCTAGGGAAAAGGCCGAGGAGTGGCTACTAGGAATGAAGAAGTTCTTCAAAGTTCATATTTACTACAGTGAAATGCAAGCCCGACTAGCCATATACAACCTGAATGGTAAAGCTTCCAAATGGTGGTGGGACTTGAAACACACCAAGGGACAAGAACTGAGAGACATAACATGGAAAACTTTCAGCAGAATATTTCAGGACAAATATATGTCTGAAAGATTCTTTGACAAGAAAATTAAGGAATTTCATGAGTTGAAAATGGGCTCCCTCACCATGGAGGCATTCATAAACAGATTCTTAGACTTGCTGCACTATGTCCCACACATCCAAGACGAAAAGGTCAAAATTCAACAATTCTTGGGAGGGCTGCCACCAAACTTTAGAGAAAAGATAGAGTTTGACATGCCCAAAACCCTTGATGTGACCTTACATAAAGCAAGACTATGTTATGAACATGAACAACCAAGGAATGACAACATCAACAGAAATAGAGATAGGTTCAGAACCTTCTCGGACAACCGCAGACCGGGTTTTAGACCTCCACCTTACCGGAAACATAACAACAGTTTTCCGCCCAATAGAGGCTTCAACCGACCTCAAGCACGACCAAGTGCACCCCCACCACCTATCAACAGGACAACTTTTAACAAAGGGACAAAAGCTGTCCCATCAACCGTTTCTTGCTGGAAATGTTAAGGGACACACTGCTACAGAGACTGCCCAAGCAAAATGGATGGAGTTTTACACAATGTACAAGCAGAACCTACCGTAGGAGACATGGAAAAGACACTTAGGATTTATGCCTCTCTTGATGGCCGACAGGAAGATCACCAAGCCACCGTGGTGGAAATTGAGGGTAAGATCTCTAACACTACCATTTCAGTTTTAATAGATCTCGGCGCTTGCCGAAGTTATATCTCCCCTAAGCTAGTGGAAACTTGTAAGTTGAACCGAGAGCCTCACAAGAAACCGTGGTTGGTACAACTAGCCATCGGTACCAAACGAAAGGTCTCCACGTTAGTTAAAACTTGTCAGATAGACTTAAACGGGTTCCAAACTAGGTTAGAATTAAACATTCTACCCCTAGAGTTGTACGATGTACTGATCGACATGGATTGGTTAGAAGAAAACCATGTCCTACTGGACTGCTTAAACAAATCCTTACTCTGCAGGGATGACCAAGGGAATCAGAAGATGATTCAGGGTATCCCTAAAAATGTGTCAGTATGACAGATATCCACCATACAAGCAAAGAAATGTATCCGAAAAGGTTGCAAACTCTTTGCTGTCAATATCCAAAACAAAGAAACTAATAGGGAACAGAAGCTCAAAGACTTCCCAGTCCTCGTAGAGTTCAAATATGTATTTCCCAAAGAAATACCGGGATTACCACGCAAATGAGACTTAGACTTTTCCATCGAACTAACACCCGGGTCAGTACCAGCTTCTAAAGCCCTGTACCGCATGAGCACACGAGAATTGGTGGAGCTCAAGCTTCAGTTACAAGAGTTAATAGACAAAGGGTACATTCAACCAAATG
This sequence comes from Larix kaempferi, assembly GCA_027924585.1. Lineage (NCBI taxonomy): Eukaryota > Viridiplantae > Streptophyta > Pinopsida > Pinales > Pinaceae > Larix > Larix kaempferi. The sequence continues at coordinate 5,140,445 of BSBM01001023.1, forward strand.
TGTCTCCTTGGGGCGCACCGATACTCTTCATCAAGAAGAAAGACAGAATGATGTGGATGTGCCTTGATTACTGCCAACTCAACAAGATGATCATTAAGAACCGCTACCCACTCCCTAGGATCGACGACTTGTTTAACCAAGTCATAGGAGTGAATATCTTCTCAAAGATCAACTTGCGATCCGAATACCATTAGGTGAGGATCCGTGATGAGGATATCAACAAAACCACATTTCGAACCCATTATGGCCACTATGAGTTCGTAGTGATGCACTTTGGGTTAATGAATGCACCAGCCAATTTTATGTGCATGATGAACAACATATTTAGTAAATACCTCGATAAGTTTGTTCTAGTCTTCATTGACGACATCTTTATCTACTCCAAGAACAAAGTAGAACATGAGGAACATCTCCAATATGTTCTATGTATACTATGGGAACACCAACTATACGCCATGTTTAGTAAGTTCAATTTCGATAAACCCCAGATTCAATACTTAGGACATATCATTTCCGAGAAGGGAATAGCCGTTGACCCCGAAAAGGTCAAAGCTATCGAGGAATGGCCCAAACCTATGTGCGTATTCAATATAAGATCATTTTTAGGTTAAGCCAATTACTATCAGAAGTTCATTGAGAAATTCTCACAGATTGCATGTCCCATGACTGCCTTGCAAAAGAAAGAAAACAAGTTTATCTGGATAGATAAGTGCAAATAAATCTTTCAAAAGATAAAGCAACTACTGATTAGTGCACTGATTCTACGTATTGTGGATCCCAATGGGGACTTCGTCATTTGCACAGATGCAAGAAAGGAAGGACTTAGGGGAGTCCTTATGCAAGACAATTTTTCCATATGCTACGAATGAGGAAATTAAAAGAGCATGAGCAGAACTACCCTATGCATGAACTTGAACTAGCCACCATCATCCATGCTCTGAAGATGTGACAGCATTATCTCATGGGAAATAAATTCCTATTGATGACTGATAGCATGAGTTTGAAATACCTTTTCGACCAACTCGACCTAAATGCCAGGAAGGCCAGGTGGTTAGCCTTCCTTATTGAATACCATTTCAAACTAAAGCATATAAAAGGCAAGGAAAACAACATTGTGGATGCCTTGAGCCATCAAGCACATATGCTTTACGAAGTCACGGTGAGTCAAACCAACTCAGACTTACACCACAAGATTCAAACGGCACGTAAGAGTGACCGTTACTACACGAAAATCCTTCCAAAGATCCAAGAAGACAGATTATTCCAGCAACAAAAGGAATATAAGATAGATGATTCAGGACTACTGTGGTTGAAATAAATACTCTACATCCTTGAAAGTGGAGACATTTGTTAGAACAGTAACCACACTTAGTACCATAATCCATAAATTTTAATTATCCATGTGCTTAATTAAACCATGTTTTGGATTAAGTGACTATAGTTGGCCAAAAACCCACTTTGAGAGTGTTCACACCCACTTCTGAGCAAACCAGTTCACCCAGCCTCCAGTTTTGTCCACAAGTGCGCCCTCATTTATTGCTGGTGCGCCCTCTCTCCTTGTTTTGGGGAATTTAGTTGACCAAGGGCGCTAGGGTGGATTTTTGCCCACTTTTGGCTAGATTTGGAGCATTTAATGCTCCCTTGGGCCCCCAAACCTCCTCTATTTGCTCACCCACGCCTGCCTTGAGCTAATTAATGACTCAGCATGCTTCAGCCACCTCCACACCAGAATTCGTAGCTGTTTGGGGTGATTGGGATTGAGTTGGACTCACCTAGGGGGGATTGAGGCCAATTTGGCATTGATGACTTGTACACTCAGCTTGAGCCACCTAATGCTCTCGATTTTCTCATGGATGTAATAAAAACCTGTTACTAACATTTTCACATGTTAGACAGTCAGTTAATCAAATATTTGAGAATACATTGTGTGTAAATTTATCTCTTTTTTCAAATTTTTCCACTGTAATTGCAAATTAATTCGATTTTGTGAGGTTCTCCATAGCTCCTCGATCTTCTGTGATCGAAATACTCACAACATTAGATCAAACATTCTCATTGAGTTTCACCAGAAACCCTATTCAAGGCATCTCGGATATCAAAAGATGATATCGACATTAAAGCAACATTTCTTTTGGCCTAAGTTGAACGCTGACATCACCATGTTCATCGTGAAATGTCAAGAGTGCCAACTAGTCAAAGAAGAACACCAACACCCCTCTGGATTACTTCAACCTTTACCCATTCTCGAATGGAAATGGGAGGTAATAAGTATGGACTTCATTATAGGCTTACCCAAGAGTAAGAAACTGAACGACTCCATCTTTGTAGTGGTAGACAAGTTGTCTAAAGCATCTCACTTCATACCAGTAAAATCTACCTACAAGGTAGTTCACATCACAGAAATTTTGTTAAAGGAGATCTTTCGATTGCATGGGATACCCAAGGCAATCGTTTTCGATTGGGACACGAAGTTTACTAGCAACTTATAGAGAGCATTGTTCTCCGGTTTGGAAACCCAGTTACAATTCAGTACCGCATACCATCCCCAAACCGATGGAAAAATAGAATGAGTAAACCAAATCCTCAAGGACATGTTGAGGATGTATGTCATGAACAACCCCACCAAGTGGGAAGATTATTTGCACCTCGCAGAGTTTGCATACAACAACGGTTATCAAACCTCATCCAAAATGAGTCCTTTCGAGGTACTCTACTGTAGGAAATGTTGGACACCTGTGACTTGGGATAGTCCAGTAGACAGACTTATGTTAGGGCTCAACCTACTAAAAGACTTGGAACAACTAGTCTCCAAGCTACAACTGAACTTGAAAGAAGCACAAGACTACCAAAAGAGTTATGCAGACAAGAAAAGAAAAGAAAAAGACTACCAAGTCGGTGAGCATGTGTTTCTAAAAATAAAGGAAAAACGAAGCTCGTTGAGCTTAGGACGTTGCCAGAAACTAGCCCCAAGATTTTGTGGGCCTTTTGAAATACAGGCCAAGAAGGGCCCAGTTGCTTATGAGTTAGCCTTATCCGCGCATATAAAAGTTCATAATGTTTTTCATGCTTCATTATTAAAGAAATATGTATACGATCCTAAACATGTTATTGATTGGTCCTTATTACAGGTGGAGCCCGAAGGGGAGTTCATGCCAGAACCACTCCACATTCTGGACAAGAGAGAGGTGCAACTTAGGAGGAGGACCATTACTCATCTGAAAGTGAAATGGAGGCACTTTGGACTAGATGAGGCTACTTGGCAGAATGAGACCACCATGAAAGAGGCATACCCCGCCTTGCTTCATGACCTCATTCCTAGTCCCTAAAAACACTGGGACGGTGTTGTTTCTAAGCGGGGAGGGATGTAATATCCTGAATTTTGGACTAACTATATTTGTTGTTATATTGGGCCACGAACCCGACACCTATGATTTATTTTGAGTATTGGACATGAGCCCTAGCACCTATGATTTATTCTTCTATATATTGACATATCGGGCATGGACCCTGACTGACTTCTTTATTTGAGTGTATACTGGGAAAAAAGACCCCAATGTTTTAATGATGTTCTTCAGCTTTGATATGGGTACAAACCCTAATATATTGAGATGATCTTTTTGTTAATTTTTTATCATTAATTCACAATACTCTAGGATCTTTACTGAGAGAATAACATGTAGAGTATATCAATGCATATCAATCATAGCAAGCATATCAATCATCACAAGATGCAATCATAAGAGACAATAGACACACAGAGTTTCAATGGGGAAAACCCTAAGGTGAAAAACCCCACAACTTCCTTAGAGATAGATAGAGCAATGATACAACCAAAGTAAAACCCAAGTACACAGAGATAGACTCCTCCTAGCAGCTGATCCTCCTCCTCACATGTGCGCCACTTTCCAAGTGATATAAGTGTCAGTTCTAAAGTGATCAAATAGAGAGATCCCGCTCTCTATTTATACTTGTTCTGAGAAGCCTAATAAACCTATGAGGCCGACTTGTCTAACTCATCCTAATAACCCTAGGTTAATTTAATCAGGGTCGACCCCACACATGGTGGTCTTATAACCCATCTGCAAGTTACGACACTTGCGACACTTGCTAATACAAATGACAACACTTCTATATAGAGGAATAATACATCTCTATAGGAGTAAAATAAAATACATAGATGAAATACATTCTGAAGTTACATATACATCAACACTCCCTCTTAACTAGGAAGGTATTTCTTGACACAAATCTGCTAACACAAGTCTTCTTCTCTGGATTATCACCAGCGAATCATCATCCTCGAATCATCGTCATCATCACTGTTGCTACTATCTCAATCAATCTCTGATCTACTCATCATAGGAAGTTCTACAGAGCCAGTCCTTTTTCGTACTGGATGTAGGCCCACCACCTGTAGGTCTTCATCATCACTGGCCATACTTTGGAATACTCAGGACTTATTACATGCCTGAAAAAAACCTCGAGAGAGCATCCCAGGACTGATTACGAGCACACTGCTCAACCTATTGGATCTCCCAGGATATTTTACATGTTGACCTTCAAAAAACCTACTCAGAGCATCCCAGGATGTTACGAGCAAACCACTCTACCTGTCTAGATCTCAATAGAGCATCCCAGGGTGTTACGAGAACACCGCTCTACCTGTCCAGATTTTAAAGGATCTTTTCTACGTGAACTTTCACAAAACCTACTCAGAGCATCCCAGGATGTTATGAGCACACCGCTCTACCTATCTGGATCTCGATAGAGCAACCTAGGCTGTTATGAGCATACCGCTCTACCTGTCCAATTTTTAAAGGATCTTTTCTATCTGAAACTGTAGCAAAACCTACTAATAGCATCCCAGGATGTTACGAGCACACCGCTCTACCTGTCTGGATCTTGATAGAGCAACCCAGGCTGTTACGAGCACATCGCTCTACCTGTTTGGTTTTTAAAGGATCTTTTCTATGCTACGTGCACAACCTGTCCACGGCCACAGAGTATCAAACCGATACTCACCATACATCATCCTAATGTACATCATCACATAATCAACCTGGTCATCATCATAGCATCAACCTAATGCATTTCATCTGGAGCAACATCCTGAAGCTTGTCATCTGTGATCATCCTGATCATCATCATAGCATCAACCTGATGCATATAATCTAGAGCAACATCCTGAAGCTCGTCATCTGTGATCATCCTGATCAAACAATATATCCATCTGATGCATACAAAGTATCTACCTGATACATATCATCATACATGATCTACCTGATCATATAATGCATCCACCTGATATATACATAAGTACATGATCACACTGATCATACAAGTATCCACCTGATACATACATAAGTAAATGATCACACTGATCATACAAGTATCCACCTGATACATACATAAGTAAATGATCACACTGATCCTACAAGTATCCACCTGATACATATACAAATACATGATCTACTTGATCATACAAGTATCCACCTGATACAAATCCATGATCCAACTGATCATATCAAGCATTCAACATAATGCATATGCAAATACATGATCACACTGATCAAAGCATCCATCATGATGCGTACATACATATAAATGATCCAACTGATCATATCCAGCATACAACATGATGTGTACATACATATACATATAAATGATCCAACTGATCATATCCAGCATCTAACATGATGCGTACATACAAATATATGATCAAATTGATGAGAGCATCCAACTGGTGCATATACAAGGCAGTAACTGGAGCATCGTCCTGATGCTCATCATCCAGCACTTACATCCACAGCCATGGGAAGGATCCTCCTCTCACCATGCTTGGAATGGTTCCAGCAGACGTGTCCATCACTTCTTCCTCGAAGTTTCATCGATCTGAAAGACACCAATCCTCTCTCTGAAGTACTTGAACTTCACTCTGGCTAGTGGTTTCGTCAGCACATCTGCAATCTGCTCATCTGTCACAACATACAGGAGCTTCACTGCTCCTCTCTGCACCATATCCCTGATATAGCTATATTTGTTCTCTATTTGTTTCGACCTGTTGTGGAACACTGGGTTCTCAGACAGCTTCACACAACTCTAGTTGTCACAAAAGATACCAGTAGCTTCCAATGGGAGATCAAATAACTTGGACAGCAGCTTCTGGAGCCATACTGCCTCACAACTAGCCGAACATGCTGCAACATACTTTGCTTCGGTTGTACTCATGAGTGCTATGTAGGATTGCTTCCTGCTAAACCAAGAGATCACACCTGATCCCATACTGAAGCAGCACATAGATGTGCTCTTCCTATCTGCAACACTACCTCCCAATATGAATCAACATAACCCTGTAGGTTAAACTTTTGATTCACATCATACTTGATCCCATAGTCAACTGTGCCCTTCAGGTACCTCAGAATATGCTTTACAACAACCAGGTAAACACTCCTCGAATCCGTCAGGAACTGGCTCAATATGTTCACCGTAAAGCAAATATTTGGTCTCGTGTTTGTCAGGTACCTCAAGGAACCAATCATCTGATGATACGTAGTGACATCAACTGGCTTAGATGAAGCATCACATAGAAGCTTCAAGTTCGATTCCATAGGTGTGGCCATGGCCTTGCAGTCCATCATCCTGAACCTCTTCAGGATCTCTAATACATACTTCCCTTGTCCAAGGAAGATACCATCTGCACTCTGCCACACCTCCATGCCAAGAAAATAGTGCATCATCCCCAATTCCTTCATCTTGAACTCAGTTGCAAGCTTCCTCTCGGTATCGGCAATCAAACTATCATTACCTGTTAGAAACAAATCATCCACATACAGAAGTAGTATCACTGAATTGCCTTGAATCCTCAACCTTGTAATAAAGGTTGGAATCTGCTTTACTCTTGGTAAAGCCCAAACTGGATACAAAACCGTCCATCCTACCATACCAAGTCCTAGGAGCTTGCTTCAAGCCATACAAGTATTTCTTCAGTCTACACACATATGACTCCCTGTCATGTGTCTCAAAACCAATTGGTTGCTCCACATACACTTCCTCTTCAACTACACCATTCAAGAAGGCATTCTTGACATCCATCTGGTGTATCTTCCATTTCATCACTGCAGCCAGAGCAAGTACTGATCTGATGGAAGTGTACCTGGCTATAGGAGCAAAAGTCTCTTCATAGTCTATTCCCTCTTTCTGAGAGAAGCTATGAGCTACGAATATTTCCTTGTATTTCTCTATTGTGCCATCTGCAGCATGCTTGATCTTGTAGATCCATTTGGAAGTCACAACAGACTTCCCTTCAGGTCTTGGGACAACATCCCAAACATCATTCTTCATTATTGATTGGTATTCTTCGACCATGGCATCCTTCCATTCTTTCTTTTCCACTGCTTCTTCATAATTGGAAGGTTCTTTGTTCATGATATCATAGAGTAAAGCAACATAGCTAGTTTGAGATCTAGTTCTCTTCTTTGCTCTGTCTTCTTCTTCTAGAATGCCATACCTTTCTGCATCTTGAATGAGATCTCTTGCCCATGCAGGTTTCCTCTTGTGAGAGTTATTCTCACGGGGTGGATCTATAGGTTCTTGCAGATCTTCAATTTCACAAACTGCATCTGGAATTGATTCAGTCATAGTAGTGTCTTGAAATCTAGTTTCCTTACGTTCTTCATAATCTTCAACAGGTGTCTTCCTTAATTTGATGAATGATGAGTTTTTATCAAATGTCACATCCCTGCTGACATCAATCTTCTTGAACCCTGGAAAGTATATTCTGTAAGCCTTCGAGCTTTCACTGTAACCCACAAAGATAACCTTCTTTCTTGAAGGATCTAGCTTGGTCCCCTTTTCCTTTGGGACATGTGTGTATACTGGACAACCAAATATTTTGAGATTTCTTACCAAAACAGACCTCTTCTGGTGTCTTGTTTTCCAATATCTTGTGGGGTGTTTTGTTCTACACATATATAGCTGTCCTAGCTGCTTCTTCCCATAGATGCATAAGTAGATCCTGGTCATGCAGCATTGCCCTTGCTGCTTCCATGATTGTTCTATTCTTTCTTTCTGCAACTCCCTTCTGTTGTGGATTGTAAGGAGCAGTCAACTCCCTCTTAATCCTTGAATCGCTGCATAACTTCTTGAAGTCACCTGAAGTGAATTCTCCACCATTGTCAGATCTGAATGTTTTCATCTTCTTATCAGTTTGGTTCTCCATCAAGGTTTTGAACTTCTTGAACTTATCAAACACTTCATCTTTGTTTTTCAAGAAGTAAACCCAAGTCTTCCTGGAGAAGTCATCAATGAAAGAGACATAGTAAGCATACCCACTCAGAGAACTAGATGACATCGAGCCACATACATCAGAGTGGATAATTTCCAAGATACCTTTTGCCTTGCTTCAGAGTATTTTTTAAGGATTCTAATATTAGACTTAACTATAGTATCCTATGCGATTATTTTGGATTGAAAAAAACATGTATATAGATAGGTAGGCGAATATTAAATATGAAACATACAATTTACTGCTGAAATGTGTAAATTTTGCAGAATTTTATGATAAAAAAACATATTTTATGTAAATATAGGAAATATTAGAGACTAAAAATGACCAAATAGAGAATTTATTTTTTGAAAAAAAGCTCGAAAAATAGTCAATTGGTGAAATTTCGCCCCTAAAAATTACCCTGCCTTACTTTCACTACTTGGAAATGCCTTCTTTATGTTCTCTCCTTCTGCACATCCTTTGCAAACACCTTCATGCTTGGTCTTGATTTCAGGAAGACCTTCTAAAGCTTTACTTGCAATTAGTAATGCTCTGTAGTGCATATGTGCAAGTCTTCTATGCCAAAGTTCATTTGGCTCCATGGGTTCATGTACCATGGCATGTTCAGGTTGTCCCTTTAATTTGTTCAATCCTCCCTCTTGCTCTCCGATCACCACTGTATCATCAATAGTTTTACCCTTTGGCCACATTAGGACTTGGCCATCTACAAATGAAACCCTCATGCCTTTTGCATCCAATGCATAGATGGAGAGTAAGTTCTTCTTGAGTCCAGGTACAAATAACACATCTTTCATCTTCAAGGATTTTCCAGATTCTAGGTTGTAGGAGGATTCCCCACTTCCTTTGATAGGGTATTGATAATCATCCCCAAGTTTCACTTTATGGGGTGATTCATGTTCAGGTAGATTTACAAAAGATTCTTTAAACCCAGTCATGTGTTTAGAAGCCCCACTGTCAATTAACCAATCATTACAACCATGAGAAATAGTACCTGTGAGAGCATAGATTAGAACATACTCTTCTTTACTTGATGAGTCATCATCATCACTTTTTGCTCTAGATTTCTTCCTGGGAGGTTCATCATCCTTAGCAGCATGAGCATGATATCTTCTTTTGTTATTCTTCTTCTTCTTGTTGAAGTTGTTGTCTTTCTTCTTCTTGGGGAAATTTGAAGCAAAGTGTCCCATTTCATTACATTCGTAACATCGAACATGAGATAGATCTTTCTTCTTATGATGAGAGTGAGAATGTTTCTTGTTACGACATTTCTCCCTCTTGAACTTGCTTCCTTTGTTGTGAGCTATGAGAGCTTGATCTTCATTCCCCATCTTTTCTTCTCGTGCCGCAAGCCTAGCTTCTTCTTGTGAACATTCTTCCCTCAGTCTATTGAAGGATACCAACTTCTTTCTTGCACAGATTCCTTAGATAAAGGAATCCCATGACTTGGGTAGGCCATTCGGAGTTTTCATGACAACTTCACCATTCTCCACGATTTCATCCACTGCTTCTAGATGTTCCATGATCTGAGAGACCCTAGAAAAATAAGATTGAATGGATTCTCCATTTTGAAGCTTTACCCCTTTCAATTGGTTTCACAGAGTCACCTTCTGATTTATGTTCTTCCCTTCAAATAGCTTGGATAGGGAATCAAACATCTCTTTGGGTGTCTTCAGAGATGACACATGGGGGATGAGATGGTCCTTGATAGAATCAACAATGATTCTCTTTTCCTTGACCAAATTCTTCTTGTGGAGGGATTTAGCCTCTTCTCGCTCTCAGACAGGGACCTCTTCCATTATGTAAGTATCCAATTCATTTTCTTCCAGGATTAACCCAATCCTATACTTCCAGGCTCGGAAGCTATTAGCCCCTTCAAGCTTATCCTCAAGCTTGGTGTGGTGAGACATATTAAAGAGTACTTGAAATGGAAATAGAAAGGATTTAGGTCTTACCACTTGATTTGCTGAAAAACTGGATCTGGTCCCGAATTAGGGTTTGTCAGAGAAACCCTAAACATTCAAAATGTGAATTTCAACTTTCTGAAAGGATAGAAAGATGCGCCTTGATGAGCAGATCAGCTTGGTGTATTCATAATTTGAGATCTGCAAAGCTTCACCCTTCAGAAATGCCTTTTAGTCTTCCCAGGTTCACTATGGAGGACCCTGAATTAGGGTTTGAGTTTTTCGAAGATTTACCTAGCCAAAAATCTCGATCCAAATCTCTAAACTTCGATTTTTCCAAGGAGCTTCCAGCTATGTCTTCAGATTTTAGAAATTCCTACTTTTGTGAAAACCCTAAATTTTAGGGCCAAAACTGAAAGTGCTTAGAACTGAATTCTGATTGGACAGAAAGATTCACCTTGTTGAGGAGAGTCAATCTATCATATTGCTTTTCCAAAATCCGTGGAGAGAAACCCAAAAAGAAGAAGCCCTAGCTTCTGCAACTACACAATGTCTTCTTCTCAGGTTAGCTCTGAGACCATGTTAATTTTTGAGCATTAATTCACAATACTATAGGATCTTTACTAAGAGAATAACATGTGCAGTATATCAATGCATATCAATCATAGCAAGCATATCAATCATCACAAGATGCAATCATAAGAGACAATAGACACACAGAGTTTCCGTGGGGAAAGCCCTAAGGTGAAAAACCCCACAACTTCCTCAGAGATAGATAGAGCAATGATACAACCAAAGTACAACCCAAGTACACAGAGATAGACTCCTTCTAGGAGCTGATCCTCCTCCTCAAATGTGCGCCACTTTCCAAGTGATAGAAGTGTCAGTTCTGAAGTGATCAAATAGAGAGATCTCGCTCTCTATTTATACTTGTTCTAGGCAGCCTAATAAACCTATGGGGCCGACTTGTCTAACTCAGCCTAATAATCCCAGGTTAATTTAATCAGGGCCGACCCCACACATGGTGGTCTAAAAACCCATCGAAAAGTTATGACACTTGCGACACTTGTCAATACAAATGACGACACCTTTGTATAGAGGAATAATACATCTCTATAGGAGTACAATAAAATACATAGATGAAATACATTATGAAGTTACATATACATCAACACTTTTGTTACTTACTGTGCAGAGCTATGATTTTACATTATTTGACTTATGAGTGTGTTGAGCATGGACTCAGAAGCACTCCTATAACCTTTGTACTCAGCATAAGCCCCAATGTACCTAGAAGAATGTTTATGTACTGGGAGTAAGCCTTGAGGTACATTGAGTGTTGGACCTAAGCCCTAGAACACTCCAATATTGATAAATGAATATCGGATCCGAGGCAACTTAAATATTCTAGATGTGCCTCACAACCACATTCTAGCACTAGTGTTGAGCAGAGGCTTTGGAATTGCACTAGTGTAATGCCCATGTGAGAGTGTTGAGTTAAAAGGCTCTAAAGAGCACTCAGGGTTACTGGATCTCAAAGTGTTTAGTCGGAAAAGACTTTGAATAACAATTTTACTTTCATCACATTTATTTAATTTGATTAAATGATTTATCTTTTATCTATAATCAAATACTGACATGCAAAGAGAGAGACTAGAGGTGCCTATCCTAGCTTACCGAAAGACTGTCCAAAGAAGTGGACCTTACCCTTAAGTTGTTAAAACTAAGTATCATGTAAAGATACAAGATTTAATATTATTATTAAGAATATTTAGTAAATAATGATGGGATTAATTATTTATAAAATACATTATTACATATAGTTTATGCATAGTGGGATGCCACATTTATAAATAGTATTAGTAATGTACTAATACCTAGGTTAGAAATATTACTATTATAATTATTGTTATCATAATTATTATGAAGAGCTTAAATCAGAAATCACTTATAGATTAAACCATTGAAAAAGTCTTAGTGCAAAAGACTAGATATTTATTAAATAATATCTTTTAAATATTATTTATTTAATTTAAAGAAACTGATTATTCCAACAGTCATAATTCAAGACTCCCCTACTTAAAGAGGGAAGATTCCAAGTTTTGGGGGATCATCTATCTTTTTCATTGTCATTCTCCTATGATAATCAGAGAGAAGTCTTCTACTCCAAGAAACTGAAGCAACCTTATATAATTTCAGATCTAAACCTTTATCTCTTTTGCATGTTGGGTTCTAGCTCGGGGGGATCCATACAGAACCAGGAACGGTTGTAGGATCATGGTTGGGAGGAACATGGTAGCCCCAAAGTTATCCAGCTAAGAAAAATCTTTCTCACAGGTCAGCTAAAGTATAAAAGGTTCTGTAATAATTATTGTTTGAGTGTGCAGGCTTCTACAAGAAAGGATCAAGTGCCAAAGTAGCCAGGCTTCTACAGGAAAGGATCATGTGCCAAAGCAGCCAGGCTTCTACAGAAAAGGATCAAGTGCCAAAACAGTCACGTATGTAGTGTTAATTGTTTCCATTTTCGGCCATAATAGACATAGGCCTTTAGACTAGAATGGATACTTCAACATTGTTTAAATTCTTAATATAAACATTATCAACTTACACGTTTTGCCCAAAAACTAGTGGAGGGTCTAGCAGGTCTAGCCAAGCTAGCTTATGCTAGACATTACACAATCTCAAAACGTAGGATTATTTCTCATTACTAATCGAAAGATTTCTTTTTTAATTGTACATTGCTCCTTGTGTTTACATATTGTTGAGCTAAAGTATTAGTTATTTAAACCATGATTATGTTTCAGATTAGAATCATTTACCCTTTCATAGTATAGGTTCCACAACTTCCTACAGGATTTCTTATTAAAGATCTAGTATAGTAAGTGTTTGGTCTAAGTTTCGAAACCCTCAAGGATCTTAAATCCTGGGAAATCGAATTTCTCCAGAATTTTAATTATACCGTAGTACCTATTGAAATTCATTGTCTTTCCCATTCTATCCCTTGTAGCGAAACGATTCCATTCAGGGAGTAAAATGATTGTTAGAGTTAGGGTTTTATATCTATTTATTTATTCTTCTTTTCTGTTCTTAAAGAACCACCAAATAGGAACAGCAGCACAGTAAACCAGCCATCGAATCCTCTTAAACGACTTGTCACACTTAGAATCGTAGGCTCAAAATAAACTTATAATTATTTTCCATATTAGCTACCGTTCTTTCTTTCAAACCTTTTTGGCAAACATACCTAGAATTCACAAGTAGATTTTAGAGTCCCATCATTTAAAACATTCAGAAGCCAAATGTTGAAACATTACACCATGACCACGACTTGTATTTCCTTCTTGAAACCATAATGAAAGTACAGTAGAAAATCAAGGGTTACTACTTCACACAACAGATACACACTCGCAAATTTACATTTAGACCTTAAAACCCTGATACACTCAAGGATCGAATCCCACAATCAAAATGATAGGCATCTCATATTATACGAATTAAAAGGCCAGGTCAGGTATCGAACCCCGAGAACATTTCAAAGGCCCATGTCCCATTCAATAATCTAGACAAGAGACGAAAGTATAATTGACATCAACGCTTAAACCAAATTTTCCATATAGACGAGAAAAGCAATTATCTTCAGGTGGGAAGCACTATCGGCATTTTACACACATATAAATTCTTGTATGCTATAGGAAAACGTAGAATAAAGTGACCAAAATATTCTTACGCTAGCATGAACCCCATTATTTTAGAAAAAGAACCTTCACCCAGAGTTTTGAACTAACAGAATACTAATTGAAAACCCTAGTCACCCATTTCATTCACGCATCTATTGAGTCTCATATCAAAACACAACAGTCTATTCCACATTACTAACAGTAAAATGAGATCCACAAATAAATACAAAAGAGTTTATATTCTTTCAAAAGCCCATATTTACATCGACATGAATACATTGAACACAACCAAGACCAACTCATAGAAATCTACAACAACATGGAAACCTTCAGAAGTTTCACCCATCAAAATAGTATTACAACGATTTCTTGAAACAACTGGTCAATCCAAAGGAGACCACTCTGGAGACTCCAAATATTGAGTGAGCCAAAGGCATCACGAGTCTCTCCAATGCAAACTTATCAAAACCTTCTCCAAACCACCAAGACAGATAGGTGTGAAGGGTTGAAAGAACCTAGACTTACCAGTCCAAATGCTTTGAACAGTTCATGTTGTTTCCCTTCTAGTCCATGTAGAGAGTCACACCATACCTGTCAGTGAAGGAAGCGAAAAGAAGTTAGGGCCTGGACAGCTCTTTAAAATTGTAGAAGTAAAACTGAGGAGTTTTAGTGATAGACATTGACATAGTTACCTGTAGGATGTTCTTCTACATCGCCTTCATGTTCACCAGACCTTATCCTGGCCATGAGTGTAGCTCACGCTAGGCGCAGCTACCTCACAAATAGAGCTAAAACCCTCAAAAAGACCAAGCAAACCCACGACTTGACAACTTTGTTGTAACCCTCACTAAGCCCTTAGTCCAGCTGGCCAGAAGCCATGTGACTACCATATCTGACATTAATACATCCAACTACCACGATAGGAACCTTTTCTGAATTACAAAACTATATAGTATGGTCATGTAGGTTCAAAGCTCTTGGTTAATTACCAGTAAAACAAAGACCTCAACCTTTACAAGTTTAGCACAAGGGGTGCCTTCACCTTGAGAGTTTTTACATGTTGGATTTACTCAAATTATGGCCATAGAAGAACACCTGCAAGGATATGACCAATAGAGATGTATTAGAGAAATCGCTAAGTAAGTCCATAGGTTTCAAACATTCACACCTTATCTCTTCGTGACTCCACCAGGACTGATTAGATCAACCCAAAAAGTTCCAGGGTATTTAAACCTCTCTCATCAAGTTCATCATGCCTGAGAATTGACATTTAGACGATTGAGATTTAAAACATACATTTAGATCATATAAGAGGGAAAGAGACTACTAGTATTATTTCATGATTGAACTTTACACAAACATATTCATCATAATTACCTCCACAACAAAAGCAAGACCGATAAAAACTACCTTGTTAGAATTTTCCTAAACACTTAGATACTATATGCAAGAACCGATACTCTTCACATTGTTGAACATTAATTCTATAAATATATAAGCTATGTTAGGAACACTTGCAAGAAGAAGTTTTTTTTTTTTTCACTAATTTAGGGACATTACAATCAAGCAATCATATCTTCAAGGATTATCATGCAGTGCGAAGTGAAGTGAGAATCCCAACCATAAAAACAATAAAAATAAGACATTGCAACGTAAATTCAAATGATTGAATTTTGTGAAAATCCTCACAGCAGTCTAAGAGATGATGTGTACCTCACAAGAGTAATTATCATTAAGCAGGAAAATAGAGGAAGAGTGAACAATATAGTATAATGAGCAACATAATAATATGGTACAATAGAACTCAGATAGAAGCAATAATACTTCACACACACTTGTTAATTAATAACAATATGGACAAATAAATAGTACAAGCATGAGGATTCGAATGCCTAAGGTGGAAATTCGAATTAGCCTTCATAAAGTGATCAAAGGATGACTAGAGTGTCATTGGAGCACAACTAGGTGTCCTCATGATCATCAGTGGAGTCATCAATGCACAAGTAACTGTCAAATGTCAGTCAAACTAAGTCTAACTAAGTGTAGTAGGTGTAACTGAATGTAACTAGCACATGGAGACATTAACTGGATGAAGGAGGCTTAGTGGAGGATGCAGTAGGAGCTTACTAGAGTCAGAACAGGTAGTTTAGTCTCACTGGAAGTCCATCGGAGTGATAAGGTCAGTAAAGAGTCAGTTAATCCTTAAATCAAGGAAGTAACTGAAGATAACTTAATATAACAAGACTGGTAGGTGAAGAAGGTGCCTTTGTCATGTAGTGGAGCAAAGGAGGGTGCATTAGTCACTGGGAGGGATGAAACTGCAAGGAAAGAATCTCTCGGGGCTAGCTCACAGAGGGATAGGTGCTGGTGTTGATGACTGGAATGCATGCAAACCCTAATATTTGCATGCATGACTGAAAATGGAAACAATCGAAATGATGCTAGGACTAGGATGGAGTATAGGAATATCCAAACACCCCCCCTTAATCCATCCCGAGCCCAATAACTAATACCAAAGGTCACCCAATACAATGAATAATAACAATCAATAAACCAAGGAAGTGAGAAAATTTCATAGGAAACATACCCCCTCCTAAAAAAATAGACTGTAAGGCACACACAAAAGTAAATGCTCCAAACGCAAGCAGGTGTGATGCTTGGTGTTAACACTTGATTTTTACACCTCATAAATATCAAGTGTGAAAAGAATAGGGTTGGAGAAACGTACCTGATAAAGGTTTGAAAGCTCCAGTCTTCCGCCATGATTGAAGGCCAGAATAGAGAAAAATTAATATACAGAGGGTTAAGAGGGAATACCCCATGAGAAATTTACAAAGAAGTAGGGGTAAGAGCCTTCTAAGCGAATGAATAACCCCAAAATCCTAATTCTGACAGCCTAAAGTAATGTGAGGGTTAAGTCTCAGCAGAAGAACCGCCATGGAGGCAAAGTGAAGCCATATCCACGGTCCAAGATCCATCTCGTTGAGAAGCTGCCTGATGGATAACCAACAGGGTGGTAGCGATGGGTGATACCTCCGGATAGATGGCAGCTGGAGGATTCATCATGGGGAGAAAAGCGGTAAACGGAACCACCACAAGGGTGCAAGATACTAGGGTGGTGGACGCATAAAGCGATCCATGGTGTGGAGAGTAGGTGTCCTAGATCGACGGTGCAGAGATGAAGGAAGATGCACAAAAGAATGAAAAGTGGACCCCGTCATCAGGGAAAGGTGGAACATTAAAAAGGGCCACTCATCTCTACCGTAGATGCAAAGTGAAATAAGATCTACGGTCCAAGATCCATCTCATTGGGAAGCTGCACGATGGATATCCAAGAAGGCAGTTGTGATGGATAAAACCATTGGACAGGTGTCAATGCCACAGGCGATCGTGAGGAAGGAAAGTGGTATCCAAAACCACTATGGGAAAGTTTCGATGATGTTCCATGGATGCGTGTTATCAATGGAATGACATAGAGTGGGTCCTACCTGGGATCCGATGGAGGGCAGGCATAAAATGTCACATCAGGAGATTAAATAATGATTTAGATCCAACGACCGAAAATCACCCATGGAGAATCAGAGGTCGGGATCGTCAGCCAAGTGGTGGATAAGACCAAGGGTTAAGTGAAGAATATTTATATATAAAACCCTTAGTGATTGTTGTAGGCATGTGTTTATTCGGAAAACTGTCAAGGTCTGGAAGTTTCTTGATAGGCGGGAGACGGTGAGGGCGACCAGGTCTTTCGACAGGTACATCCCAGAAGATTTGCTGGCAACATGTAGCCCCTTCCGACTGAGACTTGTCAGTAAAGTAGATAATTCAGTAGAAATCATGGAAGAAGGTTCCGCCATGAGCATAAGTAGAGTTAGGAATGCCCTGGAAAACAGGGATGGTAATATTTTTGACACAGTCACCCGACTTGCCCGTGATTGACCCTTTCCGAGGCCTGTCTGGATGGAAGGGGTTTTTTCCAAGAGAAGTGATGTTCCAGTGCCAGTAGAGGAGTTCGATGGCTGGTCTCCAGGTAGTTGGGTCGAAAAATGAAAAAGTCGCATGGCCATGCCCTAGCAGGCTAGTCTCCGGAAGACCATGTATCAGTTTCGGTTAGGGCTATAATGACCTACAAAGAAAGCTATCTTTCGGGACCTCAGGCTTGTGGACCCGAAGGTCATCTCAGGAATAGCCGTGGTTGCCTT
Organism: Larix kaempferi; assembly: GCA_027924585.1. Taxonomy (NCBI): domain Eukaryota; kingdom Viridiplantae; phylum Streptophyta; class Pinopsida; order Pinales; family Pinaceae; genus Larix; species Larix kaempferi. The sequence goes on from BSBM01001023.1 coordinate 5,158,509, forward strand.
GTTTTGTCAACATTCTTCCAAAGGTTGTTGGGCCTTTGTAATTCCCTACCACGAGCCTGACCTAAGCATTAGGGTTAATTTCCACGATTTCCCAAGTGTCCAAAGTAGCGGTTGGTCTATCTGAAAACATAGCTGGATCGAGATTAAACCCCAACATGGGAGAATTTCTGGCTAAAGATATCCTTCCAGAGTGAACATTTTTCTTGGTATTAGTAGCTTCTGGCCTAGTTTCTTGGTAAAGGAGAAGGGTCGGAGGTAGCAGGCGGAGAAGATCTAGATCCCAACCTTACTAAGATAAAGACTGAAGTTTTCAAAAGGGTTATATGCATCACAAAGGTTCTCGATGCTTATGACTGAGAAGTTGCAAAACAGGAGGAGACTAGAGAAGGTTTGTAAAGGAGGAGTGAAAAGAGAAAAAAGTCTCTTGCATAGATTTGGGGATTGGCTCGAAAGAGGATAGAGATAATGTGACCCACATCTTTTAGAGCATGCGGGAAAACATGAGATTAAGTGTTGTCACATGAGAGACGTTTGAAGAACGGACCTGCCAAGGGGATCCCTGAGTGTCAGCCCATATGATTACCGGTATGATGGAAGGCACTTTTGCATCATCATTCGCTATGCCCTCCATCTAGATTGACGTCGCTGAGCATGTTGAAGGTCACCTCAAAGGCCTTAGGCATTAGGGTGACCTGGTTGAAGAGACCGATAGAGTTATCATGGAAATAGTGACTACTTGTAACTCCCATCATCAACCACAATAGTTATGGATAATGTTCTCATGTTTTTTATCAGAAGTTGGTATAAGAGAAAGGTGGTGCACCTGGTGTTTCGACCGTATACCCTGTTGCTATTTGGCTCATGGAGAAAGGGCAGAAGAGTGAAGTAATATTCATGCCGGAGCAAGTGTGGGGTGAGATGGAGGAAAATTCTACTCCTCCACCGGTTGTAGTATTGGACCTCATAGAATCAAATTCTGCCAACAAACACATGTAGCTTGATGGACGACAAGTGTCCAAGGGAGATCGACAAAGAACGAAGAAAGAGAAACAAAAAATCAAGTAGAGCAACCAACCAAGTGCGGAAATAATTCATGATTTCATACTCTCCACTAAGGGAACAACACCTATCCTACTAGTGGGCGCGATGAAGGCTGAAAGCTCATTGAAAGTGGCATATGTCTTTGACTCACAAGGTCATTTGCGAACCCAGGGTTAAAACAATCCTCTGTCTATAATATTTCGTTCCTTGTCTTAATCGGTCTATTTGAGGTATAATACATATGTAATATTTTTCGAGGCGGCTAAATGGATAGCCAGCTGGAACTTTTATGCTTACTATGTTTACTTTACTATGATGTTAATTTCATTCAGTAATAATACCGACAATGTAAAAAGTAGTTAGGACGGCTCTACCTGTTTTTTGTTTGGAAAACAGTTGTGGAAAACTGATTTTTGATGAGATGGCATATGGTTGTAACTATTTTTTGTTTTGAAAGAGCCGATCATAGAGCTCGAAGGTGTCTATATATACATTTGTAATTGAAGGCACAAGGGTTGGAAATCTTATGAAAAAGCTATTTGTGTTTTGATGATCATTTTGTAAGACTTTTTTCTTTGAGTTGTTTAATAGAAATTTGCAGAGCCGAAGCCTGCTTTTTCGACAAGGATTCTTGTGTAATCAGTTTGGTAGTCTATATCTTTCTTTTCCCATGTGCAAATGTGTTTCTCTCTTTGTTATTCCATTTTGTGTTATTTCCTTCATGCTTGGATCAGGGTAACAGTTAAGTAGAATTCATAGAGATTATGCACTGCTTAGCTTATTCCAAGTATTTCACCAAATATATTATACTAAAGTTGATGTAGGATTCATCCTCGTTAGATGCCTTAGATTGATGGATTGTTTCTTTTCTCTTCTGTTCCACAAATTAAAGCTCTTTGACTATTAGCTGCTTGCTACCTTGCCATTGTGAATGTAGTTGCAGAGTCTTTGTAAATATCACTTTCATAATTTGTTAAAGGTGACTCCATTGCCCAAATGAAATTCATGCGTTTTCAACCAAATATTTCTTGAATCCTTTCCGTCTCCTAAACATAAATTTGATCTTCTATATAATTGTTGTAAATGAATATCTTAGCCATGAATGCTGGTGTTCCTTTTTCATTATTGACAATCTTGATTATTCCAGTCTTTTTCATGAGATCGTAGAGAGAGCCCTCTCTGTTTATGTTTGATCAGAAATGTAAACCAAAGAATGGTTAGTAGTTACTCGAGATTACCCTCTTTCAGCCTTGAGGGTTAGTTTTGGTGTTAACAAATTGGCGCCGTTTCCAGGGAAGAGATTGTTTTACAGTCCCTGGGAGAACGATACATACGTCTGAATTTCAAAGAATAAGAGAAATACCTATGGGAAAACAGAGTGTTCCGCAGTTTCAAGAAGGTTGAAGAATTTTGTGCTAGCGACTCCACTTACCAAGATCAGACAATTTAAGAAGACTCCACTGGAGAAAGATTAGTACGCCAAAGTATACTATTGAAGAAATTCCAAAGCAATCCTGGCCGCAAGTAAGATCCACACAAGAGGTAACCCTTTCCCTGAAATCCTGTTAGGAGTAGATAATCCTAAAAGTCTGCTCAGACGAAAAACTGTGAAAGATCGGGCCAGTGCTCCTAGCATTGAGACTGTTTCTTTTTTAGAAGATACATCCGCCTTTCAGGAATTAGATTTAGAGATTGATATTAGCAAATCATTGCCAAGAACCAAATATGAATCATACCTAAGCCTGGGTGAACGAACTCTGAATAACCTAGAATCATATCTTTTACACCCTGTGTGGTTGGATTTTAAAGGCCTTGCCAAAGCCAAAGGAAATAAGCCCATTTCTCATATCCCCCAAGCCCACATCACAGTCCCAGTCAGTAATCCTGCTCAGAATATTCCCACACAAGCTCCGAATCCACCTAGACCTATGGCTGCTAGATATGCACCTTTGGTCCTACCTGCTGCCTTGAATGACCTCACTCAGAATTATGCCCAAAGAATTGTCTCTTATAATGGAGAAGGAGACTGGTCATCCAAACAGCATGTTGATAGATTCAAATATTTTTTTGGACCTGGAGGAAGTAGACCACGATGATTCTAATATGAGATTGTTTGCTCAAAGCCTATTTGGAGAACCTAAGAAATGGTTCAGGCAACTACCCAATGCATCCATAGCTAATTATGCAGCTTTTAAACTATTGTTTCTAGAAAGATGGGAAACCATGGGCAGTCCTGCTATAGTCTTGTCCCACTATAATCATTTAAAGAAAGGCAGGTTTGAATCAGTCCATGAGTTTTCTGCCAGATTCATGAAAGCCTACAATTCTATTCCCAATTATCTAAAACCTTCAATAGGCGCTGCAAAGCTCCACTATGCAGATGCCTTTGATGGAGACTTCTCATGCACATTGAGAGAAAGAAAATCCACCTCACTGCCTGCCACGCTGAAGGATGCCTTGGAGGTTGAGGCTAACATGATGGCTTCTGAGAAAATGAAGGGAAAAACTGAAGCAGAGAAGAAGAAGCAAGAAAACAAAGCCTCTGTTAGTGATGCTAAATTCGATACCATGATGAGAATTATGGAGAAATTGTTGGATTGGCTAGCTATAGAGAATAAGTCTCCTGCTAGGGAACACCCTGAAAATCAGACAAGGAACCCTAATTTTAGAAGGCCGCCTCCTCTAAGAAATCTGAGAAACCAAGAAGATCATCAGATAAGACCTCCTTTCCCTGAGAACTTGGTAGATGAAGAAGGACCTGAAAACCCTGATGCTGACCAGATACATCTCTTTGATACCCTTGAACACACAGTCAATTTGACTAAAAAGGAGCATGATTTTTTCACCAAGGGGAATGTCGATAAGGCCGCAGAGTTCGATTCTGAACAATATCAAATGGGTTACATGAATGTTGTGGACGACATCCAGAGAAAAATAAGGTTGAGAAACAGAGAAATACCAATAACTGAAGGGTAGTCTGCCCAGAGTCAGCCCCCCAAGACTCAATAGAATACAAATAAACTGAAGGGGAAACAACTAGTGGATCTTGTACAAAAAGTCTCAGAAGATGGGGGGCAGCATTCTAAAGAGGGTAGGCAACCATAAGTAATCGAAATAGGGAATCCAGTCCCAATATTCAGCTAGAATGCTAAACTGTCTAAGGTAAAGATCTCCATCCCCCTGAATGAACTATTAAGAGTTAATGAATGTAGGGAAGAGATAAATAGCCTAGTAAAGGGGCAGGCTAGAAATACACAAGATATGTTGGAGGTGACAGATGATTCCCCCACTATAATCTCCGGTTCCAAAATGAAGGAACCAGATGATGAAGAAGTCCCTCCTTTCTATTTAAGCCCGAATATCCACAACAAGTTATTACACAATGCCCTGATAGACTCTGGAGCTTCACATAACTTGATGCCAAAGTCAGTAGTAGACTTATTGGGGTTAGAGGTCACTAGACCCTACAAAGACCTATATTCTTTTGATTCCAGAAGGGTACCCTGTTTGGGGCTGATTAAAGATGTGGTGGTAACCCTCGCCCAGATTCCAGCGAAGAGCGTCATGATGGACATAGTGGTAGTTGATCTACCTGCTAAGTTTGGGATGCTGTTATCAAGATCCTGGGTAAAGAAGCTAAAGGGAACCATGCAGATGGATTTATCTTATGCTACTATACCACTATTAGGAAGCAATAGGAAGTTAGACAGAGAAAAAAGGATGGCTTATGTAGTCAGCAGTGATGACAAGCCTGAGAATCACCCTATTTTCGTTGTGGACACAGACATGGGTTCCTCCATCCTTTTCAATGATGGTCCACATACTGATCCCAGACGCCCATTTTTTCATGAAGTAGAGGAAGACAAAGAGTTTGCAGCAAGGCATGAGGCATCAGAGAGGCAAAAAAATGAAGAAGGATTATGGAAGATGTACTTTGATGGTTCACTAAGCAAAAATGGAGCTGGGGTTGGGGTTTGGATCATTCCTCTAGACCAAGAATCTAGGGCCCTATCCTATAAATTGACTTTTGAATGCACAAACAATGTGGTTGAATATGAAGCTCTACTATTAGGACTGAGAGCTCTGAAAGACCTGGGAGATAGGAGAGTACACGTATTTGGAGATTCAGAACTGGTGGTGAACCAGGTAAACGATAGTTATCAGGAAAAACACCCCAGAATGAGAGCTCATAGAAATGAAGTTTGGGACATGTTTGGAAATTTTTTCGATGAACATAAGATATGGGCAATTCCAAGATGTGACAATCAAGTGGCTGACTCCTTGGCCAATACTACAGGCGGTTTTAAAACACCCATTTTTTCCCAAGAAAAATACGAGGTCGAAGTGATAAATAGACCATCCATCCCAGACAATTCCAAGTATTGGAAAGTGTTTGAAGATGAACTACAAATTAGAAGGTTTTTAGAGCTGTCTCATGAGTTTGCTAACGTTCATATCGACACAGAGAATGATAATGTAGAAGGTCTAGTTGACCAAGAACAGTCAGAAAGCAAAGAGAATGGAAATAGGGGTTGGAAGAACACTCTAGGAGGAAAAGACATTGTCCAGTTAAAAAGCAACTATATTTCCAAAGGACTGATACCCCTAGAAAAGCTCTTTGTAAAATCTCAATCACAGCAGAACCTAGCTACTATGGATTCCTCACTACTGAAAGATTGCACAACATTTGCAAGAATAGCATAAATCTGTAAATGAATGAAGAACAATACACATAAGATGGGTGAATAATGTCAATATTATTAACTGTCCAACCTCAAAATAGGTTAAGAACACCCATATATACAAATCTGGAAGAATTCGAATCCATCTGGAGTGTTCACACTGATCTAGCTTAGAAAATAGCTCAAACCCCCCTAGGTTGACCAAAATATCCCAAACCATCCCAAACTGGTTCGAAACTGCTGTGTGAATGCTAGGAATGACTGGACAGGCCCATGTGACCTCACACATGTGAAGAAACTGGTTGGTTAGAGGTTAGGTAGCTAGAATTGGCCAAAAATTGGACAAAGTTGGCAAGATTGTCCACAATTTGAGCAAGTGCGCCCTAGGTAGAAGAGAAGCATGCTGAATGCATTAATTAACCTGGGGAGGGCGCTCTAGGCATGCTGAATGCATTAAATGCCCTGGGGAGCGCACCAAACAGCTAGTTTGACTCAGTACTTGTTCACATTTGCTAACTAGTTCATGATAATTGACCATTTAGTAGCTAACCAACTCAGGGATGTAACAATTAATCACTTGGGCACTAATTAACCATCAATTGATAAATGATTAATGGACATAGGTGTAAAAATGCTCTAACACCCCCCCTTAAGCTAGACTTAGTGAAATATCAAAAATTAAGGCCTTGGCAACTAGGCTCAAGTCACCTTTTACATCATAAAAAAAATTTATTTGTCCATGTAACCAAGGTAAGGAGGAAAACCACATGGGAAATAAAACCTCCCCTCTAAAATGGACATGTGGCATATATAAGAATACACCAATCATCACCATGCATCACTCACCCCAAGCAAAGATCTAAGGTGAGTGAAGGTCTTCTCGGTAAAACAGTTGGTGAAGATATCAGCAGTTTGCTCACTGGATGGGCAATACTGCAATGCTATGGTCCGGTCATGCACCAAACCCTGAATGTAATGCATGTGTATCTCTATGTGCTTGGTCCTCTGTCTCTGTACTGGATCGATAGAAATCTTGATTGTACTTTGATTATCACACCAAAGAATAGTGGGTGAATCAAAGACAATCCCGAACTCTGCAAGAATACCTTGCAACCAAACACATTGTGTGGCTGCATTAACTGCTCCCCTGTACTCGGCCTCAGCTGAAGATAAGGAAATAGTGCTTTGTTTCTTGCTTGACCAGCATATAGGTCCATGTGCAAGCATAAAGACATAACCGGAAGTTGACTTCCGATCGATACAATCACCGGCCCAATCAGAATCTGTAAATCCTACTAGTTCAAGGGATGAACCAGCAGCATAATGGATACCAAAGGACTTAGTACCCTGAACATAATGAAGGATCCTCTTGACTGCCTTCCAATGGATCTCATGAGGCTCTTGCATGTGCCTTGCAACAGCCCCAACAGCATAAGACAAATCTGGTCGAGAGTGTGTAAGATACAACAAACTCCCAACTAGTTGTCTATACAGTGAACTGTCAACTAGTGGTGAAGAACCCCATTCTGTAAGCTTGACTCCTGAAAGAAATGGAAATTTTGCAGACTTACATTCAGCCATCTTAAATTTCTGCAGCAAATCTGAAGCATACCTTGACTGACATACATAAATTCCATTCACAGTTTGATCTATCTCCAAACCCAGAAATTGTTTTAGCAATCCTAGATCGGTCATGGAGAATGCACTGTGCAATGCTCTCTTAACTGAGTCAAGTTATTTGGTGCAGCTACCAGTGATCAAAAGATCATCAACATACAGTACAATAATCAATATCAGATCACTAACATGCTGCATATATACATTTGGATCAGACTTACACCTCTCAAACCCCAAAGATAGCAGAAAATTGTCCATTTTTGCATACCATGCTCTAGGAGCTTGCTTGAGCCCATAGAGTGATTTGTTCAACCTGCAAACAAGTGTATGATCAGAAATAAAACCTTCAGGCTGCTGCATATATATCTCCTCATTCAGATCCCCATGAAGAAAGGCACTTTTTACATCCATGTGATGAATCTCCCATCGCTTGGAAGCCCTAATGGCCAAAACTAGTCTTATGGAGTCCATCTTTGCCACCGGTGCAAATGTCTCTGTATAGTCCACTCCTTGGACCTGAGAGTAACCCTTAGCCACCAACCTGGCCTTATACTTCATATCAGAGCAATCAGATCCAATTTTGGTTCTATAAATCCACTTGCATTGCACTAGTTTCCTCTTGGGAGGAAGAGGGACCAAATCCCAAGTTTTGTTCTCATGGAGTGAGTTCATCTCCTCTTGCATGGCTGATTGCCATCTTGGGTCTGTACATGCTTTTGAATATGACATTGGATCAGATCCAACCATCAAATAACATGACTCACTCAGATCAGAATTATCACATGCAAAGGAATTGTGAAATTGAGATCTAGTTTTCCTAGCATCTTGGGGATCTCCCACAAGCTCTCCGGCACTTTGAATTGTTTTCTCTGCCCACTTGGGCCTCGAGGGAGGGATATGTTCAGAATCCATATCAACATCATCTTCAGCAATATCGGAATCAGAAATATCAGAGAAAGAATCACTACTTACTTCATCATCAAGACGAGGAAATGAGCATTCCCCATCACCTTGTTCACTAGCTTGCAAGAATTCTTCTTCTTCGAATTTGACACTTCTTTCGATGAAAGTTTTGTGAGTGGATGGATCAAAGAGCTTGTAGCCCTTGGAATCCTCTGCATACCCAACCATGATTGACTCCTTGCTTTGGGGCTGCAAGGCCTTTCTCTTCTCCGGTGGAATTCTGGCCCAAGCCCTTGAGCCAAAAATTCTGAAATGTGAGACATTGGGCTTGTGGCCCATCCATGCTTCAAATGGAGTGATTCCTTGCAATGCTTTGTGTGGTGCTCTGTTCTGAACATATGCTGCACAATTCATAGCTTCAGCCCACAATTTGGGAGACAAATCCCTTGCTTGCAACATGCAAGTTGCCATCTCTTTCAGTGCTCTATTTTTGCGCTCTACAACACCATTTTGCTGTGGTGTGTAGGGCACTGAGTGTTGCATCTGAATGCCATGCTCTTGAAAGAGCTGCTGCAAATTGTTATTGACATACTCTCTGCCATTATCAGTCCTCAAAACCTTCATGGCCTTCCCACTGAAGTTCTCAACCATGCTCTTAAAAATTTTGAAACATTCAAAGACTTCAGATTTTTGCTTAAGGAAAAATAACCAGCAGTACCTTGAGTAGTCATCGATGAAGGTGAGCACATATTTGCTGCAGCCATAGGAGGGTGTGGGGAGTGGCCCTATCAGATCAGAATGCACTATCCCAAGTGGTTGATCAGCCCTCCTTGCCTTCCCTTTGTCATACTTCTTTTCAGGATGCTTCCCAATCATGCAACCCTTGCATGTTCCACTTGAAAAACTGATTTGTGGCAGCCCTTCTACCATCTTTTCTTTGCTTAAAACTTGAAGATATCTGTAGTTTAGGTGACCATACCTTTGATGCCATAGCTTGCTGGTCTCATTCCCATGTGACAGAAGCACACTTGGTGAAGAGAACTCGAGGAAGTGGGAGAACTTGTACATCTTCATGTCATGGTCTGCAACACCCATTGCAACAATTTTCCCGGTGGAAACTTCTCATATCTCCACATCATCCTGAGTGAAGACCACCTTCTTTGCTGCTCCAGTATGTGTCATTTGATATACAGAGAGCAAGTTTGCTGCAAGATTTGGCACATATAGCACATTGGAGAATAAGCCATTCTCCATAGAGATTTTCCCAATGCCATGAGCAGGGATTTCTGAGTCATCTCCCATTCGAATGGAGAGGCCACTGTAGGGAGCAAGTTCAGAAAACGAATCTCTTGAGGAAGCCATGTGCCTTGAGGCACCTGAATCAATGATGAAAAAGGGTGAATGAGATGAACTAGCCACCAAAGCATCGCAGTTCTCCTTGTCTTCAGAAACGCACTCCTTCTTCTTGGAACTTTCAGGAAGAGGAATATTATTTTTCTGTAGGAGATGGGTCATGGTGTCTATGGTTTTCTTCATGCATGAGCTCTCTGGATGAAAAACTCTTTGACAGTAGCTACATTTTGTCTTCTCAGCCTTCTTTCCCTTGTTCTTGACAGGATTCGAAACCCCCTCAGAGGATTTGGGCCTCTCATCCTTCCTCTTCTTCTCTTGAGGTTTCGACCCCCTGGGTTTTTGCTTGCCTCTTCCACATTTCGAATCTCCAGCTGCAAGAACTTGGTCTTTTTGCTTGATGGAGCCCATCAAGACCAGCTTGTCTTGCTCTTGAGTTAGCATCTCCATGAAGTCAGCCAAAAATGGCATCTTCCAACCTCTAACTGTGAGCCTTGTGGAGTTGAAGGAAGACACAAAAACTGAGTATTCAGAACCCAATTTGGAGAGAATGGACAACACCAACTGTTCTTCTTTCTTCTCTATGCCACATTGTCTGATCTGCAAGACCAAGTTCTTGAACTTGGTGAATAAGTCCTGGATGGAATCGAAATTCCCTGGGCTCAGTGAGACAAGCTCATTTTCGAGCTGATGGCCTCTCATCTCATCAGTCTTTCCAAACAGGGTCTCAAGCTTGAGCCACACTTCATTTGGAGTTGCTAGACTTTCTACATGAAACAGGAGGTCTCTCGAAATGCTGAGACAAAGGAGGCCAAATGCCTCATCCATTCTGTTAAAAAACTTGGATTTCTCCACAGCTGAGTTTGGCTCCACCTCAGTGCCCATCGTAATTCTGTAGAGACCCTTAGATCTCAGCAAAATCACCATTTCTGCCTTCCAATCGAAATAGTTGAAGGGTGTGAGCACGTTTGGATGAGATGGCTCCATTCTTCTCTACTGCAATTCGCACTTGCTGACAATGCTGATCTTCAATACCTGCAAACAACTCTCAAATCACTCAGGAGGGATCTACACTAACAGATTCGAACCCTGTTTGGATAGTGGGTGCATTCGGGAGAGCATCACACCTGAGAGGAGCCACTAGATTTCTCCAGTAAGCTCAAGGCAATGGCCTCAGGAATTATGTGGTTTCTCCACTGCTTCTGGAAATCCACTAAAACAGTCTTGCTGGTTCGAATGGTAGCTCCAAGAGCTCTGATACCATGTAAAATCTCAATCACAGTAGAACCTAGCTACTATGGATTCCTCACTAGTGAAAGATTGCACAACATTTGCAAGAATAGCATAAATCTGTAAATGAATGAAGAACAATACACATAAGATGGGTGAATAATGTCAATATTATTAACTGTCCAACCTCAAAATAGGTTAAGAACACCCATATATACAAATCTAGAAGAATTCGAATCCATCTGGAGTGTTCACACTGATCTAGCTTAGAAAATAGCTCAAACCCCCCTAGGTTGACCAAAATATCCCAAACCATCCCAAACTAGTTCGAAACTGCTGTGTGAATGCTAGGAATGACTGGACAGGCCCATGTGACCTCACACATGTGAAGAAACTGGTTGGTTAGAGGTTAGGTAGCTAGAATTGGCCAAAAATTGGACAAAGTTGGCAAGATTGTCCACAATTTGAGCAAGTGTGCCCTAGGTAGAAGAGACGCATGCTGAATGCATTAATTAACCTGGGGAGGGCACTCTAGGCATGCTGAATGCATTAAATTCCCTGGGGAGCGCACCAAACAGCTAGTTTGACTCAACACTTGTTCACATTTGCTAACTAGTTCAAGATAATTGACCATTTAGTAGCTAACCAACTTAGGGATGTAACAATTAATCACTTGGGCACTAATTAACCATCAATTGATAAATGATTAATGGACATAGGTGTAAAAATGTTCTAACACTCTTTGACCAAAACAATGTGGAAAAGAATCCCAAATTTGAGCCTCTCAAGGATATAGTAGAAGATCAGAATTTAGGTTCTGTTGGGGAACCTCGGATGGTAAAATTGTCTAAAAAATTGGAGACCAGGAGAAAAAAGAAGTACGTTGATCTGATGAAAAATGATGTTGCTGCCTTCGCCTAGAGCTATGAAGAATTAAAAGAGTATGACACTTCAATAATCCAGCATTCCATCCCAATTCGGCCTGGAGAAAAGCCTTTCAAACAGAAGTTGAGAAGAATAAACCCCAGGTTGGTACCAGTGGTAGAAAAGGAGATCAAGAGGTTGTTCAATGCGAAGATTATTGTCACTTTGATATTTTCTCAATGGGTGGCTAACCTAGTTCCTGTAAGAAACAAGAATGGGGAAATTAGAATCTATATATACTTTAGAAATTTGAACAGAGCATCCTTAAAGGACAATTACCCTCTACCCAAAATGGAGCATATCCTGCAGAAGTTAGTAGGGGCAGAAAGGATTTCTACAATGGATGGTTTCTCGGGGTATAATCAGATCAAGGTCAGTCCAGAAGATCAAGAAAAGACTGCTTTCACCACTCCATGGGGTGCTTTAATGTATGTTAAGATGCCCTTTGGATTGATGAATGCTGGAGCTACTTTCCAGAGAGTGATGGACATCACCTTTGCTGAAGAGAAAGATAAGTTTCTGGTGGTGTACATGGATAATATAATAGTATATTCAAAGTCCGATGACAAGCATCTCAAACACCTAGAGCAGGTTTTTAAGAAGTGCATAAAATATGGTATCTCCCTCAACCCAAAGAAATCCCACTTTGATTTAGAAGAGGCTAAAATCCTGGGACATATTATTTCTAAGGGAGGTATTAAGATAGACCCTGAGAGGGTTAGTGCGATCCAGAAAGTTGGAGAGCCGAGAAGTAAAAAGAAGGTGCAATCCTTTATTGGACAAGTGGGTTTTTTTAGAAGGTTCATACCTAGCTTTGCTGAGATTATGATGAGCATTACCAATATGCTAAGAAAAGAAAACCGGATAAGGTGGACAGAGGAAACAAGAGATTCGTTCAAGGGAATAAAAAATGCTATTTCTGAAGCCCCTGTATTAGCAAGCCCTAATTTTTCTAAGTATTTCCTGATTTTTTCTTATGCTTCTTAGCATACAATAGCAAGAGTGTTGCTACAGAAGAATGATCAGAATGCCGAACAACCAATTACTTTTTTTAGCAGAGTATTGAGAGATGCAAAATTAAAATACGATATCATGGAGAAACAGGCTTATGCTCTAATCAAGTCGTTGAAAGATTTTAGGGTCTATATTCTCCATTCACACATCATTTCCCATGTTCCAAATAGTGCAGTAAAAGGTATCCTCACCCAGGCTGATCCAAAAGGAAGAAGACAAAATGGATCGTTGTGCTGCTAGAATATGACCTGGAAATAAATCCTACCAAATTGATAAAGGGGCAAGGATTAGCCAAGTTGATGACCAAAGCTAACTTTGACTCTTTGCAACTAAATTTTTTGCAAGACTCTTTATGTCAGCTGGATGTAGGGTTACAAATAAAGCCCGAATTTTCTGCGTCTTTCTGGTACTCTAACAGTGTTTATGTATTGCAAAATCTACAGGCTCCAGCAGGATTAAGTAAGAGGAGGGCCAGAGCTGTAAAATTAAAAGCCACAAAATACTGTATCATGAATCAATTCTTGTATTGGAAGGATCCTGGAGGCGTACTGCTAAATTTCATGTTAGAGGACGAAGCCAAACATAGGAAGAGGGAATTTCATAAGGAGTATTGTGGTGGTCAACATTCTTGGAAGGTCATAGTGAACAAGATCCTGAGGGCTAGTCTCTATTGTCCCACCATGTTCACAGATGTGTATAAAGAAACAGTAACCTATCACCAATGTCAATTTTTGAAGGAAAGAGGAAAGTCGTATCACTACTCGTTCACCCGAGTCATAGTAGAAGCTCCTTTTCAACAATGGGGACTGGATTTCATTGGGGAGATAAACCCTAACTCTTTTGGGCAGCACAAGTGGATATTGATGGCCACGGATTACTTCACTAAGTGGATAGAAGCTATACCCACCAAGAAATGCAATATAAAATGTTATTATGTATTTTCTGGAGGATAATATCCTATCTAGGTTTGGTTGCCCCAAAAGGATCATGATTGATAATGCGCCTTCATTTTGTTCTAAGAAGATGATTAATTTCTGCCACAAATATCATATCACTCTGAACCACTCTACAGCCTACTACCCCCAAGGAAACGGTCTGGCAGAATCCTCCAATAAAAGATTAGTAAAGATCATAAAGAGATTATTGGAAGAGAATAAGAGGGCATGGCACACTAAGCTGAAGTATGCCCTGTGGGCTGATAGAATAAGCACTAAAAGGGCCATTGGAATGTCCCCATTCCAGTTGGTGTATGGAGCTGAAGTGGTTTTTTTAGCTTCTCTGGGATGACCAGTTATGAGGTTGCTGCAAGGTTTAGAAGAAGAACCAAATCACATGCAAAGGAGATTGAACCAGATAATTGAGCTAAACGAATTAAGAACTAAATCCTATGACAGAGTACAAGGACACTAGGAAAAGATGAAAGAGGCATTTGATAAGAAGACCAAGGAAGATAAATTTCAAGTGAATGACCTGGTTCTAAAATGGGATTGCCCAAGAGAAGATAGACATGGTAAATTTGACCACATGTGGATGGTTCCATACATCATTGCTGCACCCAGAGGAACCAACTCTTTTATACTGGAAGAGCAAGATGGATCTGTCTAGTCAGGAGAACCAGTCAATGGTCGATTTTTAAAGCATTATCTGTCTTAGACGAGCCAGGTAATTCATGTACCATAACTTGTACATATATATTTTTTTTTCAGTTGTTTGAAGGTTTAACGACTAACCAGAAGACTTGAAGCCAGAAGTAAAGGCCCAAAGGTATGAAAGGGGAGGCCATGTAGTTTTTGTTGTCTGTTTTTTTTTTTCATTAAGTATTTTACCCAGAGACGAAAGCAAGCGCAGTTCCCAGCGCCAGGTTCTGAGAAAAAATTTTCGGTCTAAGGCCACAAGGAAAATTTTCCCAATGGATCAGGCACTTAGTCTATGGAGTTCTTTGCTACCTCGCAGGGAGGATAGCATCCGCGAGTTGGAGCCAGTTGTTAAAACTTGAATTTTACACCTCATAAATATCATGTGTGAAAAGAATAGGGTTGGAGAAACATACTCGATAAAGGTTTGAAAGCTCCAGTCTTCCTCCACGGTTGAAGACTAGAATAGGGAAAAATTAATATACAGAGGGCTGAGAGGGAATACCCCATGAGAAATTCACAAAGAAGTAGGGGTAAGAGCCTTCTAAGTGAATGAATAACCCCAAAATCCTAAGTCTGATAGCCTAAAGTAATGTGAGGGTTAAGTCTCGGTAGAAGAACTGCCATGGAGGAAAAGCGGAGCCAGATCCATGGTCCAAGATCCATCTTGTCAAGAAGCTGCCTAATGGATAACCAACAAGGTGGTAGTGATGGGTGATACCGCTGGACAGATGGCAGCTGGAGGATTCATCGTCAGGAGAAAAGCAGTAAACGAAACCACCACAAGGGCGCGAGATACTAGGGTGGTGGAGGCATAAAGTGATCCACAGTGTGGAGAGTAGGTGGCCTAGATCGACGGTGCGGAGATGAAGGAAGATGCACGAAAGAACAGACAGTGGGCCCCGTCGTCGGGGAAAGGTGGAACATTAAAAAGGGCCGCTCATCTCTACCGTATATGCAAAGTGAAATAAGATTTATGGTCCAAGATCCATCTCATCGGGGAAGCTGCATGATGGATACCCAAGAAGGCGGTCACGATGGATAAAACCATTGGATAGGTGTCAACGCCATAGGCGATCACGAGGAAGGAAAGTGGTATCCAAAACCAGTATGGGAAAGTTTCGATGATGTTCTGTGGATGCGTGTTATCAGTGGAATGACATAGAGTGGGTCCTACCTGGGATCCGATGGAGGGCAGACATACAATGTCACATCAGGAGATTAAATAATTGTTTAGATTTGACGACCGAAAATCACCCATGGAGAATCAGTGGCCTGGATCGTCGGACAAGTGGCGGATAAGACCAAGGGTTAATTGAAGAAGATTTATATATAAAACCCGTAGCGTTTGTTGTAGACATTTGTTTATTCAGAAAATTGTCAAGGTCTGGAAGTTTCTCGGTGGGTGGGAGATGACGAGGGTGACTGGGCTTTCGATAGGAACATCCCAGAAGATTTTCTGGAAATAGGTAGGCCCTTCCGACTGAGACTTATCAGTAAAGTAGATAATTCAGTAGAAATCATGGAAGAAGGTTCCGCCGTGAGCATAAGTAGAGTTAGGAATGCCCTGGAAGACAAGGATGGTAATATTTTTGACACAGTCACCCAACTTGCTCGTGATTGACCCTTTTCAAGGCCTGTCTGGATGGAAGGAGTTTTCTCCAAGAGAAGTGATGTTCCAGTGCCGGTACAGGAGTTCAATGGCTGGTCGCCAGGCAGTTGGGTGGAAAAGCAAAAAATTCATGTGGTTGTGCCCTAGTAGGCTAGTCTCCGGAAGACCCTGTATCAGTTTCGGTTAGGGCTATAATGACCTATGAAGAAAGCTAGCTTTCAGGACCTCAGCCTTGTGGACCCGAAGGTCATCTCAGGAATAGTCGTGGTTGCCTTGTTTTGTCAACATTCTTCCAAAGGTCGTTGGGCCTTTGTAATTCCCTGCCACAAGCCTGACCTAAGCATTAGGGTTAATTTCCACAATTTCCCAAGCGTCCAAAGTAGCGGTTGGTCTATCTGAAAACATAGGTGGATCGAGATTAAACCTCAACATGGGAGAATTTTTGGCTAAAGGTATCCTTCCATAGGGAACATTTTTCCTGGTATTAATAACTTCTGGCCCAGTTTCTGAGTAAAGGAGAAGGGTCGGAACTAGCAGGTGGAGAAGTTCTAGATCCCAATGTTACTAAGATGAAGACTGAAGTTTTCAAAAGGGTTATATGCATCACAAAGGTGCTAGATGCTTACGAATGAGAAGTTGGGAAATAGGAGGAGACTAGAGAAGGTTTGTAAAGGAAGAGTGAAAAGAGAAAAAAGTCTCTTGCATAGATTTGGAGATTGGCTCGAAAGCGGATAGAGATAGTGTGACCCACATCTTTCAGAGCGTGTGGGAAAACATGATATTAAGTGTTGTCACACGAGAGACATCAGAGGAACGGACCTGCCAAGGGGATCCCTGAGTGTCAGCCCAGATGATTACCCGTATGATGGAAGACACTTTTGCATCATCATTTGCTATGTTGTCGATCTGGAACAACGTCGCTGAGCATGCTGAAGGTCGCCTCAAAAGCCTTAGGAATCAAGGTTACCTAGTTGAAGAGACCGATAGAGTTATCATGGAAATAGTGACTACTTGTAACTACCGTCATCAACCACAACAGTTATGGATAAAGTTCTCATGTTTTTATTAGAAGTTGGTATAAGAGAAAGGTGGTGCACCTGGTGTTTCGACCGTATACCCTGTTGCTATTTGGCTCATGGAGAAAGAGCAGAAAAGTGAAGTGATATTCATGCCGGAGCAAGTGTGGGGTGAGATGGAGGAAAATTCTACTCCTCCACCTCTTGTAGTATTGGACCTCATAGAATCAAATTCTACCAATGAAGACATGCAGCCTGATGGACAACAAGTGTCCAAGGGAGACTGGCAAAGAATGAAGAAAGAGAAACATGAAATCAAGCAGAGTAGCCAAACAGGTGCGGAAATAATTCACGATTTCGTACTCTCCACTAAGGGAATGACACCTATCTTTTTGGTGGGCATGTCGAAGGCCAACAGCTCATTGAAAGTGGAAGATTTATTTGACTCACAAGGTCATTTGTGAACCCAGGGTTAAAACAATCCTCTATCTATAATATTATGTTACTTGTCTTAATCGGTTTGTTTGAGGTATAATACATACGTAATTTTTTTGAGGCGGCTAAATGGATAGCTAGCTGGAACTTTTATGCTTACTATGTTTACTTTACTATGATGTTAATTTCATTTAGTAATAATACCGACAATGTAAAAAGTAGTTAGGACGGCTGTACCTGTTTTTTGTTTGGAAAACAGTTGTGGAAAACCGATTTTTGATGAGATGGCATATGGCTGTAACTATTTTCTGTTTTGAAAGAGCCAATCCTAGAGCTCAAAGGTGTCTATATATACATTTGTAATCAAAGGCACAAGGGTTGGAAATCTTATGAAAAAGCTATTTGTGTTTTCATGATCATTTTGTAAGACTTTTTTCTTTGGGTTGTTTAATAGAAATTTGCAGAGCTGAAGCCTGCGTTTTTAACAAGGATTCTTGTGTAATCGGTCTGGTAGTCTATATCTTTCTTTTCCCATGTGAAAATGTGTTTCTCTCTTTGTTATTCCATTTTGTGTTATTTCCTTCATGCTTGGATCAGGGTAACAGTTAAGTAGAATTCATAGAGATTATGCTTTGCTTAGCTTATTCCAAGTATTTCACCAAATATATTCTACTAACGTTGATGTAGGATTCATCCTCTTTAGATGCCTTACATTGATGGATTGTTTCTTTTCTATTCTACTCCACAAATGAAAGCTCTTTGACTATTAGCTTCTTGCTACCTCTCCCTTGTGAATGCATTTGCAGAGTCTTTGTAAATATCGCTTTTAGAATTTGTTAAAGGTGACTCCATCGCCCAAATGAAATTCATGCGTTTTCAACCAAATATTTCTTGAATCCTTTCCGTCTCCTAAATAGAAATCTGATCTTCTATATAATTGTTGTAATTGAATATCTTAGCCGTGAATGCTGGTGTTCCTTTTTCATTATTGACAATCTTGATTATTCCAGCCTTTTTCACGAGATCGTAGAGAGAGCCCTCTCTATTTATGTTTAATTAGAAACGTAAACCAAAGAATGGTTAGTAGTTATCCGAGATTACCCTCTTTCATCCTTGTGGGTCAGTTTTGGTGTTAACACTTGGTCATATGTCTGGAGGTATCTTCTTCTTGGGAAGAAGTGGATCATGCTCAAAAAGCATGTGCTTGTACTTTCTCTTCAGATTGAATGTGATGAGAACAAATCCAACAATATGAGAATGATCCTTGAACCTGTGATTTGAATCAGCTGAGGTAGGATCAAATTTTTGAATGTGCATATAGTCTTTTGTCTTCTCCTTCGAACCACCGTGGGTGACATTATGCCAAAAACAACTATTACTTGTTTGCTTGAAATCAAACTCAGATTTAAGACTTAAAAAACAGTTTCTTGAGATCTCCTTTGAACCAGCAGGGGTGAGATCAAAACTATCATATGCATGAGAAATTATCCCAAGCGAATGGCCACAGTTTCTTGAGATCTCCTTTGAACTAACAGGGGTGAGATCAAAACCATGAGATGCATGAGAAATCTCTTCCCAAGTGAATGGAAATTGCCATATTCATCAATGACCTTCTGAAAGCATGGAATTATGATCATATAGTAGTATAAAAGAGGAGATAGCTAGAGAGGAGCAAATGCATTACCTTTAATAGTTGTTTTGACCTCTGAAATAATCATGTGATCATGATGCAAACCAACACACTTTGGTGCAAGAGAGGATTTAGGACCTTCTGCAATATCGAGAGCGTGAGCTAGCATAGAAAGAGAAGAAAGTTTGAGCATGAGTGGAGAATCTACAAGTTCTTTGTCAATAACTTAAATATGAGATGATACTGGTTCATGATCTGAGAGACCATCAAGAGGAGCGAATGCATCACTTTGCTTGCTTTCGAATGGGTTAGGACCAAGTCCTTCATTCTTTCTGCCAAATTTTTCCTCTAGGTGAGCTCATAACTCTTTTGGAGTCCCAATATCATTAATGATTGGGAGCAATATGTAATATGGCATAGTAAGCTTCATTGTTCCAATGTGCATGTCACCTTTATTCAACCAGTCAATATTCTCTTCAGAGGATTCGAACTCTCTTTCAAAATAACAATCAAAGAGATCATGGCTCTTCAAATATGCTATTATTTTTTGTTTTCATTCATCATAGTTGAATAGAGAAAGAGGAGTGATTTATTCTAATTCTGGATACATTGAAGCTGTAGCAGACCTGCAAAAGCAATAGAGAATACTGTTGCAAAGATGCAGAAACTGCTGCAACTGCTGCACTCGAAATCTTGGTAATAACTTGCAAAAAACTCTCAAGAATGGAGATAAACAATACTCTCAACATGCTCTGATACCATGTGAAAATCCTCACAGTAGATCTAAGAGATGATGTGTACCTCACAAGAGTAATTATGATTAAGCAGGAAAATAGAAGAAGAGTGAACAATACAGTATAATGAGCAACAGAATAATATGGTATAGTAGAACTCAGATAGAAGCAATAATACTTCACACACACTTGTTAATTAATGACAATATGGACAAATAAATAGTACAAGCATGAGGATTCGAATGCCTAAGGTGGAAATTCGAATTAGCCTTCATGGAGTGATCAAAGGATCACTAGAGTGTCATCGAAGCATAACTAGGTGTCCTCGTGATCATCAATGGAGTCATCAATGCACAAGTAACTGTCATCTGTCAGTCAAACTAAGTCTAATTGAGTGTAGTAGGTGTAACTGAATGTAACTAGCACATGGAGACACTAACTGGATGAAGGAGGCTAAGTGGAGGATGCAGTAGGAGCTTACTAGAGTCAGAACAGGCAGTTTAGTCTCACTGGAGGTCCATCGGAGTGATAAGGTCAGTAAAGAGTCAGTTAATCCTTAAATCAAGGAAGTAACTGAATATAACTGAATATAACTAAATAAAACTAGACTGGTAGGTGAAGAAGGAGCCTTTGTCATGTAGTGGAGCAAAGGAAGGCGGATTAGTCACTGGGAGGGCTAAAACTACAAGGAAAGAAGCTCTCAGGGCTAGCTCACTGAGGGCTAGGTGCTGGTGTTGATGACTGGAATGCATGCAAACCCTAATATTTGCATGCATGACTGAAAATACAAACAATGGAAATGCTGCTAAGACAAGGATGGAGTATAGGAATATCCTAACAAATTTCACCCACTGGATCAACTGAATGGATGGTGAGGATTTAGCAATGCAGGATGTGGGATAAGACCTTGAGGAATTATTGCTAAAATTATTCATGATTCCCGAAAGCCGCAACTCGAAAGTTGCGGGTCTCGGGATCACAAACATAAATCAAAACACAAAATGTGTTACTGAAAGCTGCAACCCAAACAATTGCGGGTTGCGGGGTTCAGAATCATGGTACGCAACTACAAGAAAAAGAAGGAATCCAAAATCCAAAAGCCACAACTGCGGGTTTTGGGTTTCGGGATCATGATTCCCAAACTTATTAACAAAAGGTTCCCGCAACCCACACCTTTCGGGTTGCGGATTTCAGGATTACCAAACTCAAACAATTGAAAATTGCATTCCTGCAACCCGCAACTGTAGGGTTTGAGATTTTGGGGTGTCAGAAAGTCGAGTTTTGGGTAGGCAAAAAAAAAAAATGAAAGACTTGAAATTTGAATCTTTATGCAACCAAAATAGTAGAAAAATTGTAAGGAAAGCAGTACGATGAAGCCAAGCAAAGGCATATGTACAAGATTGCAGAAACCATGCTCAAATTCATGTTCACAAAAACACCTGGAGGAAAATCCTTGTGCTAATTTTAAAAAATCGGGGTTCTCATGCTTAACCGAAGCTTGGGATCTATTGTGGCCACAACAAATGGCAACTGGCTGGGAAAAACTAGTTATCTCTGTAAACAAACTTTTAGTCAGGAGAATATATCGGTTAAATGCCCTTTCCAACCTGAAATTTTAGAAAAGATTGGTAAAGAGACAACCAATAAGCAAAAAACATAAGATTGATATGTTCCCATCAATGATCATGTTAAAAGTAATGCAAATCTGATAAGGAGGATTAAGAGATAGTAAGGCTTATTTACCATTATGCAATCATCGAATCAACATCTTGTGATGAACCTAGGACAGACTTAAAACTACTCGTGGATATCCAATTTACACATCACCTTGGTTTATTAATTGGTTTTATATACAACAGTCCTTCTTACTATATACACAGTTTTTTTTTGAAAAGATTATAAGACCTTGCTGATACAAGACCACTGCCCTCACTTGGTAATCATATATTGACAGCACCATTCACATACCTAATCTAGAAACTGATCAAGTTGGCTCAGTACAGAGACCCCTTGTCCGTAAGCTATGACACTAAAGGAAATTATCATGGCTTGGTGACCACATGCTAATAGCTTCAGTCAAGATTAAACCCATGATCATGGGAGGGATGGATTGTGATAAACCCCCCCTTTCCTTGTACACAACAAGAATATTATAAGAGGAAAATACAGGCATTATTCAAAGGATAAAATACAAGGCACTGTCGAAGCTTGGTAACCTCATGATGACAACGTTACTCACCGGTGTTCTGTGGATCATGAATGGATCGACCTATGATAGGATCTTCCACCTCTTAGGAGCACTGAGTGTCATCTTCCAAGTGTGGTGGCTTGATGTGAAGATGTCATTCCACTAAACACCTATGAACCTAAAGGGATGGCTTGTGATAAGACCCCCCTCCTTGCAACCTATCATTATTCCAGAAGATTATCAACATGGTGACTGTAACAGGATCCATAGTAGATTAAGCTAACTAGGTCATTGTGATATGCCGTGACAATGAGACCTAAGATAAAAACATTCCAACCATTTCCCGCATCTCAATTAAATAGATAAAACATTGAAAAGGTAATGAACACAATGGAAAGATATCAATATCGAGGTCCTGCATCATTTGGCTGTGTGTTCTTTACAAAACATATTCTGATATTAGCCGAAAGAAGGTTGAGACCATCATACCATCCTGCAAGTTCAGTTAAAGATCATATTAAAACTGGCTTCAAATCACTGCCAAATGTGTGGAGATTTTTATTCAAAAGAAAACAATCCAATCAATACAAAAGAAAACACACACCAAACCTATGTACAAAAGTATCAAATTTTTCAAACGAAGTAATTTTTGAGCAATGCAACATTCACTGGATAAGTGTTCGTTGGTGTAAATTCTGATCTACAGGTTTTCCAATGTAAACCCAAGTACTTCACAGTACAAGATACCGACAAAACCCCTATTCACTGGCCCTTTCGGCAATAGACTACAAGTAGCCTGAGGTCTCACCCGAGGCAAAGTTGAGGGGGTGGTTGCAAGAGCAGGTTTCCACAACCTTGTGATGCGAGTGTTTCAACTAGTTAATGCGCAGCACTGTGATAGACTGCGTACTACGGTTAGCAATTGCGTGAGGTCTTCTACTATGCATTGAATTCCACATCGAGCAAAGATGCTTGCGCAACCTGTGCACAGGGATTACTTCCACTCTATGATGATAAGTTATCAACAGCTTACCGTGTAGCACTACTAATGGATCAGCACGTCACTAGACTGTGCAACCGTTTATGAGACCTAATCACTTCTATTCAATCTTATTGGATAATCATTAATCATTCATCCTTACTTAGATTGATAAACATCATAACTTATGCAAATGAGTGAGATGTATGGTGTTGTGTGCTTTGATATTGAGATTCAATCTTAACAATTAACTATGTGGTTATCTCATAGATCCATTCATTCGAGGACTTATAGATGCTTGACTGTTAACATTCATCCATACATGAACTACTAACATCTTATTTCATCCCTTCCACGGTGAACACATATAAAAGTAACCATATATCAGATAACAGTAACTTTATGCATGCACTGTAGGTAATTCAAGTAAAATTAATGGCAATCATACACAACAATCACATAACACAAGGTTTAATGTGGTTCACTCCCCCGGATGGGAAGCTACGTCCACAAGAACTATTGTTTATTATATTAGGAAAGGGTACAACAGTTCTTCGTCTGCAAACTCACCTGCAGATGCTCTTCTCTCTCTCTCTCTCTCTGAATTAGGTCTCTGGACACTTAGAAGCAGAGCCTTTACAATGCTTCCATCTTACATATCTAACAATATTCAATAATAATCAACAAAATGAAGAGTTAACCCTTTCCCTTACAAAATTGCCTTATTTATAGATGAAGACCTGTAGGTCATGTCTTTACATTATGAAGCAAAAACCCTTAGGTTTACAAAACTATCACGGTTTTCCCCAAAACCGGACTACTGGTATCTGGCCAGAGATCTTCTGTCATGCGTGTGCCAATAGGTTGCTTCCGCCGAGTTGTTTCTTCTTTCACAACCTTAGATGAATAGTTCAAGCAGTAGTAGTCCTCTGTTTGTGTGATCAGTCACCTACCTTCCGATCTGTTCCTACCCACCGCCTGGTAGTTATCGATGATATTTTCCAAAAATAGGTCTCTTGTGACCTAATTGAATTAACTGATGTCATCCCTCCAACTCTCTGCTTAGCTGGATCTTCCGCTGAAGTGGCACATCGCAGCGCTGGCTTCGCATTTCTTCTGACACTATGTTGCATGCAACTTCGTAGCCTACCAAAACTTATCTAAAAATTATTCCATCTGAACTGCGCTCACTTCCGCAGTTCTCAAAATTCTTCCTGCTCAAAATGTCCCACTTGGGCCAGGCCCAACAGGCCCCTAACACTTACTTGTGGCTCGTCCCCGAGCCACTTCAAACTTTGCCAAGTTGTTGTTGCGGCTACGTAGCTATCTTCGCAGCAAACTCATTGTATGTGTTGAACAACTTGCTTACCACTTGCTTTGTGTCCTACTCAACTTGTCAGACTGTTTCCATTATGTCCAGTGTAATTTTGTGGTCGATCTGGCATTCCACCTGTGCTTGATTCTCATGTAGCTCCTTTAAATTATCCTCGGTCCTCTTTGAGATTGTGCTGGCATCCTCTAGCAGAGACTATGACTTATCACCCAGTTCACTTTCTTTTTCCCGTAATGCCTGTACTTCCTTTTTCAATGCGTTAATTTCTCAGTACTTTGGTAGCCTATATGTTGGCAGAAGAGCTTTTACTTCTGTGTTCAGTTGTTCTAGTGCAGTCTGCTTCTACTCTACGACATCCTTCACCTCTTTCAATGATGGGTCTTCTTCGAGGGTAGTGAATGCCATCGATGTTGGGTCCAATAGCCCTTGGCACTTAGCCACTTCCACTGCGATGTTCTCGACAGTGTTCTTTACCTCCTTTGCTCTCAACTACTGCTCATTTGGTGGCATTTGTGGGTTAGTTTTCTCCTTCATGGAAGCAATATTAGCCTCATAAAGAAGCTCCATGTCCTACTTCTCTATTTTGAGGTTGGAAAACAACTCACCAATTTTAACAACAGTATCCGCTGGTTCTGTTTGTACCTCGAGGTCCTCGATGTTGTCGGCAACCAGAGTGATCATGGCTTCGATCCTTAACTTATGATCATGTTCATCTTGCAGCTCCATAGTTCTCCGTGAACTATCGGTCTCCAATTTCCTGTTAGCTTCTTGCAATTCAACCTATCCTTTGAGCGCATCAATAGTTCATCCATGCATCTTTGCAGGTGTAAGAAGTATAAGCCTGGAAGTGGTATCTTTGCTAAGTTGAGCTCCACACGCTCGACATCCTTTGTGTATAACATTAGTTGTTGTGGGATGGGAAATGTGATAGTTATTGTATCCCGATGGACAATACGTGACTTTGCAGGGATGGTCATGGTAAACTACGGCTCTTGCGAAGTCCCACTTGACTTCCCTTCTGACTCTGAGTCACACGGCTAGGGTAATCTTTTGTGTATTTCATCAATTTTGAGGGTAATCCCCTCCAATGCGACCAAATTCTTCTATAGAGTGTCCTATATTTCTTTATTTGTTTTTTCCTTGTCATTCATGAGATCTTCAAGCTGCTCTGTGAACTTCACTCCAATCATTTTATAATCGTCTTGCTTGAGTATTGTATCCATCGGGCTTTTATCATATTTTTGCTTCTTGCAAGCTCCTTTTTTCTTGGCAAGGCTCTCCGACTCCTTTCTTTTTCCTGCCTCTTTCTCCTCAACTATCGGGCATGGACGTGGGACGGGTTCATCCTCCTCTCAATCACTAGGGACATCTAGAACCTCTACCCGGAACTCAGCAAGCCATTCGTTCATTATGTGGTCAATGTCTTCTTCATATATGTGGTAGCTTCCTGTGTACCATTCTGCCTTCTTCGTCTGTGCTTTTGGCGAGATATGGATACTACGCATGTCAGCATAAAAATTTATGCCAATTTCGTGGGGGTTTTCTTGCCCAACCAGCAAAAACACGATTTTCCAAGTTGATGGCTTGCCCATGCACGAAAATTGACAGCCATACCTCTTCCATCCCAAGGCATTTATTGTGTCAACCAATTCTTGGAAGAATTAAATGATTGGGTGCATAAGACCAAATGGGTAGTTGAGAGTTCATGGGCTTTCTCATTGACACATGGATTAAAACCATTGGCTCAAGGGTTAGGTTATTTTCCCTCCCTCTTCCTTGTAAAGATCATGCCCCCATCTCTTTTGTTGCATTGCGTAGCTGGTTGTGGGTTTTTCATTAAAATTGCATATTTACATGATGTCCGATTTTACATTGTGCACTGCTAGCACAAGAACCATATGCATCTATTCTAATTGCCGATACATAAAACGATAAGTCAGTGGCGGGGCCTTGGCCTTGAGCTCCTCGCCATGACTAAATGACAATATTTACATCATTCATGATTTAATGCAAGGGGGTCAAAATGGGGACGTGACATACCCCTCCCCTTGGAATAACACCGTCCTCGGTGTTCCAAGACTTAGGCATACATATACAATTTACACATGTCCAAAAATTCAAAAACTTTGCAGATCTGCCCTGCATTCTGCTCTTTACTTTGAACTTTCAGGACCAAGTCCTTTGACCTTCACGAGCTGCTCCTGCTGATTCGGATCTTCCAGCTCATCCATAAGTCTGAAAACTTTATGGCTACTACCCTCTTGAGGTTCTCTTGTTGGGAAATTATGGAGGCAATGATCCCCTCAACATTTCCAACACTTCACTGGTTGCTTTGTCTTTACCTGCTCAATTTCCATTGAATCTTCCCACCTGGAGCGTTTCTTAATCGGACGATTGGATGAATGCTTCTTCATTGATCCACCTTTCTTTCCCTTGCTGATTGCCCTCATAATGCTTTTTACCTCTTTCTGCAGACGAATAGAGTCCTGCAAGACCTTGTAGCTCATCTCGTTCTGCTGCTTTTGCATCTTGAGCATCTCTCCAAGATTTTATTGGGTCTTGGCAATTGTTTGAAGAAGACTTCCAGCCAATTCTAATAGCCCTTGGTCCGTCGCCATGGTCAATGGAAACAGTTGACCACACTTTGCTCACTAGCACACTTGCACACTTGCCTGCACCGGCTGCAACCAATTGAGTCAATTTTCACCTGTGAAATTCATCATTACAATTCTCGTTAGGCCAAGCATAACCCAAACATTAAAAATCAGTCAATAGTTTATCCCCAGTTGACATGGAGAGTCCATGCTTTACTCATGAGACTTCCACACTTTTTATGCTTACCCAACATACACATGAATTCCTTCATGTTCATCCATTCACAAGAAATTCCTTAATTAGCATTCACATTTCACTTTAATCAAATAAACACACTTTTACTTTCAGTCATGCATGCATTCAACAATTTTCTAATTCTATAAATGCATCAATAAAAAGGAAAGAGAGAGAGCAGTAAGAGTTTCTCCTCTTAGTTTTGTTCCATCTTGGAACACACACCACCACTGTGGTTTTCATGCTCCTGTCCTCTTTGACTTCACGTGAATGCTCGACCTGCCCTTCTTGGCTATGACACTTAGTGTCTAAGGTTTGCATATGGATTTCAACTAGGGAACCCTTCCCCATTGTCGCTTACAGAACCTTTGGCTGCTAGGACCCACACAGTTCCACTAGCACCATCTTCCATTACTGCTCATACTGAGCTCTTTAGGACAGTCATATGTCCACATGCATCCTCCAGATGCTTTCATAGTCCTTGCTTCTAGCAATACCTACACTCAAACATTGAGTCAATTAACATGTTTAGTGTATTTTCATAGGGTTTATTTCCAAATGAGAATTTAAGAAATCATAATTAAATCATATACACATGTATATTCTTAAGCAAGAAGTTGCAAGATAACCAAATACTTATCTGTATTGTGCGTTTCCTCACTACTTTACAGGTTTCCTTCTCTACTTTACAAGCCTTGGATCACCTGTGAGGTGGATGCTTGGCCAGCACCCATGTTACTCCACAATATCATCCGAATAGGCAATGCCAAGCCAGTGCGCCGACTGGGTTTATCAGGCGTCCTAAAAATTAGTATGCTAAGCCAGTACGCCGACTGGGTTTATCAAGCATTTCAAAAATTAGTATGCTAAGCCAGTATGCTGACTGGGTTTATCAAGCATACAATAACCATTCGTCACAACTCCCAAATAACCAATGCCAGCCCAGTACGCCGACTGGGTTTATCAGGCATACAACAACCATTGCCAAGCCAGTACACCGAATGGGTTTATCAGGCAATATGAACAACATAATATGATTACGTGGCTCTTTCTCTTGTGCAACCAGCGGTTCCCTCCAGGAACTCCATAGGTGAATCACTTGACTGCAGGCTAGCATGGCCCCACAATACCCACTCACACTACAGAAGGATGATACCCCTTTTCTGCAACACAGCTCCCCGGGCCTATCCATCCCTTCTAGTGTCCTTTAGTGTGAGCGTAGAAAGGTTACCACTGCCCATACAGTCCTCTTGAGCACCCTTTCTTCACTTTGTCTCTTACGTGCAACACCAAATTGCATCTGTGTAAGCTGATAGCACAAGAAGGATAAGCAGACTCATCAGTATTGTTGCACAAAAATCATAATCATATTTCATATCATTCACTATCAAGTATTGAAACACCAGGAATGCGTCCATTCCCTTAGGGTGTAGTCAATATTGAAAACCCTACCATGACCCAGCACCAGAAAAGGTGTGCACCCCCTTTCTGATGTGCGCCATGTAGGCCCTAATCATACTCAAGCAGTCTGGAACAATAATAATAAAACATGCTTTGCATTTTAAATCTAATAACCAGACATGTATATCCCTAGTTAGGGTTACCGAATACTCATTCGTTTCATAGATGTATATTTTCTTCATTTGCAAAGAATGGGGGCTCCCTTCTCTGAGTCAACAGTCCTTCGGTTTGCCACCTCAATCTTTTCACATGC
This sequence comes from Larix kaempferi, assembly GCA_027924585.1. Classification (NCBI taxonomy): domain Eukaryota; kingdom Viridiplantae; phylum Streptophyta; class Pinopsida; order Pinales; family Pinaceae; genus Larix; species Larix kaempferi. The sequence continues at coordinate 5,187,374 of BSBM01001023.1, forward strand.
CATAACCCTCACGTGCCTTCTTGGCATAATTTACTGTCTCACTCACATGCTTTACCAACATGCAGTTCGGCTGAGACATTATCAACATTTACAATGGCGTTTCACCCAAAACCCATTTCCAAAGCATGGGATCCTTCCCATCTAGTTTGGCTTCTGCAGGCCATCACACATGGTCTTCCTGCAATGTGTCATCCTGGCACACTTTATCAAATAGCCAAACAGTCAGCAACATTTAGCAATAAACTTCAAATATGATTGTTTCATAACCAATCAGTAACATTAATAATTAAATTCAACATGAATTTTACAATTCTGTCTCCTACAGGAATTGATTTGCTTAGTAATGAGGCTCTCCTCATATTGTTTGGCTCTTGTAAGTGGTATCACTCTGCCCATTATGGTTTCACCCTTGCTACCATACCTGAACAACTACATACAGCATGTCCTCCTAACACAATTCTATATAAGCCAAACAATCATTAGCAATTATAAGCAAATTCTCAAATCTGAAATTTGAAATTCTGTTCTCCTACAGAAATTAGATTTGCAATTATGAGACTATTCTCATAAACTTAAACCAGACAATTTTCAGATTCGTTTCTTGCGTAAATTTACAACCATGAGAGTCTCCTCATAACCTTTGGCTTTTGCACGTGGTAGATCCCGGTCTTTACTATGGGCTTACCCTCATTGCCATACACAAGACTTTTCTACCTGAAACTGAAACTTCAATCAACCAAACACGTCGTGAGTATTTATGCACATAATCATTCATTTCTATAACAGTCACTGAAGTGATCTTGGAATACTCAATAATTCAAACACCTCCAGCTGTTGAACATTTGAAATGCAATGAAATATTTATACGTTTCTATATATGCATCATCCCTATGCATTCATACAATGCATCACAAGATTTATAAAATCTCTTAATGCTCATCTACTCAATGCTACCTTGCATTGTTTCATGAGTACTATGCATTCAGGCATATTATGATCGAAACATGATTACTTCATATAACTTGCATTACCATAGTCAGGATTACCAGTCCTCACTTGCTTGGGTTATTAAGCACATAACCAATCATACACATGGCATGATATAAATTCATATGAATGCATCAAGATTTCTAAACAGCCATAGGGTGTAACGATCATTCTCTTCACTTACCCATACATCACCAAGCTTGGTAGGTTAACAGTCCCAATCAGTATTCAATATCACATGCAAATTAACTCAACCTAACTCAAACATAGTTGAAGAGATCTTACCAAATCCTCTTTCAACAGTCATGCACTTTGGCACCAATGATCATTACCTGCATGGTTACTATTAACATCGTCTGATGTTACCTGATCAGTTGGCCTCTTACCAAGGCTGCTCAGTCCTTTTGCCAACTTTATGATCATAGATTTGTTGCACCATCCTTTCTGCATAAGGTTGTTGGCTTCATACAACAACATCCTCAGCACATTTAGCCATGCTCTTGTTATCTTTGGTCCTACAACCAATACCAACATCAATAGTGATTATCAACCACAATATTCTCCATGAGTGGTTCATTGCATATGCAGACTTTATTATTCTACCAATATGCAATACCCCATTTATGCACAACCATTTCCATGTGTACTATGCAATGTTTATTATGATGCCATCTAGTGCATATGCATTTATGTAATCCCTTACATTTTAACATTTTTAGGCCATATGAAAATTTTATAACCATAAATATGATAACAAAATAGGGGTTTAAATAATTCTTCCCTTTTCGGTCCCTCATCGTAACATGGAATTCCTCTTCCATATCATGCAATTGTAGAAATTTCCCATATTGACAACAAAATTTGTTTGTCAAGACAGCCGCTGGCACTCTTCTGCACTAAATATCTACAATGTATATAGACCTCATTCAAACTCTGGTCCTGCATCATTGTTCCCTGTTGGAAGAGCTTTCCAATGCTTGTCTTCATGCTCCATTCCGACATTAGGTGCGGAAACTGCATCTCTTCAAAAATGACAATTTTCACTCTAATTCTGCACATTTTACAGAGTTGCATTTTGGTCCAGAATGCCAACTTTAGCCACTTGTGGAAGAAAATCTATGAGGAATCACAAAAACTTTTCTATCGAGCGGAGTTAGTCCATATAACAAGGAACACTCAGCAATTCACAGATTTCAATTCCGATGCACCATTCATCTTCTATGAATTTCTAGATTTTACTACTTCTCACTTTTCACATTTTTCCAAAATTCCAAATTTTGGGCCAAAAACGGTTATCTCCCAAACGGTGTATTTCTGGAAAATCTTCATCTAACAGAAACTGTCCATCTTAATGAGAATATGAAATGTCTAGTTCAGTAAAATTTTTGATTCCCACATCTAGGGTCACTTTTACTGCCTACAAGCTTTTCAAAATCCCGAAAAAGTGGCTCGGAACAGTGCTTTTTGGCCTTCTTGCTCACCCCAACTCCACATCCTTTTGATTTTGTCTCCAAGATTCTGAACTCAACATCGTGCCTGCTTCATGACTGCCTCATATCAATTTCAGCTCAAACCGACCTTCTGTTAAGCCTCGGGACTCTGTCCTTCAAAAGTCACTATTCTCCAATTTCTGTCAAATCGGAGTGTAATGGGCTAGGGGTCTTCACTGGTTCTTTCATGGCCTTCATCAATGGCCTCCGAGCCCCACAGGAATCATTTCATTCTGAGTTCGGATGCTCCTGCTATCCAAAAATCAAGTTTTAGTCACTTTTTTTTTTTTTTGTTCGGGTGGAAAATCCCTCAGTAGCTGCAGGGCGGTTCGGCGACGGCTTCCGCAATTGCGGAGCAGTTCGTCGAACGCTTCCGCAATTGCGGAGCAGTTCGCCGAATGCTTCCGCAATAGTGGGGCGATTGGTTGTGGCCTTCCGCAATTGCGGGGCGCTTGGCTGAGGCCTTCCGCAATTGCAGGGCGCTTGGCCGAAGCCTTCCGCAATTGCGAGGTGCTTGGCCGAAGCCTTCTGCAATTGCGGGCGCTTCGCCGAAGTCTTCCACAGTTGCAGAATGATTTGGCGAAGTCTTCCGCAGTTGCGGAATGATTCGCCGAAGTCTTCCGCAACTTTGGAATGACTCGCCAAACTCTCCTGCATTTCGGAGTGATTCGCGGAATCCTTCCGAAATTTCGGAAGAGAATTCCTTCCGCAATTTCGGAAGAGAATTCCTTTCGATGCCGACACTTAGAAAATTTTCTTCTTTTTCGGAGCATTTCCCCAAATTTTTCCGCGTTGCGGGACAACTCGCGGAATCCTTCCGCAAATTTTGGAAGAGAATTCCTTTCGAAAATTTCGGAAGGGAATTCCTTCCGCAAATTTCAGGGCGACTTCCCGAATTCCTCCGCATTGCGGAAAACTTCGCGGAATGCTTCCGCAGTTTCTGGGCAATTCGCCGAATGCTTCCAGAGTTTTGGAAGACATTCGGGAATTCTCCCCGGAACAGTTTTAAACGAATTTTCGAAAACACTTAGGAATTTTAACAACAGAAATCATTTTTTTGCAACAACACAGTATTCCAAGAAAAGAATTTGCACTTCTTCATTTAAGCATGAAACAACAAAACAACAAAACAACATAAGATGGCAAAGGTTGCCCATGTTCCTTTCTCTATTTCATAGAATGCCATCAATGCAATCAATGCAAGCAACTTGCAAAAATCCCCAACAGTCATGCGGTCTTGAGGTTTCTTTAATGCATTTTAGTTTCAAATACAAAATGCATGAACACACAATGATTTGTATCTCTGTGAATGGCCAACAGCCGTAGTGTTGAATCCATAGCTTTGATACCATTCTGTCACGTCCCCACCCATCACACCAGTGCAATGGAGAGGATCGTGAGGCTAAAACCGGGCATCTAGCCCCATAAACTTATAACCAAGCACTCACATGATTTAAAAGAGCTATGGAATGTATAATTAGGAGAGAAACACAACGGAAATAAACGATTTCACATCCATTATACAGTCAGTATTTTCATGCCATTCATCAATCTAAACAATATCAAACTATCAAATGAGAATACTTATCTTAAACCAAGTAGTTCCCGTGCAACCAGCTACGCTTCTGCAACGTTCCACCCAACCATAGGCCAGTGTGCTCCTCAATCTCTCAGCACCACTGCCACCCCCGAGCTGGGCATGATCTCCACAAGGAAAAGGGGAAAACAGGCTCTCACATAGCCAAAGGTATATCAAACTCAGCCAAGCCAATCAGCAATTGGGTTTCTCAGGCTGTTAAGAGATGGGTGCATGCATCATCAAAAGCATAAGTGTTGGGCATGAGAAAAACGCCTATACAGTGAAGTTTCCAACAGTGGGTTTCTACTAGTTCCAGAAAAACGTGGGTAGACTCAAAACGAATTGGCCACTAGGAAAAATCGACTAGGAGAGCAACCCATTCCAGAAAGACGCCCCAGGGCAAAAACGACCCCTCCCTCAGTCCAAAAACGCATCCCTCCTTCCCTAGCTGCTCCAAAATACCAAAACGAGTTTCTGGGCATGGAAAAACGCAGGGTTATGGTCAAAAAACGTGAGGATAAACTTCAGGGAGCTCAGACTGCGTGAGAGGAAGCATGGCCATGGGTGAAGAATGGCTTTGGGCCAATTTGTGGGGGTTTTCTTGCCCAACCAGCAAAAACACGATTTTCCAAGTTGATGGCTTGTCCATGCACGAAAATTGACAGCCATACCTCTCCCATCCCAAGGCATTTATTGTCTCAACCAATTCTTGGAAGAATTAAATGATTGGGTGCATAAGACCAAATGGGTAGTTGAGAGTTCATGGGCTTTCTCATTGACACATGGATTAAAACCATTAGCTCAAGGGTTCGGTTATTTTTTCTCCCTCTTCCTTGTAAAGATCATGCCCCCATCTCTTTTGTTGCATTGCGTAGCTGGTTGTGGGTTTTTCATTAAAATTGCATATTTACGTGATGTCCGATTTTACATTGTGCACTGCTAGCACAAGAACCATATGCATCTATTCTAATTGCCGATACATAAAACGATAAGTCAGTGGCGGGGCCTTGGCCTTGAGCTCCTCGCCATGACTAAATGACAATATTTACATCATTCACGATTTAATGCAAGGGGGTCAAAATGGGGACGTGACAATAACAATAACAACAGGTATGCTGAGCAGAAAGGACCCATAAAGTGCTGTGAATGTGGTGGACCACATAAGAGAGAAAATTGCCCACGCAACAAAAGGACAGCCAACAATATTCACACTATGCAAGCAGAACCTACAGTTGGAGATATCGCAAGAGAAATGCCCAGGATAAATGCAGCATTGGAGAATCGTCAAGCAGACCATCAAACATCCATGGTCGAAATTGAAGATATGATACAAAACAAGTCTATTTCTATTTTAATAGATCCAGGTGTATATCTAAGTTATATTTCACATACTTTACTAAACTGTTGCAAGCTAAAAATAGAAAAATTTGATAATGCATGGTTAGTTCAGCTTGCAACAGGAACTAAAAGAAAGGTTACAGATTATGTCCAAAATTGTGAAGTATTTTTAAGTCAGCTGAAAATGCAAGTTAATCTAAATGTTTTACCCTTAGGTTCATATGATTTGTTGATTGGCATGGATTGGATTAAACAGCATAGAGTTATATTGAATTGTTATGATAAATCTTTTACTGGTATAAATAATGAAGGTAATTCAGAAACAGTAAAAGGAATTCATAAGCAGATTTTCATAAGGCAGATTTATGCCTTACAAGTAAAGAGAGCTGCCAGAAAAGGTTGTAAATTGTTTGTTGTTAATGTTGTTAATGATGAATGCACATCTAAAGAAGACAAGTTAAAACTAGAGGATATCCCCACCCTTAGGGACTTTTCTGATGTATTCTCGGAAGAAATTCTAGGATTACCTACGAAAAGAGAACTTGATTTCACCATTGAGTTAGTACCCGGTGCGGTACCAAACTCAAAGAGCCCCTATAGGATGAATATTCTGGAGTTAAATGAGTTAAAATCTTAGCTGAAAGAATTAATAGATAAAAACTACATAAGGCCCAGTGTGTCCCCTTGGGGAGCACCAATATTTTTTGTTAAAAAGAAGGACGGTACCATGCGTTTGTGCAATGACTACCATCAGCTTAATAAAATGACAATTAAGAAACAGTATCCCTTACCCCGCATAGATGATCTATTTGATCAAGTACACGGAGAAGATATATTCACTAAAATTGATCTAAGGTCAGGTTATCATCAAGTCCGGATAAAATACAAGAACATATTCAAAATGCGTTATGGACACTACGAGTTCGTAGTTATGTCTTTTGGGCTAATCAACGCACCGACAATGTTCATGTGTTTAATGAACAACGTTCTGCATAAATATTTGGATAAGCTTATAGTGGTATTCATTGATGATATTCTGGTTTATTCAAAAACTAAAGAAGAGCATGACGAACATTTAAAAATCATTTTACACGTACTTAGAGATCATCAGCTCTACGCTAAGTTCAGTAAGTGTGATTTCTATAAAGATAAAATTCAGTATTTGGGTCATACAATTTCAAAAGATGGTATTTATGTTGATCCTGATAAGATAAAAGCAATAAATGAATGTCTTGTCCCTAAAGATGTAACTGATGTATGGTCATTCATGGGAATAACGGGGTATTATAGAAAGTTTATTGAAGGGTTCTCTAAAATTGCTAATCCCATCACTTCTTTACAGAAGAAAGGGAAGAAATTCATATGGAATCAAAAGTGTCAAGACAGCTTTAATAAGTTAAAAGAATTGTTAACTACTACACCCATCTTAAAAATTGCAGATCCTAATAAGGATTTCGTCGTATGCATGGAAGCATGCAATAAAGGACTTGGAGGGGTCTTAAGTCAAGAAAGTCATGTAATTGATTTTGAGTCACGGAAGTTAAAAATACATGTAAAGAATTGTGCAACGTATGATCTTCAGTTGGCAGCTGTGATACATGCTTTAAAAATTTGGCGCCATCACTTGATTGGAAGAAAATTCATTTTAATGACTGATAATAAGGGTTTAAAGTATTTATTGGATCAAACAAATCTTAACGCAAGGCAAGCTAGGTGGTTAGCTTTCCTTAGCGAGTACGATTTTGAGATCCATCACATTAATGGAAAGGAAAATAAGGTTGTTGATGCATTGAGCAAAAATGCTAGATTGAGTTTTGTGGCAGCAATCAGTACTTTTAAAACTGATCTAGAAAATCAGATCGAAGAAGGAATTAAGCAAGACGAAAATTACCAAAAATTACATGATAAAGTGGCTAAAAATTCATATGAAAATGTTATAACAGATTACAGTATTAATGAAAAAGGCTTCTTAACTTACAAAAACAAAATTTATGTCCCTAATTTTTCGAAGGTTAAGTTGTTGATTTTAGATGAAGTTCACAAGAGTCCTTATTTAGGGCATCCTAGTTATCAGAAAATGATAACTATGTTAAGAAACGAGTACTTTTGGCCCAACATGAAGAGTGAAGTTGTTTAATATATAGCTAGATGTTTTGACTGTCAGACTATTAAAGCTGAACATCAACATCCAGCTGGGCTATTGCAGTCCTTACCAATTCCAAAATGGAAATGGGAAATTATAAGCATTGACTTTATTACAAGTTTGCCTAAAAATCAGAAGCAGAATGATTCAATTATGGTTGTTGTTGATAAACTTAGTAAAGTTGCTCATTTTATTCCTATTAAAACTACTTTCAAGGCTTCTAACATTGCGGATATTTTCATGAAGAAAATTTTTCGCTTGCATGGAGTTCCAAAGGTAATTATTTCAGACCGAGACTCTAAGTTCACCGGTAACTTTTGGACAACACTGTTTAAAGGATTAAATACAAAGTTAAATTTCAGCACTTCTTTCCACCCACAAACTGATGGTCAAATAGAAAGAGTAAATAAGATTTTGGAAAATATATTTAGATTGTATGTTAAAGATCAACCATCTAAGTGGGAATATTACTTGCACTTAGCAGAATTTTCCTACAATAATAATTATCAAGCATCTGCTAAGTTAAGTCCATTTGAAATTTTGTATGGAAGAAAATGTTGTACTCCAATTTCTTGGGATAATCCTATAGACAGATTGTTGTTAGGACTAGATTTATTAAAAGAAATGGAGCTAACTATGAAATAGGTTCAAGCTAACTTAAAAGTTGCCCAAGATCGGCAAAAAATCTAGGAGACCATGTTTTTATAAAGGTAAAGCCCAAGAAAAGTTCTTTGAAGCTTGGGAGTTATGCTAAATTAGCACTGAGTTATTGTGGACCATTCGAAATCCTATCAAGGATAAGAGCTTTTGCATATCAATTGGCATTGCCATAAAATTTAAAAATCCACAATGTTTTTCACGTTTCTATTCTAAATAAGTATGTGCACAATACTACTCATGTGCTGAATTGGAATGACATATAGGTGGAACTCGAAGGAGATTTTTCAGGTGGAACCGGACTGTATTCTCGACCGGAGGGAAATTATGTTTTGGAATTGCACCATAGGGCAGGTAAAGGTACAATGGAAGCACCTTAGCCCTGATGAAGCTACTTGGGAACTGGAAAGTAATATGCGGGCAACATATCCAGTGTTGTTCCATGAGGAACTTGATGATGAATAAGCAACATCTAGGACAATGTTGAGCTTAAGAGGGGGTGTTTGTAACATACCCTATTTGCTGAAAAAAAATTTGTGTTAAGAAACATTATGATAAGGGACGAGATAACATAGTGCGGTCCCACGATGCCCCGGGAATCTAGCTTTTGCACTGGTTAGTGTAAGTTAGTGGTAACCGGTCTACCGGTTTGCAATGCTATAAATAAAGCTCTCCGGGATTATTAGAATTCATTCGGAGTATTCGGAGTGAGTCGAGTCGCATGAGCAAGTAGTCCGCTCTGCAACTAGAAGTCGTCTGAGCAAGTAGTCCGCTCGACAAAGAGTCTAGGTGTGTGAGAGCCAAAGCCTGTATGCTCTGCAAGTTGCCCTCTGTGGTATAACATTGCATCAAAAAGGTTAGACTCGCCTCTGTAAATTTGTGTCAGTAAGGGTGTGCTAGTAAGCATATCTTGGAACTCCCAGGAGCCTGCAAGTAACCTCATGCCTTCGGGAAGTGGTGAAAGCTAAACGGACCCAAGACATTGTGCTTAGGCATAAAGTCGAGAGTGCTATGGTGACGAACTTCGCAGTCCAAGGTCGATCCACACTGAGAGTCTGTAATATGAATATTGTTGCAATAATAATCAGCATAGTGTCTGTTTGAATCGTGCTGTTGGAATTTCTTTCAAAATTGCTGTTACGACAATGTGCTGATTATTTCAATGGCTCAAACAATGCTTAAAGATTAAAAGTTCCACAAGATCTTGCCGTTTGGTATCAGAGCCAGAGAGGTTTAATTCTTAAGTTTCTACTGGTACTATCTAATTCCCTGAAGCTTATTTTATTCTACAAAGTCTATGCTAAAATTTTGGTTGATATCTTATTCAAACACTATAAAGAACAAATGTATCTAGTAGGCAGTGGAAATGACTGCTGATGAAATTGTAGGGACCATTAAGGTGTAAGCGTAGTGTGGAAGTCAGAGTAGCAGTAAGGCCCGAGGGAAGGGGAGTAAGTCTACATAGTTACCCACAGCGTAGAAGTCAGCCCTCACCTTAATTGTCATGGATCCCACAATGGATACAGTTTAGCTGACAACCCTAGAGTGTCAATCAGCCAATGATGTTGAGATTTCTCTTGCAGAACGAAGATCAAATTCTTTTCATCCTTCTACTTCTGAAGAAGCTTCTTACATCACAATAGATGACTAGAATCCTACAGCCAACTGGGAATTGCCTCAAATACTTCCAAAAGATGTCTACAGACTCAAATGGTGGAACCTCTATTCAACCACCTAGATTAAAGTTTCTAGCATTGATATTTCTTTTACTGATGACCAAGAACCAATCCATATCTCGTTGTTAGATAAATCTCAAATTGATTGGGAAAAAGAACATAAATTTAAGTATGCACACTTTGGTGCAGTCAAGCTTGGTCTAGGTCCTCTGGTTTGCCCGCGTCTCCCTATTTCATCTTTATGTTGTGTAGTTGATACTAGACATAATAAATTTTCAGATGCAGTTATTTGTGGATTTACGGCCCCACTTCATGATGGTCCTGCATTTGGTACAATATATCCTAGATTTTATGTCAGTCTAGCTGATCCTCATATCTACAATATCTTGAAAGCCTATATTTTGCCAAAGGGTTTTGATACGTTGAATGGTTCTAAAATTATCCATATTAAAGGAGGTGTCTGTGTTAGATTCGGCAATGATACCTTGCCCCAGTTAAGGTGCCATATCCAGCAGAGTTCAGCAGACTGCAGCGTGGTGGAAACACCTACTGCCAAGTCTAAAAATGCTACTCCTATAACTTTCAACTAGATAGGAATTCATTACCCACAGTCTTGGGAAATGAAGTACACAGAGTTGAGACACCAAGAAAGAATTAAAGCTGTCATGAATCCTAAACCTCTTATCTATGATGAAGCTTCCTCTTCTTTCAGATCACCTCATCAAGAACCTATTCCGAGATTTGGTCCTCCACTGATCAAGTCTACATCAATGTCCTCGTATCATAGTGCTAGGCGTAAAGCATTGTCTGATCAAGTCAGTAGAAAGTCTTTAGAGGAGTCTATTCCGAATCATAGTTCTTCTCCTGTAAATACATAATCTTTTCCAGGTCTTTCAGAATTTGAACATAGAGGTCAACATGCAAACTGTCCTGCATGTCAAAAAATTAAACAAAAACTTTTGCAAAAAGAGAAACACAAAGCCCTGCATGAGTATCCTTGACTTGGAATGTTTTCTTCTTTGCCTAGAGCACATGCCAGTACTGAGTCAACCAATACCTAGGGACATAAATCTTTTTACCCTGGAAGAAATCTCCCAGAAACTGCTTTCAGGCAGTATTCTTCTGATGGACTTACTTGCAAAGAATTCATGTCCACAAAAGCTTCAACATCTGACCAATCAGTATCAGATGAGATTAAATTGGCTAATTGGGGAAATCTACAGCATATGTGTACTACAGCCAATTTAGATGACATGGCCTCTGATATCTTGTTTTTGAAAGATGGTTGTGCTGAACAAAAGAAACAACTAGATAGAGTTATCACCAAATTAGAACTCCTTGATCATCTGTTGCATGATACAACAGAAATAGAGAGAGCAATAGAAGTAGCTTCAGATAAGCTACAAAGAAGAATAGTTGTTCTAGAATACCTAACAACTAGAACACAGGAACTTAATAAGAAAGAATACATAGTTCCTGATCATGTGTTGAAATTGGCCAGGAAAGGTCACTCAAAATCTACCTCTCTAGGAGCCCTTGCATCCATTCCGGATGAAGAGAAACCCGAATGGGATTTTGGTGACTCTGATGCACAGAAACAAGAAATTGAAGAATGGATCAAAACATTTAAAGGTTTTAGACCAGTTTTGGATCCAAAATATATTGGAGATTTAGATATGATGGCAGAATCCTCAAACATAAGGAGAATAGAAGGTGGCAGGCAAATGCAGAATGAAGGATTTGATACCCATATGCCAGATGCACAAGCTGTATCTGTTGCTCCTAATGTTTTTACTTTTGGTATCAATAATCTGAATAATTTGATTTCACAGATGCCAGAACAACCTGTGTTAAATATTCAGTGTCAGTCTCGAGAAGAGATAAAGAATGCTTTGCAGTTATTGACACACTGGATTTTGTATAAGAAGAAGCAAGACCATAATTTAACAGCACAAATGTTGGGTGCGCAATTAGTTGCTGGTCTTTCAGGTTTGGCATATGAATGGTGGCGATGGTTGCCATAGGAAGCAAGAAATGAGTTGTTAGCTGCTAATGACTCAGATGAACAAATCATCTCTGCTTTGAGTAGAGAATTCTATGGCCCATAAGATCAAGAAGACTATGATCACTTAGCATCCCTATTCATGTCTACTAGGTTATGTGATCTTCGTAAAGTTGAGGAATATTTCTGCTATATGCAGAAATTACTTATATCTTCTGGTAAGTCAGGCGATCCAGCCTATTTAAAGCACTACCTTAGGAGTTACCCCGGACATGTTCCTGATGCAGTAGAACAGGCATTAAAAGATAAGAAAATCCAGCTTAGAACTCTTTCTCTTGCACAGTTACATAATCATATTCTTGAAACATGGCAAGAACATTGTTTGGATAAAAGAGTTTCTAAAGATTTTAAAAGACATCAGCAAATGTTTTCTGCTTCATTTTGTAAAGATGTTGCTGGTATGCCTGATTGGGGGTGTGGTGCTCATAACAAAGGTCATTTTGGAAAAGGAAGTTGCCATTGTAAGGAAAAGAAACATAAAAGTTCTATACCTCTGAAAGTAGATATCATCCAGATAAACCTTACAAACACAAATCTAAACATTTTAAGAAAAAGTTCAAAAAGTATCCAAGAAGATTTGTGAAAAGAAGAAAAGAAAAAGGATCTGGTGATGTATGTTTCATTTGTGGAAAGAAAGGACATTGGGCAAGCAAATGTCCAAAGCGAAAATCCCGTCCCAGGCTTGTAGCCCTATGCACTACATTAGATCCCGCCTGGTGGGACTTGTATAAAGTTTCAGCTGATCATCCTTCTCCTTCTGGTGAGATCATTTATCTCCCTGATTCTGACTCATCTTCTTGTACAGCTTCTGAAGATGATGTTGCTCCTTATTTAGCTAAATGTCCTCCCGAGTCTTCCTCATAATCCTCCTCCAGTTCTGATTCAGACTCTGAACCACATTTAGGGGGGTGTGAGCTCCCTGATTTTGATTTCAGTCTATATATGTTTTCTAGATCTATTTCTCCTGCACAGATTGAGAAAAGGATTGCTTCTATTGATTTACAGTTAAGTTCAATTCCTGTTTTTAGACATCATGAAAGGACTGAATTAAGAGAAGAAAAGAAAGCTTTGCAGGCACAATTGCAAGCTTTAGGAAAGGATAAAGGGAAAGAAAAATTATCTTTGAACTTTAACCCAGCTGAGCTCTATAAAGAATACCCGAGTGGTCATTCAGACAGACAAGCACATAGAGTAGACAGAGAAAGAATGTTGAGAGTAAGGTTGAAAGACAAGCAGACTCAAAGAAGAACACTGGTCAAAGAGGCAGAAGAAATCAAGAATGCCTTAACAATATTACTTATGGAAAAGGATCAGTCTTCTGAAGATGAACTTTCTAATGAGATTGAAAGGGTCTGTGGAACTAAGTCTAGAGATAGTCCAAAAGAAGAATCTCCTAAAAAATCCCCTGAACATTCTCCTTCTCCCAAGTCTCAAAGTTTAAGTCTCTTAGGTGCAGTCTCTGGTCCAAAGCTCTTCATTACCCTTCAGTTTTGTCCTAGTGAATTTAAGCCCTATCCCATACAATGTCTGATAGATTCAGGGTGTCAATTTAACTTAGCAAGAGGTAATGCACTTCCACAGTTTTATTGGGAAGATACTAAAGAGTTTGGTTCAGCAATCCAAGGAACACCTGCGTATTTGACTGTAAAAGTGAAAGACTTCCCTATATCTTTATCTTCTGTAAAAAGTTTTTTATCATTGTACAGACTAGATGTTGTTAGAGAAGATTGTGTTCTGGGATCAGAATTCTTGTTAAAAGTTAGTCCATTTTCCATAGATACCCAGAAGATGTTGTTTCAATGTACAGTCAATAACCAGTCAGTCATTTTGCCTTTGAGTCATACTTTTGTACAGAGGTGTAAACCAATTCATTCAAGTCCTCCTGAACAGTCTAAAGTTTCACTAGACAAGATGGAAAGATGTATATCTTTTGCAGAGATTCATAGTGAAAATTATCTTGCTGGTATAACAGAAAGATTGAAGAAAGACTGTTGTTCTGAGAGTCCAAATGCATTTTGGACAAGGGAAAAATATTTTGTTTCATTACCATTTGATCCTCAGCAAAAGATCAAAACTATGAAAGCTTATGCAAGATTGATGAGTCCCAGTGAAAGAGAATTTTGTTCAAATGAAATAAAAGAATTACTGAACAAAGGGTTGATTGAGCCATCAAAAAGCCCTTGGGCATGTAGAGCTTTTGTACTAAACAAACACAGTGAGCAGAAAAGAGGTAAGCCTAGATTGGTTGTTAATTTCAAGCCTCTGAATGCAGTACTCCAGAAGGTCAGGTACCCTTTACCTGATAAAGCAAGTTTATTACAGAAAATCACTGGATGTACTATCTTTAGCAAATTTGATCTGAAGTCTGGTTTCTATCAAATTGGTATAGAAGCAAAAGATAGGTATAAAACTGCATTTGTGGTACCCCATGGCCAATACCAATGGAAAGTTCTCCCGTTTGGAATTAATAATGCTCCATCTGAATTCCAGAAAAGGATGGAACACATCTTCCGGGATAGACCTTGGTTAGCAGTGTTTATTGATGATATTTTAATTTGCTCAAAGAACCTTCAAGAACATATTAAACATCTGCAGTAGTTTTATGAGTTAGTCTTTAAGCATGGTTTGGTTATGTTTGAAAGTAAAATGGAAATAGGTAGAACAGCTATTGAATTTTTGGGTTTGCATATTAAAGCAGGTCAGGTTGTGTTGCAAAAACATGTGCTTCAATCATTTGAACATTTTCCTGCTAAAATTATTGAGAAAACCCAGTTGCAGTGGTTCTTAGGTTGTTTGAATTACATCAGGCCATTTTATAAAGGTCAAGCTGCTGATATTCACTATTTGCAGCAAAGGCTTAAAAAGAATCCCATACCATGGTCTGACCAGATGACTCTAGCAGTCTAAACAATCAAAGCTAGAGTAAAGCAGTTGCCAGCCCTCAGCCTTCTTAAAGGGACTGGTAAATTAATAATTGAAACAGATGCTTCCAATATAACTTGGGGTGGTGTACTGTTATAAGAAATTGATGGCAAGACCAATATTTGTGGTTACGCATTTGGTTCATTCAAAGGTGCCGAATTGAATTATCCAAGCAGTCACAAGGAGATTCTAGCTGTTAAAAAGACAGTTAGTCATTTCATTTTATATTTGAAACCTGTCAGATTTGTCATTAGAACAGATCTAAAGATCATGCCAGGCATTTTTAAGAATGAAATCCTGATGGCTGAAAACAGTAGTCGTATTTTGAAATGGTTTCTCTGGTTAAGTAATTTTGATTATGATATTATTTACAAACCAGGATATTTAAATTGCCTTGTTGATATGTTGACTCGTGAGACTGTGCAGACTGAAATACCCAGTTTAAATATGATGTCTTCTGGTTCGAGTCAAAGTTTCATGAAAGACAGGATTGTTGTAGACAAAGGAAAAGCTCCTATGACAGAAGAAGAGCTTAATGAAGAAAAGCTCCGAGCACCTCCAGAATCTTTATTCCTAGCCCCATGGGATAAATACATTTCAAAAGAAGAACGCCAGCAATTGCTGGACTATGCAGATCGGCATGAAGTCGAGAAGTTTCTAAGCCTCACCCTGATCAAGTAGATCCAGGAAAGTCCATGTAAACTGAAGATACTGGAAAGATGGGAAAAGTCATCATTTAATGGACTCCAGAAAGCACAAGAGAAGTTGAGGCAGTGCAAAGAAATTTGGGTAGACTGCAATGAAGAAAAAGAAGGTATAGTTTGGTATGTTGATTTAGGCCAAGGCGATCTCACATGGACAACATAAAATTTAATATTGCAGTTCTGTAGAGAACAAACTTCTGTAATCATTTGCGTAGACCCTGGTAACATGAGGAACAGAAAAGGGTCTGGATGGACAGAAGTGTTCTTAGATAAATTTTGCCCAAGGAATGAATGGTGTAACAGAAAAGCCAATTTTATTCTTCACCTTGAAGCTGATATGCAGGCAGCCGACCAGCATAACCAGTGGTTAAAGTTCAGGCTAAGGCACCATGGGGGGAGATATACTCCCTTAGAGCATATTGCCACCGTGACACAGAAATTCATAAAAAGGGATTGTGATGGAAAGAGGTTAGATACAGAGCTTCACAGAAGAACTCTTCCGTTGAATTACAGAGTTGAATCGCAGTTTGCTTCAGAATTTGTATTTGCTCCTAATGAAGCACTTAGAGGATCAGATGTGGAGCAATGTTTTTGCGAGCTGCTGTATCCAGACATGGATGATGAGTTCCCTGAAAATGAATACTGGAGATATACGGAGTCTCAGCCCAGCTACCTTGAAGATGAGCTAATGAAGCGAGAACTGGAAGAAGACTTTTATAATGCAGGTATTCTTGACTGTGTCTCTGGCGGTGTACCAGGTACCTGGTACACCGCCAGAGACACAGTCAAGAATACCTGCATTATAAAAGTCTTCTTCCAGTTCTCGCTTCATTAGCTCATCTTCAAGGTAGCTGGGCTGAGACTCCGTATATCTCCAGTATTCATTTTCAGGGAACTCATCATCCATGTCTGGATACAGCAGCTCGCCAAAACATTGCTCCACATCTGATCCGTACCTGGTACACCGCCACAGACACAGTCAAGAATACCTGCATTATAAAAGTCTTCTTCCAGTTCTTGCTTCATTAGCTCATCTTCAAGGTAGCTGGGCTGAGACTCCGTATATCTCCAGTATTCATTTTCAGGGAACTCATCATCCATGTCTGGATACAGCAGCTCGCCAAAACATTGCTCCACATCTGATCCTCTAAGGGTTTCATTAGGAGCAAATACAAATTCTGAAGCAAACTGGGATTCAACTCTGTAATTCAACGGAAGAGTTCTTGTGTGAACCTCTGTATCTAACCTCTTTCCGTCACAATCCCTTTTTATGAATTTCTGTGTCACGGTGGCAATATGCTCTAAGGGAGTATATCTCCCTCCATGGTGCCTTAGCCTGAACTTGAACCACTGGTTATGCTGGTCGGCTGCCTGCATATCAGCTTCAAGGTGAAGAATAAAATTGGCTTTTCTGTTACACCATTCATTCCTTGGGCAAAATTTATCTAAGAACACTTCTGTCCATCCAGACCCCTTTCTGTTCCTCATGTTACCAGGGTCTGCGCAAATGATTACAGAAGTCTGTTCTCTACAGAACTGCAATATTAAATTGTATGTTGTCCATGTGAGATCGCCTTGGCCTAAATCAACATACCAAACTATACCTTCTTTTTCTTCATTGCAGTCTACCCAAATTTCTTTGCACTGCCTCAACTTCTCTTGTGCTTTCTGGAGTCCATTAAATGATGACTTTTCCCATCTTTCCAGTATCTTCAGTTTACATGGACTTTCCTGGATCTGCTTGATCAGGGTGAGGCTTAGAAACTTCTCGGCTTCATGTCGATCTGCATTGTCCAGCAATTGCTGGCGTTCTTCTTTTGAAATTTCTTTATCCCATGGGGCTAGGAATAAAGATTCTGGAGGTGCTCGGAGCTTTTCTTCATTAAGCTCTTCTTCTGTCATAGGAGCTTTTCCTTTGTCTACAACAATCCTGTCTTTCATGAAACTTTGACTCGAACCAGAAGACATCATATTTAAACTGGGTATTTCAGTCTGCACAGTCTCACGAGTCAACATATCAGCAAGGCAATTTAAATATCCTGGTTTGTAAATAATATCATAATCAAAATTACTTAAACAGAGAAACCATTTCAAAATACGACTATTGTTTTCAGCCATCAGGTTTTCATTCTTAAAAATGCCTGGCATGATCTTTAGATCTGTTCTAATGACAAATCTGACAGGTTTCAAATATAAAATGAAATGACTAACTGTCTTTTTAACAGCTAGAATCTCCTTGTGACTGCTTGGATAATTCAATTCGGCACCTTTGAATGAACCAGATGCGTAACCACAAATATTGGTCTTGCCATCAATTTCTTCTAACAGTACACCAACCCAAGTTGTACTGGAAGCATCTGTTTCAATTATTAATTTACCAGTCACTTTAGGAAGGCTGAGGGCTGGCAACTGCTTTACTCTAGCTTTGATTGTTTGGACTGCTAGAGTCATCTGGTCAGACCATGGTATGGGCTTCTTTTTAAGCCTTTGCTGCAAACAGTGAATAACAGCAGCTTGACCTTTATAAAATGGCCTGATGTAATTCAAACATCCTAAGAACCGCTGCAACTGGGTTTTCTCAATAATTTTAGTAGGAAAATGTTCAAATGATTGAAGCACATGTTTTTGCAACACAACTTGACCTACTTTAATATGCAAACCCAAAAATTCAATATCTCTTCTGCCTATTTCCATTTTACTTTCACATAGAACCAACCCATGCTTAAAGACTAACTCATAAAACTGCTACAGATGTTTAAGATGTTCTTGAAGGTTCTTTGAGCAAATTAAAATATCATCAATAAACACTGCTAACCAAGGTGTTTCCCGGAAGATGTCTTCCATCCTTTTCTGGAATTCAGATGGAGCATTATTAATTCCAAACGGGAGAACTTTCCATTGGTATTGGCCATGGGTTACCACAAATGCAGTTTTATACCTATCTTTTGCTTCTATACCAATTTGATAGAAACCAGACTTCAGATCAAATTTGCTAAAGATAGTACATCTAGTGATTTTTTGTAATAAACTTGCTTTATCGGGTAAAGGGTACCTGACCTTCTGGAGTACTGCATTCAGAGGCTTGAAATTAACAACCAATCTAGGCTTACCTCTTTTCTGCTCACTGTGTTTGTTTACTACAAAAGCTCTACATGCCCAAGGGCTTTTTGATGGCTCAATCAACCCTTTGTTCAGTAATTCTTTTATTTCATTTGAACAAAATTCTCTTTCACTGGGACTCATCAGTCTTGCAGAAGCTTTCATAGGTTTGATCTTTTGCTGAGGATCAAATGGTAATGAAACAAAATATTTTTCCCTTGTCCAAAATGCATTTGGACTCTCAGAACAACAGTCTTTCTTCAATCTTTCTGTTATACCAGCAAGATAATTTTCACTATGAATCTCTGCAAAATATATACATCTTTCCATCTTGTCTAGTGAAACTTTAGACTGTTCAGGAGGACTTGGATGAATTGGTTTACACCTCTGTACAAAAGTATGACTCAAAGGAAAAATGACTGACTGGTTATTGACTGTACATTGAAACAACATCTTCTGGGTATCTATGGAAAATGGACTAACTTTTAACAAGAATTCTGATCCCAGAACACAATCTTCTCTAACAACATCTAGTCTGTACAATGATAAAGAACTTTTTACAGAAGATAAAGATATAGGGAAGTCTTTCACTTTTCCATTCAAATACACAGGTGTTCCTTGGATTGCTGAACCAAACTCTTTAGTATCTTCCCAATAAAACTGTGGAAGTGCATTACCTCTTGCTAAGTTAAATTGACACCCTGAATCTATCAGACATTGTATGGGATAGGGCTTAAATTCACTAGGACAAAACTGAAGGGTAATGAAGAGCTTTGGACCAGAGACTGTACCTAAGAGACTTAAACTTTGAGACTTGGGAGAAGGAGAATGTTCAGGGGATTTTTCAGGAGATTCTTCTTTTGGACTATCTCCAGACTTAGTTCCATAGACCCTTTCAATCTCATTAGAAATTTCATCTTCAGAAGACTGATCCTTTTCCATAAGTAATATTGTTAAGGCATTCTTGATTTCTTCTGCCTCTTTGACCAGTGTTCTTATTTGAGTCTGCTTGTCTTTCAACCTTACTCTCAACAGTCTTCCTCTATCTGCTCTATGTGCTTTTCTGTCTGAATGACCACTCGGGTATTCTTTATAGAGATCAGTTGGGTTAAAGTTCAAAGATAATTTTTCTTTCCCTTTATCCTTTCCTAAAGCTTGCAATTGTTCCTGGAAAACTTTCTTTTCTTCTCTTAATTCAGTCCTTTCATGATGTCTAAAAACAGGAATTGAACTTAACTGTAAATCAATAGAAGTAATCCTTTTCTCAATCTGTGTAGGAGAAATAGATCTAGAAAACATATATAGACTGAAATCAAAATTAGGGAGCTCACACCCCCCTAAATGTTGTTCAGAGTCTGAATCAGAACTGGAGGAGGCTAATGAGGAAGACTCAGGAGCACATTTAGCTAAATAAGGAGCAACATCATCTTCAGAAGCTGTATAAGAAGATGGGTCAGAATCAGGGAGATAAATGATCTCACCAGAAGGAGAAGGATGATCAGCTGAAACTTTATACAAGTCCCACCAGGCGGGATCTAATGTAGTGCATAGGGCTACAAGCCTGGGACGGTATTTTCGCTCTGGACATTTGCTTGCCCAGTGTCCTTTCTTTCCACAAATGAAACATACATCACCAGATCCTTTTTCTTTTCTTCTTTTCACAAATCTTCTTGGATACTTTTTGAACTTTTTCTTAAAATGTTTAGATTTGTGTTTGTAAGGTTTATCTGGATGATATCTACTTTCAGAGGTATAGAACTTTTTATGTTTCTTTTCACCTTACAATGGCAACTTCCTTTTCCAAAATGACCTTTGTTATGAGCACCACGCCCCCAATCAGGCATACCAGCAACATCTTTACAAAATGAAGCAGAAAACATTTGCTGATGTCTTTTAAAATCTTTAGAAACTCTTTTATCCAAACAATGTTCTTGCCATGTTTCAAGAATATGATTATGTAACTGTGCAAGAGAAAGAGTTCTAAGCAGGATTTTCTTATCTTTTAATGCCTGTTCTACTACATCAGGAACATGTCCGGGGTAACTCCTAAGGTAGTGCTTTAAATAGGCTAGATCGCCTGACTTACCAGAAGATATAAGTAATTTCTGCATATAGCAAAAATATTCCTCAGCTTTACTAAGATCACATAACCTAGCAGACATGAATAGGGATGCTAAGTGATCATAGTCTTCTTGATCTTCTAGGCCATAGAATTCTCTACTCAAAGCAGAGATGATTTGTTCATCTGAGTCATGATCAGCTAACAACTCATTTCTTGCTTCCTGTGGCAACCGTCGCCACCATTCATATGCCAAACCTGAAAGACCAGCAACTAATTGCACACCCAACATTTGTGCTATTAAATTATGGTCTTGCTGCTTCTTATACAAAATCCAGTGTGTCAATAACTGCAAAGCATTCTTTATCTCTTCTCGAGACTGACACTGAATATTTAACACAGGTTGTTCTGGCATCCGTGAAATCAAATTATTCAGATTATTGATACCAAAAGTAAAAACTTTAGGAGCAACAGATACAGCTTGTGCATCTGGCATATGGGTATCAAATCCTTCATTCTGCATTTTCCTGTCGCCTTCTATTCTCCTTATGTTTGAGGATTCTGCCATCATATCTAAATCTCCAATATATTTTGGATCCAAAACTGGTCTAAAACCTTTAATTGTTTTGCTCCATTCTTCAATTTCTTGTTTCTGTGCATCAGAGTCACCAAAATCCCATTCGGGTTTCTCTTCATCTGGAATGGATGCAAGGGCTCCTAGAGAGGCAGCTTTTGAGTGACCTTTCCTGGCCAATTTCAACACATGATCAGGAACTATGTATTCTTTCTTCTTAAGTTCATGTGTTCTAGTTGTTAGATCATCTGATACTAATTGGTCAGATGTTGAAGCTTTTGTGGACATGAATTCTCTGCGAGTAAGTCCATCAGAAGAATACTGCCTGAAAGCAGTTTCTGGGAGATTTCTTCCAGGGTAAAAATATTTTTGTCCCTAGGTATTGGTTGACTCAGTACTGGCATGTTCTCTAGGCAAAGAAGAAAACATTCCAAGTGAAGGATACTCATGCAGGGCTTTGTGTTTCTCTTTTTGCAGAAGTTTTTGTTTAATTTTTTGACATGCAGGACAGTTTGCATGTTGACCTCTATGTTCAAATTCTGAAAGACCTGAAAAAGATTCTATATTTACAGGAGAAGAACTATGATTCGCAATAGACTCCTCTAAAGAATTTCTACTAACTTGATCAGACAATTCTTGACACCTAGCATTATGATACGAGGACATTGATGTAGACTTGATCAGTGGAGGACCAAATCTCGGAATAGGTTCTGGATGAGGTGATCTGAAAGAAGAGGAAGCTTCATCATAGATAAGAGGTTTAGGAGTCATGACAGCTTTAATTCTTTCTTGGTGTCTCAACTCTGTGTACTTCATTTCCCAAGACTGTGGGTAATGAATTCCTATCCAGTTGAAAGTTATAGGAGTAGCATTTTTAGACTTGGCAGTAGGTGTTTCCACCACACTGTAGTCTGCTGAACTCTGCTGGATATGGGACCTTAACTGGGGCAAGGTATCATTGCCAAATCTAGCACAGACACCTCCTTTAAGCTGGATAATTTTAGAACCATTCAACATATCAAAACCCTTTGGCAAAATATAGGCTTTCAAGATATTATAGATATGAGGATCATCTAGACTGATAGAAAATCTAGGATATATTGTACCAAATGCAAGACCATCATGAAGTGGGGCCGTAAATCCACAAATAACTGCATCTGAAAATTTATTATGTCTAGTATCAACTACACAACATAAAGATGAAATAGGGAGCCACGGGCGAACCAGAGGACCTAGACCAAGCTTGACTGCACCAAAGTGTGCATACTTAAATTTATGTTCTTTTTCCCAATCAATTTGAGATTTATCTAACAACGATATATGGATTGGTTCTTGGTCATCAGTAAAAGAAATATCAATGCTAGAAACTTTAATCTGGGTGGTTGAATAGAGGTTCCACCATTTGAGTCTGTAGACATCTTTTGGAAGTATTTGAGGCAATTCCCAGTTTGTTGTAGGATTCTGGTCATCTATTGTGATGTAAGAAGCTTCTTCAGAAGTAGAAGGATGAAAAGAATTTGATCTTCGTTCTGCAAGAGAAATCTCAACATCATTGGCTAATTGACACTATAGGGTTGTCAGTTGAACTGTATCCATTGTGGGATCCATGACAATTAAGGTGAGGGCTGACTTCTACGCTGTGGGTAACTATGTAGACTTACTCCCCTTCCCTCGGGCCTTACTGCTACTCTGACTTCCACACTACGCTTACACCTTAATGGTCCCTACAATTTCCTCAGCAGTCATTTCCACTGCCTACTAGATACATTTGTTCTTTAGAGTGTTTGAATAAAATATCAACCAAAATTTTAGCACAGACTTTGCAGAATAAAATAAGCTTCAAGGAATTAGATAGTACCAGTAGAAACTTGAGAATTAAACCTCTCTGGCTCTGATACCAAACGGCAGGTAACTTTTATTGTAAAGTTTATGTTGGACAGGTGACCAAGGATGACTGTAATTTGCACAATATATTATTATTAAATAAATAAAATAGGAGACAAACAACTAAGAGGACTGTTGAAAGAGTGGTTACTGATCCAATAAGTGGAATGGAATCTGGGGTAGAAGGCAATGGACAAGTGGCAGCATCATGATGCAACTAACTAGTTGCTGGTATGGGACAACTCCCTTGAAATGTGGTCATAGTGCCCTGAAAGATGGGACTGGAGCTTGAGGCTCATTTATTCCAAACTGACCACTAAAGACCTAGGAATTCTATATAATAGCCATCAAATATTGAACTGAGGTTCATCAATTTTCCTGATGAGGAAATTTACCTTGGGGTTTTGCTGTGTTTGCACCCAAGAGATTTGATGAGGGGATATGCTACGTTGTTGATCATATTGTGAGTCCGCCAAACTCTTATTGAGTTCAGGAGGTTGATGCTGAGTGGAGAAGGCATTTTATACAGGAGGTTGATACTGAGTGGAGAAGGTATTTTGAGTGCCTTGCTTCTACACAAATTCCACCCACTTATTGGATCAATAATCAGGCTCGGGGGTTCACTAGAAGTCAGTAGTTGAGTTGCTTCTTCTGAAGTAGGTTGGGAGGAACAAGCCTCCTTGGGTGTTTGTCGGCCCTATCATCAGTTACAAGTGCTATTGTCTTATCTATTTTATTTTGAAGTTCTATTATCTATTTTTGTATATTTACAGTTCTATTGTTTATTTAACTTTCACTGTTTATTTTATAAGTTTATTTCAGTTCCTATGTAAATTAATAATTCTGTATAAATTTGATTTGATTGAATAAAATAGTTTCTTTAATTTTCCCCATGAAAAAAGGCACAGCATCGTACTCCAGTACAGAAACAGATTAAGATAGATAGATATGATAGGCAAACTTCCATGATGATGGAAGTACCATTCTTTTTATGTTCTGTTAAATAATCTGTTGATATTAATTAGTATTATCTACTGCATTTTATTCACAATACTATTCTTATTTCCATTCTTTTTATCAAAACAGTAAATCTATTTCATAGAAATAACAGAGCTTATATTAGATAAAGAAATCATTTCTTCTCTTTACATTTTTGTTTTCCAAATGTTTATTTTCAAAGAATAACTATAGTTTGTTGTTATTTATCATTATTGTACATATAGGATAGATAGACAAACAAGAAGTAACATATTACCAACCTAGGGTTTGCTCATTTTATTTTCAAAACCATTACTAGTCATTATATAACTATAAAACATTGCTATCTCATCTCGGCATATAATCAACAATTTGCAATTTTTCTATAGAGTTAAGCTAGTTAAATGAGATCTCTGTCATTTCATTATTTTATTAACAATAGACAAACCAAACTTTACATCAAAATCATTATTGTAGATTGAATTTATTTATTTCAAATATCAGTTCAAAATTTTAAGACATTACAATGTCTCTAGGAGTAGAGTCAACAAAATCACAACACTAGTTGATGCCGAAACATATCAACGAGCACATCAACATCTAGGCATAGTCAAACCCTAACCTCTGACAAGTTTTCAAATCAAAAGCACAAACGTTGAACATACAAATCGACGATGAGGCATTAGGCCGAAGCCATCACATATTTCAACACTTAACTATTGATTTAATAAAAGCAGGCAGCATCTATCATTTTACACACATTGCATACGATTTCCTTTTCTATCTTTTAAACATTCGTGAGCTTACAGTCTAGAAAGAAGCACGAGAGCACATGTGTGATTAAAACCCAGTTACACAAACATTACCAGTTTACACAGAAACTGTTTAAACACGATTTATTTCCATTTCATGAATCGATGAGTGACAGGTTTCATTCACGGGCCAAGCCCCAAAACTACAAAACACAAAACAGTCACAGCCACTTAAGTTTTGCAAAACGATATTTATATTATCATCTCAACAGAGTCCGAATCCCTTTTTAAACGAAGGAATATTGCCAAGTTCAAAACCCTGAACACAAAACCTTGTACATTAACAAATCATCTTTTACATTGACTCTGAGAAACTAAGAAAAAACCCAGGTTTTCAACCATGATTTCCAGAGTAGTTGTTACAACGTTTTGCACAAATCTGCCAGGAGGACCTACGAGGGTTTGCCACCAGGGCTTACCAATTTATCCGCATTACTATCCATTTCCATCAAACTCCATTTCCATCAAATCCAGCACTATGAATACAACATGATGGCAGTACCTGCCACAAGAACTACATGGAGTCATCAACGATATCAATTGAATGTTGACAAAACAAAGCGTTTGTGCACGAAGTTGAGGGACACTTTAGGTGCAATTCTGCACCTAAATATGCATGTTTTTCACTTCTATGTACAACATGACATACATGAACATTATTGACAAAATTTTAGGCATAAATAGAATTTTTTATGCAGATTCCAAATATGTAATTTAAAATAAAAATATTTATATTTTCTATTTATTTCCTAATTTTCTTGTTTCATCACTCCATTGGTCAAAAAACATACTATTAGTATTTATTCCGTAGCTTTTTTCATTTCACAACCATTTAAATTTTTTTTTATGTTGCACTAGAAGACATCGACCTCTACATGCTATAAAAAATCCAAGTCGAAATAATTGCATTAAGACCTTCGAAGGCTGCACCCACATTTGACGTATCGCTCTTGAGGTTTGATCACTTACATAATTAAAAAATAAATAAATTAATTAAAAATTTAGTTTTGGAAAAATAGCGCTGCACTAATGCTACGGGTTCTATACATGTATACCAACTTTTGTATCCCAAAACCGTCATTTACACATTGAAAGGTTGCATCCACAAAAACATATACCTTATCATTTTCCAAAAAAATAAAAAGTGACTGTTAGAAAACATGAAATTTGACATAGTTATGTAAATTTTCAATACTTAAAACTTATATATTCGGAAACTTGACTCAATTTCCTACGTTTCATCTTTTTTACTCAATGCAAGATATCTTGTGTAAGAATGCCAAAAAAACCAAGTAAGTTGAGGGATGCCTGAATTTTCATTTTTTATTGCATCTAATGCGCCAAAAGTGACCCTCATTAGTTTGAACATGCCCCAAAGAAACATATTACATAACTAAGAAACGAGATGACTTACCTTGCATTCAACAGTCGATTGGAATGCTTCTGGCTTCCAAATCCTTCATCCAACACAGCGAAGTTGACATGCAACTTAACCACAACCAAGCTCAGAGTCAAACCTCACCATTAACCTAATTTGTCACCGAACGAAAGCCATAGGGCTTCAACCATACTCATTCAGCAAAACTCAAGCACTTATATAGTATCTTAACAATAAAATTATAGAGAATGGAGGCACAGTGCCACCCACAACCGCCAAGGGTCGAGCCCTGTAAACCAGTGGCCTGTCAGCCTCTTCTCCCAAACGAAAATCACAAAATGAATGCACGAAGGAAAAAATAACGCTAAGGCAAGATTGACTAGGGTTTTACACATCTCAACTATCGAGACAATGAGATCAATGATCGAGATTGAGCCAGCATAACCATGATGGTACCAAGGCAGTGATTACGACCAAACCAAATCAATGACTTCATTTAATTTGTAGAACATTCGGATGCCACATCACCCAGAGCTGAGCTCACAACTCGGTGATATATCACCATTCCTTACCACTAATATCACATGGAGCCATACACATAAGAGACAGCGTAGCAATCACTAATACCAGATAGGATCGAATTTAATGCTGAGATCTCATGGAGAATTCTGCCAGAGGCTCGACTGCAACAACATTTATTTCATATCAGAATTCGAGTTATGGTGATAGTGAAGTTCTCAAGATAGTATCATTGCCATAAAACTGTATACAACCACGAAATAAGTTAACAACCATAGGATATATGTATATCAACACCATAAAACAATGATGCAGAGTTCTAACTATAGGGTGGTATCACGACATTGCATTCACGCTATAAGAGCATTAACTATGTTCTAAGTTCACATAGTTCTTATACATTGCACATTCGAGTCATAAGGGTTACCTATAACATTTCAACAATGTTATTCGCATAGTTTCCATATGTTATCAAAACAATGGAATCGATATATTTATTATATCAACCATGTATTATAAAACGATACAATGCCATAGTATAGTAGGAATTATCACAAGGCTTAACATTTAACTCATGCATTTAAATAAACATGCAACCACAATTATAATAGCTAGGCCATATTACGTTCATAATAGCTAGGCCACTTGCATAAGGTTAGTGTAATGAAAACATAACCCTCACGCTATATTGAAAGCTAGGGTTTGACACCAACCCTATATGTCGTATGCTATTATGTCTAAATAGCATCTTCTTCACAAGTTGACACAACCCAAACATTATTACTATAACATTTTAAGACTTATTACATTGCAGCCGTCACTTCCAGGAGATTCACTTAATTCTAATGATGACACTATCATTCATAAGATCAAACTGGTCGCATTTCAGACTGCTAAACTAAGCTGCAATACCACTGATCCTACCAACAGTTGCAACGAGTTTAGTGTATAACATTGCTAGTGACACATATGAATATTACCATAAAAACGATACAAGTGACGAAGTTAAACCGAAGTTACATACCATCGACATCTTCATGCACGACAGATTATACAATTATCTTAAGCATAGAGACGACAAGCAGAAGCTTACAACTTGTCTTGTAAAAACTTGAATTTCTCTATAACCTTACATGCAGATTTACGAAAGAAGAATCCAATGCTTTAGCTTTCAAAGCTAAGTAAACCCAAGGGCACCCAGTAGGAACCCCTTCAGAAATATGCAAACAAATTCATCTGTATTGTTACCAGATCTGTACACATAACGAAATAAACATTGTTCTGTCGCATCTTACTTACAACCAAGTACATTTTCATGTTTAAATTAAATACAACAATTTTATGAAGTAATTATCATCTATTAGTCATTAATTATCATTCCGCAGATAGCATTTATCTTATAAAATAGGCTATATCAATTTTTTTTTATTTTGCGATTTTTGGGATGTTACACAAATGACTTAGCAGTATATATACAACACCAAAGCACTTTGATTTCCTTGAGCTCCTCACCAGAAAATGGTACAATAATCAATTACAATTACAAAAATATAGGGCATAAAGGAGGGATATTACACAATGGAGGCCTTTCGGACCAGAAGAGGCTACTTGGGAAAATGAAACCACCATGAAAGAGGCTTACCCCACCTTATTTCATGACTTCATTTCTAGTCCCGAGAACACCGGAACGGTGTTGTTCTAAGTAGGGAGGGATGTAGTATCCCGAATTTTGACTGACTATATTGATGTTATATATTGGGCTTAAACCCCACCACATATGATTTATTTTGATATACTAGACGTAAGCCCCAATGCACATGATTCATTTTCTTTATAGATATACATATTTGGGCATGGACCCTGACTGATGCAGGTTATTATTATATACTAGGAAGAAAGACCCAATGTATTGATTTATGTTTTATTATGGGATTGGGTACAAAACCCTAATATACTGAGATGATCTTTATTACATACTGTGCAGAGTTATGATATACATGATTGACTTTTATGATGTGTTCAGTGTGGACTCTGGAACACATGGATGACCTATGTACTGGGCATAACCCCTGATGTACATAGAGGATCTTATTATGTACTGAGCGTAAGCCCCAATGTACATAGAGTGTTTGGAATAAGCCCTGGGGCACTCCGAGCTTGATAATAAATACTGGATCCGAGGCCATTTGTATTTCTAGATGTGCTTCACAAACACATTCTAGTAGTAGTGTTGAGTGTGATGCTCTGGAATTGCACTAGCGTAACGCCCATGTGGGAGTGTTGAGCCAAAGCTCTGAACAACACTCAGGGTTACTTGATATTAAAAGTGTTGACTTGAGAAGACTCTGAATAACACTACTATTCATCACAATTATTTAATTGGCTAAAGGAATCATTTCTATCTCTCATCAAGGACTGCAGAAACTACCATGTTAAACAAGGGAACCCAATATGCAAGAGGAACCTAGAGTTACCTAACCTAGTCAAACAATTCAAACCTACAAGAAGAGCTTGTCCAAAGAATTGGACCTTGTATTAAATAATTATGAAAGAGTTATTATGCTATTTAATTAATTAAATCAAAGAGTTATTATGATATTTAATTAATTAAATAATCAGATTGGTTATTTATAAAAGAAATCTCACATATGTATAAATAGTATGCATAAAATTTATGGATAGGATATTTATTTATATTATTATTTTACTTAAAGAAAAGATTATGATCTAACTTATAGATACATCTAGTTGTAACAAAGTAAATAAATTATAAAGTTTTCTTTAAAATAAAGTCATAAAGGAACAAGTTAAAAGTCGTAGATAAACTAGGAGTGAGTAATTAGTTAAAATATCTTTTACATATATTATAATTAAAATTTAAAATAAAAAATGAAATTAGTATTAGAATTATTATTATTTCAAACAGCTATATTCCAAAAGTTCACCTATATAAAGAAGGACCATTCCCAAGAAGAGGGATGATATTGTCTTTCTATCATTATCTTATGGTAAGAGAAGAGAATTGTCCCACATAACTGAAGGAGCTTATTATTTCCAATATATGATCATCATCAACAATCTACCCTAAATCCTCTACCCTTCCTATTGCATGTTTGAACTAGCTCGGGGGGATCCAGTTAGAACCATGAATGGTTCTAAGGTTCATGGTTGGGAGGAACATGGTAGTTCCAAAGTTATTTGGTCCAGTGTTATAGGTGAGCTAAAATATTTTGGTTCCATTAACTAGTGTTTGAGTGTGTAGGTTCTTCAAAGGAAAGGCAAGCTACTGGAATCAGGTATGAAACCACATTTTATTTTACAGCTGACTAATTAGGATTTAAATTTAAAATTACTATAGATCATTTTTGTTTCTATAGTTATAATCTAATTTCCTTTTATTGAGAAAGGGCTGAATGGCATGGTCTCCCTGGGTGAAACATTAAATTATCTTAGTCCATTTCTATGTTTCAGTTTAAAGACTTTATTCAATATTTAAACCTGTATTAAAATTGATTGCAAAGATCTATCAAAGCTAGCTTGTGCTAGATCTCCACGTAAACCAAGCTTACCTTTAAAAATCCTTCCTAGAATTCTTTTACAAAACTTATCTTATGCTGATTATTTTACACGGGATCACATTCAGTTCTAAATAATCTTCGTATCATAATTCCTTAAACATTAGAATTTTAGGGTTGGTTTTTAAAAAGTATGCAAACTATCAAATTAATTATTTAGTATTTAAAACTACAACAGAGATCTCCTAAGGATCCATGAAACCCCTTTTAAAAACGCAGTTAAACCCAGCATTAAAAATTTATTAATAAAAAGAACTAAAACTCACACCATGCTGAAAAACATCCATTGCAAATATCTCGTAGGATCTCAGACCTAAATTAAAAGATCTATATAGCATCAAAACATTCTTTCCATACATTTACATTCTAAACGAATTAAATACCAATGCGAATTTTCAAGGTTTCATTACTCTTCACTTATCAAAAACCCAATCAACGCATGGGAAGACACCATACGTTACAACATGGAAAAAAATGAAGGACCCAACCTTTCTTTAAATATTTAAAACATTCATCAATTTAAAAATAACTCACAGAGGCATTCCATGCCCTCACGAAATCTATAGGACTTTCATTTCTTTATAATTTTGGGCAAAGGTCACCCAAGGACCAAACGCATGCAATGAAAATGCTAACGCTCTCAACATTGTTTTACTTAAAACATTAAAAGAGCTATCAATACGCTGGATTGAAATGCAGAACCATTACGCTCTTAATAAAAAAGAAATGCCAAAAGAAGTATAGAGCCATCACGGTTTCCCATTTTATAAGCAACGAAGTATAAATTAAAGACAAAATACATTTTATGTTCCAATTTAAGAATTCTTTTCACAGAGTCACAATTTTTACAACCAAAGCTAACTAAAACCCTACGTATGAAAACCAGCGAACAAAAGAGGATAACATAAGCATTTAAACCAGCGAAGCACAATTTCAAACATAAGAAACATTTCATTTTAATCGGAGAGTCATGCTAGATAGATTTATGAATAAATTCCAAATATCCATAATATCTTATTAAACCCCAATGCTGAGAGTAAGAGCCTACTAGGATTTAAAAATATCCAGTGCCATTTCCCATTCAAACCATAGAAAATAAACATAACCCATAGCTTTAAAATAAATTACAAGAAAAGGCCCATTATGCCCTTAAGCTGAGAGAATCTAAATCAAAACCCATAGTCACCTTCATCTATGCTAAACTAAAGCCAAGCATGACCAAAGCTTCACCCAGAAAACTAAAAGCCCTAAGGATTTCTTCATTACAAAGTTAAAAACACAAAACTGTAGAACATTCAACTATTTTCCCTTTGTTGCGACAAGAAGAGATTGAGCCATGAAGAGTCCTGGGATTACTAGTTTTGCACTAATTGTATTCCTCTCTGCCATATTAACACCATCCCATTATGCAGAGACCATTTTTCTTACCTGCAAACCCTGCTAGTAAGAGTCACGGAAACCACGAGTTAAATACATAACAAAAACCACCTACAGCGAAAGCATACTAAAAACCATTGTTTTAAAGAAAAGCTTACCTTATCTCTTAACCAAGTGTTCTCCACATCTACGCAGAGTACCTATGAGTACGTTGACCATGAGCATAGCTCAGGTCAAAGCGTAGAGCCCCATTGAACCTGAGCACAATAGGAGGCTGCCTTCGAAACTCCAAAACCATGAAATGATCAAACTGGTCGCTAGGGCCAAGGAGTATAACCCTCATGCAGCTAGCAAGCAAACATGTGAACTTCACATGGGTAGCATTCAATGCTACAACAACCTAGACCAGTGCTGCAATGTTTTTCCTTTTCTCTTTAGTTAGGGTCACGTTATTGACTTAAGCTTCCATTCTTTTAATACATAGCTTTTAATCTAAAGTTTCCTTTTGTGCATTTCAATTTCATAAGTTTAGGTTGTTACTAGCTAGCAAATTTTAGGAAGTTAGTGTAGGGTCCTCATTTTACTACACTGCAAAACAAGGTTCGATTGATGCTTTAGAAAACTTTGCTAAGTAAGCCCAGGGAAAAACATTACTCTCCTCTTACCTCTCGGCAGTCTCACCAATAACTCAACCACTGAACTTAAACTGCAAAGTATTCTTACTCTCTTCATAAAGTCCATCAATCCTAAAATGAAAACATAAGGATTTCAACACTTTAGAAATTCAAATCATACATACATTTAACTATAAGAAAGATGCAGACATAAAGACCATTAAGTTTTATACAAGTACTAACTGATCCATCAGACTAAGATGTTGATCATTTGAGGATCATTTGTATACTATGCCATTACATCACTTCCGCAGAAACATAAAATAGAAGATGATTACATCCAATTAAATCAGACAGTGAATCATACGCCAATTTTCATAAACCATTTTTTCTCATTGTGTCGACGAGACTTATACTATTTCCCAGTACTGAAGTTAATTTGTTAAATATTTACTTGAATAGACGATGTTAGCCATATAGGAAATTTTTTAAATTTTTCCTAATTTAGGGACATTACATTAATTTGCACTTTTCCTAGATCAATATTACTTTACAATAATTTTATGTACAATTATTCTTAAAAGAAAATCTAAAAAGATTGATTTGAAATTAAAACTAATAGTAGTTTTAAAATCTATGCAACTGCCATTCCTCAGCCAAATATTGAGTCATAAACTAGTAGGGCCATGATCTATATTGTCAACTAATGTGGATCACTTTTTTTCCTTATAAAAGATAGGTTCTTGTTGAGATTGAGGGTATTTTAACATGAGAGATAACACCATTATGTTTTTATTGGGATAAATATTGGTAACTTTAATTTCAAATTATATATATATATATATATATAATCTTGAAAGAAAAATCAATATTGTTAAGAGTATGGATTTCTATGTCCATTGTATCTTTACGGAAAGAAAAATTATACAATAGCTTGGTTAAATTTTTTCTATGCCTGGGAAATAGATCTAGTAATTTTGTTCTTATAATTTGAGAAGGTAAATAGCAAGAGAGGAATACAATTTTTCTATCCTAAGAAAAATAGAGCTAGTAATGTGGTTCTTGGGTGAAAACATGAAGCTAGGAAACAATTCCCTGACAACGGAGTGAAAGAAAAAAGAGGGCACGTAGAAAAAAAAGCCAACCTCAAACTCTCGGCCGAGAGTTTAAAAAACCCTAGGTCGAGAGTTTTGAGAGTTCAAACTCTAGGCTGAGAGTTTGAACCTGCGAAAATATCTGGCATCTTTCTGGAACCTGTAACTTCAGCAAGCCCAAACCCCTACAAATTTGAAGTATTATTTGTCGGACTTGGTAGCAATGGATTCATCTCTAAATCTAGTTTCCAATGATATAATAATTACTCTGAAAATCACCCGAAATGAAAATTCAATATCATAACAAAGACAACACCAAAAAATTTGAAATCTCACAGAGATCATAATTGGCTCAACCTCTTCAAAAGGGTACTTTTAGTTTTTCCAATAAGAATCACATTTGAAAGAAAATGTGAAGACAAAAACACGTGTCAATAATGCATCATTTTCTGAACATATGTTGTTTCGATAAATAATAACAAATAGTTCCCAAGTCTTAAAAAACTAAAAATATAGTCCATGATCAAGTGTAGTGTGTGTAGATTATGAGCCTACAACTTTTTTCCCTAAAATGAATAACCATCTATCAAAAAATCGACATCAACACAAGTCACTCATTATCCATACCTAAAATTTTCAAGTATATGACGTTGGTTGATAGCAAATTTGTCCCATGATATGTCCATAAAAAAAATTTAAAAAAATATGAGTAGAAAGATAATTCAATTCTCTAAAACCTTTGTGTTTACTTCAAGTTGAAATTCCTAAGGGAGATATGGGTTTGATGAGGTCGAAGTTGAAAAACATAAAATTTAGCAATTTTGTTTGTAAAAAACAAGCCAAAATTGTTTCCCAACTTCGTGTTTTCACCCTCTTATAATGCGAGGAGATAAAGACCAAGTGTAGAAACAATCTAGGTCCATGTCATGGCTGATGAAAACAATTATTTGTGTGATGGATCTTGAAATGGACACCATATATGAAATATGACAAGCCTTTACTGAAAATTCTTTGATATTAAAGTGTGAAAATAGTAAAGAAGAGACCAAAAGAATCTCATAATAATTCAAAATAATCCTATAAATGGTGAACATGTCTCACACCTAAGATAAGTATTCATTAGGTAAACCATTTGTGTCGGTCTAGTGCACCACCAATGGCCCCTGATGCTTAGAGGAAATTGGTCTGGAATTATATCCTAATTTCAAACCTTCGACCATGCCATTGGTCACGAGAATAATTGTTAATTGACATTGCTGATGGGAACGTCTATTAATCGATGTTACTCATGGGAATGTCTATTAATTGGCATTCTAGGACATCCCTTAAGATATGTCCTGGAATGTCCCTTAAGGGACATCCTAGAACATCGATTAATATATGTTCCTATTAGTAACATCGATTAAGGGACACCCATTAGAAAACGTCGATTAATCGACATTAAAATATCTTTCTTGGAAATCGACCCAAGAAATCCCGCCCTAAAGATGTCTACCGACGTTAAATACTTTTTTTACCATTGAACATCGATCCAAACGTCAAATTTGGACCTCCAA
Organism: Larix kaempferi; assembly: GCA_027924585.1. Lineage (NCBI taxonomy): Eukaryota > Viridiplantae > Streptophyta > Pinopsida > Pinales > Pinaceae > Larix > Larix kaempferi. Next base: position 5,222,451 of record BSBM01001023.1, read on the forward strand.
TGAAGTAGTCTCAAATGTTGTCAATCACAAATAAGGTGGTCCTAATCTTAACAAGAAAAACGAGAATTGCATAGATTCAGATAGCTCCATCGATTGTCATAAATGAAATAGGAGGAGGAAATTTATTCCTCATATGATTTATACACACCCTAGGACTACCTTGAAATGAATTCCATTAGGCATCTCGGATCAACACTTTCGAAAACCTATTAGAAATCATGTCTACAAAAGGTTGTAGTCCCATTGAAAGAAAATCAAACTCTAACAAAAAAGGGTAGTGGATCTGTATTCGATCCTCTAGATCAAAATATTCCCTACATTACTAACCATAGGAAATAGAAATTCTAGTGTTCCATGTATCATATTGCAAGACCTCATTGAAGCCTTAAAATTGAACAACAAGCAAAAATATTTAAACCCCATTCCGAGTTTAATGACACACTTTTTTCTTCACTATTCAAAAACCACCATTTATCAAAAGTATTTACATTTGAAACTCATTTAAGAAACTATATGACCACTCCTCTACACTTAAGAATTTTTCACTAGTGAGAAGTATTAATATTAATGTTTCTATTAATAGTAAGGAAGGATAAATATTAATATGATGGAAGCACTAATGGTGGAATCACCATTGGTGTCAATTACTTGATAATTTTTTAAAGTTTAGTTTATTCACTTTTTCAAGGCCTCAAAGCCAATACCTAGTTCCAAAAAATCAAATGGTGCCAATCTGCTAGATTAGAGTTAAATGATCCCATTGTGAAGTCATATCTTTTGGTTTGAGGTTTTCCTTCTGGTCTTGGATACATGGAATCTTAATTTAAGGCCCAAGGCCTGAGTAAAGCCTATGATGTACTTCCTTAATCATGTTGAGGACCCTATAAACCATACCTCATGATTTAAAACTCATTATTCCCACTTGAAGGTCAAATATCATATTGAGAACTCATGTGATTTTGTTTTAAGGATTTACCCTTGGGCTTCAATTTGTTTAATATTCATGTAGTCCCTAAGGCTTAGCTTTTCACCATAACCATATATAAGGCCCACATACTCACACCTATTGGTCAAACCTTATTGTACTTCTAATATCTCATGTCAAGAGCCAAGAAACTCATGTATTTTGCTTAACACCTAGTAATGAGACTGATACGCTCGATATCACGACAAGAATAACCTTAAAATGACCTATGTGTTGGTGTGAGGTATATTTGCTAATCCTCTATGCCTAGATGTTTCATTTAAGTGATAAGGATTGGATTTCCTTCCTTGATCATTTCTATGACTCGAAGACTCATAACTACTTTTCATTCCTCCCATTTCCACTTGCATCCTTTTTCTAATGTTAAGGATCCTCTCAAAATGTCATTTGTTTTGGTTCAACAGTGTCATTCTTGGCCCTCGATGTGTAGAAGCTTCTTTTAGCCTAAGGCATAGTGTAATATCCCAACTTTTTGACTAACTATGTTATGATGTCATGTCGGGTCACGGCCCCAGTATATGTGATTTATTATGTTTGACATAGCATTTATAGGTTTTGATTTATTTCCTTTATGAGTGATGTATTGGGCATGGACCCTGATTTGTTTCATTATTGAATATATGCAGGGCAGGAAAGCCGAATGAATAAACTATGTTGTATTTCGAGAAGTGATTACAAAATTATGATATATTGAGATTTTCTCTTTTGTTACATTATACTGTGTAGAGCATGATTGACATGGTTGATTAGTTAGTGTGTTGAGCATGGACTCAGGAACACACAAAAGACCTATATATTGGGCCTAAGCCCAGATGTATTTAGAGAATTCTATTTCATACTGGGCCTAAGCCCGGATGTATTTAGAGAATTCTATTTCATACTGGGCCTAAGCCCCGATGTACGTTGAGTGTTGGGCATGAGCCCTGGAGCACTCCAAGCTTGAAAGAAATGATTACCGGATCCGAGGACATTTAATTATCCTATATGTGCCTCACAACCACATTCTAGCTCTAGTGTTGAGCAAAGGCTGTAGAATTGCACTAGCATAATGCCCTTGTGAGAGAAATGAGTCAAAAGGCTCTGAAGAGCACTCGGGGTTACTACTTCTCAAGTGTTGAGTCAAAGAGGACTCTGAATATCACTTGCGTGTCTTATCACAACTATTTCGACTTGATTAAATAAATCTTATTATCATCAAATACTGCGGGAGCTACCATGTTAAAATGAGGGAATCTGACATGCAAAAGGGAGAAACTAGAGGTGCCTTTACTAGCTTACCGAAACCGTCCAAAGAAGTGGACCCTTTCCTTAAAAAGAACTAAAAGAAGAACCTTGTGAAACAAATGCTTAATATCACCAGTAGTATTATTATTTAGGAGATTCAAATATATATTGGTTAAATATTATATATATACATTCTTTTATAAATGTTTACACTTTATAAATGTTTATAGTTATGCATAAGTGGGCTGCCACTTACTAAATATTAATTATTAATATTTAGATAGTATTATAAATGGTATACTATAATTATTATGAAAATATCCAAAAGATTAAATAAGCACTTTAATCAAACATGTTGAGAAGTCCTAGTTCCTAATAAACTAGCAGTTAAAGTAAACAAATATTATTTTATAAATTAATTGTTTTAAAGAAACCAGTAAATTCCAACAATCCTAATTTCAAGATTTCTTACTTAAGGAGGACTGACCCCAATGTTTGGGGGATCTTCTTCCTTTTATTTTGGTATTATTGTACCAAGAAGAACTCTCTGTTCCATAAGTGAACTCTACTCATAATTTTCCAGATCTGAACCAGTTACCATCTAGGGCCTATATTTCTCAGTTGCATGTCAGAACCAGCTCGAGGGGGATTCTTACTAAACCAGGAATGGTTGTAGAATCATGGGTTGGAGGAACGTAGTAGTCCCAAAGTCATCCATCCAAGATCAATGAACAGGTCAGCTAAGAGTACAGTAGTTTTGCATTCACTAGTCGGCTGAGTGTGCAGGTGATTATCGACAGGAGCAGGCTACAGGGATCAGCAGGGCATTATAAGTAGGAGCAAGGTGCAAAACTTAGCAGGTACACAATTTCTACGAGATTTTCCCATGTAATTATTTCTTGTATAAATAAAATGCTAAATTAGTATGCATCTCTATACCAACCTAAATTCGAGGAATACCCAGGATCTAATGGCTTGTCTAGCAGGTCTAGTAGCCATCCTTTGCTAGCCAATCATATTGTAGTTTTTACTGCATCGAAATCAAATATGTATTGTATCTCTTATTGCCTATGATTTCTTGTTTAAAGTTCCACATGGTTATTTAACTACTGGGATCGTTTTAGCAGAATTTGTTGATTGATAGATTAAACTATTACAAAACCAGTTATTTCGATTTTACATCAAATTCAGCCATTGTCTACTACAGTCAATGGTTTACACCAAAACTCAAATCAGGGATTGATATTTTGTTCCTGCTTCATTGAACTAAATAGTTTCCCTATTACATAAAGATATTCTATTACAAAAAAATAAACAAGTCATTAACTGGGACAGAATTACCAACACACAGATTTAGTATTATATCCAATCAAGATTTTATACCAACGACCATCCAATACTTTCAAAGAAGAATACAAGTGTGGCAGGATTATACACAGGCGTCTTTTGAGACTTAGGTCAAGGGTCGAACCCCCTAGCATCTTCAAACCTTAAACCGGTGATTGCTTCCCTATAGGAGGCACACCTACAAATAACAAAACGCTGTGTATAACCCTGAGTTTTCATCAAACAAGTAATATATAAACCCAACTACGTCTTCCAAACCAAAGGTGTTTAATCCTATACCCATTTAGAATGTTTGTATGGTGTTCTACAAAATAGAAACCCACAGACTTTGCCCATAGAATTTATTATCAAACCATTTCAAGTTTTAATGTTAGACTCAAATAGGAATACAAAATAGTAGTACCATTTGATATCATTGCAAATCATACAGTTCATAGTATCGGTGTAAATCACAAAGAAAAGGGAGAAATTTCATATATGGTGATAGCCACAACGAAGGGATAAAACCCCAATGCCACGCATTATGCAAAAAATTACAGATTACGAATAAATCCAACCATGGTATCGTTACAATTCACCTGGGTCTTCTATATCTTTTCTTTCAAATGAAAATTGCATTGTACAAGACTGGAACCCAACTAATACGAAAGGACCCAACTCCTAAAATACATTTAGTTACATTATAAATTTCCCTGCCATATTCAAATATCCTGAGACACCATATCAATCCCCTCGTCTAGCCTTAAGCGACCATTATACTCCCAAAGTGGATAGGTAAACCAAATGCTTACTGGAGTTTCCTTCGAAACTAGGACAAGACGCATACACACCCCAGCAAGGTCACCAGAGGCAGGATAATGGGGGTATGTTGAACTTACCATTACCCTAGTCACGTTGGCAGAGCTTCAACTCATCGCAGTTTCTACATCCATGGCTCCTTGTCACCTGTCACCATACAGAAAGCCACTAGTTAGTAAACTTTGCGAATTGGGAACGAATAAGCAAGAAACCATGAGATAAAGAATGTAACTCACTGGTTAAGATTATGGTTCCCACGCTACCAACAAGTGCCATAGCCACTATGTGCACTAACCACGAGCATTGCTCGGGTCAAGGCACCCCCATAGTCTCACTATCAAGAATTGTGCAGGACTAGAGAATTAAAACAAAATCACAAATAGAGGCTAAAGCCAACAAAACCCCCATCTAATACCAAACCCTCGATGACAGGCTGTCTTCCAACATACATTAAAAGCGCAATTATTTCCCCACTAACCATGCTTTAGTGGAGGCTCGATTTGTTGTAAATGGAATATAGTTTAGTCGTATCCTTTAACCATGATGCACTTCATTGAAAATTACATAGAATAGTTCATGACCCCTTTACATGGAGATTGGACCATTCCCTTAGGATAGAATAACTATGGGGTTTGTACCTGTAGAAAGATAAATTCAATGGATGACATTAGCAAATTGCTAAGTAAGTTCAACAAACTGCCAAAGCTTACCCATACCCCACGGCAACCTTGCTGAGGTATGTAATTACCTCATCCGGATTGTTACGGCACCCACCTTAAGAACAAATAGCAACAAAGGAGCATATCACCTGGACATGCCATTTAAACATTCACAACTTCAATCACATGATTTATAAATCTGTAAAGATCTCTGTTCTACCTTGTACTAGTGTTATGATTGCATTTCAAAACCAGATATAATATTGTTTCACACTGCTTCCACACACTTTGAAACTCAAACTTTAAGAAGACTATGTTTTGAAAAGATCTTAGAATTATATAGTTTATATTGTGCAAATATGGATGCACTTAATTGGATTTGAATTAACATATGAATTATTTCTCATTTAAATAGCAAATGTTGAAGATAGGAAAAATAAAAAAAAATTGTTGCCACTAAGGGACATTACAAGTGATATCAGAGCAAGTTACAAACACTAAGTGACCTATTTGGTTCACTACCAATCACAGCTGCAAAAACAGGAAAGTGTTTAAATTATTGTATTATGTTTTTACGAAAAGAATTAACTAACACATTGTTTTCCAACAGCAGGTACTTATATAAATTTCAGCTACAAACAATAGCAGAATAATGACTGCAGAACAAGGTAGTAGTATACAAAGAAACCTAAATTCCCCACCATGAGAGCAAGAAATCATCGTGGAGCTCAACTCAAATTTGGAGAAATCCATGCAGCAGCTACAGGAAGAATTCCAGAGTTTCAAGGATGAAAATATGCAAGAAAGAAGAGAACAGCGGGCTATAAATGAAGCCTTACTCCAAAGCCTAACAGGGGAAAAACCCCCTGAACATCCTACTCTCTCTGTCAATCCCTTAACACAAGGAAAGCAGCCAGTTACAAAATAGGAGATCAAGCAGAACATAAATCAGAACCATTGGAAGAGTACTGTAAGGGCTCTTCCAATGACAATGGTTCTCCACCTCCTTGCAAGAAAAGGAGGAAGAGTGATGATAGCTTACAAGGGGAGTTAAGAAAGATAAGGGCCCCAACTTATGACGGGGAAGTTAACTCAGGAGAAAAGGCTGAAGAGGGGTTGTTAGGAATGAACAAATACTTTAAGATTCATAATTACTCCAGTGAGATGCAAACCCGAGTAGCCATATACAACCTAAATGGAAAGGCTGCCAAATGGTGGCGGGACCTAAAACACATTAAGGGACAAGAGCTATGAGACATAAGCTGGGACACTTTCATTAGAATATTTCAGGACAAATATATGTTTGAAAGATTTTTCAACAAGAAGATAAAAGAATTTCATGAGCTGAAAATGGGTTCCCTAACTATGGAAGCTTTCATAAACTGGTTCTTGAACGTGTTGCACTATGTGCCTTATATTAAGGACGAGAAGGTGAAAATCCAGCAGTTCTTGGGTGGGCTACCACCAAACTTTAGAGAGAAGATAGAATTCGACATGCCCAAAACCCTTGACATCACCCTACATAAATCCAGGTTGTGCTATGAGCACGGGCAAGCAACGAACGACAATATCAATAGAAATAGAGATAGATTCAAGACTTTCTCAGACAACCGCAAACCAGGTTTTAAATCCCCACCCTTTCGGAAACATAACAATAGTTTCCCACCCAACAGAGGTTTCAACCAACCCCAAACTTGACCTAATGCACCCCCACCACCATCCAATAGGCCAGCCTTCAACAAAGGGGAAAAGACAGTCCCACCAACGATTTCTTGTTGGAAGTGCCAGGGACCACATTACTACAGAGACTGCCCCAACAAAATGGATGGGACTTTACACAACATCCAAGCAGAGCCTACAGTGGGATACATAGCAAAGACACCTAGGATTTATGCCGTCCTTAATGGCCGGCAGGAAGATCATCAAGCCACCATGGTAGAAATTGAGGGTAAGATATCTAACAATATCATTTAAGTTTTAATAGACCCGGGTGCTTGCCGGAGCTACATCTCCCCTAGAATAGTAGAGTCTTGCAAATTAAATTGAGAGAGTCACAAAGCACATGGCTGGTGCAATTAGCCACTGGTACCAAACGGAAGGTCTCCGAACTAGTTAAGAGTTGTCAGATAGATTTGAACATCTTACAGCTAGGATCTTATGACATAATAATAGGCATGGATTGGTTGGAAGGACATCATGCCTTGTTGGATTGCTTAAATAAGTCGATCCTATGCACAGATAACCAAGGAAACCAAGGAACCATCCAGGGTATACCTAAGGAGGTATCAGTATGGCAAATATCGGCATTACAAGAAAAGAAATGCCTAAGAAAGGGGTGTAAACTATTTGCAATCCACCTTCAATCAGTAGAAGCCGATAGGGAACAAAAGATCAAGGATTTCCTGATACTAGTAGGATTCAGAGATGTATTTCTCAAGGAGATACCCGAGTTACCACCCAAGCGAGACTTAGACTTTTCCATAGAACTAACCCTCGGATCTGTACCTATCTCTAGGACTCCGTACCATATGAGTACACTCAAACTGGTAGAACTCAAGATACAGTTACAAGAACTAATAGACAAGGGTTACATTCGACCAAGTGTGTCTCCCTGGGGAGCACCAATGCTATTTGTTAAAAAAAAGGATGGCACGATGCGTATGTGCATTGATTACCGGCAACTCAACAAGTTAACCATCAAGAACCGTTATCCACTCCCTAGGATCGATGATGTGTTTGACCAAGTTGGATGAGAAAAGATTTTCTCCAAGATCGACCTGTGATCCAGATATCACGAAGTGAGAATCCATGACGAGGACATCAGTAAGACCTCGTTTTGCACTCGATATGGCCATTACGAATTTGTACTAATGCCTTTCGGTCTGACGAATGCGCCCATCAACTTCATGTGCATGATGAACAATGTTTTAAGTAAGCATCTCTACAAATTTGTTCTAGTCTTCATAGACGATATCCTGATCTATTCCAAAAATGAAGAAGAACATGAGGAACACCTCCGAATAGTCCTACGGATATTGCGAGAGCATCAGCTATATGCAAAATTTAGCAAGTGTGATTTCTATAGACCTCAGATACAGTACTTAGGGCATATCATTTCTGAGAAGGGAATAGTGGTTGACCCCGAAAAGATCAAGGCTATCGAAGAATGGCCCACACCTACGTGTGTTTTCGACTTACGATCATTCCTAGGTTTAGCCGGTTATTATTGAAAGTTCATTGAGAACTTCTCTCGAATCGCTTGCCCCATGACTGCCTTACAGAAGAAAACCAGTAAGTTTATTTGGACTGACAAGTGCGAGGAAAATTTTCTGAAGTTAAAACAACTTCTGATTAGCGCACCAATTTTAAGAATTGCAGACCCCAATGGGGACTTCGTAGTTTGCATCGATGCAAGCAAGGAAGGACTCGGTGGAGTCCTTATGCAATATGACTTTTCCATCTACCATGAGTCAAGAAAGCTAAAGGAAGATGAGAAAAACTATCCTACTCATGATTTTGAATTGACCGCCATTATCCACGCTCTAAAGATGTGGAGACATTACCTCATGGGTAAGAAATTCCTACTAAAGATGGACAACATGAGTCTAAAGTATCTATTCGATCAACCAGACCTGAACGCTAGACAGGATAGGTGGTTATCCTTTCTTAGTGAATATCACTTTGAACTAAAAGACATCAAGGGGAAAGAAAACAAGATCACCGACGCCTTAGGTTGACAAGCTCATATGTTATATGAGGTAACCTAAATTTGGATGGACTCCGACTTACATGACAGAATTAGAACGGCATGCCAAAATGATAGGTTCTATGTCGAGATCCTTAAAAAGATCCAGGAAGATAGGCTTTTCCAACAACAAAAAGAATATAAGATAGATGATTCCGGATTGTTGTGGTCGAAGGAGAGACTGTACGTTCCCGAGGGAGGAGACATTAGACCTAACATACTCACCGAATTCCATCAGAGTCCCTATTCGGGACACCCTGGATATCAAAAGATGATTTCAGTCGTTAAGAAACACTACTTTTGGCCTAAACTGAAAGCTGACATCGCATTGTTCATCGCGAAATGTCAGCAATGCCAGTTGGTCAAAGCAGAACACCAACATCCCTCCAGACTACTTCAACTGTTACTCATTCCAGAATGGAAGTGGGAGGTAATAAGTATGGATTTCATTACAGGCCTACCCAAGAGCAAGAAACAAAACGACTCCATCTTCTTAGTAGTAGACAAGCTGTCTAAGGCCGCACATTTTATACCAGTAAAATCTACCTACAAAGCAGTTCACATGGCAGAAATCTTCCTAAAAGAGATTTTTTGGTTACACGGGATACCCAAAGCAATTATCTCGGATCAAGACACAAAGTTCACTAGTAACTTTTGGAGAGCATTGTTCTTCGGATTAGAAACACAACTACAGTTTAGTACCGCATACAACCCCCAAACCGAAAGACAGCCGGAATGAATAATCCAAATCTTGGAAGACATGCTGAGAATGTATGTCATGAACAATCCCACTAAGTGGGAAGACTACTTACACCTTGTGGAGTTTGCATACAACAATGGGTATCAAACCTCGGCCAAAATGAGTCCCTTCGAGGTACTCTACGGTCGAAAGTGTCGAACCCCCATCACCTAGGATAGCCCGGTGGACAGGCTTATGCTAGGGCCAGACTTACTAAAAGACTTGGAACAACTAGTCTCCAAAGTGCAACTGAATTTAAAAGAATCACAAGACCACCAAAAGAGTTACGCGGACAAGAAAAGAAAGGACAAGGACTACCAAATCGGTGAACATGTCTTCCTAAGAATAAAAGTGAAACAAAGCTCGTTAAGTTTGGGACGTTGCGGTAAACTAGCCCCAAGGTTTTGTGGACCTTTTGAAATACTAGGCAAGAAGGGTCCAGTAGCATATGAGTTAGCCCTACCAGCACATATAAAAGTTCATAATTTTTTTCATGCTTCTTTATTAAAGAAATATGTATACGATACTAAACATGTTATTGATTGGTCCTTATTATAGGTGGAGCCCGAAGGGGAGTTCACGCCAGAACCACTCCACATTCTGGACAAGAGAGAGGTCCAGCTTAGGAGGAGGACCATTACTCAGTTTAAAGTGCAATGGAGGCACTTTGGACTAGATGAGTCCACTTGGGAGAATGAGGCTACCATGAGAGAGACAACCCCCGCCTTGTTTCATGATCTCATTTCTAGTCCCTAGGAAACACCCAGACAGTGTTGTTCTAAGTGGGGAAGGATGTAATATCGCAAATTTTTGACTAACTATGTTATGATGTCATGTTGAGTCATGGCCCCAGTATATGTGATTTATTATGTTTGACATAGCATTTATAGGTTTTGATTTACTTCCTTTATGAGTAATGTATTGGGCATGGACCCTGATTTGTTTCATTATTGAATATATGCGGGGCAGGAAAGCCGAATGAATAAACTATGTTGTATTTCGAGAAGTGATTACAAAATTATGATATACTGATATTTTCTCTTTTGTTACATTATACTTTGCAGAGCATGATTTACATGGTTGATTAGTTAGTGTGTTGAGCGTGGACTCAAGAACACACAAAAGACCTATATACTGGGCCTAAGCCCCGATGTATTTAGATAATTATATTTTGTATTGGCCTAAGCGTCGATGTACGTTGAGTGTTGGGCATGAGCCCTGGAGCACTCCAAGATTGAAAGAAATGGTTACCGGATCCGAGGACATTTAATTATCCTAGATGTGCCTCACAACCACATTCTAGCTCTAGTGTTGAGCAGAGGCTCTGGAATTGCACTAGCGTAATGCCCATGTGAGAGTGTTGAGTCAAAAGGCTCTGAAGAGCACTCGGGGTTACTACTTCTCAGATGTTGAGTCAAAGAGGACTGTAAATAGCACTTGGGCACTCGCATGAAGTTGGTTCCACTCTTTAGTGCCACTATATAAATAAAAAATGCACCTCCGAAACAGAAATCCATAACGCATATGCGTTATTATGGCTAGGTTCTGACAAACCTGAGCTGAAAACCGAGGCTAAGCTTAGTTAGCCCATATCGGATATGCGATAAATCGAACATGCATTTTTTAATAGTTACAAATCGCAAGTGCGATATATCCCACTTTCGTTATATCGCAAGTGCGATATATCCCACTTGCATTATAATGAAACTGCGATTTTGATCATTTAGATCATCTTAAATTTTATTTTCTTTCACAATGATCATCTTAAATTTTATTTTGTAGTGGGCATGGTAATATCAATGCTCTATCTAAACTTAGTAACCCACCTTTCTTCTACATCCATATGGCTCCTCAACTCATCCTACTCTCTGATCACTATAACTAGCCTTTTTGTAAGAGTGTCCCATCATGACAACTTTACATGGTCACCCTATGTTCCTCGATGATATGTGACTATAAAATTGGATTTATTAGTAAAATGTATAATGTTCTCTAGTTAAATTGTCCTTCCCCTCGTACCTCAGGAAAGTCCCTTCGGGTTGTTTATTAGTAAAAGGGTTTTGTATAATAAATTAACTCTTTTATAATGCTTAGGAGGGGATTCTCATCGCATGTAAGAAAATGATTCTATTATTACTCAGATTAAGATATGCCAGCTCTAGTCAGTAAGGAGCAGGTTATAAAATATACAGTTAATTGCTTATAAAGCAGGCTCTGTTAGCAAGTATAAGCATTACCAATGTTGTATTCAAGAAGTAGTACTAAGTTGCATGTCATATCAATAAATGGAAAGAACTTGGCGAGAATCATGATATGTAATGGAATATGTACTCCCAATTCCTCTAATTCCTCTAGACGGATTGAATCCCTCCATATCTCTTCCATATTTGAAAGTTGTAGTTGAACTAGGGTTCGATTCATATGGTCTTCTTATTTCACCATCATTTGTGTTTATTGTTTTTTTTCTCCATTTGTTTGAATGATTAGAGTTTCATTTATTGTACTAATTTTTTTGTCTCTACGCATATAATTTTACTTGCAAAGGCGTAGTTAGAGAGATTCAATTGATTTATGAGAGAGGGGACCATATACAAACTTTGTTTGTTCTCTAGATGTGAATACTAGAGATGATTTGAAACATTAATTTTCTTGTCTTATATCCATTTTTATTTGAGATGTTATCCTTATGTATAAGGCACCATGGATCTCTTCTACAACTAATGTCACATGTACAATTTGTGCACTAAATTGATTTCTTGTTTCGATATCTTCTCCTCTAATTTTTTTTCTTCCTTTGTTGTCTTCTATCATACTCTTCTCCATATAACTCCCTCGTTGCTTATCCAACCACACCATGTCACCCATCCATGCACCCACTATATCAACTAAAGTTATTAAAATGGAGGCTAATATCTCTTATTATAGATCATAAAAATAAGCAACCCACTTCCTCTCTTCTACCATTACCTTTTCTCCCTTCAAACCTATTTGCCCCTATCCTACAAAGAGATAAAATTAGATATTTGAAAAAAACTATTCTCTATCTTTATCTCATTACTCACGTGATCTCTTTATGAAAATATATTTGATGACTACAAATATGGTAATTCAATTACAAATAAACTCCATGGAGATAAAATAACACATTTTGGTAATGATGTTTTCTAATCAATACTTATAATGAACATTACTACTTTATAATACACATCCCAATGTATTTTGAGTTCTTTTCTTTGATGAAACTTTATTTTGATTAATTATGTATTCTACACAAGCATACGATAATTAACATGAAGGAGAAGAGCATTCCTTGAATTACTCTATATCTAGTATAATTTTATATGAGGATGTTGATTGTTTGGTAAACCATTGGAAGATAAAAGGGGCTCCATAAATTTATATAATATAAATACCATTAATAGCAAAGGAGAAATTGTGACACAAAATCCCAGAGGTTAGCTCAAGTGGTTGAGTGTTGTAATCGCAAGCAAAAGAAATCCCTAGGTGGCTATGCAGGGCCTCACTTGATGTCCAGGCTCAAATGGTGCAAACATGATTATCGCTCCCCTAAGGCAAGACATAGCTCGTGAAAATGTTGTAATTATCACTCCCTAGTAGGCTTGCAAGGAGTGACAAAGTTGTAATTGTCCCTCCCTATTCAAGGAGAAAGGGGTGAAAATCCTTATACATTGGCAAAAATCAAGGTCCAAATGATGGGATTTCGACATACTAATTAAGGATTTGTAGAATTCAATGTGCCCTTGTCTCCCTCGTCCTTGGTCCAATGAAATCCCCAATCATTTATTCATTCATACATAGAGGATTAATAATCCAAGGAAATCCCCAATCATTTATTCATTCATATAAAAAGGATTAATAGAGTTAAAAAACACAGCTGCGATATATCGCAAGTGCGATATATCTTACTTTTGGTATATCACACTCGCGATATATCGCAAGTGCAATTTGTAATGCAAAAAAAAATAAAATATAAAATAGAGTGACCGTGGCCTCATTTTCTTTCATATATATCTTAAAGGATTAATAGAGTTACCAAACACACTTGCGATATATCGTAGGTGCGATTTATAATGCAAAAAAAAATATATATATATTTAAAACAGAGTGGCTACGCAGCCTCATTTTCATTCCTATTATATATTTAGGTTTAATAGAGTTAGATAACGCACTTGCGATATATCGCAAGTACGATTTTTAATGCAAAAAAAAATTAAAAAACAAAATACAGTGCCCGTGCCCTCGGTCCCAAATTCATATATATTTGGGATTTAGAAACGTAATTTCATTTATAAAGTTAAAAAATGCACTTGCGATATATCGCATGTGCGATTTGGAATGCAAAAAAAAAAAATCACAGTGCCTGCGGCCTCATTTTGCCAAGTTACATAGTGAAGGACCAGCGATATCGGGAAGGCAAAAAAATGCACCTGTCGATTTGCATTTTAGAGAAGGAGGAGGCAAGCCATTTCACAATTCGGAAAAAATGGAAGGTGGGTGGCAAGAAATTTACTATTTTGTCAATTCGTTTTGAATTTTTAGTTATTGTGTTTGTTAATTTAAACTAGTTTTTGTTTTTTTTAAAACCAATTTAATAAAATTTGTTACATGTATTAAAAAACGAACAATGAAATTAACTAATTAAATTTTGAAATTGAACTGCTTTGTTCTTAATAGAGAGCAGAAACCCAAACACAAACCCAAACCCAAACCAAAATCAAGACACAAACCCAAACCCAAACATAAATCCAGACACGAACCCACCAATGGAGGAGGAACACGACTGTAATTCTGAGATTTTGGCTCATTTGGGTTCACTGAGATGCCTTAGCTCACTCTTTAGGGGGGGGACCACTTAAGACAATCTTTAGTGGAGGCCTTAGACTCCATAACAAATACAATTTCCAATGCCTAGGGAGCACTGTACAACATTAGCTCGTACAAAGATTCCCAGAGGAAATACTATTCCACTAGGTTGATCTACAAAGATGTCAAAAAATTAAAAATAACCAAAGACTAATTGTTTTCCTTATTCTGGGTCCCCAGCACCGGATTGGTTCCACCCACCAGTCAACCTCACATTTCCATAGACTGGTGTGTGGAACCAAATATTAAAGCCAATTGGATGGATTGTTGGTACATGGTCTTCGATGAAGACCCTCACAGGAATAGAGACATCCCGTTTTATTTCCTTAGGAAGCTGTATGCAGAATTTATCCTAGGGAAACATGTTAACTATTTTGACATTTTAGAGTTCCAAGGTGTGGGTCATGGGATGCCCCAGGATAAAGAAGGGGCTAGGACCGATCCTAACTTTGTACGACGCCCTCCACGCACACCAAACCCCCCTCGATTATATCCTCCATCTAGTCCAGTTCTTGATGATACGTAGGAGTCCTTATTATATTTGGCTAATACATTGCTTCGGCATGGGACTTCCGTCCAAGGCAATGTAGGCCAAGGGGTTGGCACTTCCGAGGTTGACCCATTTGGGGTTGGACCATCTCATAGTCGGGATCCACCTTTTAGGTCCCCAGACGAAACCAAAGCTACACATCGCACCGGTGACGTTGAGTCTTCAGAGCATCGGGTTATTCCACACCCTTGCACATTGTGTTGAAGGATATGCTATGGGCCTGCTTCAGAGTTTTGAGGTGATGGATTACTCCGATATGTAAGTAACATTCATTCTTTACATAGTATATAAATTTTGTTTTATATCACAGTTTTCAATTGTTTAGTAATTTATTTCTATTTGAATAATTATCTGACAATTTACGTGAACAAATATACAGCTGGTGTCCAATGACACCCCAGATTCACGTAATCCGGCCATTGATGCTGATGCCATTGATGCAGTGGTCAATGCTGCATATGATTTTGGTGCTTCACCATTAGCTATAAGAACTTTATTTTTAATTTGTCATCGAGTAATTTACATATTTATAATTTAGAGACTGCAACGTTAAATACGTCATAAACTCGATACAATATGTTTTATGCAGGGTGGGCACGATGAGTTTGTGGAATCCCAGGTCAGTCCTTCCCATGTAGAGGAAGATTCCCAGACTCAGGTATTCTTTTCATTACATTCTTTTAATTATATGCTTTTAATGATTTTAAACATGTATATGAGTTTAATTATTTAAAGAAATTTTCTAATTGTATATGTATGTTTTGTTACGTAGCCTGGTTATGGTCAGGTTTTTTTTTACCATTTAGTAGGGCCAATGTTTAGTATTCCACCCACCGGTGACCCTCTTCCTCCCCCCCAGGTACATGTACATGTCTCGCTTTCTTTGAAAAAGCCATTTTCCGTCCATATAGTATATATATGTAGTCTTGTTAGATCTTTGTATTTGCTGACATTGACATATATATGTTACCTTATGCAGGAATCTAGTGATGCAATGGTGCTTGAAAAGCACCAAATCGACGTTGTTGGTGACCCACCTCTCCCCCCCTAGGTACGTGTATGTGGAGCTCTTTCTTTGAAAATGTCATTATACGTCCATACATAGTACATATATATATACAATCTCATTTTCTTTGTATTTGCTGACATTGGTCCATATGTTACTTTATGCAGGCATCTAGTGATGCAGTGGTGCTTGAAGACCACCAAATCAATGTTGTTGGCGACCCACCTCTCCCCCCCCAGGTACGTGTGTACATGTCTCTCTTTCTTTGAAAAGGTCCTTGTACGTCCATACATATTATATACAGTCTCATTTTCTTTGTATTTGCTGACATTGGTCCATATGTTACTTTATGCAGGCATCTAGTGATGCAATGGTGCCTGAAGAGAAACTAACCGAGGTTGTTGGTGACCCACCTCTGCCCCCCGCCCCCCCCCCCCAGGTACGTGTATGTCTCATTTTCTTTCTAAGAGTCATTGTCCGTCCATGTAGTATATATGTCTTGTTTTCTTTGTATTTGCTGACATTGACATGTATGTCACTTTATGTAGGTATCTACTGAGCTAGTGGTGCCTGAAGAGCACCCAATTGCGGTCACTAATGACCCTGCATGCCCCCCCACCCAAGTACATGCAATTTCAGTGCCGAGGACTTACACATGCATGGTAAGTAAAAATGTTATATTTTCTTGGAATTTGAACAAATCTACATCATGTGGTATTTATTTTTATAGCTTGGTAAACTAATTTGTAACAAATTTTGGTTTGTGTGCAGTCTTTGATATTGAGAATGCATCCTCCTGTGGATCGTTGGGGAACGCCATTGAGTAGCCGCAAAAGAAAGATAAACTTCTCATTAGCCACTAACATTGGTAGTGAAAGGGGGGATAAATAGAAATCATGTATAGGGGGGGTACATATAGAATCCATGTATAGGGGGAATACATGTACATGTACCGTTTTGTTTATATGTACACACAGATGTACAGTATGATCCACAATTTTGTATTATGGCCATGGCATGCCATTTTTTAAAACATTATACATGTACATCTATAATATAAAGCAGTGTTCATATTTACCTATATATGGTTGACTTGATATGGGATGGATACATGTGTATTATATGCCATGCAGATATATGCTTGAATATGTTTTTAGGTTTATGGCTTTGTGTTTGTTGGAGAAGAGTTGGCACTGCAAATAATGGATACATTCCTAGTCCCACTCAACTCTAGCACTCATTTTTACTCACAACTATTAAATCAAATACCAAGTAGCCACTCTAGTCCTTAGAAATGGAATCCAAAAGAACCTCATCTCTTAGACCTTTTTTAATCGTGCTTACAACTTCCTACTACCCCACAGGATTCACCTTATCAACTAGGTTGGGTCCAATAATACAACCATTGTCTTCTAATAAACAAATATATTATGGCGTATCACTTCACATTTTCATTCAAATTTTTATTTGAGGCTTCTTGAGGAAATATTTAGAGTGGTCATCATCATTTGTAAGGGTGTTGTTGTGCCTTGTCCTTTTTTCTCTCATGCTGGGAATATTGTTGTTGTCATAACAGTCATTTTCTAGACCCTAATTTCAGTTCTGATATATGCTATGTACTTTTGTTGTTCTCTTTAATAAAAGATTACAGTCTTCTACTTCATTTTCAGATTCTGATTGTATTGTGAATAGGCAAGAATGCAATAAAAATACCAGTTTATCTTTGAGTTTGGTATGGTTGGCTGGAATATGATATTGTGGCACTATTATAACTAGGATTGATTGTTGTTTCAAGCATATTCTTTTGTTTAATATTGTCTCTCACTAAGTCTTTCAATCTTCAAAGTGTTTTGACTCCATTTAGCCCAGAGATAGGCACTAATCTACTTGAATTCACCACAATAATAACAATTGTACATCATAACCTGTTGGACTACTAAATCTGTTTAGGTAGGGTTTTTAATAAGTTGCCGTAAGTTTCCATTCTTGCATGGACTTGGGTATTTATAATTGCAGGCTTAGAAGGTAACAAAATGGTGTTGTTTTTGGGAATAAAGTCCCTTTCCCAAATTTGGTAGACATAGCTAAAATGATGTGATAAGTTGGTATGAATGTATGAATGTATTATTTTAAGTTTTTCCCGAATTCTGGAACTTCATTGGCATGAATGTATTAATTATTATTATTTCTAGATTTCATATTACCATTTCTTTCTGAAGATTTGGGAGGAAATCAATATGGCATCATTCCTATAAAAGATGCATCATAGAGTATATGCCCCTTTAACTTTTTTAGGCATTGCTGGGTATCCAAATAAGGCCCCTCCAAAATGGACCAAACATGTTCAAAATTTTCATGGGGACATGTTAATAATCATGCAAAAGACTCTATAACCTTTGGACCTCACTCTACTCATAGATGTCAATTTAATTACAAAATAGATCTTAGTTTAATTACAAAGTTTGTGATTGTTTTAAAGTGGATTGCATTGGACGACATATATATGCTAAGACATAAAACCATGAGTTGGTCATCTTAATATCACATAATATTATGGAGCACACACTAGCAATATTGCAATATTCACGTACTTATAAATCAATTATCACTATGCAACATTTTCACTACCATATCATAAAAGGCTACAAAAATAACGTTCACTCTATAAAAGATACTCAAGAATCCTCCATGTAAGCAAAACTAGAGGGTCAACTCAAAGTGGCTCTTTTTGACCCTATATATTTTACAAGATAATTTTCCTTCTTGGAGACACAATGCATCACCTATATCTCTACCATCATCAATAATGCCAAAACATCTTGATTGAGTGCAGTTGTCTTATCATTATGATTCATAAAGAACAAAAAAAACACTTTTTATACTTAACATCTCAGACCATTACCTCCAATTTGATACCTAATGCTTGACCATGCTTATAGTAAAATAATTTTATCCTATGGAATTTGGTTATCATTTTATGCTTAGTAGATAAAAGTTGAAATTGGAACATCGCTTGGAAAAAAACATCTAAAATTATCCCATGGGTTAAACTTCACCCCTAAGGTTTTTCCTAGGGCATATATAGAACAAAAACACATTCCTTGTAGTCATTGTCTTCCCCTTGGACACATTCATTTATACCACGAGGCATGGAATACACATTGGCACTTTATCTAACTTAGATCCATAGTGTGTATTATCCCTAGTTCTATGTCTACAACTTCATGTTTCACATTTGGTTTAACCACATATAATCATGGATGGTCTACATAACCTACATCGTTGGAGGTAAGCAAGGATGTTTTATAGCTAAATTGATAGGAAATGATAAGGAACATGAACATACTCTACAAGCCCATACACACTATAGGTAGCCAATGACATGCAATCTTGCTGCTCCATTTGTTATTTCACTCCCGTACAGAAAGTCACCAAGTGTCCCTGAATGACATTTTCATGCGACTTGCAACTCGACATAACTCAACAACTAGAGGTCGGATCGACAAATGGTCCATTCCGTTTCTCTCCTGGCATGCGATTACCTCTAGGTAGCCTCCCCTCTGTGTTTCCATGGCCGAGTGACTTCATTGTTTACTCATTTCATAAACTAGGGTTTTGCTCAGTTTTCATCAATGCAATCTCGCATTGTTTGGTCAACTCCACAAAACACTCCACTGAGCCAGTGTTGGCAGTGGTCCCACATCGGCATTTCCTATACACACTACCAGGAGCCAACGGCATGCAATATTGCCGCTCCATTTGTTATTTCGCTCCGAGATAGAAAGTCACCAAGTGTCCCTGAATGACATTTTCATGCGACTTGCAACTCGACATAACACGGCAACCGGAGGTCGGATCGATGAACCATCGATTCCATTGCTCTCCTGGCATGCGATTACCTATAGGTAGCCTCGCCTCCATGTTTCCATGCCCCAGTGACTTCATTGTGCATTCTTTTCGTAAACTTGGGTTTTGCTCAGTTTCCATCCATGCAATCTTGCATTGTTGGGTCAACTCCACTGAGCCAGTGTTGGCAGCGGTCCCACGTCTGCATTTCCCATACACACTACCAGGTGCCAACGACATACAATCTTGCCGCTCCATTTGTTATTTCGCTCCCAGACAAAAAGTCACCAAGTGTCCCTGAACAGCATTTTCATGCGACTTGCAACTCGACATAACTCAGAAACTGGAGGTCGGATCTACGAACCATCGATTCCGTTGCTCTCCTGGCATGCGATTACCTCTAGGTAGCCTCCCATCCATGTTTCCATGGCCCAGTGACTTCATTGTGCATTCATTTTGTAAACTAGGGTTTTGCTTAGTTTCCATCAATGCAATCTCACATTGTTGGGTCAACTCCACAAAACACTCCACTGATCCAGTGTTGGAAGCGGTCCCATGTCGGCATTTCCCATACACACTACTGATAGCCAATGCCATGCAATCTTGCTGCTCCATTTGTTATTTCGCTCTCGGACAGAAAGCCACCAAGTGTCCTTGAACGACATTTTCATGTGACTTGCAACTTGACATAACTCGACAACCGAAGGTCGGATCGACGAACCGCCAATTCCATTGCTCTCCTATCATGCGATTACCTCTAGGTAGCCTCTCCTCCATGTTTCCATGGCCGAGTGACTTCATTGTGCATTCATTTCTTAAACTAGGGTTTTGCTCAGTTTCCATCAATGCAATCTTGCATTGTTGGGTCAACTCCGCAAAACATGTTGCAGCATTAAGATAACACTATGTGTCTAGAGATCACCGGCGATATTATTCTTGTACCAACGTATAATCCAACAAGAATATGCCTAAGCTAAACTTACAAATTACAAACCAACTAGGGTTTCATGAACTAGACACTGCATAATAAAACTAGGGTTCACAAATTGAGACATGGAACTAAAAAATAGGGTTTTATGAATGCTCACATGCATGCATGACTAAGATGTAGAAACACATGTACATGAATTATATGCACATACATGAAACAAAATGTCATATACCTAGGCTATGCACATACATGAAACAAAATTCCATATACATGAATTTCACATGCATGCATGACTAAGATGTAGAAACAAAATGAGGTATTGAAAGAAGTTAGAAGAGAACTATCATACTTGTTGATAATTGCTACTTTTAAGGTTTATTGGTCATATGTAAAAATTGGCATAAATATTCATAAACTTGACATACAAGAGAACTTTTGGAATATGAAGATGATGAAGATAAACTTGACTTGAGAGCATGTTATTTTTCGATTTGTAGTTGGTGGTGTCTAAATACATCAGTTGTTCTTGGTGCCTCCAATGTGCCATAAATAGTGTTTGTATCCTACGCACAGGAAAGGATGAACATTAGTACTCTCGTAAGAAAATAAGGAAAATGTGCAAACATTATTTATAGATAACTCACTTGAGGTTGTAGGATCGTGTTTATAACTTGTCCAGTAACACTTGACAATGCACTCACTCGAGTAGGCCATCTGGATCATCTCTGCTGCGGATGGTGTCCATCAATCTCTCATGCTCTAAATGAGGTAGCAAGTATTGTACATGTGAATTTTTTTTTTTGAAATTGTGCGCAGCTTGATAATTATACCAACTACCAGGTTGGTGAAGTTGTATACAATAGCTCCTCGTTTATAATCTTGATATACATACCCACCCTTCCTTTTCTGTTGTGCTGCTAGTGTCAGGTACCCCCCTTTTATAACCATCGGGCCAGTTGGGTATTCAATATTTTCATCATCTATAATAGGCTTAAGAAGGGTTTGTTTCCCCTCTAAGAAATGTGCCAACCAATAGTCAGAACCCCATTCATTATTTTTTGGGGAAACCACTACATATATCTGACCCGTGAAAGGAAATTGGAAAAGGTTAAAAATACATAAATATTAAAAAAGGTCTTGCATGCAACATAAATAAAATTTCTTTCAATGTAAGGGCTTCTAGTGATTTAGGCACTACTAGTTTACTTTTTTGTACCTGCTTGTATGAGATCCGATATGTGATCATAGTCTACAGAAATATATGTTTGATCATCTTCCAAATGGTCTATTTCATTAACCCACTTGAAATCAGTGCCAAGTGTCACTCGATCCCATGTATCGACTGTATCTGTATACTCACAATCATCCCATTCATCTATGCTATAGGAACTACAAAAGAAAGCCTTCAATATTTTCCAAATTTGTAGGGCCGAGTTGTCTGAGCCTCTAATTGAATGAAAACCTTGAGTTCCATGCACTATGTTCAGTTGATGTGTTTGGGATCGGTCCACATCTATCACCTCCCAGAATATTCTCCGCACTAGGTGTTTCCTTGTTGCTTGTTCTCCCATCATAGATGCACACCATTCGACTATAGATGAAGCGTCTTGAAGGCGAGCAGCTGTAAACTTCATCTCTTCCCTTTGAAGGGCAGTTTTTATGCATGCACCAGCACCATCGTGCTCTTCTTTGTCATGACCTGTCTCAAAGTAGTTCCATGTATGTTGCACTTTGTATTTTATGTGCAACAAACACAACCATTGAAATACACATGCATTCTTGAACTGTCCAGCACAACCATCTGACCAAATCAAATGATGATAAAATGGTATATCCATAGCTATCACATGATCATAGAACAACTGAAAGCAATGTTGCACGTAATGGATGTCATGGGTCCGATCGTCACTGATGTAAAAGTGACTCTCTTTCAATATCACACGTTTCTCTTCATTGCTATCTGGCCCATGTCGATAAGTGATATGGACCATTATGCTAACCTGCTCTGAGTGATAGTATTGACTTTGTATTTCATTTTGTGGTTGTAGGGTGTAATTTTCCGCAAAGTCAACCACTGATAGTATTGTTCCAAGAGGGAAGGTGTCCCGGCATATTATGAATTGCTCATCTTGCCACCGTGCCATATCGACATGCTGAATGTACTATTGGATCTTTCCATGGAACTCTAAAATAAAATCACATACTTGCACCTGGTGGAAAAAAATAAACAATGTTATAAAACAACATAAAAATATTTAAATGAATATTAAAATATACATCCATATTTAACACAATGTTATAAAACAACATTTAAACAATGTGCACTCATTTAAATGAACATGTTTCGTGTAGATTGTCAACTGTGAAGTCACCAATTTAATCTTCTTGCTTTCTTTCCCATCACGTAGCTGATATGTCTCATACTGAAAGTTCTGCTTCTCGACAATTGCATTACCAAATGCTTGATCTTCACTCTCATGGATGCAATCAGACCATAAAGATAGCCCACCACAATTGTTGCAAGAACCCTCTACACATTGTTCTAAGTAATGGGTCTGCCCATCTTGCCTCGAACACATTATGCTATGGATGAAATCTCTAGATGACATTGGTGGTACTGTACTTGAGCATTCCTTTACATGGTTAGGGTGCAAAAAACGACGTATATGTGCAAATGTATGATAATATAGATCAAACTCTATGTGGTATCTACAACAACAAGTGTTCTGGATTCTATTTATTCTAACATACTAAGGCTTGCATTTTTCAAAAGATCTTTGCCCGAGCCTTAGCTCTACGTGGGAAACTTTAAACATCTTGAATAGTTGAGTTTGTGTCATGTCAAGGTAATGTTTAACATGCCCTTCATTGTTCATGGAACCCCTACAGCGTTTTAACACATCCTTTGTGTTAGAAGAAGGCCTAGTGTTATCATTCCAAAAAGTGTGCACTAGTCCCTTCATTGCTTCGACCAACTTCATGTCTTTGCGGGGCAACCTACCGCTAAATGCCCATAATGTATCCATTTGTCCCTCTACATCAAGTTTGTCTCTTCTTACTAAATATTTTTTAAGAGTCTTTGGATGTAAAGGGACAATTTCTGATGTGCATTTAAGTAAACGACGTTGTCTTGTGGATCTAGATACAATTGATTCATCCAATATGCAGCGAGCCACATTATAGTCTTTTGAATGAGTTTTTTTACTAATTGATGTGAATGCAGCAGTAAGAGATTTAACAATGTGATTACTTGATTCGGTTTTCTTCAATGTTCTCATGCCTAATGTTTTTCTAACATTTTCCATACTTCTAGATTTAATCAAAGCTAAAAACAATTGACATTTACCGGCTTCAGATTTTGGTTCAAAATATTGTTTCATTATTTGAGAACAATGACGAATGATTGTGCGTTTAGCCACCTTACCTTCCATGGAAGTCAATTTGCTCTCATCCACTTGTATGCGTTTAGGAGTTCTCTTTCATTTTGATGCAAGATTTCTTGTCGTTTGAAATGTTGGAGAGACGTTTACATCCACTGCAGGATGACAACTTCGATTAGGAGATTGAACCACCTGGCATGGTTGTTACAGAGTCTCGTCAGGAAAATAATGATTGAGCTCTACAAAGGGTTGTCCGGTTAATAATGGAGCAAAATTTTCATCTTGGTTATAACCAGCTTGCATTAAAGTTGCAATATCTTCCTCAGCCTCTTAACCAGGTATCTATTCAGCGGGAATGGGAAGTATTTGCTCATCCAATGAGTGCCGATGATTTCTTGAATGTTCCCTCTTCTTTTCTTTTTTAATTTCAGCTTCTTTGAGTGTAAGAATCTTCCTTGCTGACTTCCGAACTCCATTACGTGGATTCCCCATTGAAATCCATCCAAAATTGTACAAAACCTATGGATCTGTGTAATAAATGATTAAATTGCAGGTTGAATAGTACACTCTGCATGGGTTTCAGAAGAATTATGTCTTTTCCTATACAGTAAAAATGGCCCACGCCACGCAACCCAAGATTATTTATTAAACAAATATCGCATATGCGATGTAACGCATCTCTGTTTTAATGCATATGCGTTATATCGCATATGCAATATGAACTATATGCTTTTTATGCTTTTTATGCTTTTATGAACTATATGCATATATATGCTTTGTTAAAAATGTGATCACTAAATCGCATATGCGATTTAGTGCATATCAACTATTGAAACCTCATTTAACCATGAACCATGAAAACATCATTTAATCCCTAGGAGATTGGATTTATCCTTCGAACATGCTACAGTGTCTTCAAAACTATGTTTTGTCTGGAAATATTCGTAATGGTTCCTATATGACCATGGTCAACGCCTCGAGACCAATCTTCAATGCATAAAATAGTCTAATGGCACATATATCCCATATTAAGGCTAAGTATTCTCTCTGAAGGGCATGTGTAGTGGTTTAAGACTTGTTTCTCTTACACTTTTGTCCCATTACCATGGTTAAGACCCTAAGACCCATCCTTAGTGCATAAAACCTCATAATGACACCCATATCCCACTAAAGGCCAAATATTCCATCTATAGTGCATGTGTGTTGATTTAGAGACTCATTGGACCATCTTTTCTTCCATGACTATGGTCAATGTCCAGATACCCATCCCTACCATCCAAAACCCTATAATGTCACCCTTATACCCTTATAATACAATTTAGACTCCAAAGATTCCATCCAGGCGATCTATGGAGTGGCTTATGCCCCAACATTACATTGATTGAAAGCTAAAAGAGGTGTGGGGAGAGTCAAAGGAGGGAGACGAAGTTGTAGAGGGAATCATGGGAGGGAGGGGGAGAGTCAGAGAGAGAGAGGTAGAGAGAGAGAGAGAGAGAGAGAATTATGGATGGAGGGATGGTTAGAGGGTGAGAGAGTGGGATAATAACAATGAGAGAGTAGGGATTTAGGGAAATGAAGTATAGCCAAGAATGGTTACACTGAGGGATAGAGATGAGAGATTATGTGTGTGTGTGTGTGTGTGAGAGAGAGAGAGAGAGAGGGAGAGATCATGGATATTAAGGAAAGGAGAGAAAGATGGAGAGATGAAGGAGGGATGAAGGCTTGAAGGTGGAGAGAGGAGGTAGGGGGAGAAAGTGAGGGATGGAGTGAGTGATAGGATGGAACACATGGAGGGAGGGAGGGAGGGAGGGAGGGAGGGAGAAAGAGTTTTGGTGGGAGGGAGGGGCAACAAAGGAATTGTTTTAGAGGGTGTGTGGATGTGTGTGAGAGAGAAGGGGGTGGAGAAAAAAAGAAGGAATTATGGGGGGAGAGAGAAGGGAGTGGAGAGAGGAGGTAGGGGGAGAAAGTGAGGTATGGAGTGAGTGAGAGGATCAATCATCAAGATTTATAGTTAAATTATTTGTTGAAAAATTTCTAGTTAAATGATTTGTTGTTTTTGAATCAATAGTGTAATGTGATTAAACTATTAGAGATCATATAGAAACAAATCACATTAAAATGTCATGTGTATACCCACATTTCATCTCAAATTCAAAATATTTGTTACAATACCAACCTTCCTAACATTTTAACTCATCAAAACTATGGTGATTTATGAATGTTTCTCTTAAAAGTTTCAAGCACAGAAATATAATTCTAAAGAAAACCAAGTGACTCCTTACCTTTTTAAAGGTTTGATAGATCAAAATAGGTCTCAATGGACGTTAATAACAACCACAATCATCATCAACTCAAGTAGAGCATTATTAAGTTATATAATAAATTTGTCATTAAATAAAAAACCCTACTTGAAGTCATTTAACTACACTAATATCAATGAAAGTTTGATTAACAAAATAAGTGCAAAGATATGTTGGTTCTCATCAATAACATCAATCAATAGATGCATAGTGAACCCATTTGTCATGTTAATCAATTTTATATTAACTATGATGGGATGCTATCATACATTTCAAAAGAATAATATTGATGCCACTCTTGTATCTAATAATCTTTATTCTCTATTTACTCTTTTGTACTAAACCAAAACGCATATCCGTTACATCACATATGTGATATGAATCGCATATGCGTTATAACACATATGCGATTAGAACAAGTCTAAACCGCATATCCGTTATAATGCATATGCGTTAATTTAAAATTTAAAAAATGGGCGGGAACAAGGCTTGGGATGATGTTCGGAAATAGCTTCGGACTGCCGAACCTATTGGCTACAACAAAAAAACCAGGGCCATTGCCTGTATTTTTGAACTCGATCAATATGCTCAGTTTCAATGGCATGTTTTGCTATGAAAAACTCAATATTTTTTTTATGAAAATATAGAATATTGTACAGTACAATCTGACGATTCTGAATATGTAATTTTTTCATAGAAATGTATGTTTTATTTATTTATTATTAATTTTCTAATGACACATGTCAGTTTTCGAAAATACATACATCGATTCGTTTTTATATAACTTTTGATTGCCTTCACCATTTCCCAAGAAAACTATATGGTGCACTAGAGGAGATTGAGCTCTACAATCTCATATATAGAAATCAATGATTTCATTAAATTTTGCCCCTAAAGTGTTGCACCCGCACATAACATTTTAATTTCAAGGTTTTCTGACTTCAATAATTAATAATAATAAAAAATAATTCATGAAATTTTTTGAAAAAATAGTGTTGCACTAGACCCATATGTCCTTTATATGTCTACAATATTTTATCCAAAATGGACATCATTTACCTCAATAAGTGCTGCACCCGCACAAACATATATGTTATGATGTGCTGAAAATTTGAAAACCCAATTTAACAGAAACTAATTTTATAATGATTTACATAAATTTTTTATAGATAAATGTTATATATTATGAAAGCTAATTCAATTACCTATCTTTTGTCTTTTTACTTCATCTTCAAATCCATTACAGAAGTACACCTAATTGTCACCTAAAGTTAGAGGTTCCAGGTTTTTTTCAGTATTATGTGGCATCTAAAGTGTCTTTAAAGGAGTCCATGATTGTGCATCAGCCCACTTGCGTGTCTTATCACAACTATTTCGACTTGATTAAATAAATCTTATTATCATCATCTACTGCGGGAACTACCATGTTAAAACGAGGGAATCTGACATGCAAAAGGGAGACACTAGAGGTGCCTTTACCAGCTTACCGAAACCATCCAAAGAAGTGGACCCTTTCCTTAAAAATAACTAAAAGAAGCATCATGTGAAACAAATGCTTAAGATCACCAGTAGTATTATTATTCAGGAGCTTCAAATATATATTGGTTAAATATTATATATATACATTCTTTTATAAATGTTTACACTTTATAGATGTATATAGTTATCCATAAGTGGGCTTCCACTTACTAACTATTAATTATTAATATTTAGATAGTATTATAAATGGTATACTATTATTATTATGAAAATATCTAAAAGATTAAATAAACAGTTTAATCAAACAGGTTGAGAAGTCCTAGTTCCTTCCTAGTTCCTAATAAACTAGCAGTTAAAGTAAACAAATATTGTTTTATAAATTAATTGTTTTAAAGAAACCAGTAAATTCCAAGAGTCCTAATTTCAAGATTTCCTACTTAAGGAGGACAAACCCCAAAGTTTGGGGGATCTTGTTCTTTTTCTTTTGGTATTATTGTACCAAGAAGAACTCTATGTTCCATAAGTGAACTCTACTCATAATTTTCCAGATCTGAACCAGTTACCATCTAGGGCCTCTATTTCTCAGTTGCATGTCAGAACCAGCTCGGGGGGATTCTTACTGAACCAGGAACGGTTGTAGAATCATGGTTGGGAGGAACGTGGTAGACAATGGCAGAATTTGTTGATTGATAGATTAAACTATTACAAAACTAGTTATTTCGATTTTACATCAAATTCAGCCATTGTCTACTACAGTCAATGGTTTACACCCAAACTCAAATCAGCGATTGATATTTTGTTTCTGCTTCATCGAACTAAATAGTTTCCCTATTACATATAGATATTCTATTACAAAAAAATAAACAAGTAATTAATTGGGATAGAATTACCAACACACAGATTTAGTATTATATCCAATCAAGATTTTATAGCAACGACCATCCAATACTTTCAACAAAGAATAAAAGTGTGGCAGGATTATACACAAGCGTCTTTTGAGACTTAGGTCAAGGGTCGAATCCCCTGGCATCTTCAAACCTTAAACCAGTGATTGCTTCCCTTTAGGAGGCACGCCTACAAATAAAAAAATGTTGTTTATAACCCTGAGTTTTCATCAAACAAGTAATATATAAACCCAACTACGTCTTCCAAACTAAAGGCGTTTAAGCCTGTACCCATTTAGAATGTTTGTACAGTGTTCTACAAAATAGAAACCCACAGAGTTTTCCCATAGCATTTAGTATCAAACCATTTCAAGTTTTAACGTTAGACTCAAACAGGAATACAAAACAGCAGTACCATTTGATATCATTGCAAATAATACAGTTCACAGTATGGGCGTAAATCACAAAGAAAAGGGAGAAATATCATATATGGTGATAGCCACAACGAAGGGATAAAACCCCAACGCCACACATTGTGCCAAAAATTACAGAGTGCGAATAAATCCAACCATTGTATCATTACAATTCACCTGGGTCTTCTATATCTTTTCTTTCAAAAGAAAAGTGCATTGTACAGGACTGGAACCTGACTAATAGGAAAGGACCCAACTCCTAAAATACATTGAGTTACATTATAAACTTCCCTGCCATATTGAAATATCCTGAGACACCATATCAAGCCCCTGGTCCAGCCTTAAGCGACCATTATACTCCCAAAGTGGATAGGCAAGCCAAATGCTTACGGCAGTTTCATTCGAAACCAGGACAAGACGCATACACACCCCAGCAAAGTCACTAGAGGTAGGATAATGGGGGTATGTTGAACTTACCATTACCCTAGTCAAATTGGCAGAGCTTGGACTCATCGAAGTTTCTACATCCACGGTTCCTTGTCACCTGTCGCCATACAAAAAGCCATGAGTTAGTAAAATCTGCAAATTGGCAACGAATAAGCAAGAAACCATGAGATAATAACTCATCAATTAATATTATGGTGCCCACGCTACCGACGAGTGCCATAGCCACTATGTGCACTGACCACGAGCATTGCTCGGGTCAGGGCACCCCCATAGTCTCATGGTCAAGAATAGTGCAGGACCAGACAATTAAAACAAAATCACAAACAGAGGCTAAAGCCAACAAAAACCCCAGCTAATACAAAACCCTCGGTGACACGCTGTCTTCCAACATACATTAAAAGCACAGTTATTGCCCCACTAACCACGCTTTAGTAGATGCTCGATTTGTTGTAAAGGGACTATAGTTTAGTCGTAGCCTTTAACCACGATGGACTTCATTCAAAATTACATAGAATAGTTCATGACCCCTTTCCATGGAGATTGGGCCATTTCCTTAGGATTGAATAACTATGGGGTTTGTACCTACAGAAAGACAAATTCAATGGATGACATTAGCAAATTGCTAAGTTCATTCAACAAACTGCCAAAGCTTACCCATACCCCATGGCAACCCTGCATCCGGATTGTTACGGCACCCACCTTAAGAACAAACAGCAACAAAGGAGCATATCACCTGGAAGTGCCATTTAAACATTCACAACTTCAATCACATGATTTATAAATCCATAAAGATCTCTATTCTACCTTGTACTAGTGTTACGATTGCATTTCAAAACCAGATATGATATTGTTTCACACCGCTTCTGCAGACTTTGAAACTCAAACTTTAAGAAGACTATGTTTTGAAAAGATCTTAGACTTATATAGTTTATATTGTGCAAATATGGATGCACTTAATTGGAATTGAATTAACATATGAATTATTTCTCATTTAAATAGCAACTGTTGCACACAAGAAAAATAAAAATAAAAATGTTGCCACTAAGGAACATTACACATAGGTTTATTCTGTCAACCATGTTGAGGGCCACTAGAGCTATCCCTAGTGATAAAAAAACTTATAATGGTGTTAATGTTCATACATAGAGGATAATAATACTCTTAGAAAAATATGTGTCATGATCTTTGAGTTGTTTTTCATAGTCCTAGATCCATATAAGCTTTTTTTAGTGCCAAAGGTAGAGGTTTTATCCCTAAACCATACCTAATAATTATATGAATATCACTCAAGAAATTTAATGATATCTATAAAATTATTGAATTGAATAATCAATTTTCAATTCAAATCACTTTTATCAATACTTTATAATATTAATAACTTATAATAGTAATAAATTAAAAATCACGGTCTTTAATTAGAAATGAAATATGTTATTTAAGATTAATAAAAATAAAAACATGAATTTGTTGTGATTTTAGAAATGAAATATGTTATTTAAGATTAATCAATATAAAAAGGTGAATTTGTTGTGATTGTGGTGCAAAAATTGATAAATTAATATTGAGGATTTATTTGAATAAATAAAACAAAAGAATAAATAATTGAATTAAGTTATTTACAAAATAATTATGTGTGAATTTGTTGTGTTTATTGTGCAAATCCTCATAATTAAATATTATTTATACATGTCCATAAGACAAATAAGTACTTAGGAATACTTTATGGTACTTGCTAACATGGCATTTATCTTAATATAAATGAGGAGAAACTCCATTTCCATAAATATTTATAAACATTCACACCACCTTAGCACCACAAAATGTAATTGGTGCTAATACCACCACATTAACATCACATAATTGAAGTGGTGCTAATCCCACTATCTTAACACCAAATTTTTTTAAATAGTGTTAATACCACCACCTAAACATCACAAAATGCAAGTGATGCTAACTTATAGAATTAAATGATATTTCTTGAGTGTTATACATAAATATGTATAAATATCCTGCTCACACCTCACACCTGCCATAAGTAAAAAAAAATCAACTACCTTCTCCGTATGAGGCATTGCAAAATTTCATCGACCTCCTCCCTCTGAGTCATTGCTTTCTTCCTCATTGCTTTCAAATTTAGCGTTCTGGCGAACAAAAAAATGACGAACTACTTCGTACGTTTGGGCGTTGGCATTTTAGGTATGTAAATAGTATATGATATCACGCTTATTTTTTTTGGAAGAGCTTAATATTAATTATGGCATTTACAATTGATTTATCTGACATGACATTCCAGGAAGTTTCTTGGCGTTGCTTATGTATAGTTCACCAATGTATGTATAACAGGTTTCCAAAAGCGTATTGTCGTGTATTCATACACTCAAACTAACTTAACAAAGAATCGAGTATTGAATATAATGTTGTAACTATTGGTCAACAGTGCTACGTTCAAGAGGATAATAGAAAAGAGAAGCACGGAGAGTTTCTCAGGGTTGCCGTATGCAGTAGCTCTCTTCAATTGCCTGATCTACACGTTGTATGGATCGCCTCTAATCAGTCATGGTTGGGATAATGTTGTGGTTATGGTTGTCAACAGCATTGGCCTTCTTCTAGAGTGCTGCTTCGTTTGCATCTATCTCACTTTCGCTCCACCCAAAAGCAAGGTATTATCTCATCATATTACTTCAATAAATAGTATTAAGTTGAATCCCTTTTACCAATCAATGCCTTATCTTTATTAATCCATGCATAAACAGCTAAACAATTTGCATTGATCATATCTATCTGTGTGCAGAGGAATATGGGGTGGATTGTTCTAGGCTTGTTGGCGATGTTTGGCACTATTGCAATAATTTCCTTGTGTGTTGTCCATGATCACGAAAAGAAGAAGTTCCTTGTAGGAACTGTAGGAATGATAGCCACTGCTAGTCTCTACGTTTCTCCACTATCCATAATTGTAAGCATAGTCTACATTGCATTCATTTTCATAATTGTGTGAATGAAAAAACTTGAAAGGCTTAACCGAGTTGATTTCAGCATCTTCAATTATTGTTAGTTTTATTGATGATGTCTAATGGTAATATATAACTATATACAGAAAAAGGTAATTCAAACAAAGAGCGCGGAATTCATGCCGAGTTTCTATTTCTCATTGTTCGGGTTCCTGGGATGTCTGTTGTGGCTGGCGTATGGCGCTTTCAGCAGAGACATAATCATCATGGTAAAATGTGGTTCTTAGTCTTTAAATTCACGTATTTAAGCTCAATGTTATAATGACATAATTCATATTTTGCAGACACCAAACTTTGTTGGAGTGCCATTGGCGTTCAGTCAGATGGTTTTACATTGTATCTACAGAGACAAAAGGAGCCCGCGTGTTGAAATTGCAGAGGTCGATACAGAAAACATGACAGAGGACATAACTAGAGACTACACGAACAAAACAAAGTCCGGCTCTTATAAAGAGATCGAAATCGTTGTATCATAATCGTCCAGACTACAAATATGAATATCGAAATCCTTGTATCATAATCGTCCAGGCTACAAATATGCATTTAGAATTCTTCCACGAGATTCATGATATGTTTGTTGCATGGTTGAACTAAGTAAAAGGATTTGATTTACATAACACTAGGTCATGGGTCATTCCTCAGTAGATTTGTTTATAGTCTATGAATACAAGTTCAAGTCCATTATTCATTATTAGGTGTGCCACGTATTCAATGGCTCACGTATGTATAGAAAGCGCTCAAGACGGAAATATATTTTCAAAATGGAATATTAAATGATATTCTACTGCCATATTTACCCTTATTGTTGGTATTGATTATATACTCATTTTGGTTCGTTCTTTAGTATGTATATATAAAATCTAAATTTTTGTGTACTAGTTTATTTGTATATTTTTTTTTATAAATATTAATTTTGTTTAGTCTTAATGATTAGACTGTTTTTTTATTGATGATGGTTGTTTTTATAAATAAAATAATAATAACCTAATAACTTTAGAGGAGATTTTGGAGTAGGTTGTTATGGGTTGAATGGGAGAATTTTGGCCTAAAATCTCTTGTTAGGGTTTGATGTTGTTTGTCTTTTTATTGATGATGGTTGTTTTTATAAATAAAATAATAATAACTCTAATAATTTTAGAGGAGATTTTGGAGTGGGTTGTTATGGGTTGAATGGGAGAATTTTGGCCTAAAACTTCTTGTTAGGGTTTGATGTTGTTTGCAAGTCACTTGAAGTTAAGCTTTTTGCTTACAAAGCTTACTACTAACCAAAAAAAAGTGGGAATGATGAGATTTTTGGTCCTCTTATAGTTAAGAGTGAATTTGTTCAAATCCTCTTAGTTTAATTTGGTTTTTAGTTTATGAAAATTTTAATTTTTGATAGTTTTTTAAAATATTTTTAACTAGAATCTCTTTATCTCTAGTAACATTTTACTAAATTTGGCCATGGCTGGTAAGGTTATTTTACCTTAACTGATATTCCATGACTTTGATATGTTGATGAGTAGTTTTTTTAGGTTGTTACTTACCTTTTTAAAATGACAGTTAAATACACAAAGTTGCACATCATGGGCATCGGATAACTGGCACTCAAATCACCCCTCTTTTCCGGCCATTTGTTTTGTTCCCTAGATCCGGTTATAAAAACCGGTGAAATTGTATTTCCACCCCATTTACTGTGGAACTATGCCATGGAACTGTGTCCCTAGGGGTTTTGGCCCATTTTAAGACGACCAAGATCATTGAAATTCCAAAAAAATAACGAGAACCGGTGGAACTGTGCCTGGCCGGAAAAATTTCCGTCGCTCACAAGGGGCAATTTGAGTGTTAGTTATCACACCACCACATCATGAAGTTGAAAGAAAAGGAATGGGGAAGGGGGCTTTCCTTTTTGGGTGCATGTTTGGGCACCTGTTTGCAAGAAAATTATGGCTCAGATAGTCAGATTCCATATGCAATCATGGGCATGTCCTTTGATAGATAGATGCTTGCAAAGTAAAATGACAATGCAACTGCTCAACAATATGTATAATATGCAACTTATTTTGTCTCAACCGTATGTTAATGTCCATCTGCAATCAAAGGTCTAAACATTCTTGCAGATATGTTGTGCATGGCCCAGTTCATGAACAGACTTATGTTAATTCTCTTGTTGCGAGCATGATGGAGTATGGGTCATGCATAGTGAAATAGGTAGACCATTTGAACAGTAACCCAAGAAACCCACGGTCTTAAGCTAGCCACGGATAAATTAATAGCTTCCCTGGACTCTGGTCATCGACAGAATTGCAATATTTGATAATATTAAAAAATAACAAACTGATAAAATAGATAAATTTTTTATTTAATTATTTTTTTAATACGATGTACAAAGGGAATAATGATTCTTTGCAATATTTGTTAATCTTAAAAAATAAGAGACTGATAAAATAAATATTTTTTTATTTAATTTATTTCTTAATATGATGTAGAAAGCTAATAATGATTCTTTAAAAAAAACATTGTACTTATACTTTCCCAGAAATATATAAACAAGAGCTATTGTGTCAATGTCCCAGCACTTGTTTTTGGAAATTGCTAACAACTATTGCTATAATATGATATTTTTCCTACAAAATTGTAATAGAAAAGAAAACAGAAAACATGAAAATGAATATATATTGAGAAGGTGTTTGACAACATAAAACAAAAGCGAATAGTATGGTTAGCATTCTCATGGCCCCTTGTCCATGGCTACCTGAACATTTTAAACAGGAAATGAATATGAGTAAATGAAATTAAAATATATACAGAAAAAATAGGCAAGAGATAAAGCCTATAATTGACAACAAGCTCAAAACCACCGAATCTATGAGTATAAGGCTTACCCTTATTATAGTAAATGACTATGTTTTGTTGAGCTTGCCAAGTTGCCTGAAATGAACTTTCAACTAGCTAAAACCATGAGAAAAACACATTAATTGCTAACTCTCATATTATAAACCTCATTACAAATATTTTATGCACAAAAGGATGAATAATTCAATCAAACATCGGCATAACTAAGGGGAAATGCCTTGGAGCTCCAAATCCTCCTTCACTGGATGACAGAGAAAGTGTAAAAGACAAATTCTACTAGTACTTACCATTCAACCTCAACCAATTCACCCATCCGTAGTTTTATTGCTAAGCAAGCAATTGATAACCCTTCAATATTGAAAATGTCATTAGCACCCATCCATAGTTTTATTGGTAAGAAAGCAATTCATAACCCTCGAATCTTGAAAATGTCATGAGCTCGCATGGTAGTTTTATTGGTAAGCAAGCAATCCATAACCCTCCAATCTTGGAAATGTTATGAGGTGATGCATGTAATTTGAAACATGGAAAAAATTAATGAAATATGTAGTTCTATAATTGAGTTAATGTTTAACCCTAATATTAAATTTAATTCAAATGACCCTCTCTAAATATATATGATATTATCACGCTTCATATGGATATAACCTGTACCTTAAGTTTAGATTAAGATGGAATAGCTAGAGTGACTCCATGATGATAATACATACCGAGAGGGACATGTGACATTTTCCTTCCATCACCATAAATATAATCATTTCCAATGAAGCCTCAAGACTCGAGTATGTACCATGAAATATTACGTGGAGTGTTTTATATGGTCCTTTATTACTCCAATGGTAGTTTGTAGCATGTTCAATTAATATGGAATGATAAACCATACAGTGCAACTCACACAAGTTATAGGCAATTAAAACTTGAATAATTGTTTTTTTAAATTATATTTACTACATAATATTACAAACATTATAGAAACATTGAAAAATAAAAAAAAAAT
Organism: Larix kaempferi; assembly: GCA_027924585.1. Classification (NCBI taxonomy): domain Eukaryota; kingdom Viridiplantae; phylum Streptophyta; class Pinopsida; order Pinales; family Pinaceae; genus Larix; species Larix kaempferi. Next base: position 5,258,908 of record BSBM01001023.1, read on the forward strand.
AGCATCCTTGGAGACAGATTAATCCACCCAAGTGAATCATACATGTCCCCCATCAAGGACATAATAAATTTACTTTCATCAACATATATCATTTTTTATGATTTTAGATAAAATACTTATGAACCATTTTGAAATGATATTGTAATTGCCATTTATAATTTTGAATAAAATATTTATGAACCATTTTGAAATGATATTGCAATTGAATAAAATATTTTGGACCATTTTGAAATGATATTTTAATTGCGATTTATGTTTTGAATGGCATTATTCAACAAAAAGTTTAAAAGTTTAGGAAGCATTTATGAATTTTTTGAAGTGACATATTCCCAAGTATGTTTTCTTGGATTATGCTTAACAGATTGGATTTTACATGTTTTTCTTCATCGTTGGCTCTAGACGAGGACCAAACAACCACACACTTCTCAACATTCAATTGGCTCCTGATCTTTTACATTCTATTTGCAGTTAGCTTTAATGCCTAATTGTATGTCTGAGAAAACAATATGAGCCAAAACCTTGAAATATCAATTGGGAGAAGTGGAAAACTAGTAACAACAATATATATGGACGGGCACAAAGAATCTTAAAGTATCTGTCATACTGTTGCACTTTATGTTGAACAATAAATCAGGCTTTATCAATTTTAAATATATTGTTTACGAAACTACAAAGAAATTAAGTTGACCTGCTATAATCCGATAGATATGCATTCATCTACCTTTGCATTAATATGTGCGGTACACATGTACTTTAAATTTTGAAGACACAACAAGAAAATCCATCTTTTAGCACCACAAGTCAGCACCACTTATAGTTTATAGTGTTAAAGTGGTGCTATTTGCACCACTTACAATTTGTGGTGTTAAGGTGGTGGTATTAACACCATATATATTTTGTGGTGTTAAAATGGTGTTAATATTTATTAGAAATTATGTTTTTACTCGTGCATATTAAGAGAAATGCCATGTTGGCAACTTGCAAGTACCATAAAGTGGTGCTAATAATTATTTGTCACATGGACATGTACATGTAGGATTTATGTATGAGGATTTTAACCATAAACACAACTATTTCAAAAATAATCATTTTGTAAATAAGTTAATTTAATTATTTATAATTTTTTCCATTCAATTAAATGATCAACACTGGTTTATGAGTTTTTGCACCACATTCCCAACAAATTCAATTTCTTATTTTACACTTTTTAAACACTTAAATTGATGTTATTCATTTCATTTCAATTATTCATTTTTAATACTACCTAAAAAATAAATACTTAGCCCTCTTAATATTAACAAACAATAAAAATTACCATTTTTTAATTATTAACATTATAAAGTAGCAATAAAAATGATTTAAATTGAAATTTGATTATTCAATTAATTTTTTTTATATTGAGCTTAATAAATTTGTTGATGCACTACGTCCATCTTTAGCACACAAGTTAGCCCCACTTATATTATATGCTGTTAATATGGGGATATTAACACCACTTACGTTATATGGTGTTAAAGTGTTGATACTATTTGTTAATCTTATAGGAAATGGCATGCCACATCATATGTGTTAATTAGAGAAGTGGTGTATGATACTTTAATAAATACAATAAGGTGGCGATAAGTCCTTTGCCACATTGACACTTACAAATATATTTTAATTACGAGGGTTTGCACCAACCATAATTATTTTTCTAAATAACGAGCTTCAATGATTTATTTTGTATTTCATTCAAGCAAATAAATGTTTTTAATATCAATCTTTGCACCATATATATATATATATATATATATATATATATATATATATATATATATATATCAAATAATTGATTCGATTGTGTTAGAACATTTTTCCACCTATGTACATTAATCATTTATTAATGATGATTAATTAGCCCAAGTGATTAATGATTACATCCCTAAGTTGATTAGTTGGTAAATGGTCAAATTATCATGAACTGGTTAGCAATGTGAACAAGTGCTGAGTCAAACCAGCTTTGTGGAGCGCTCCCCAGGACAATTAATGCACTCAGCATGCCTAGAGCGCCCTCCTCAGGTCATTTAATGCACTCAGCATGCTTCTCTTCTACCTAGGGCGCATTTGCTCACTTTGTGGACAATCTTGCCTTGTTTTGTCATATTTTTGACCAATTTTAGACTCCAAACCTCTAACCAACCAGTTTCTTCACATGTGTGAGGTCACATGGGCCTGTCCAGTCATTCCCAGCATTCACACTGCAGATTCGAACCAGTTTGGGATGGTTTGGGATATTTTGGTCAACCTAGGGGGGTTTGAGATTTTTCTAAGCTAGATCAGTGTGAACACTCCAGATGGATTCGAATTCTTCCAGATTTGTATATATGGGTGTTCTTAACCTTTGTTAAGGTTGGACAGTTAATAATATTGACATTATTCACCAATTCATGTGTATTGTTCTTCATTCATTTAAATTTTTTATGCTAATTCTTGCAAATGTTGTGCAATCTTTCACCAGTGAGGAATCCACAGTAGCTAGATTCATCTGTGCTTGAGATTTTACATGGTATCAGAGCTCTTGGAGCTAGAATTCGAACCAGCAAGACTGTTGTAGTGGATTGCCAGAAGCAGTGGAGAAACCACATAATTCCTGAGGCCATTGCCTTGAGCTTACTGGAGAAATCTAGTGGCTCCTCTCAGGTGTGATGCTCTCCCGAATGCACCCACTATCCATACAGGGTTCGAATCTGTTAGTGTAGATCCCTCCAGAGTGATTTGAGAGTTGTTTGCAGGTGTTGAAGATCAGCATTGTCAGCAAGTGCGAATTGCAGCAGAGGAGAATGGAGCCATCTCACCCAAACGTGCTCACTCCCTTCAACTATTTCGATTGGAAGGCAGAAATGGTGATTTTGCTGAGATCCAAGGGTCTCTACAGAATCACGATGGGCACTGAGGTTGAGCCAAACTCAGCTGTGGAGAAATCCAAGTTTTTTAACAGAATGGATGAGGCATTTGGCCTCCTTTGTCTCAGCATTTCGAGAGACCTCCTGTTTCATGTAGAAAGTCTAGCAACTCCAAATGAAGTGTGGCTCAAGCTTGAGACACTGTTTGGAAAGACTGATGAGATGAGAGGCCACCAGCTCGAAAATGAGCTTGTCTCACTGAGCCCAGGGAATTTCGATTCCATCCAGGACTTCTTCACCAAGTTCAAGAACTTGGTCTTGCAGATCAGACAATGTGGCATAGAAAAGAAAGAAGAACAGTTGGTGTTGTCCATTCTCTCCAAATTGGGTTCTGAATACTCAGTTTTTGTGTCTTCCTTCAACTCCACAAGGCTCACAGTTAGAGGTTGGAAGATGCCATCTTTGGCTGACTTCATGGAGATGCTAACTCAAGAGCAAGACAAGCTGGTCTTGATGGGCTCCATCAAGCAAAAAGACCAAGTTCTTGCAGCTGGAGATTCGAACTATGGAAGAGGCAAGCAAAAACCAAAGGGGCCGAAACCTCAAGAGAAGAAGATGAAGGAGAAGAAGCATTCAAGTGATGAAAGCTCAAGTTCAAGTGATGAAGATTCAAAAGTCAAGAAGATGAAGAGCAAGAAAGAGAAGCCCAAATGTGGTTATTGCAGAGGTTCTCACAATGAAAAATCATGTTTCAGAAAGAAGATAGACATTCTAACCAAGCTACTTGAAGAACATAACATTGATGTTCCAGATTTTGCAAGAAGAGAAGAAGCCAAGGTCTCTTTGGAACAAGATCATTGCCTCTATGCCACATGCAAAGGTAAAAAGCTCTATGATTTGGGTGAAAGAGCCAAATATTTTTCTGATATCTCTGTTTCTGATTTACATTCTGATATATCAGATTCAGAAAAATCAGTCTCTTCCCTGAAAGAATCTCCATCTAGTTCACCGAAGCTTTCTCCCAATACTAGTAATTTTTCACTAGTTTTTGACATGCCTTCTGAAAGCTCTTTCCCACTTCAATCAGATCTTTCATATTCTGATATGGAAGATAATATGTAGGCTGATATACAGGTTATGACAGCCATCAAACCATTTCCCCAACCATCGGATGCCCAAAAGACCACACAAACCCCAAGTTCTACAGTTGGAAAATCTCACAATTTTATCGTTTCCAAAACTGTGTCACTGATCTATCTTGGTTTTATGTCTTGCATATCATTCCTTGGTTGGACAGCCATGTCATTGGCTATCATGGGACTGTTGTTCCACATGTCTGGACCTGATCTTACCACCTATGGTTCAAAACTCAAGTCTCCAGACCCTTCAAGTTTGCTCAACTGTCAGTGTGATCCAGTTACACACACTTCTCTTACTGTAAAACCATTTGATCATGGAGACATTATACCTCTAGTTTTTGCTGCTCCATATGGCTCCTATTCTGATATATCAGAGCCACATGATCTCTATTACAGATTTGGGAAGGTGCTACATCAGTTCGGAAGGAAGATTCATGGTTTGATTTGCCATGTGGAAGCTCCTCAAAATGCAGATTTTGTTGAGATTTTTGATGTTCTTTGGGAAGGATTTTGCAGAGACATCTTTTCCATTATTGATCATGTATTCATATCAGAGTATGTATGCAGCAAGAAGCATTCTTATAATGCTCCCCCATCATCAAATGATGAGATTCAAGGAGCCTTCCAACATGTTTTTTTCCTACAAAACATTGAAGAATTGGTGCATGATCATGACATCCACAACATCTTCACCAAGTATTTCAGCAAGAAGTTGTTCATTCAACTCATTCAAGTGAAGAACAAGACCTGTTGAAGACCTTTTGATCATCTCTGTATCATGTCCATTCTTGAGGGAGGATTTTTCCCATGTGGTTTTGCCTCTTTCCTCATTTTACATGGACAAATAAATTTTATGATGTAAAAGGCGACTTGAGCCTAGTTGCCAAGGCCTTAATTTTTGATATTTCACTAAGTCTAGCTTAAGGGGGGGTGTTAGAACATTTTTCCACCTATGTACATTAATCATTTATTAATGATGATTAATTAGCCCAAGTGATTAATGATTACATCCCTAAGTTGATTAGTTGGTAAATGGTCAAATTATCATGAACTGGTTAGCAATGTGAACAAGTGCTGAGTCAAACCAGCTTTGTGGAGCGCTCCCCAGGACAATTAATGCACTCAGCATGCCTAGAGCGCCCTCCTCAGGTCATTTAATGCACTCAGCATGATTCTCTTCTACCTAGGGCGCATTTGCTCACTTTGTGGACAATCTTGCCTTGTTTTGTCATATTTTTGACCAATTTTAGACTCCAAACCTCTAACCAACCAGTTTCTTCACATGTGTGAGGTCACATGGGCCTGTCCAGTCATTCCCAGCATTCACACTGTAGATTCGAACCAGTTTGGGATGGTTTGGGATATTTTGGTCAACCTAGGGGGGTTTGAGCTTTTTCTAAGCTAGATCAGTGTGAACACTCCAGATGGATTCGAATTTTTCCAGATTTGTATATATGGGTGTTCTTAACCTTTGTTAAGGTTGGACAGTTAATAATATTGACATTATTCACCAATTCATGTGTATTGTTCTTCATTCATTTAAATTTTTTATGCTAATTCTTGCAAATGTTGTGCAATCTTTCACCAGTGAGGAATCCACAGTAGCTAGATTCATCTGTGCTTGAGATTTTACAGATTGTTTACTTTTTATATTATTCTCACTTCAAATAAATAAATATATGCATTTTCTAAAATTATTATTGAAAGATTATCAAATATAATCAATTTGAATTTATTAAGATTATAAATATGGTGATAAAAGTGTTTTGAATTGAAATTTAATTTTGTTTGAATAATAATATTTTTATTAATAATAATAATTAATTATCAAATTGTTTGATATGTATTAGTTCCATTAGGAATATTTGAGCATTATGGAGGGTCTTGGGGCCCTAGACATAGTTGAGGGAGCAAACTTCTACCTTAAGTCTTATAGGAATATTCTAAACATATATGGCCAATAAAAGCACCTCAAACCACTATACATGGATTTGTGAGTGTATTCCTAGCCTATGAGTGTGGACATCAATACTATTATGAAATCTTGATAAGTACATGTGGAACTAACAGTCATTTACATGGTTAAGGGAGGAAACCAAGCCTTAGGCACTAAATGATGCTTTTAGCGATTCAAGGATAATAGAGTTGTAGGCACATCCAACCACAATACATGAGTTCTAAAGGGGATCATTGACCTTCGAATAGGGATATGGGTGGAATTTGCAAAGTTTTAAGGACTAGGTATGGGTCTTGGAGCGCTAGCCATGGACAAGGGAGAAAAAATGAACTTTAGATCCTGAAGGAAGTATTTAGGAATATATAGTCAATAAAGACACTTCAAATGACTCTAAAAAACAATTTGACGGTATCCTTGACGTATGAGTTGAGATAAAAATTCGATTAGGAGGAACTGAGCAATAGACATGGATCTCGATGCCTTTGACATGGTTAATGGAGGAAACTTAGGCCTTAGGCCCTAGAGGCACATTCTATACACACAAGGCCCATATTAATGGATTGAATCACCAAACATGACCTATCGAGGGAATCTTTGATGCAAGTCACCTTACAGGAATTCTTTCTTGCTTAACAATACACATGACACATACCACAATTTTTACACAGACAAGGTGTAGAAAAGGATGCCAGAAGTGGCTTATATTACTTCTCTGAATTCGGTTACAATGCGAAATAACTTTAAATAAAAAACTAACTATAATCGGCCTCAGCCGTTACAGCTTAGAAGTAACTGTGGTGTGTTCTTTTTGTGTTCTCCCTCTGTGTCGACCTCACCCTCTCCTGGTTCAGCTCAGAACTCTGAGCAATGGCTCGATCTCAACTCTCTTCTCTTCGGCCTGTGTGACTCTGTACAACTCTCTTTGGCTCTGCTCTCTGATGTTGTTGATCAAGGACTGAAGATCCCTCTCTAATTTCCTCTCCTTCATCTTTTACCCTGCGGCTATTGTTCCTGAGACTGCAGCAATCCCCGAGACACGCATCCTCCTGTCCACTGATCCTTCCAAATCCTGCAGACCTGCAACTATCACCTCCCAACCGTGCTGCACAACCTCTTTCCATGACATCACAACCTATTCGCAATAATTGTATTAACTTCCTTAGCAACCCTGAACGGCTACCAAGTATATTCCCTTGACTTTCTTCCCTTCTGACCCTGCTACAGTAGTCGGTCACATCTCGACCTTCTTTTTGGATTACTTCTCATCTCCTGCAGTTCGCCAATCCTCCCCTTCCTCCGCACTTGGATCCACCAAACCTGTCATGTCGTAGTTCGACCATTTGTTGACTATCCGACATATTTCTCCAGTTGTTGTCTATCGACCATTACCTATCGATTCTCGACCTAACACAACATCTCCTGCATTGCTCCCCCCTGTCAATCAACTTCAACTGATCTGCCTAGGCTTTGATGCTCCTGCATCAGGCTCCCTAGGTGAAAAAGAATTTGACTGATCCGTCAGTCTCTTGAACTCCTCTTCAGAAATCCATGTTGCCTCCTGTAACTCATCATCTTTCCATCACTCTAAGTACTCTTTCTTACGTGCGCTATGCATCTTCCCAACATAGCATTCCTCGATTACTTCTGCGATCTCTTCTTTGTGTCGATCTTGAATTTGGTCTATCCAGTCGATGCTTATCACTTCTTCACTTTCGCCGCTTGACCCTTCTTCAAACTCATATAGATCTAAAATCTTGAACGTTGCTTAAATGTTCAAGTCTTCCGGCAATTCCAACACGTAAGCGTTGTCCGAAATCTTCTTCACAATTCTGCATGGTCCTATCTTTTTCAACTTTAGCTTGTTGTATGTACCTGTCGGAAATCTCTCCTTCCGTAGATATGCATAGACTAAGTCCCCTTCTTGGAATGACTATAGCCTCTTTTTCCCGTCAGCCCTCAACATGTATGCCGTGTTACTCTTTTCTGTGTGCTTTCGCACATTTTCATGAACTTCATGCATATGCTTTGCGAATGATTCTACATCCGCGCTCCTCCTGGTTTCTGTCGGCAACTCAACCAAATCCACCACTCCATGTGGGATTCTCCCTTGAACAATATGGAATGGGCTCAACCCTCTCGAGCGATTCACAGAATTGTTATATGCAAACTCCGCTTGTGACAACACATTTTCTCGGTCTGTCGGTTGCTAGACATCTCAGAAGGTTTCCCAAACTTCTGTTCACCACCTCGGTCTATCCATCTGTCTGTGGATGATATGTCGAGCTAAACTACAACTTCGTGTCTAGTTTTTTCCATAGGGTTCTCCATAAAATCCCCATAAACTCAGTATCCCGATCCGACGTGATACTCTTTGGAAACCCATGCAATTTTACTATCTCCTTGAAGAATAGTACAGCAATTCCCATGGCATCACTTGTCTTCTTACACGGAATGAAGTCTGCCATCTTCGAAAACCTGTCAACTACAACAAATATTGAGTCGCTTCCCTGCTGAGTCTTTGGTAGTCCTAACACAAAATCCATGCTAAGATGCTCCCAAGGGTTATCTGGTACTAGAAATGGTGTGTACAACCCTGTGTTTTGACTCCTTCCCTTTTCTAATTGGCAAACTTGACATCGTCGAACCCACTTTTCGACATCTTTCGACATCACTAGCAAGAAATACTTCTTGTCAACCAGTGCTTTGGTCTTGTCGATGCCAAAATGTCCTGCTAGCCCGCCATTATAAAATTCTCGGATTAGGTTCTCTCTTACTAATCCTTTGGGAATACACAACTGACTTCCCTTGAACAGATAGCCTCCTTGAATGAAGTAACTTAGATATGGAGTCCTATCGAGACTCCAAGGTTTACGACAAGCCTTCCATGCTTTCAAAAAATCCTTGTCGGTCTCATACTCCATCTTTATTGACTCTATCCATGTTTCCTGAATTGTTGTCGTGTTCAGTAGTGCAACTCTCCTGCTCAATGCGTCAGCAACTTTATTCAACTTGCTCGATTTATGTCACAACACGAATGTATACCTTTGAAGTAGCTCCACCCACTTCATGTGTCGCTAATACAATATTGACTGAGTATTCAAATACTTCAGTGCTTGGTGATCTGTATATAACACAAATTCCTTGGGAGACAAATAATGCCTCCACTTCTTTACTGCTTGAATGATAGCATAAAATTCTTGGTCGTAGACCGAATACTTCTGCTTCACTCCATCCAGCTTCTCACTAAAGAATGCAATTGTTCAGCCTTGCTGGCTCAACATTGCTCCAATTGTCGTTCCACTCACATCACAATCGACTTGGAAAACTTTGTCAAAGTCTGGGAGTGCCAAGACTGGGATCTTAGTGACTTTTTCCTACACCTTGTCAAAATATCTCGAGGCTTCGTCCATCCACTTGAAATCACCCTTTCTCATGCATTCTGTCAATCGTGCACAAATTCTAATGAATCCCCAAATGAACTTCCTGTAGAAACCAACAAGTCCATGGAAACTCCTCACTCCAGTCATAATTGTCGGTTCCGTCCAATCTACTATTTCCTTCACCTTCTCTAGGTCCATCACCAACCCTTTACTCGAGATTACAAACCCCAAGTACACCAATTCCTTCTTCATGAAGAAACACTTTTGTAGGTTCACCATCAGCTTTTCCTCCTGCAATTTCTGCAATACTTGTCGAACGTGCTCCAAGTGTTCTGCCTTGGTTCGACTGAAAATCAAAATTTCGTCTAAATAGACTATGACAAAATTTCCCAAAAATGGCTTCAGCACCTCATTCATCAAACTCATGAATGTGCTGGGTGCATTAGTCAACCCAAAGGGCATGACCAACCACTCATATAACCCTTCTCTTGTCTTGAATGTTGTCTTCCATTCATCCCCTTCTCTGACCCTAATATGGTGATAACCACTCTTCAAGTCTATCTTTGTGAAGTATATCACTCCACTCAAGCAATCCATCAAGTCATCCATTCTCAAAAATGGAAACCGATACTTGATCGTGATCTTATTGATGGCTCTGGAGTCTGTACACATTCTCCATTCTCCACCCTTCTTTGGTGTCAATACCGCTTGTATTGCACATGGGCTCAGACTTTCTCTGATTACCCCTCTGTCCAACAACTCTTGGACCTGTCGGTTGAGTTCCTGTCCCTCCATCAGACTCATCCTATATGGTGCTTTATTTGGCATACTCAAACCTGGAATCAATTCGATTTGATGGGATATACTCCTTGTTGGCGGCAATCCCTTCGATTTCTCATTAGCCATTATGTCACAAAACTCTTTGAGTAACTCCTTGATTTTGACCGGAATATTCTCCTCCCTGGTCATCCTTTCAACATATGGTCCTTTTGGAATGATCGCAAACAATCCCAACTGTCTCTCCTCTTCTGCGAGGAATTTCTTCACACTGCTCATCAACACTCGCTTCTCCCAAAGATTGCTCTAGCCGTGCTTACTGTCAGCTTGCTCTTCTCACCTCGGCTTAAGAGTCTTTTTGACGCCATTATTCCACACTGTGACTGTGTTGTCTCAACCATCATAGATCATTTTATGATCATATTTCCATGGTATTCCTAACAACAGATGGCATTCATCCATGGGAACTACATCGCACAGTACACTGTCCTCTAATCCTTCAACTCGAAAGTTAATTAGGCACTTCCTAGTCACCTTGACATGGTGTCCTTTATGCAACCATGAGATCTTGTACGGGTGTGGGTGTTCTCGACACTTCAACCCGATCTTGTCGATGACTTACGTCAACACAAGATTCTCCATGCTTCCACCATCAACTATGGTTTTGGAACACCATTCACTGATCTACACCTTTGTTCGAAAGATTGCCTTGCATTGTGCTGGCTCCATCGGGTTGCGTTGATCTTCCTAGATCAAGGCTGGCTGAATCGTCAGATTCTAGTTCTTCTTCTTTTCACCTCCATTGCTGTCAAACACCGATTCTTCCCTCTCATCGACTTGCTCATCCTTTCGACGTTTGGGTTTCGACTCCTCTGCAACATGTAGGTTCTCTGGGCACTCATATGCCTTGTGTCCCATCCCTCAACACTTGTAACAGATTATGGTTGGTCTATTAGCTCCTTTCTTATCGGATGGACCACTTCGACTATACGCACCTCGACCATGGTTCTCACGACCATCGCATCTATTCTCTTGTGCTTTCTTCCTTGTCGATGTCCCTTCCATGTGTCAACTATCTTCGACACTTTCCTTCCTGTATCAGCTACTTTGTCCTTTCACGGAGACAATTTTTGTACCCTAAACAGTCATCCTTCCCCTAGTCGCTGTGGATTTTCTTGACAGTTTCTCTTCTTCCTTCAGAGCTAAATGGTAGGCTTCGCCTACTACTCTGAATCTTGACATGATGAGTTCATCCTGAATAGCATATTTCAAGCCGTTCACATACCTAGCGACAGCTTCTTCTCCTTCATCAGCTTGTCCTGACTGAATCGACAATCGGTAGAACTCCTCTGTATACTCCTTCACAGTCATTTTTTTCTGTCGAAAGTTCTGCAACTTACTAAACAATGAAATTAGATATTCATTAGGCAAGAACTTTCCCTTCAACTTGGCAACCCTTCTATCCCAAGACTTGATTTTCTCCTTGCCTTTCTTGAGTCTTTCAACCTGTACATTGTCCAACCACAACGAGGCATGACCCTTCAACCTCAAACATGCAGTCTTAACCCATTTAGGATCCTCGATCTGCTCTATGTCAAAGTATTTCTCTATCTCTTTGAACCAGTCTATCAAATCTTTTGGGTCCAAGATTCCCGAGTACGTACGCACGTCTATCTTCTCCTAACCTCTCATATCGGTCAGCATTTTGATTAGTTTTTCCTCTAGTTCCTCTACGGCTTCTTCCCGAGATTCCACCTCTTCAACTTCCTCGTTACTGTAGTCTAACGCCTCAGGAATACAAGCACGCCTCTCACTTTCTTTGATCGCTGCAACTTCATTTGGCAATGTCCACATCGTTCTGACGAATTCATCGAACATCTCACGATCCACTGTGATGGTTGTTGCACCATGTGTTCTTTGTCCTCAGACATTAATGCCTCTATGAGCCATTTTCAACCTCTGCTGAAACTCTCACGTGTCCAATCGCAATCGAACTTGAAACAAGACGTTCACATGTTGGGCTGGGCCCAAGTGGGGTGGAAAAATATACAAGTATGGAAAAGCATGCGTAGCGCGCTGTAGCAGAAAGAAAAGGAAATTTTAATAATTACGCATTGTGCGCTGTGGCAGGGAGAGAAAGCAGTTTTGGTGGAAGCCCATTGCATGTGGTGGCAGGAGACAGACAATTTTGAGGTTTTGCGCGTGTCGTACGATAGCAATGGATAAGGAATGGTCACGCAGTAGGATGTTGCGCATGAGCTCTTTTTTGGGGTAGAACATGGGTAAAGGTCAGATGAGGATATGACCTATTTTGGGTAAGGAACAGGTGGATGACAGATGAAAGTGACCTATTCGAACGTGTGGCGGCAAGCAGTTGAGAATGTAAGCCATGACGCTGATGGAGATAGGTAGGTGAAGGAGTGGAAAGCGACATGCCATGATGTAGTTGTAATCGTTTTGAGGACTGCGGTTGTTAGAAGAGCATGTGAGCCATGAGTGGCCCAGCTGGAGCAGGTGGAGCAAGCTGTCGATGGTGACAGCTAGGGTGGTAGTTAGCCATGCTAGTTGTCGAAACTTTAGGGTTTCGACCTAATAATTGTAAAGACATGACCTACGGGCATGATCTATAAATAAGGCACAATATTGTAATGGAAGGGTTACTCTTAATTTTTGTTAAGTGTTGATTATTGTAGAATCTTAAGCTTAGAAAAGCCATTGTAAAGGATTTACAGCTGAGTGCGTAGAGACCTATCTAAGAGATAGAAGAGAGTCTGCAGCTGAGTGCACAGACTAAGAATGGTTGTACCCTTCCCATTAAGAGAAATATTAACAACCGTTCTTGTGGACGTAGCCTCCATCCGGAGGGTGAACCACGTTAAATCCTGTGTTATGTGACCAATGTGTGTTTATGATTATTTAAATTGCTTGGTATGAATGTTTAATGATTGAAAATTTGTTATGTGATTTCTTTTATATGTATTCACCGCAGAGAATGGGAATAATATGTTAAGTAATGCATGCGCAGAGGATTGTTAAGTGTTCAACATATATGAATCTGTTGATTGGAATGTATGAGTCCATCTATTGGTCAAGTAGTGAACATTGAGTTTAAGCACAGCGTTGGAGCGCACAGTAATGTATGTTTAGTAAACCATCTACAATTTAATGATAAGAACTTGAGCAGAATAAAGGGATAAAGAATGTTAAGTAGAGTGGTTAGAATTGGACATCTCGGAAAGGATGAGCAATCTTGTTGATGCGCCGAGTCATTGAAGGTTGCTGTGAGTAAGCTATTGATAGCTTCATATCGTAGCACAAAGGTATCCTGTATCGAACAGTCATTAGAGGTGCAAGTGTGCAAGCACAGTTGTGTACTGAAGTACCCTACGTAGAACAGAAGGTTCGTGCAGTTATCTATCCGTGCAACCCACAAGGTGTTGTGCTGCTTATTAGGCTTTCCCCCCATTACATCACCCAGTTGTGGAAACTTGATTCCGCAACCACCCCCTCAGCTTCGCCTCGAGTGAGACCTCAGGCTGCGCGCAGCCTGTTGCCGAAAGGGCCAGTGAATTGGGGTTTTGTTGGTTCCCTGAACCGTGAAGTACCTGGGTCTACACTGGAAACCTTAAGAAGGTGTAAACAACTAACACCATAACTCTACCCAACCATAGCTGGAGCTGTCCAACTCACTCGCAGGCTCAATATCACGAACTCGAAGGATTCTTCCACTCTGATACCAACTGACGCAAGTCACCTTACAGGAATTCTTTCTTGCTTAACAATACACATGACACATACCACAATGTTTACACAAACAAGGTATCAAACAGGATGCTAGAAGTGGCTTATATTACTTCTATGAATTCGGTTACAATGCAGAATAAATGTAAACAAATAACTAACTACAATCGACCTCAGCCATTATAGCTTAGAAGTAACTATGGTGTGTTCTCCCTATGTGTCGACCTCACCCTCTCCTGGTCCACCTCGGAACTCTAACCTATGGCTCGATCTCAACTCTTTGCTCTTCGGCCTGTGTGACTTTGCACAACTCTCTTTGGCTCTACTCTTTGATGATGCTGATCAAAGACTAAAGATCCCTCTCTAATTTCCTCTCCTTCGTCTTTTACCCTGCGGATGTTGTTCCCAAGACTGCTACAATCCCTGAGACATGCATCCTCCTGTCCGCTGATCCTTCCAAATCCTGCAAACCTGCAATTTTGAGCTCCCAACCATGTTGCACATCCTTTTTCCATGATATCACCTATCATGTCCTTCACCTACTAGCAATAATTGTATTAACTTCCTCAGCAACCTTGAATGGCTACCAGGTACAATCCCTTGACTTTCTTCCCTTCCGACCTTGATACAGTAGTCGGTCACATCTTGACCTTCTTGTCATTTTACTTCTCATCTCCTGCGGTTTGCCAGTCCTCCCCTTCCTCTGTGCTTGGCTCTGCCAAACCTGTCGCGTCATAGTTTGACCACTTGTCGACTATCTGACGTCTTGCTCCAGTTGTTGTCTATCGACCATTACCTATCGATTCTCGACCTAACACAACATCCATTGGGTTGCTCCAGTCGGTCGCATTTTGACTGCTTCTGCCTGACTTGTTGACTTCAACAAGTCAACCTGCTTCCCCGACCCAGTGGTCATTGGCACTCCCACTGGTCAACTCCCTCCTGTCGATCAACTTCGACTGATCTGCCTAGGACCCGATGCTCCTGCATCAATCTTTCACCTCTTAGTGGGGATATTAATTACATTAGAATGCTTTGAATAATAGATATGGTTCTCACGATTATGAACATGGTCTACAAATAAAATATTTTCTTTACACCCTAAAAGGAAGTTTTATGCATATAGGGACAAGAACAACACCTCAACCCACCAAAAACGACGTCTGAAAGATATCCTTCACCTAAGAGTGGGCTGTTGATTACATTAAGAATATGATCAAAATTATGTATGGGTCTCAGAGCTGAGAGTGAGGTTGGGGGAGAAAACCTAAAACATAGGCCATAAAGGAAGCTCCTAGTAATATAAGGCTTAGAGAAACAACTCAAGCTACAACATAGCACCTCACAAGGGTATCATTTTCTTTTTAGTGGGGCTAATGGAGCCATTGGATTATTTTGAGTAGTAGTTATGGATTTAAAGGAATTTTACATGGTTTGGGGAGGAAATGTTGGGATATGACTCCAAATAAATATTATAAGTACTCATGGCCATCAGCAATACCTCAAACCACCACCTAAGAACTCTCAAGGTTATCCTTTCCTTCAAGTGGGGAGACAAGTGCCATTAGAACATTTTGGATATTAGGTATGATTCATTATGCCTTGAACATGATTGAGTAAGGAAAGATATGCCTTATTTCATGATGAATTTGGAGGAGGAGGGTTTGGGGTCTCCAGAGGCAGTCCAACAGGGATGGTACCCCAAAGCAGTGCCACTGCCATGGCTAGGATAAGACACTGTAGGACTGTGATGATATAGGGTTTGGGGTCTGTAGAGGCGGTTCAACAGAAACAATGAACCACAACAGTGACACTGCCACAACAGGGCTAAGACATAGAAATTCTATGGAGGAGGAGGGTTTGGGACATACAGAGGTGTTCCAAAGTCATCATAGGTGACGAAAGTGGAGGAGGAGGGTCTAGGGGTAGCGGTGGAAGAAGCAATATGCATAGGATCTACAGATATGTTGCTCTTGACTTCATTTTTTTTCTCTTTTGTGCAATTTTTGTAATGTTTCTTATCCTTTTAATGAAAGGATGCACCTTCATTGCTAGACTAACTTCCAACTAATGTCAGAATCACTAGTTCTTTATAGCATATTGACATCTCCCCCCTTATTTTTTAATTATGTTGTAGATGCATGGAGAAAATATTGGCATTTTTAAGAAAGAAAGAAAACTATGGACCTGGTTAAGAATCCATCTACAAGAAATTTTTCTCCGTGAAACTTTATAAATCGATAGCCAAATAGTTTGACTAAGGATTGAACACCAAATGTGGGTTTTATGATGTAAAAATAACTGTGAACACATAGATTTAAGTTCTGTCCTGGAAGAGAAATAGTGCTTATATCACAAAGTATTTATAGCCTAAGGTATGAGATTGGAAAGAACTAAGAAGGTTATTGAGAGGATAATGGATAAAGATAGGCAAGTTTATAGAGTAGGTAAACATATGTTCAAGCAAGGGATTTAGGTTAGTGAATGAATTTATGGTAAAGGTTCAAATTTCTTACTTACGCACTTGTGATCTTCTAGCTAGAGTTCCTCAAAGAGGTAGTTTTTATGAGATCCTATGCAAGGAGCGGAGTCTTCTTTTCTGCATAACCTGCTTCTATTCATCTGGTAAAACCCATTTCCTCCCTAATGTAATGGTTGTCTAGTCTTATTACATTTTCTTCACTGGTCTCCTCTTGCTTTAACTTCTTGAGCAAGTAGAGGAAGTAAAGTTTGAAAGTTTTATGAGTATACATTTGTCGTTTACCTTCTCAGGGGTTTCGTCAATATATTGTAATCTATGAATACATTCTCAATTTATTGGACATTGTGGTTACTATTGTTGAATACCAAAAAGTCTTCTTATTGGTAGTCCAGATGGTGGTTTAAATATGGATCCCACTAGTTAAAGAATATATTGTCTAATATTAATTTTTATGAGTTACACACTGTTCAAAGTTCATCTTTTGGTTTATAGTATAAATTAGACACTTTTCCTTTATGAATGAATTGTATCTTAGTTAATAATAATTATTTGTTAATATTATACTAAGGATTTTAATCCTAATATTTCAGTCTCATATCTATAATTTTATCTAACAAGGATTTATCTCGGCCATGTTAGGGTTAGTTTAAAATTTCCATTTTTTATTACAGTTATGTAACTGTTGTAAAGGGAATGCAACCCTTGACTAACTAGGCCTTAATTGTCTTTAACTCTGCAATATATATACATATTGTTTAGAAAATTAGATATAGTCAATTACCTGATAACTCAATCGGGTTAACCCTTGTTTTTAATGGTATCAAATTTTTTTCAAGGGTTTTTTTATCCTCGGTGATTATATGCATCTATATCAGAGATGCTTAACAATCCTTTCATATAATAATTGATGATTATAATATTTTTCTTCTCGAGGTCAGGAAGCCTATGCTACATTAAATCTTTGATTAACTTAGAAACATGTTAATAAGATTTACAAAGAACTTATAAGAAGTATAACTCATGTCTTACAATTTATGTTTTTACAAATTTTCTTAATATATATATAATCAATGTGATTTATATTTTTTCCACCATTTATTATTTTATGGTGCTTTGCACCATATACACATTTGTGTATATTAAATCTTAAAAATAATGGTAATTTTGGTGTTTTGCACCAAAAAGTTTATATCCATGTTGGATTGGTTTATGTGTTTTGCACCACAACATCTCAATCCACCTAGGATTAGTTTTGGTGGTTTGCGCCATACACCATGGAATGACACATATTCATTTAACACCAAAATCAACATTTTTACAAACACCACTTTTTCACCATAAATCTTAGCACCACTTGCATATCCCCACATTATCACCACTTTTGCACCACTATTTGAAAATTTATGATTTCTCAAATCCTTTACAAATAGTGGTCCTAATGTTGGGTTAAAATGTCGTTTTTCTTGTAGTGAGAGCTGCATTTTCACCATGCATTTTGAATATCTTTTGATTTATTTTGGTTTTTGGTGTAAGTCAAGATGTGGATTGTAATTATAGTAGAAAAGATAATGAAAAAGAAGAATCAAATTATTTTCAATAATTTTTCCATATAAGGAATCAGAAATTTGCAACCTTTGGTTCCTGCATGTATTTTTTTTCCTCTTGTTCTTCTCACTAAGCCTTAAGATTGTAAATACATATATTTCATATGCAATAGGGATTTCAGTGATAATGCCAGGGCAACACGATATTCCTACATTCATTTCCCATCCAACCCCACTCCCTTGTCCCTAGGAAGGGGTCCTGTGGCTATCTCATGAACATGGATATTATTGCGGATCTTGTAGTTTGGGCATAAAATACTCCCCCACATATACAGTGAAATCCAAGGACAGAGAAACTGAAACAAGATCCATTTAGCATGATGATTACATTTTTGTACTTGTATGGATATATGGCATTTTGGTGGGATGAAGGTCAATGGTGTTTATTGCTAAAAAAAAACCTTGGGATGGAAACCAAGCCGAGTATGAATCCATAACCACCGATGGATTTCTAAACTGGCCAATGGAATTTGAAACTTCTAGAGATAGATGGTACTCTAGAATCTGGATTAACTCTTCCACTAGTTGATTATGTGCATAATTCACATAAAATTTTCTACCTAGGAATTTGAAGTGTACTGGAAGTTTACAAATAAAAGTGGCATGGAAAGAAGGATGGTTAAATGAGAAAACTCCCAAATGTATCATGTGCCATTGGCTATTTGTAATTATTGTTTTGATAGAATTAGAAATTATAGGTTTATGGACAAGTTCATCAGGTGTAATAAAACATACATGTTGTGATTGTGTAATTTAAAGGTTTTTAATTATGTTGTGATTGTGTAATTTAAAGGTTTTTAATTATGTTGTGATTGTGTAATTGAAAGGTGTTTTCCACTGTGCATGTGCAGGTTGACGTGGAGAAGCCACGTGGGTAGGAAGTATGGCACAAAGGAGACACATGGGGAGGAGCCTTGATGTGGAGGACCTGTGTGGGAAGAAGCTATGATGTGCACCGACCACATCTTATCCACACGTGTTAGCGACCATGAAGGATGGGCAAAGGTGCTTTTGCAAATGGAGGAATGCAGTTTTCCTTACCGCCCTTCCAACTTGCGAAACCATGTGGTGCTTCCACGTGAAGAGTGGTTTCAGATTCCGCAACTACCCATCCCTATGTCCTAGCACGCATGTTGGGGATGAAGAACGGATGTGGGACCCTTGATCTTTCACCGCCTGATTGATATTTTCCGCCATTTAAAAGGGTTTGTATCACTCGTGTGAATAATCTCATCAATTTTATGATGGAGGTGATCCTGAGGATTGTATCACTAGTGTGAATAATCTCATCATGTTTATGATGGAGGTGATCCTGAGGATTGTATCACTCGTGTGAATAATCTCATCACGTTTATGATGGAGGTGATCTTGAGGATTGCATCACTCATGTGAATAATCTCATCACGTTTATCATGGATTGTGTTTATGCGTCACGATGTACAGATGATATCATGCCAGACTGTGATAATTAATGTCATGTTTATGATGGATTGATTTAGGCAACAAATTTTTTTGTGTTTCTAAAATTCCACTTGGTCAACAAAAAGTTGTATTTTTTCATTTTCATTAAAGTTTTATAAAAGGAAAGGCCATTGGGATTGATAATGGATGGTTATTTGTTAAAAAAATGGATTTGTGATAATTGTCGTCATTGCTCACTAACTGTAGTTAAGTATTGTAATTAACATTTTATTACTAGTTAAGTATGCTTAAGAACAATTAGACTTTAGAAGTGGTTTATCTGCTGCACTTAAAATCAAGTAATTATCCTTAGAGTAACTACCTAAATATTAAAATATGATCCGCTATACTCAAAGTGCCAAATTCAACGGTGCTCATAGGAGAAAATATTGTATTCGAGCCAATATTATATTTAAACTATATTTCTAATAGTCAATTTGCCAAATCGATTATGCCACGTGTCACAATATGATCATTACACGTGTCACCCTGGGATACTAGATATCAACATTTAAAAAATAGAATTTATAGACATTTTGCTTCAAAGACTTTCCTGTCAAATGGAAATATTCTCAGAGAAAGAATAGTCGCTCTTTCCCAAAGGTGTTCTATTGTTAGGATTCCCTCGTAAATGAAGGGTCGGCCAACTCTTCTTATCCCCAATATTCTTTTCATAATAGTTTGACACTGCAAGAAGGGTCATTCGATCCTTCTTGTGTTCTCTATTATGGATATAGCGGAATTATTGGATAAGGGTTTTCACAATTAACTACGAAAAGAAGGGGCGGCCGATCCATCTTGTCGGAAAACAAACGGGAAAAAGCATTTTTATATGTTAAAACTTCCAAGGTGTTCTATTTTTAAAATTGCCTCAAAATTGAAAGGTCGGCCAACCCTTCGTATTACCAATATTATTTTCATAATAGTTCGACACTGCAAGAAGGGTTGGTAGACCCTTCTTATTCCAAATATTCTTTTCATAATAGTTTGACACTGCAAGAAGGGTCGATCGATCCTTCTTGTATTCTCCATTATGGATATAGTTGAATTGTTGGATAAATGTTTTCACAATTAACTACGAAAAGAAGGGGCGGCCAATCCTTCTTGTCAGAAAATAGAAATACGGACAAATGATTTTTATATGTTAGAACTTAGCCGATTGACTGGCTATTCACAGAACGAGTGAATATTTTAGACAGTGGACTTTTCACTTTAAAATTTTGAGCACTTAAAAATGAAAATTGCACTTTTCAAATAAAAAATTGCATTTTTTTATTTGAAATTCACACTTTTCAAAACACAATTTGTATTTTTTTATTTGATGTTGACACTTTTAAAGTCAAGTTGATTTTGAAACTTTCAAAGTCTGGTTGATGTTGACACTTTCCTTTGAAATTTTCTTGCATTTTTTAGTGTTTTTGTGAGTTACGGAAAGCACTGATTTTTCCAAAAGTCAGGTTCTTTTTGCAACCCGCAATCTGCAACCCGCAATCTGCAATCCGCAATGCAGATTGCGGAATTTGGTTTTCGGTTTTGAAACATTTTCTTTCCGCAACCCAAAATCCTTAATATGGATTGAGGATGCAAAAATATTCTTCAATAATTGTGGTCTTCTGCATCTGCAACCCGCAACCCTCAATTGTGGGTTACGGTGCAGAAGAACTACCCCATAACCCTTCTTTTCCATCCCACATGTTTACGTTTAACCGTCGATTTGTCTTGATTCTTTTTAGCTTTCCCTTTTAGCTTGTCGGTGTTAGCACTAGCTTTGTCTTGGATAAAAGTGGGAGGTTCAATTTCTAAAAAGAATGAAGAAAGCCTCGATGATCTGATCAAAATAGAATCATCTGGGTAGGTTTTCACGGCCTCAAGTGTGAAATGATCAAATCCCAAGCCCAAAACTTTGCAAGGAGAATTAAATTGTAGAGGTCTTCCTCTAGTTACATATCTACGCAAATAAACGATCTAGAACGGCGGTGGTGAAGATCTACAGTCATGAGCACGCTTTGTGAAAAAAGGTGTGGTGTTTTAGACGGAGGTGGGAGGTTTAGCCCACAAGCATCTTAAGGAGCAGATCAATGGCCAATGGAGAAGATCGACGGTCGGGAATTACTTCTCCGATATGACATGCGTGGAGCAAACAAATTTTTGGATCCGCAAACTTTTGGTAGAGGCCCGTGGGTTTGGACGGCGCAGATCTGATGAGGCCAAGATCTATGGCCAAGGTTTTGTTCGTGGATTTAACTTGCATGAAACATCAACGCAAGCCAAATCCACGAAGTTGGTAAAACTCACACCATTTAACAACCAGGATTCATGCAAGATCCAGATCAATGGTTGGAGACTTCCTGTGGTTTTAACTGGCAGAAAAGGAGACATGTGGCGGGATTCAAGGCCACTAGGGATCATAAAGTTAGAAAGCAGCGGTGATCCACAACCCAGAATGGATCAGGAAAATAGATGACCAGGGAAGCTTCCACGCCGCAGGAGATGCAGGGGTGATAGCAAAGGATAAATAATATAAAAAAATCACCTGCACGAAGAGCTAGATTCCATCTATCCTATTTTGCATCGGAAAGTGACAGGAGCAAGCTGTGCAGAAATAGGCAGGTCAACCGGGGGCCCAAGCCAACCTTCAACTAACCATGTAGGTTCTATACTCTACGCTAAACTATTTAATCATTGAATTGGGTGACAGAGAACCCCCTGGTTTTGAGCTTCAAGGCATAGAAGGGTTGGATGACCCTTTTTACAATTCCCTCATAATAGAAGGGTCGGTCCACCCTTCTTATTCCCCATATTATTTTTATAATAGTTCGGCACTCCAAGAAGGGTCGGTCGACCCTTCTGATTACCAATATTCTTTTCATAATATTTCGGCACTGCAAGAAGGTTCGATCGATCCTTCTTATGTTCGCCATTATGGATATAGTTGAATTGTTGGATAAATGTTTTCACAGTTAACTATGAAAAGAATGGGCAGTCGATCCTTCTTGTCAGAAAATGAAAGTCGGGACAAACTATTTTTATACGTTATAACTTCCAAGGTGTTCTATTTTTATAATTCTCTCTAAATTGAAGGGTCAACCGACCCTTCTTATTCCCAATATTACTTTCATAATAGTTTAACACTGCAAAAACGGTCGATTGATCCTGCTTGTGTTTGCCATTATTGATATAGCTAAATTGCTAGATAAATGTTCTCACAATTAACTACGAAAAGAAGGGGCGGCTGATCCTTCATGTCAGAAAACGAAAATCAGGACAAACAATTGTTTTATGTTATAACTTAGCCGATTGACTTGTTATTCAAACAATGACTGAATATTTTAGACATTATTCCTTAAACATGTAAGCTTTGCATCGGACTATTCCATCATTCTGTTGGAATATCAAGCAATACTGAGAGGGGGGTTGAATCAATATTTTCACTATTCTTAAATTTTATCACAATTAAAACTGAAGGATTCACCAACACCCTATTTTGTCAGCTACAGCTGATTGGATGCACCAACACCATTATCAGGCTGCAACCTTCCCTAGCACCACCCTTCCACCCTTGTCTGTCTTCCTTAGATTTACAGAATTTATTTCCTTCAATTCTGGCTAGTTATCTTCTTACAGTCAGTCCATTACTATTGGGAATTGGTCATAAATGAATCCAATATCAATTTTAGCAGAAATTGGTGAATACTTAGATGCGGTAAACCAGAGCATAAACATATGAATTCTGATTTAATATTACTTTCATCCAAGCATGAAGAATAACACATTGGAAAAGGTTTACTGGAAATAACAACTAACGGAGAAATGAAGGAAATTTATAGACTGTCATTATTAGAAATAACAATTAATAGATAAAGGAAGGAAAATTACATACTGTCATTACTGGAAATAACAATTAATAGATAAAGGAAGGAAATTTATAGACTGTCATTAATGAATAGTTTTGTCATCATTGGTACAATTATATTCAACACGTTCCATGTATAATTTCAAAAACAAGAAACTCATTTATGCCTTCCCAGACACACTATATTTATGCTAATTAAAATTTAACAATGATTGACACGACGGTTTGACATGTTCTCTGAAGTTGTCAAACGGAGGACTGACCTAAGCTCATCCAACATCTCCTTCATGAGAAATACCTTTCTTCGTTCTGAAGAAATCAGAAAATAAATAGATTTGAATGAACAGAACCTTGATGAGTATGAGTTGGTATCGAATACTCCCTTGGCTAGAAATGGGTGTATCCGGAAGAAGAAGCTGATAGCATGGTCTAGTACAATACAATACAATGTCTCAGATGGTTAGAGGAAAAACAATACAATACAATACAATACAATGTCTCCATCATATATATATATTTTACAGATGGTTACATAATGAATCGTAGGTTCACTAACTTACGAGACTAACTAACTCTACATGTGGTGATCAACATGACAGTTCGACCAGTTCTCTGAAGTGGTCAAACAGAGGACCTAGTTGGGTGGCCGACCTAAGCTCCTCCAACATATCCCCCATGAACAATACCTTTCTTCGTCTTGAAAGCTGGTACCGGATACTCCCTTGGATGGAAATGGGTCATCATGTCATCATCTCAGGAAAGCACAGTCCTTCTGCCATTTACTTGTCATTGTCTAGAAAGCACAGTACCTCTGCCTTCTACTTTCCATAGTAACAAGAAGTTGACAGCATGTTGTGGTACTAAAACAACATTCGACGACTACTGCAAGCCTAATGTTGATGACTGCAACAACCCATGTTGTCTTAGAGAAGAAAGCTTCCAAGACTGCTAATCTCCCAATGTCCCCTCCTCGTTGCATACCAATCAGTTATTGAAAGAATACTGATGGAAAGAAGATGGACGAAAGCGTGATTGGTGCCAAGGAACATAATGACAAATCCATGTATTGGGACTTTGAGAGTGCTCGAAATACCCATATATCATGGTGTACTGAGGATTTTCAAGGAAGCTGATTTCGAAATGCTCATATATCGTGAGGAGAAATGGCGAGCGATCATAAGACTCAAGCATATCTCATAAAACAACAACGGACAGAGAACAGAGGAAGTAAAGAAAAAATCCATGGCTTCCCCGACAATTTTAGTTTGCTGTGATATGGGGCATGGTTATCGTATATATAGTGAGTGGCTAGTGTGTTGATGGATTAAATTCGATGGGTTTCTAGGAGTGATGGGGAATTGTATTTATCACAGTATGGAGGGATCATGGTGGTCATATATATCATCTGTAGCGACTACATATTTTGTTGGAGTAATCATACACGTATCACTCCAATCTATTCCTTGAAAATCCAACGGCCAACATGCCTATTGCCAGCACATTAAATGGCCTACAGCAAGCTAAATAATATTCACTATAAATGATGGATTGTATCACTCGTGTGAATAATCTCATCATGCTTTAGTCCACATTATGTTTATATCTTATCACCAACAAAGTCTCTGAACATTTTAGATTCTCCTTATCCTTGAATCAGATCATCTCCTTTGCAGCAATAATAAAATACTAAACTTTTATTGGAGCTTCGACTTGTAGACATAGAAGTAGTAGACACATCCCCTGCAACCGCAAAAATAATCAGTCATTATTCCTCAAACATGTAATCTTTGCATCGAACTGTTCCATCATTCTGTTGGAATATCAAGAAATAATGAGAAGGGGGTGAATCAGTATTTTCACTATTCTTAAATTTTATCACAATTAAAAACTAAATAAACAAAGAAAATGGAAGACACAATTTTATCGTGGAAGATCAATTGGGAAACCACCAAATCTTTCTAATATTGCAAAATTATATTTACAATTAATTTGCAAGCTCCAACTTGCTAGATGCACCAACACCCAATTTTTTAGCTACAAATGAAACATTTTTTATTTTTTTCTTTTAAATAGAAACATTCTACTTTTTAAAGATAAACATTCTTTATTTTTGTTTTTTTCTAAATAGAAACATTTTACTTTTTCTTGTTGTTTTTTTTAGATAGAAACATTTTACTTTTTTTTTGTTTTTTTTTTTAATAGAAACATTTTACTTTTTATTGCAACGGTGTGGATAAAAAATATTATAAAAAGAATGAAATCTCATAAAAAGAATGAACAGTATTATATAATATAGTAAATTTCCTTATCCTTCAAATGAAAAAATAGAAAATAACCATCCCATCGTACTGTGTTAATTATCGATCCCCATCCCTCCCATCCTAATCAATTAACCAATTCACTAGACACTCACTATATATATAGGCTAAACCATACCCCATAACGCTGCAAAATGAAATCTTCCATAAGTCATGGCACTCTTATTTACGGCCTCTATTCCATTTCCTTTGTTGTTTTATCAGAAATACTTGAGTCTTGTGGTCGCTCCCCAGTTCTCTTCATGATATATGAGCATTTCGACATCATTTCCCTGACAATTCCTCACCACACCATGATATATGGGAATTTCGAGCACTCTTGATGCCCCAAGACCATGATTTGGCATTCTTTTTCTTGCCACCAATATTGATTGGTGGTCACGGTAATTGTTTCATGGGACACTCTTCTTTGAAACAACATGAACAGTCATTGTCGTCAATGTTAGGTTTCCAGTAGTCCTCTCGGAATAGCCTAATTGACAACGCAAATACTGATGTTGACAGCAAGAAGAGCCATATTGAGAGCAAGAAGAAGAGCCATGTTGAAAGCAATAATGGCCTTATTGACAGCTAGGATGGCCATGCTAACAACATGAATAGCCATGTTGATATAAAAAATACCCATGTTGACAGCAAGGACACCCATGTTGATAGCAAGAACAACCATGTTGATCCAGCTCTAGGCGACACTGAGACATTGAATTGTATTGTACTTGGTCAGCTCTAAGAGATTGTATTGTATTGTACTTGGTCCTCAGTAATAGAATAATTCTTGATTTCTTGACTATTATATTAATTATATATATCATATATCATGTATTGTTGGTATCTATATATCATGTATAATAGCTTGTTTATTATATATCATGTATCGCTGGTATCTATATCATGTATTGCTGGTATCTAGATTCTCCTTATCCTTGAATCAGATCATCTCCTTTGTAGGAGTAATAAAAGACTAAAATTTTATTGGAGATTTGACTTGTAGACATCGAAGCAGTAGACTCATCCCCTGTAACCGCAAAAATAATAAGTCATTATTCCTCAAACTTGGATGAGTTTTTATATCAATTTTGGATTTTTTTTTGCATCAGCTTGTTAAATTTACAGAGCCATAATGGGAACGCTGTTTATGCTCCCAGGCTCTCCTTTTTGTAATGAATGGCTGTGCACAGCCTTTTGAATAACTTCATCTATATGCTTCAATATAATTATAGAGAAATATGGTCAAACGATGAATATATCTTTCTGAATATAACTCATTGTATTTTACATATTAAGAACAAAAGTATTTAACATATTAAGAACAAAAATCTGGCTAAGTATTGAACTCACATGGCTAAGTGATGCACTGGATATCTATTTATAGGATCAGATTTGCCTCTGGAGTTCACACGTGTGAAATACAAGCCTGCCAAAATGAGAAAAAGGTTGTTTTGTTTTGCATATTAAGAACAAAAATTTGGCTAAGTGTTGAAATTCACACTTTTTGAATTGAAATTCATAGTTTTATAACAAAAAAGTGCAATTTTAAGGTTCATAAGTAGTAAAAAAACACATTATTCGAATAGAAAAACACACTTTTCAAAGCCAATATTGCCACTTCCAGAACCCGTTTTTGCACTTTAGAAATGTTGATATCCACACTTTCAAAGTCTAAATTCATGCTTTCAAAGTCTAAATCCCTTTGAGGGGCATTAATATATTCAAATTTTACGTGTTCTTTCTTTTCAAATAGTTCTCAAAATTTAATGTGTTCTCTTTTCAAACATACATATTATAGAATTAAAGAACAAAGAAATCACAACATTACAATTAATAGAATATAAAATAATATTGCACTACATTTAAGAAACCAAATCACAATCTTACTTAGAACATATAAAAGATGTTTGTCCCAATGGCGCTAATGGTAAATGATGATGGTGATCTTAGTGTTTGTGACAAGACATAATTTTGACTAAAGCGTGATGTGATTATTTTCTTCACACACGTGATACAAGCCATCATTCACCATTAACACCATTAGGATAACCGTCATTTCAAAATTTCATCGTATAATCCATTGCCATGTCAACATACATTCCTTTCTCAAGGCATCGATTGGAGTGATACATGTACAATTACTACAGTTGGCACAGATCATATCTATACAGTCGGTACAAATCATATCTATACTCCAGCAAAATATATAGTCAGTACAGATCATATCAATGACCACCATCCCACCATAATTATTCTTCCCCATCCGTAACATCCAAGTCAATTCACCAATTCACTATATAAAGACTAAAGCATACCCGGTATCACAGCCAAATTAAATATTCAAGAAGTCATGGCACTCTTCTTTACTGCCTCTGTTCTGTTTCCTATGTTGTTTTATTAGAGATACAACGGAAGTCATGGAGTCTTATGGTCTCTCTCTTCGTGAAATATGAGCATTTCGACAGCAGTTCCCTTACAAATCCTCACCATGGCATGATATATGGGCATTTTTAGCTCTGTCAAAGCTGCAAGACTAGGATTTGTCTCTAATGTGACTCATAGCTTCTAGTAGAAGCAAAAATAAATTATAGCTTCTAGTTGAAGCCAAAATAAAGTCTGTAAAATCTCTGTAGTAGAAAAGTCTGTGTTTGTGAGCTCAAGCTCATAGTACTGAAATGTATTAAGAGCCTAAGCTCTGTAAAAGGTGAAAGATTGAAGTAAATTTCATCTAAGTAATGTGACAAAGTTGTACTGTTTTAACCCAGAATAACTTCTACTGATTTTTATGTCTAATTAGTAAGAAATTTTTTAATATAAATCCTGTAGTAGAAAAGTATGTGTTTGTGAACTCAAGCTCGTAGTCGTGAAATGTATTAAGAGCCCAAGCTCGTAATCGTGAAATGTATTAAGAGCCCAAACTCTGTAAAATTTGAAAGATCGAAGTAAATTCAATTGCCAGGAATAACTTCTATTGATTTTTATGTCTTAATAATAAATCTGTAACAGAACATTTCAATTGCCAGGTATTTATATTAATCAAACCATAAATCTATAACCATAAATCTAGTTTTTCAATTGCCAGGTATTTATTATTTTCAATATCTCATAAGTTGGGCACATGAAACCATTTGGTTTTGATGGCCGATTAGAACATGAAACATAGGCACAAAATATCAAAACACGGTCTTTGCCTTTGATAGCTTTGTTTTTGGAGGATTTAGGTGTCAATATTTCCAATCCATAGGTCTCAACAATTGCAAGTATCTAGATCAACGTGAATGACCAAGATAATAGGGTGTACCGGCAGCTAGAGAAGTAGTGATAATGTGAGAGCACAAATGCTACTATAATTATTCACTTCCTCTTGCAGTTCACCCAAGCATATTTAAAACATAGTCTTTAATAGAGAATAAAACGTAGCATGTATTCAGTGGTGCTCAGAGGAGAAAATATTCTATAGGAGTCAATATTATAATTAAACTATATTTCTAATACTCAATGTGACAAATCAAATATGCCACATGTCATAATATGATTGTTCCACGTGTCACCCTGGGATACTAGATATCAACATTTAAACAACAAAATTTATAGATGTTTTGCTTCAAATACTTTGTTGGCAAGTGGAAATATTCTCAGAGAAAGAGCAGCCGCTCTTTCTCTAACGTGTTCTATTGTTACAATTACCTCATAAATGAAGGGTCAATCGATCATTTTTATTCCCAATATTCTTTTCATAATAGTTTGACACTGCAAGAAGGGTCAGTCGATCCTTTTTGTGTTCTCTATTATGGATATAGCGGAATTGTTGGCTAAAGGTTTTCACAATTAACTATGAAAATAAGGGGCAGCCGATCCTTCTTGTCAGAAAACGGAAGTCGGGAGAAACCATTTTTATATCTTAAGACTTCCAAGGTGTTCTATTTTTAAAATTGCTTTGTGATTGAAAGGTTGGCCGACCCTTTGTATTCCCAATATTAATTTCATAATAGTTTGACACTACAAGAAGGGTCGGTTGACCCTTCTTGTGTTCTCCATTATGGATATATCTGAATTGCTGGATAAATGTTTTCACAATTAACCACGAAAAGAAGGGGCAGCTGATCCTTCTTGTTGGAAAACAGAAGCCGGGACAAACCATTTTTATATGTTATAACTTAGCCGATTGACTGGTTATTCAAACAATGAGTGAATATTTTAGACATTGGACTTTTCACCTTAAAATTTTGAACATTTAAAAATGAAAATTGCACTTTTTAAATAAAAAATTGCATTTTTTTATTTGAAATTCACACTTTTCAAATGAGAAGTTGCATTTTTTTATTTGAAATTCACACTTTTCAAAGCACAATTTGCATTTTTTATTTGAAATTCACACTTTTGAAATCAAAATTTGCATTTTTTTATTTGAAATTCACACTTTTTGAATTGAAAATCATAGTTTTATAACAAAAAAACTGCAATTTTAAGATTCATAAGTAGTAAAAAAACACACTATTCGAATAAACAAACGCACTTTTCAAAGCCGATATTGCCACTTTTAGAACTTGTTTTTGCACTTTAGAAAGGTTGATGTTGACACTTTCAAAGTCTAAATTCACACTTTCTTAGTCCAAAAATTGGCTAATATGTCCAAATTTAATGAAATTGGAGTTTAGGAATAGTACTGTAAACAGTAAATTAATTAATGAGTTTACATACTTAATGCCATTTCATAAGTGGTTACTTATACCTTAATTGAAGAATCATCTAGATTGGTATTAAGGTCCCTTTGTACAATTTACAATAGCTCGTAGTTGTTGCTGCCAGAAAATAAGTTTAAAAACATATTTAGAAATTATTCATACATACTCATAATTTTCGCACCATAGTTATAGTACTATATGCTATGTAGAAAATTTAAAATTTTTGTGAAATTTTGGGGATGTTACAAGTGGTACCAAAGTGCAAGTTCAAACTCTAGGCCTGAAAAGCGGCTCAACTAGCGCAATGAAAATTTAAAACATAAAATACAACTACTAACTTTTGTTTAATTTTGTTTTATGTTCAACACATTTTATATTTAGTTTGCAGGTGTGGAAGGACTAGAAGAGTCTGTTGAGGACATGTCCCCTCCTAATGATCAAAATAATAATGAGCAGGAACATGTTAATGCATAAAATATATTTGTCAAATTAAACGATAATTCATCTGAATTATTAAGAATGGTAAGAGATTTATGAACTAAAGTTAGGTTCCATGAATATGAAGGAATTAAGCAACAAGTTTTTAAGTTTGTTGAGATACGTGCCTTACATTACTGAAGAAAAACCCAAGGTACAAAGATTTCTGAGTTGTTTACCCTCTCATATAAAAGACAGAATTGAATATGACGATCCTAGAACTCTTGAAGAGGCCATGAGAAAAGAAAATATCTATTATGAACAAAACATAAAAATGGAAAGCGTTCCTAGTTGGAAGGCAAAGAAACCTAATAATTTTGAATAAAGTAAGAAACATTATGCATTTAATTGAAATTTTAGAAGTAATAATTCACAAAGAAATTCTAACAGAAAATATCCAGGAAATAATCCAAGAAGCAATGTACAGCCAAATTTTATAGCTACAAGAAACAAAGATCCACCTAATCATTATGTTAAAACCAATGAAGAGAAAAACCTGTTAAATGTTGGAACTTCCAGGGACCTCACTATGCATCAAAATGTCCGAACAGAATGAGAGCAGTCAACAATATACATATAGTACAAGGAGAAGCAACGGTTGGATATTTAGTGAGGGAAATGCCCAAGATTAATGCATCCTTGAAAAACAGGCAGGCTGATCATCAAACTTCAATGGTTTAAGTAAAAGGTATGCTGAAAGATAAACGCATTTCCATTTTAATTGATCCAGGAGCTATTATTAGTTATGTGTCACCTGGTTTAGTAAAAGGTTGCAATTTGAAAGTAGATAAGTTTGAAAAGTCATGGATGGTTCAATTAGCTACCAGAACAAAAAGGAAAGTAACCGATTATGTAAAAGATTGTGAATTATTGATGAATCAGTTTAGGACTCATGTTAAGCTGAATGTATTACCATTAGGTTCTTACAATGTTCTAATTGGAATGGATTGGATGGAGAAGCATAGGGTAGTGTTAAATTGTTTTGAAAAGACCTTTACTTGTTTGAATGATAAATGTGAAATAGTAACAGTAAAAGGGATCCGTAGGAAAACTTTTGTTAGACGAATTTCTGCTTTGCAGGTAAAAAGGGCTGTAAGAAAAGGGTGTAAAGTGTCTGTTGTAAATGTAATTAATGATGAACATAAAACTAAGGAAGATAAGTTAAAACTGGAAGACATACCCATCCTAAGGTACTTTTCTGATGTATTGCCAGAGGAAATTCCAGGACTGCCTCCGAAGAGGGATTTAGATTTCACCATTGAGCAAGTACCCGGGTGCGGTACCGAACTCAAAGGCTCCTTACTGAATGAACATTCTGGAGCTTAACGAACTAAAATCACAGTTAAAAGAATTAATTGATAAAAATTGCATAAGGCCAAGTGTCTCCTTGGGGAGCACCTATTATCTTCATTAAAAAGAAGGACGGTACCTTGCGTTTATGCATAGACTGCTGTCAGTTGAATAAAATAACTATTAAAAACAGATATCCTCTGCCCTGCATAGATGATCTGTTTGATCAGTTACACGGAGCAAAGATATTTTCTAAAATCGACTTGAGATCTGGGTATCATCAAGTCAGAATTAAAGATGAGGACACCTTTAAAATTGATTTTAGAACCCGTTGCGGGCACTATGAGTTCATGGCGATGCCTTTTGGGATAACCAATGCCTCAACAATTTTCATGTGTGTAATGAATAATGTTTTAAAAAAATATCTAGATAAGTTTGTAATTGTTTTCTTTGATGATATTTTAGTCTATTCAAAGACTAAGGAAGAACACGATGAACATTTGAAGATAATTTTACAAGTATTAAGAGAACATCAATTGTACTCTAAGTTCAGCAAAAGTGATTTCGTCAAAGATAAAATACAGTATTTAGGTCATGTAATATCCAAAGATGGGATATCAGTTGATCCAGATAAAATAAGAGAAATTAATGAGTGTCATGTCCCTAAAGACATAACCGATGTACGATCATTCATGGGGATCACAGGTTACTAGAGAAAATTTATTGAAGGTTTCTCTAGAATTGTGAATCCCATAACCTCTTTGCAGAAGAAGGGAGAGAAATTTGTCTGGGATAAAAAAAGTGAAGAAAGTTTTAATAAATTGAAAGAACTGTTAATAACAGCACCTATATTAAAAATCACATATCCAAACAAAGACTTCGTTGTATGTACTAATGCATGCAACGATGGCCTTAGCGGAGTCTTAACACAAGAAGGTCATGTAATAGTGTATGAGTCAAGAAAACTAAAAGTTCACAAAAATAACTACGCTACCTACGATCTAGAGTTAGCTGCCGTGATACATGCGTTAAAAATGTGGTGCCATCACCTAATCAGAAGGAAGTTTTCACTAATGACAGATAATCAAAGTCGGAAATATTTAATGGATCAACCAAATCTGAACGCAAGGAAAGCTAGGTGGTTAGCTTTCCTTAGCGAATATGATTTCGAGATTCAACACATAAAAAAAAAAGAAAATAAAGTTGTTGATGCCTTATGCAGAAATGCAAAATTGAATTTCATGGCAGCAATCAACACTTATAAAACAAATTTGGAAAATCAGCTTGAAGAAGGAATTAAACAAGATGAAAGTTATCAAAAATTACATGAAAAAGTTGCTAAAAACATATTCGAGAATTTAATAACAGATTTCAGCTTAAATGAAAAATGTTTAATGTTGTACAAAAAAAGACTGTACGTGACTAATTTTTCTGAAATTAAGTTACTAATTTTGAATGAACTACATAGAAGTCCTTTTTCAGGACACCCAGGTTACCAGAAGATGATAAGGATGCTACGAAAGGATTAATTTTGGCCAAATATGAAAAATGAAGTGGCTGAATATTTAGCTAGGTGCATGGAATGTCAGCAAGTTAAAGATGAACATCAACACCCAGCTAATTTATTGTAGCCCCTACCAATTCTAGATTGGAAGTGCAAAATAATCAGCATTGATTTTATAACTGGTTTACCTAAAAATCAAAAACATAATGACTCTATAATGGTAGTTGTGGATAAGCTTAGTAAAGTAGCCCATTTCATACCTGTTAAAACAACTCACAAGGCTGCTAACATTACTGAAATTTTTATGAAACAAATTTTTCGTTTGCATGGAATTCCTAAAGTCATAATTTCTGATAGAGACTCTAAATTTATGGGAAATTTCTAGAATTCCTTATTTAAAGGTCTAGATACCAAGTTAAATTTCAGTACCTCATTCCATCCACAAATTGACGGGCATAAAGAAAGAGTAAATCAGATTCTTGAGGATATGTTGAGAATGTATGTTAAGGACCAGCCAACTAAATGGGAAGAATTTCTGCATTTAGTTGAGTTTTCTTATAACAATAATTATCAAGCCTCATCCAAACTCAGTCCTTTTAAAATTTTGTATGGAGGGAAATGTAATACTCTTATTTCATGTAGTAATCCTATTGATAGAT
Source organism: Larix kaempferi (assembly GCA_027924585.1). NCBI lineage: Eukaryota > Viridiplantae > Streptophyta > Pinopsida > Pinales > Pinaceae > Larix > Larix kaempferi. Next base: position 5,293,102 of record BSBM01001023.1, read on the forward strand.
TGATATTGGGACCCGAATTATTGAAAGAAATGGAACTAACAGTGAAACAGGTACAAGGCAATTTAAAAATTGCACAAGATCGTCAAAAAAGTCAAGCAGATTTAAAAAGAACTAAGAAAGAGTTCCAAGTCGGTGAGCATGTTTTTGTAAAGTTAAAGCCCTAGAAAAGTTCTTTTAGGTTTGGGGGTTTTGCTAAGGTATTGTGTACCATTCAAAATCTTATCACGGTATGGTTCAGTGGCTTATCAATTGGCCTTTCCACCAAATTTGAGAATTCATAATGTATTTCACATATCTATTTTGAAAAATTATGTACATGATGCTACTCATGTGATTTACTGGAATGATGTATAGGTGGAACCCGAAGGATATTTTTTGGTGGAACCGGATTATATCCTCGCAAGGAGGGAAATTTCACTTCGAAATCACATCATTGGATAGGTAAAGGTGCAATGGAAGCACCTTAGTCCAAGGGAAGCAACCTGGGAATTGGAAAGTGATATGCGGGTGGCATATCCAATTCCGTTCCAGGAAGGTGATGGGAATGATAAATAAGCAACATTGAGGATGATGTTGAATTTAAGAGGGGGTGTTTGTCACATACCCAAATTATGGACATTTTATGTTTTAAGAAAGACCTTATGTTATAGGTTATTATAAATTTTTTATGACTATTGACCAAGTGGGGTCAAGGATGAATGTAATTAATTTCTCAAATATTTTATTATTAATAAATAAAAGAGGAGACAAATGTCCCAAGGAGACTGTTGAAAGAGTGTTCACTGACCCACTAGGAGGAATGAACTGGGTTGGAGAGAAAATTGACACTTGGCAGCATCATCAATGCACCTCTAGCTGTTGCAAGTGGAAACTTCCCTACATTTATGGTCATGTTCCCCAAGGAAGTGGAACGGATCAGGTGGCTCAATAGTTGTAAAAAGTGACCAAAGACCTAAGCAATCTATTTTTACACCCATCGAATTGGAGCAGGGGCTAATCAAGTTTTACCTTGTGACAATTCTGAACATAGAAGAAAAGAGGAATGCACAAGAGAATCGATGAAGGGAATGCTAGAGTGATTGATTCAGATAAGTCTGTTAATGTGAGTTAGTAATGCATATGTAGAACTCAATATTGTTGAAAAGCAGAAGTCTCATTCTGGAGTATTGTCAACATCACTGTTGAGTTGTAGAGGACAACATTTTCCTCCACACAACATCTTCTCCCTAATGGTTCAGTGAATAGGCTCGGGGGTCCTAAGGCAAGTGACTTGGTTGTCTTCAGGAGAAGGTTGGGTGGAACGGGCTCCTTTGGGTGTTTGTTTCCCTCTTCAGTATCAGGTTCTTATTGTCTTATTGTTTTATTTGTACGGTTTATCTATTTCTGAAAATTGTTTAAATGTATCATGAATTCTAGATTTATTTTAGTTAGTATAGAGAATAATTATCAATCTGATTTTGTACTGTGAGTTGAAGGAATAGATTAGAAATATAGTAAGATTGAATCAAATAATTCTCTGTATTTTTCCACACACAGTTAAGTGTCGTACTCTAGTACAGGGAAGTTAATTTATAAATAGATCAGAATGATTGAATATTATAAATAGAATCCATTTTATATCAGTAACTCTATTCTATGTTAAATGCTGCAAAATATACTTATTTCTAAGACAGAACCATTACTGGAAATCCTAGAAGTTGTTTTCAAAATGAGAAAGTATAGTCTATTTCTAAAACATACTATGTCTATGCATAGAAGTTAAGTGAAACCTTAGGTTTCTTATATGCACCACATATCAACAGATTCACTCTATCAAATTAGTACAAGACTTACCTATAGACATAATAAATATACCATCATTATTTTAGTTCAGAAAACACCTCTATCGAATCGTTACAGATTCAGCTATTGACATAGGTCAAATTAATATACAGAGTTTATATCTACATAGCAAAGTATCCATATACATACATTGCTTATTATTAAACAAAAAGCATAATGCATCGTTTTATCACTTAATATCAGTATAAAATGTTTTACACAGAAATTATTGAATAAACATAAACATGCTGAGTCGTAATAATTTACTGAAGAAACACTCTATTCGAATAATAATCTCAACTACTAAAATATATAAGGGTTATCTAAGCAGAACAACTTTAAGTATTCATCGGCCATACTCAGGGTTGAAACCCTATATGTAATCACAAGTCATAAGACTACAGGAATGATACATAAGAGTTCCAAAACAAGTTAATGATACAACTAACCGAACTCAGCTACATCAATTATGGGTTAAAATTCAAAACCTTGAGACCAACTCTTAGGCTTAACAACACATTACAAACTTCCTTATATTTACAAATATGAACATTACGTAAGTAATACTGGACTCGGGTTCAAGACCCATGAAGGGCTCACCCAAGGGTTCATCGAAATCGTAGGAACCAGTAGCACATATAACAAAGGTTACAAGTATCCATTGTCCAACTTACGTATACTAAAGAAACAAGCTAATCCATATCACAATAAAACTTTAAATTTTGAGATAGAATTCAATTGGCACCGGTACCAAACAAAAGTCTAGGGCTCAAGCCTCGACTTGCCCAGACTTGGGTCTTAGAACATTTCCTCTCAAGTTTCAAATTTAAACCTGTAAAACATGACCGGGGTTTAAACCCCGTAAGTTTCTCAGAAACATCGAACCACAACCTTTTTAGATAATGTTCAAGGTTAGGGTATTAACCCTGTAAATATATTCATAACTAGAAATTTTACCAAAAAAAACATAAATATGAATTTGCCAACAGAGTCAAAATATGGGCTTAGCCCTAAACACCAAATTAATATCAAAGATCATCCATTCAAAAATTACGAGAAAGGCCAAGAACACCTCGTTCATATTTGTAACCATTTATACAACAAAACCAGAATCATATTAATTGTAATTTCTAGAAATCCTTACATCGCAGTAATACTGCTCAGGTCACCAAAATGGTACCCAGGTTCTTAATATAAAGAAGTCTCAGTAAATTGAAAACCAACACTGGCGTAACTAGCCACACAGTTACATCACCATATCATTCTTCCAGAAGTCGAAGCAAAGTAAAGTTTAAACCATTAATAAATTTGTGGTAGGGGTATCCATCTCTTGGGAAGGCCCAAGGCTTACTGAGATGGTCGTTACTGAGCGAAGCTTATAGCCAACCCCCAAGAAACTAGAGAGTCACGAGGTGTTCCCTGCCAGACATGTAAGCAACAGGATGGTTAATAAATGGCAGTAACCAATTAAGCAGAGTGCAAACGCTTGGAAATTACAGCTAGGTTCGTATGCCATTACCTTCATGGTTTGGAACACAGAGCCGACGCCAGTTATCAACACGACCTGGAAACTTGATGACCAATGACCTCAACTTCGAAGACCAACAACGCCCAGCAAGGTGGAGTAGAAACCCTTATCCCGTTGTGAAATAGTTATGCGAGTTGTGGGGTAACGGGATCATCATGGAGGCCAAGAAGAGTAGGGATCTCCAGGCTTCGAACAGTAACCGAAATGCCAAGACCAAAACCCTCATCCATCGCATTAGGGTTTTTCCATACACGTGAATTCCATTGCCCAAGAAACAAAACCACATGGCCTCATAAATGTGCTATCTATCCCACACTACACAAACGTTTATCAACCCACTATTCCATAGTTTCCCATCATAGTGTAAACATGATATTAATACTACATGCACCACCCCTTAACCGTTAGCTTGGAACTAAGCCTTTCTCCACGATTATATAGTTTGGGTATAATAGTGTACCATTAACCTATAGTTTAGTCTAGGTACTCCAACACCTTTGTAATGTTCTCTAGGGTGATGAAGACCCTAAGTAAGACATTAAAACAACGTTGTATATATATCAAATTAACACACAAGTTATACAAAGCCCCATGCTAACCATGGGCATGGAATCAAGTCCTTAGTGAAGGATGGACTCTTACCTGTAACAAGGTACAGGAATAGAGTTCATTAGCATAAAGCTAAGTAAGCATCAGAAACTTCACAAGGATCCCTTCATAAAAAAGAAGATAAACATTTAGTACGTCTAAGTAAAAATAACCATAATTACAACCAGAATGATGGTAATAAAGTATCATAAGACATATGTACCAAAGATGAACAAATGATCATTGAAAACAAAGATGATTCAGAAAAACTCAAGTAATCACATAGTTTTTGCATAACTATTGTAATAGGACTTATTTTACTCGTAAGCTAGGAATAGTACTGTAAACAGTAAATTAATTAATGAGTCTACATACTTAATGCCATTTCATAAGTGGTTACATAGAACTTAATTGAAGAATCGTCTAGATTGGTATTCAGGTCCCTTTGTACAATTTACAATAGCTCATAGTTGTCACTGCAAGAAAACAAGTTTAAAAACATCTTTAGAAATTATTCATACATAATCATAATTTCCGCACCATAATTATAGTATTATATGCTATGTAGAAAATTTAAATTTTTGCGAAATTTTGGGGATGTTACAATCATCTAGTGGTTTTTTGCTTATGAAATGTGAAGTATCATCAACACTGTCACCCAAGTCTGGATTGGAAAACTTATGCCAAGTAGAAGCCTTTGAAATATCCTTGTGTTATACAAACACCCTATTTGTTTCACTATCATTGGTTCCCTTACAAGAAACGTATTCAAAATGTGCCAAAATCTGAGGATGCCACTACTGTTATGAAACTCAGAACATACCCTCTTCTTTTGCTACTCATATCGGGTTCCAAAACAACATAGACGAGGCTCCTGAATTTCTCCATAAATTCCTTTGCCCCTTGCTTTTTTTTATCCTCAAAGGAGATTGGTCAATTACATTACAATAGTTAGGGAACTGTAGTGCTAACTTTATTTGTACCATATGCAATGATGGAAATATCTTTCCGATGAGAAATTTCCAGCATTATCTTATCATTTTTTTTTGCATTGCTCTTTGAAGTGAGCCTTTGATATAATTATCATATACAATGCTGGAAATATCTTGTTGATAAGCAATTTCTAGCAATATCTTATCAATATTTCCAACAATGTATATGGTACGATCAACTGCAATCTACACTCTCGAAATGTATATGGTACGATCAACTGTAATGTATACTCTCGACATACCTTATGAAATTAAATCAAAATGATATCAAAGTCCCACTTCAAATAGAAATGGGAAAAACATATACAAATTTATATGTTATTTTAAATTAACATGTAAATTATTTTTAGTATTTCAACACATTAATATTAAATGAATTCTTCTATAGAATCTCTTTCGTGATAGGTGACAGCATCAAATTCAATTAAATGGTAGTGAAAGAGTCCTTTTCAACTTTAATTTGACAATGAAGTTTGTTTTCCATAATACTTTAACTTGGAAATGAGGTTCGCATTCCATGCTATTTTCGTCTTCCTTTTTCTTAAATGGAGAAGCACTTATAGAAAATGCAATGGAAAAGCAAAGGACTTGTATTATAAATAGATTAGTGTTTTTTGTGTATCAGCTAAAAGAAAAGGGATTATGTTTGAGATAGATTAAGGTTTTTCTCATAAAGGTATTCTTTGATCTTTGAACCCTTCATAAATATTGGAAACATTAACTTTGCCAACATTAGCATCCCAATTATCCTATTTAAAATTGTCAAACAAATCATGTTTAGGTATGAGAGGATCTCGTTCTACATCACCATCTTACATTTTATTTGGACACATTTTTTTGTTTATGCTAATATATTTGAGCATTTTTTTTCTTATCCTAATTTAATGATTTAAACTCGATATTCAATCTATTATATGGCATATTCAAGCGTAGATTATGTAAAATAAGTCGATTACCTATCCGCCATTTTTATAGACGACGTTTTTACCTTCATGGATTTATTTTGAGTGGGTTTTAATTTTGTATGAGATCCATTGAATTCCTGTAATTCATCAGCTCTCTGCAGAGTAAAATAAGTCTCCAAAAAACCATGTGACTGTAGACATTGTTCTTCATCAGTAGTGCTTCTGTATTCTAGATACACTTTGGATTTTGGCCATTATTATTGTTTTTCCTATTCCTCACCTGATGGATGATTACCAGGTAGTTACTTTAAGATGTTATAACTTTTTTCCTATTAGTAAGTGGCTACTTGGATCTAAATCTGATTGCCATTCTAGGTGAATCGAGTAACCGAGATGACAATTTTGAATCAACAAATCGACATTCTTTTTTTTTCGACATGGATCTCCATGGTTTTCAAGTAGCCTAGAAACTGAAGGGATAAGTGATTTGAAGGACATTGGTTCTCCAAAATTTATAGTGGAAAAGGATGACACAAGTGATGGTTCTAATTCTCCTCTAGGTCACTCATATGGTAAGTTTAGTGAGCCTGATGCTGGCACTTCAGTTGGAATGCAGTTGGATGAGAAGCTTGAAATGCTTTTAACTAATACTATAAACGATGTGGAGAGTGCTTGTGTAGATTTTGTGTCAATGAAGGACCTATTTAGTAATATTCATGCATCTTCCATAGTGAGTGACTCATATGCCTGTAACGTCCCCTCCTGCAAACTAAATCCCCCCCTAAGGGAACATGATACCAATCTCTGGGGATTGTCATAATACTCATCCCGATTCATTAGATTCATAGCAATAAAATAGATGTGTGCAAATGCAATTCAATAAACATGCACAGCGGAAATAAACCTCATCCACACATATATCATATGCATATAGCATATCGAAAACACTCATCAATTTAAACATCGCAGAAGTAAATACATAGACATAAAAAAAACACTTATCTTCGTTGTGCAATTGTCCCAAGCAACTAGCTATGTCGCTACAATGTTCCACCCAACCATAGGTCTCCGCCCAACCTGTATTCTTTCAGCACTCAGAGACCACCCCCGAGATGGGCATGATTTCTACAAGGAAAAGGAGACATTCAAGCTCATATACTACCAAATAATCATTCCTATAAGCCAAGCCAGTCCACAGCTAGGTTTATCAGGCTAAATCTGAACCTTCTTCATTTTTGGATGCTTGCACTCAAGCTCATGCCAAAGCAATGGATACCCATAACCCATACCCCAACATACACCACTTACACACAGCAAAACTCCATCACTGGGCATGGATACACATTTTAACAATGGGGTTTACAAACAGGATGGCCATTGGTTTTCCCTAAATCGTGGGCACACAAAAACGGACTATGGAAAGGGGAATTCAACCATAAGGAACAAAACTGATTTCTCCCACAGGTTATGAGCATTTCAAATGGCCCAGACGGCCCCCATGATACCCCAATTTGAGCTCCCTTCTTCCCAACAGTTCTGCAACACCAAAAACGCCCTCTTTCTAGCTGAAAACAAGGAAACACAAGAAAAACAAGGAGGGAAAACACCCAGGAAGCTCCAAAAATGTGAGAGAGACCAAACTAGTTTATGGGTAATGGCTTGGGGAGCAATTCATGGCTCTTTTCATGCCCAAGGAGCAAAAACATGTTTTTCTATGAAGCGTGGCTTGCCTATACTCGAATTTTGGATAGCCATACCTCCCATTCCCCAAGGCATTAACTACTTCACCCAAGTCTTGGGAGAAATGAATGATTGGGTACAAAAGTCAACATGGGTAGTTGAGGGTTTTATGGGTTCTCTCATTGACACTTGGCTTGACTTGATTGGTTCAAGGATTTGAATGTTTCCCTCCCAATTCCTTGTAAAATCATGCCCCCATCTCTTGTTGCATTGCATAGCTAGTTGTGGGTATTTTATTAAAATACATATTTACATGATATTCACAATTCCATTGTGTCTGGCTAGCATGTAAACCATATGCATCAATAAATCGATGGCGGGTCCTTGGCCTTGAGCTCCTCGCCATGATTTTATAACAATATTACATCATTTACATTTTAATGCAATGGGGTCAAAATAGGGACATTACAATGCCTTTGCCTCTTCAATTTTTTCTGATTGGGAGCTTGCGAGTTCTACAATTTTTTTTATTTATAGTGTAAATCCATATATTTCCGATGTCAAAAAAAGCCATGAATGACTAAACCAAATATCGTAGCATAGCTTGTAAAAATATGGGTTAGTTGTCATATTATTTTCTTTCTTTTTGCAGTGAAATAATGTATTATATGGGAATAATTATAGAGAATCTATGGGAATAATTATAGAGAATCTAGGCATTGATTTTTTCATCTCTACAGGCGAGAATTTTTATGAGAACGGATTGTCTGGCATAGACGGCCAAAAGTTCTCTCGAATCTACATAGCCAAAACCTTGCAAATACCATGGTATAGCGGTATGAACTATCAATACACAATCTGTTTCGTTTGTGGGTCAGATAGAAATTCTATATAACCTTGGTTTCGGTTTGTGGATTTGAAGCTTATTACTTTGGAAATTCTTGGAAATTGAACAAAGCTCTCTAGTAAGGAAAACAATGTATATTATGGACAGTGTTAGGAAACCATGACTACCAAGGAGATGTGTTGGCTTAGCTTAGTTTTGCTCTGAGAAGTTGAGATCCTCGATGGAACTGCGAAAGGTCCTTTGTTCTCAATTATACCATTTGCCCACATAAGTGTGCAAAATCTAAAGGTGTCAATGAAATGACACTGTTTGGACTTTTTTTATTGGTTTTGTTGTTGTGAGTGTGATAATAAACCAACAACAGAATGATTGACTTCTTACAAAAACAAAGATAGTTGCTTATGCTATGGATTAATGCATACATTTGTTGTCAGAGTGTGCTTTGGTAGATTTCTTTTTTGTGGACACAACCCCTTTTGTTGACATGCATTGGAAGCCAAGTAACCAAAAATATGTCTTGAGAGGAGTTAATCCTCGAGAAAAGTATATGAAGCATCTATTACAAGTATTCCACACCAATAAATGAATAGATAGAAATATTCATTTGTCCATCTTTTTTATTTAGTCAAGTTTCTCAGTGCCATGGTATGAGTGCTTCCATGATACCGAGCATCTAGAGGACAAACTTGGCTTCAACCCTTATTGGCATTGAACTCCATTTCAAAATGATTGAATCGATAAAATGCCTTAATATCTTACTATCACCATTTTCTAATTTTGATGTTTACTTTTGGAATGCCAATAATGTAATGGCCAATTATGTAAATAATCTAATGTTTTTAAAATATTGTATCAACCATAACATTTTTTTAATTAAAGTTTATGGTTCAACACTTCAAATTGTGTTTCTTGTTGTATATGTCTTCTTTCGATAAAAATTCAACCCGTCATAGCATGTCAAAGGGTTCAGTGAATTGTTGTAGCTGCCACTGGCCGCCAAAGGTCACAGTTCACCCCCAATTTTCAAGAATCAAAGCTGAATATTGGAATTTGGAGGATTTAGTGCTGCTGTCCTGTAACGCTGTAACCTGTGGCTTGCCGCTTTTTCATTTAGAATTTTTAAGCAATCCCAGATTCCCATGGATACCCTCCTCAGAAGTCAGAATGTCCTCAATTCTCTGAATGTCCCATGAAGCGGTGCTGCTGCACTAAATTGGGAGACGGATTGGACTCATTGGAGTTCAGGTATGTACCTACTATCAGTGCGAGTCTCACATTGTCACTCGCAAGCAAGAAAGAAAATAGAATAATGTCTACCTTAATGTGCGAGTTACTCCTTTGTTGAGATGCAAGTTACCCCCTTTGCTATTTTTATTGTAATTTGGGCTGTCGTTATTTTCAACTCGAATCATTCCTTCATTGTTTGGGAAAGTTCTCAGCATAGAACTTCGAAATGGATAGCTCGCTGCTGCCTTATCAAAATTTGTAATGATTTTTTTTATATATATTCTATATAAGATATAATAGATCTGACGGTTGGACATTGTTTGGATAGCTTGCTGCTGCCTTATCCAAATTTGTAATGATTTTTTTATATATATTCTATATAAGATATAATAGATCTGACGGTTGGACATTGTTTAATGAATCACAGTGCTAAGTTAATTTCCGAAATTTCATAAGCGACCTGCAATATGAACGTCTTGAAATCTACAATAACCTTTAAAATTCCATAATCACTTTGCAATATGGTTTTATGAAAACCAACGAATCTATTTAAGAGTTTCTGCCATATGATTTTGCTAAAATGAGCAATTGGTTTTACTAAACCAAACGACTCTATTTTATATTTTTTAAATGTTAGCTTAAAATTAAAATAAACCCTAAAATCAAATCCAAATGCGTGCATTGGTTTATCTCATTTTATAGTGACTAAAACATTGGATTATCTAAATGACTGAAAGGGTTAAACTGGTTTAACGTTTAGTTTTGAATGAAAGCAGTTAAACGGGATTAACAATCCATTCTGAACCAGCACAATATAAAATTTTAATTATTTATTTTCTTTTGGTGAGTTTTTTTCCAAAACTAAAATTTAATATAATTAATAATTTTAGTTAGAAATTATTAAAAAAATTTACAATTTTAATTAATAGCTTTGTATTTATCGATTATGTAGAGGATATTTAAAAACAAAATTTTGAAATAACTATAATTTTGTTTTCTTAACTACTGGTAAAGTTACCCTTATAAATAACTATATTTTTGTTTTCGTAACTACTTATAAAGTTATTATTTAAATGCCTTTGTGATTACTTCTCTCCTCAAAGCTAATTTCAAAGCCACAAATTGTATTTACGTTTCTAAATGCATAATGTTGGACTTTATTCACATGAAGTAACCATTATACATTCAAACTTATTTAAAGGTACAAATTGTATTTAGGTTTTTAAATGCACAATGTTTGACTTTATTCACATGAAGTAACCATCATACATTCAAACTTATTTAAGTATCTTACTTCATAAAAACATTCCCTGGAATTATCATATATAAACTTAGACCTAAATTAAGTATAAAACGTGTATCCTTATTCTTGTATTCTTAACATTCTCACTAATGAGATATCTCATGATAGTATAAAACGTGTATCCTTATTCTTGTATTCTTAACATTCTCATTACTTAGATATCTCATGATAACCTGAAATAACAGAATTATTACTTCATAAAAATCATTCCGCTACAAAATAATCTATGCATAGTACAAAATATGCATTGAGTATGATTTGGCTTGGAAGAAAAACATAACCAGGAGTGTATGAAGGTCGTTTAGTAATCTAAAAATAATCCTATAGAGCCATCCATTGTTTGAAAAAACTAATATTCTTCTCTATTCACTTTTACACATGAAAAGATTGAGACTAGAGCTACCTTAACATATACAAGAATAACGTGTCAACCTTCATAACAAGAAAGGGAGAATTATTTAAACATAAAGTTCCGATTGCATAGTGTGTCATAAACATTAAAAATATATATTTGAAAGAAACAATTGAAATGACTATACCTTAATCTTAGATACGATATTTTAAATACAACCAAAAGGTGGAGAATTGTTTGGTGCTTGAAATGCATAATACACAATGTTATGCAACCACGTATGAAGCATAGCATTAGAAGGAGTGTGTTTAAAATTTCCCAACATTAAATCAAGGGATCTAGCATGTACTAAATTATTGCATTCCAATATATCCATAATGGGGTTGTCTTGGTGAACAAAGCTTTCTTTTCCTTCTTGGTATTATCTTCAAGTTGCTCAAAATGAAATGGACGAGGCTTCAAAACTAATTTTAGCGTTTGGCCAAATCCATACCACTTGGTGGAGATGACCTAAACATTGGAAGTTGTTTTTACCACTATGTCCTTTTCAAGGAACTTTTTGAGAGGATGCCAAGCTTGATAGAGAGGCACTTCCATTGTTATTGCTAAAGCAATTTGATTGTTGTGATCATTATCATGAGATATCTAATTGTTACTGGAAAGAATTTCCCATGAATGGAATATCTTAAGATGTATTGTTAGTAGGGTTTGTATAAACTTTTGAGATTTATCATAATTGCCACTAGCATTCCATCTATCCATTATGCCACCTTTTAAATGAACATTTGATGTTTCAAAATATTTAATGCTTCAATAGGTTCCTCTCTTTGTAATGTGCCATCTGGAACACAATTCTTGATTTTCATGGAAGCATCAGCAGGAGGGGATGCTTCCGTTTTTTCAATTACATCGCTAACAATGGGGCGTAATCCATCATTTTTGTGGAGGATGGGTTATGATTCTAGAAAAATTACACTACTCTTTGTGGTGATTTTATTGTAGAAGGTCAATTTTATTGTTCAATTGCCTTCCTTTAAGACATTTGTGCTAGGAAACAATTTGATCTCACTTAGGCTAGATAATCATTTCTTCCATGCATTGGGGACATTATATTACTTTTCATCAACATCTGATGACTTAGAAGAAGATCAATATCCATCCATATCCAAAGTTCGGTTAGGTCAATGTTTCCTTAATTTGGATCTTGAACCTAGCATGCCATGTAACTATGTTTTCTCATCTTCAACTCATGAATAAATTGATTTAAAATATTTGCAATCATCCTATACTTTCCTCTAAAGGTGTAGATGTTATTTGAAATGTGAAGTGTATTAGGGATTCAACATGGTCACGATGTAGAAAGAGGACTATATCTAGTATCTAGAGTCATATTGCTAGATAAAAATGGCTAAGCACCAATGGATATTGACCAGTCTTGTGGGATGCATGGAGTTTGATCATTTTTTCCCATTAGGGACCCTTTTTTTTCTCGAGGAGACAACACCATTCCTTCGTAGGGGAGGAACATACTTGATCGTAGTTGTGAAAAAATTGGCATTGTTGTCCTCTACTAAGATTTCAACTAGATGGATAAATGATGCATTTACCCTATAACATTGTCCAGTAGCTATCTCAAGAGTCTAATTGTGAGATTCAATAGAGTCATGAACTTATAATATGTATGCGGGAGGGGGTTGATGGGATATGTTAAAAGAAGTGATTTCAATGGATACTAGTAATTATTGTGTAAGTTGTGGGTGAATAACAATTATTGAGATACATGTGAGTGTTATTTCCTCATATTTTAGAAATGGATTCACTGGTGTAGGATCATGTATTGTAGACTGGATGAGGTGGGAAATAGTGATTTGAAGTAAATTAATACTTAATTTCCATGGTCATACCACCAACAAATTAGGTTGAACATAACAACACTCATTTTCTATCTAGCTAGTTAAATTGAGAATTTAGCAAGAGAGATGAATGGAAGGTACCTTTCGAGCTACATGGCTGGATTTTGCGTAGGAATCCTCTTGTCCAATATTTTTTCCTCACTCCAAGTCGTTTCCACGTAACACCTAGAAAAAAGTGAGCAAGTGACACCTTTCTCAAACCATTTCCACTAATAATTGTAATAATTAAAAGGGATTTCGAATCCATTATTACCTAAACAACGACATTATAGGATAAGATTAGTCCTCCACCATATACACTAGCGAATGCGTACAATGCCCATGAATACAAATGGTTTTTTGAGGGGGGAGAGAAGAAGAGGGATACTCTATGTATTAATAAAAGGGATAACAACAAATGCAAATGATATACCAAAGTCTTTGTTGCAGCACCTCCTACACCAATCTTGGGTTCCTCCAACATAGGCCATTGAAAAGCAATTGATCTTCTATTGCTTCTCCAACTTGAAGGGAAAGGATAATTCATTGAGTTAAGGTATTGGATCAATATTAGAAATACAATATATTAAAAATAGGAGGTTCCTAATAAAAAATGGGATGTAAAAACCCTAATCAGTTGGTTCACAATTCCTCCAGCATAAGGGTACAATACTCTTGCGGTGCCCCTTCCCAACCTTAATGCCTTAACTAATACTTGCATAATATGGATAAGGTGATTGGTATGGGTCTTAATTGTGTCCATGCGTGCGTTCTACATAAACCTATTAATGAATGCACAATTAATTAACACCTTTATATTTTTTTTTTTTCAAATTTTCCAATGTCTCCATATATTTCTTTAAGGAAACATGTGGGACCTGGTTAGTTGCTAAAGGGAAACTCATGGGCCATAAGCAATATTGAGTCTTTTAGAAGGAAATCCACTCCCTTCGATGGATTAGAGTGATAAAGTCACTTCTCAAGAATTGGTCAACCTGATAATGCTCTAACATATGCCCCCTAAGGTCAAAAGAATAAGTAAAGGCTAACATACATTTAAAGGAATTAAATTTTGATGAATGGACCAAGTTGAATATTACTATAACTAGATCGATAAAGGAACATGAAAAAAAGACTAGAGTATTGGATTACTCTCTTCCCCAAGATGGGAATACCCATGTTCACGTGGAAAACAAGCATGGATGCTAGAAATCAAGTATGCTACAAATCCATGTAGAATGCAAAATCATGGCCATGAAAATGGTACGCAGCTGATCCATGTTAAATATAGATTGTGTACATGAACATATACGATGTGGATCTATGTCTCAATATATAGTAAATGAATGTCTTATTATGGATGTAATCAAAAGCTCATGATTCTTCCCATCAAGTGCCAATGTCATAAAAGTGTGTGGTGTGGCTTGCAAAAATAGAGCAACAATAAAGAGGGAAACATTACTATAGCACAAGTGTCTTCAATCCAAATACAGAAAAATGTATGAATATAGACCATGTGAATAAATTATCTTAATTCAAACATGGGAGAAATTGCTTGGTTATCAGTTATTTATGGATACCATTGAAAAATGTCAAAAAACCCACTGACGATGATAATGAGTGTCAAGGTGTGCCAAAAAAATCGATTAAGTATGAATAAATGGGACAACATCAACCACTTAATAGAATCTATCGAGTAGGGGACACTGATAAATTTCCACTACCAATACAGATAGAACCTAGCACTAATGACTGCGAGCCACGAGGTAGTGAAAAATACTCTGAATCCCAATCACATAGTATAATAAACGAGATAGTGTCGAAAGGATGACATCTATTAGAAGGAGGGAACTAGGGAATCCCCCATCCACCAAGTCAAGTATGAATTAGGAACATGATTTAGGTTGAAAATTTCTTGGACAAAGTTTACATAAGCACACCACTCAACATGTCTCTCACATGCATTGAATGTTAGTACTGCATCAAAAATACCATTTGAACAATTATTGATGGTGAAAGTCATCATTAAAGCTGAGGAATTTCACTAGTCATGAAAATGGAATATTCGGTGGATCATGAATCTTGAAATCTAAAAGGATTTCTTGTTTTCCAACAGAAAGGGAAACCACTCACTTAGTAATGAATGATGAGGCACCATATGTTGAGTGCGAGGTAACTTACCTATGATGAAGGTAACCCCATATGTGATATCAAATCTATGTTTATACGCCTTTTAAAATGATTTCAAGCCTATCAAAGAAGGCCTACGAATAAGAAATTTGTGGAGGCATTTCTATACTAGCATGAGTAGACACTGGATCACCACAACATTTGGGTGCAAATTTCGACGTTGTTAGAAGTAACCAAAGCAACGTTAGAAAAAATATTAAAATGATTTAAAATTACACTTTCTTTTTCTTTTTTCTTTCCTCGATGATTTTCGCAATTTTAACGTTGCCTTCACTACATTGGAAACTACACATTTCACCATCATAATTTTTGCATTGGCGGCGTTAGACCAAAATCGATTTTGAAGACTGAAATCCTTGAGAGGTTATTTTAAATACATTTTTTTTTTACCTAAATGAATGTGAGAGTTCTTACTTCCATGTCAAAATACGGATGCCCCTATAAGACATAAGAATTGGAGGTGAAATTAAATATACAAGGTGGAGAAATTCCACATTACAATTCATTTCCCCTAAACACTCATTCATTTCCTCCTTAGGACTCCCAATAGTGTAGGGAGAGTTACTTTCAAGCAGGAAATGGATATTTCGTTTCCAACCCACCATATCTGATGAAGAGTATTTAAAGGTTTTCCTTAGTTTGGATGGCACATAACTATTTAGCCTCATGGTTTAAATTGGATGGCCTCGATGATGTGAATCCTAAGGATTGTTATTATCCTGGAATTGTTGGGTTTGGGGTTGTAAGCAATGGTTTCATTTTTGGAACGAAGGGATCACAATTTCAGGGGTTTATGGAATGATTTGACTTCGAATTCTTGCATAATTCTACCATGAAGAAAAAAACACAATACTTGATTTCATGCACTATGTGAACTCTTTTTTCCTTTTTTTTAATCTTGTCCCCCAGGACATGCTGTAAATTGATATATAGGTTTTCAAT
Organism: Larix kaempferi; assembly: GCA_027924585.1. Classification (NCBI taxonomy): domain Eukaryota; kingdom Viridiplantae; phylum Streptophyta; class Pinopsida; order Pinales; family Pinaceae; genus Larix; species Larix kaempferi. The sequence continues at coordinate 5,309,369 of BSBM01001023.1, forward strand.
TTTAATTAATGTTTCTATTGATAAAGATTGTTTACTTTGGAAACAAAGTCACATGGAGGGGGGTTGAATGAAAATGAGAACCATTCCACCCATTTTGAAGGGTTAGGGACTCAACAATAGCAGAAAACAAGGGAGTAATGTTAATGTGAACAATCTCGAATGCAGGTGTTACAAAAATCCTAACGGTTGTCCTTATGGTGTTGATTTCCTATTCAAACTTGGACCTACAATTAATTTGTCTTTTCAAAATTTCCTCATAGAAAATATTTGGAAATGACATAAAGTTTGTGTAGATGAAAGGGAGGCCGGTATTCAAGTCCCTTCTTTTGGATTCAAGTCAAAAACTTCTATGAAGTTCTCCATATTTTCCATTTTAGCTTGGTATATATCCTTTGATTTATTGTTGAAATTTATATTTGACACACTAAAAAAACCTACCAACCCTTCTTAAGACCCTAAATTACAGGCATAAAAGAAAATACAGAAATCCCAAAGCACTTGAACTGTACTAGTATCTTGTACTTTGGGTGTAGCAAATATCTGAAGGAAACAATATTACTTTGATATTACATTTACGTTGAAAATGAATTATACTACAATTCATGTGATACAATGTACTGAAGTTCTTATTAGTTATTAAATGTAACATCCGGGCATGTGCAAGCTAATGAGGGTCACTTTTGGCATGTTAGATGCAATAAAAAATGAAAAATCAGGCATCCCTCAACTTACTTGTTTTTTTTACATTCTTACACAAGATATCTTACATTGAGTAAAAAAGATGAAACGTAGGAAATTGAAACACATTTCCGAATATATAAGTTTTAAGTATTGAAAATTTACATAACAATGTGCAATTTCATGTTTTCTGGGAGTCACTTTTTATTGTTTTGGTGAATGATAAGGTATATGTTTTTGTGGGTGCCGCCTTTCAATGCCTAAATGACGGTTTCGAGATACAAAAATTGGTATACATGTATAGAACCCGTAGCACTAGTGCAGCGTTATTTTTCCAAAATTAAATGTTTAATTTTTATTTATTTTTTAATTATGTAAGTGATCAAACCTCGAGAGTGATACGTCAAATGTGGGTGCAGCCTTTGAATGTCTTAATGTAGTTATTTCGACTTGGATTTTTTATAGCATGTAGAGGTCGGTGTCTTCTAGTGCAAGATACAATTTTTTTTTAAATGGTTGTGAAATGAAAAAGTTACGGAATAAACACTAACAGTATGTTTTTTGACCAATAGAGTGATGAAACAAGAAAATTAGGAAATAAATAGAAAATCTCAATATATATTTTGTAAAATTACATATTTGTAATCTGCATAAAAAATTCTATCTATGCCTAAAATTTCGTCAATAATGGTCATGTATGTCATGCTGTAGAGAACGGTGAAAAACATGCATATTTAGGTGCAGAATTGCACCTAAAGGGTCCCTCAACTTTGTGCACAAACCCATCCCTTAGGAAAATATCTGAAGGCAGTAGTATTACTTTAAGATTAAATTTCACTGGCAAGTTAATTGTACTATGATTCATGTGTTCTAGACTGCTTTCAAGTTTTGATGGGTTATTAAATGTAGCATATCGTAGGGCATTCTTCCTTTTGGCTCGACTAGATGGATTGTCATCCAAATAAAAACATTTATCACATTTTCACTCTTTATCATTTATAATTGCAAAACTAAATGCAATGTCGTTTTGGCCATTCTTTTTTTTGTTCAACTAGATGTATTGTAACATAATATAATGCTACAATAAGAGTTTTAGATTATAAACATAATTTTTGTGATTCCAACAAAGATTTTTCTAATGTTATTACTTCTAGTAAGATTAGTATTTAGTACATGTTTACATTGCGTTGGATTAAAAATTCAAGTCCTAAGAATGGAAAAACTGTAAATTTCCAAATACTCTATTACTATCGAGGTTGAGGATGAAAATTGTTTCCCTTTTAGTAGCCATACTCTCATAATAATATTCTAAGTTTAAAGTCACTACCTAATAGTGGGGTTAATTAAATTCTTAGTCTACACATAATTCGAAATTGTGGCCTTTAATAAGGAAACACGTGTTCTTAATATTTATACCCATTCCAAATGTACTATAATTTAAACCATGTTGAAAGAATATTTTCTCCAATAAATAATATTTATTTTAGATAAATATAAACCATTACAACATCATTATTGTTTGTATAAAATATTATGTACATAAACATTTTTAAATACCCACCATCTCCTTCATGGAAATTATATATATGTTATATAATTTACTATATTTATTAATGGTATTACCAAGAGTAGGAACTCTTAGTTATCAATACATATCATTTACAAATTTTCAACAATTAATAACCCTTTCTTTATCCAATGCACTCACATTTATTCACTTTTCAAACCCCAAACTCCCCTTCGGATGGATTTTAATTTTTGCAAAGTTCTTTGACATGATATTGTCGGGCTACTAGTGGTACTATTGGTGAATGATCCATAATTTTTTTTTCCTATGTTTTTAAACACTACGATTTAGGGGCATGCACCTCATCCTTTGGCAACTTATAGTGAATGCACCTCTAACAAACCTTATGTCCTATAGACAAAGGAATAGGTTGAAAATCCAAGAGAACATAATCTTCTTGCGTACTTTAATCGAGCTCAAGTGTTTAACACTGAGCTTCTTGAGGTTGTTTTTATTCGTTGTAATACAAAACTATGCAAAAGTCACCTTTTGCGTGCTTATTTATCTGAATCTAGCATAATGTTGTTGTTAGGCTATACCGTGCAACGTCGAAGAATATGATGAAATAGTTCCTTTGGGACTAGGTGAGGATAGACCACTAAAATTATTGTTTCGTTGACTAGACTAAAAGAGAGAGCTAACATTATCTTTATTTCAAACTAGAATCTTATAGTTCTCTCATCCTATCTTAAAATTTCTATATTGCGTGGTAATAAAAAATACAATTTTCAAACATAGATGGTATAATCTTGTTTCTTATTGTGCTTGTGTAAATGCGCATGGAATAATTTACACTGACCAAAATAGGATCCTAAACATTGAGGAATGGATAGTAACCAAAATCCACTCTTAACTACTTGAGAAAACAAATGCATGTCTTCATTTTTGAAGTCCTTCGTATCGTAGGTGGATATGATAGTTGTAATCAATATTTTGGATTATAATTGATTGACACTAGCTTATGGATAAATATTATTGCATGTCTCGTGTAAACTACCAAATAAAAAAACTTATAGTTACTCATAAATAATGCACATACCCATCACAAAAATCGTAAGTCCTTATGATAATGATAAATTTCCTTCACTCTTATGTTTGTAATTTAGATTCTAAGAATTATGATTATAATGATAATTTTTTCCCTCTAGCGCTTTCAATTTAGACTCAAAATAAGTTAACTACATCCAATATTTAATTTAGACTATAAGAATTTCAGTTATATTGATAATTCCATATCTCTTGTGTTCATATGTTCATAGTTTAGGGTAAAAATCAATGAAGCACATTTAAACATTTACCTCTAATATCAAGAAAAAGTGGTGGTTTAATGATTTCAATCAAGTCATATTGCTACTTAGTATATTTAAGTTGATATCTGATATTTTGAACTTCTTTAAGCTGATTAACAAGATTAACCCAACTATAACAAGTGTACACCACTAATGGTTAAAGAAATGGGTAACAATATAATTCATTAAAGTTTTATACTTCATATCACTTTTTGTTTTTTTTTCATATAAATTTTTTTGTTTGTTAAATAGTATTTTTTAGATTTATATTAACTAATTTCATGTTTATGTTATACCATAAATAGATAACTATATCAATCTCGTTTAGTTATAGTTACACAAATAACTAAAAATATACCATCTATCATTCAAAGAATAGGTTATAACATCCACAATGGATTTTACAACCCACATAATGATGACCAATTCTTTGTATTACCTAAGCGATCATGGTAGGGCTAGGCTTGCGTATAAAAAGAAATACGAAGGTTAAAACTTGATTGTCGAGGAATACTTGAAACCTTTAGATCATTGCGTTAGAGGTTTTGAAACTCTAATAATGGAGATTATGGTAGCCTCAAGAAGTTGTTGGGAAGTAGAGTGCATGGAGAAAAAGCTTGGTCAAATGGTCCGAGGATCCATTATTGTTAATTAAAAGAATCAATGCATGTTATGTGTTTTCGAGTAAGATGCATGCTTGCCTCTTCCACTATGGCGACTCATTATTGTGAATTGAAAGCCAATGAGATGTTTGCAAAAATTGAGATAGAAAAAAAACCTTGAATAATTCTTGTGGACTTAAATTAGATTATCATAATTATCATTCATAATGTTAAACTTATTATTATTATCACAAGAAGTTATGCAAATAAGGGTAATTTTAATGGTAAGTTGATTACTTGATTACATTAAAGTTGTCTTAAATCAATAAATACGAATACTCTTTTTTATTTATATTTTTTCCATTTAAATGTTTTATATCTTGTTTAACAACAATAACATTAATATATTTAATCAATAACTTTATGAAAAAACATAAAATATAAAACGCTCCTAAAATCGATGTTGCTTATAATACAATTTTTCATTCAAAATATTATATTAATTTTTATTTTAAAATGGTTAAATTCAAATATTACAAAAATTATGTAACTTGTACAAAATTACCTTAATTAATATATCATAAATCTTTTGAACAAAATTTTACAAATTTACATGTTCCTTGAGCATTAAGGTTCGTAAGAATGTGTTATTCTTGATAACAAGAAATTGAGACCTAACATTCAAAAAATATCCATAACAAAAATGTGTTTCAATGTCGTGTATAAGAAAATGTTTCAATAGCTTCCTTACGTAAAATACATATATAAAAGTAAATTATACAATTAAAACATTTTTTTTATGTGTTCTTATATGCTTAACATGGAGTTGACGGTAGAAATTAACTAAAAATTGTGTTCTTGTATGCTCAACATGGAGTTGACGGTAGAAATTAACTAAAAATAGTAACAAAGAAAATATACATAATATAAAGTATATTAAAAATGAGATAAGAAAATACACCTAGTATAAAGTATGTTAAAGATGAGATAAATTACATTTTAAGATTAAATGATATAAAATAGGATAGGATTAAATAGACTTATTAGAAACCAAAATACCATTAGAAATAGTATTTTGCCTTAGAATCTTTAAAATGCAAGAAAAGATCAAGTACCTTTATAAGAAAGCAGTGTTAGCAAAGTCCATTAAATATTATTTTTAAATCATTAAAATTCACCATAAATAAGAAAGATCAGGATATATTATTTTTTTCATAAATAACAGCAATATTAAAATGCATGAATGATAGAATCCTCGGCTTCCTCGCAGTCTTCCGTTGCTAGTTGAAAAAATATTGGGTAAACACCTCTACAATGTAAATATCAATCGCTTGCTCTGTCCCGGATGATGCAACAGCTATTATCTGTAATCAAATTGGAAGCTTCCTGCGGAAAAGATCATGGCCCCTATTTAACCCACGATTTCCCATCAATGTAATTCACGCTCACATACTCTGAGACCTGCGTGGATTGAGTGACTTTGGCTGTCCACGAAACTCGTTTTTCATCTTCTGCTCCAGGACCGGAACATTGGAACTCACTATAATTCACAGTCCTGCAACAGACAGAGAGAGAGGATGAAAAGCAATAATATTAGATCGAGACATGGCATTCTAGTTCTCAGTACATGCACAATGCGGGGATAGCATAGTATAGCAGCTGCTTACTTTTGTCTGGAAGTATCTCCCTGCCAGTCTACCCATCCTTCTGCAAAGATAATGTCATCCATGTAAGTGTTGGCAAACACTACTGTGGAGTAAGGTCCCCATGGCCTGCCCAGATACATTAATCCCTTTCCTGTCAACTTGCATTGCAAAAAGACGAAGCCCGTGTCTTCCGACGGAGAGGATCTCTTCTGAGCTGTAAATGCCCCATTATTTTCAGGGATGGCATGTAATTCGCAGTTCTGCAATCAACAAACCGAAAACAGAAAATCAGCCTCGAACTATGAAACAGAAAATCAGTCACAACGTTGTTTACCTGATAGAGAGATTTTCCATTGCCGCATACGACGTCGATGGCACCTTCAATGTAACAATCTTTAAAGTAATGCTTCCCACTTTCGTCTAACACGGTGTCCTGATACCCCAGAAATCTGCAATTGTAAAATGCACAGCGATCTGCCGAAATCCTCAGAGCCACAGCTTGATCCTCCGGGGTCATAGCACCGGGACCATATGAATTCTGCACAACTTCATTCTTTATATCAACACATGATGCTCTAATGTTTTACTATAATATTAATAATAGAAAAAATTAGAATACGCGTTACCTCGATTGTGATATTCGTGGCTACGAAATCTGAAGCAAACACAGACACCGTTGCCGAGTAATATGTCCCGTTGGAGGATTTTGCGCTATCATTCCAAGTGATGACTGTGTTGTTGGCGCCCGAGCCGCTGAGAGTTATGAATGGCTTGTCTTCAGAAATAGTTACCTTCTCGCTGGGCGGTACATAACATAAGGAACGGAGACATCAGTTTTACTCCATAAAAGAGTCAAAGATCATATCAATTTTTAGAAATCGTCCCATCACAAATAGCCTTCCAAACTGAAACCTAATAACCTCCTCCTGTTGTTTCATATTCTTTTTAAATTTTCATTCATAGTCATGAATCAAAGAGGCAGCCTTTGAAATTTTCATGTAAAATCGTGAATGAAAGAGGCAGCCTTTCAAAATTTCATCCAAAATCATGAACCAGAGAAGCACGCATAGTGCTAAGAATATTTTCACTTGAAACCATAGTTCTAGGAATATTTTCAATTCAAACCAGATGACAAAGGACAGGTAAAAAAAACAGATTATACAGTTCTAGCTAATAAAGTCACGCACTTCCTCGAAAGCTACTCTCATTTCGGTTTGGTTGATTACTGACCTATAGATGCCGGGTTTGACATTAATGGTGACAGGGTCCTTGTTACCAGTTGGAACGGCATCGATAGCGTCCTGGACCGTAGTGAAATCGCCTCCACCTTTCTTCTTGTCTACTGTAATTACAGTGGCCTGGCCAACGGTAGCAGGAATCCCCTTCAGTTTTCTAGACGAACTGTGCCTGAATTCTGATATCGTACCCATACTGTAGGCATGTTCAATTAAAAACACTTGCAGTGCTGCAAGAAATAAACTGATCACGAGCAATCCTCTACAGTTGGCCATGGCCATGGATGGCATTCGCAAGAAAGAAGAAAGATTCACGAATGATGCCAATGGGTTATGGGTGAGCAACATAAATACTTGGCAAGCCCCTAATATTAGACTATTGCCTTCCAAGTCCTTAGGAATCAGTTGTGGCCAGTGCATGGACAAAAACGTGTTCATACAGGCGAGAGAATTCACGTCCACGCTGTCTTTCCCTATTTCCATTTGCCTAACCGAATAGAGATATTATCTGGATATCACGATTTTCTATTTTCTATTTTAATCAAATGCTCTCTAGTAACTATATTTCCATTTGCCTAACCGAAAAGAGATATCTAGATATCAGGATTTTATATTTTTTAAATATTGGTTTAAAATTAAAATCAACCCTGAAATCAAATCCAAATAACTGCGTTGGATTATCTGATTAAAACGTTGGATTATCTAAATTTATAAAATTTTAATTATTTACTTTCTTTATGGATTTTTTTCGAAAACTTAAATTTGATATAATTAATAACTTTATTTAGAAATTAATAAGAATTTTAACAATATTAATGAATTGCTTTGTATTTACCAATTATGAAGGAACCATCTCTCTCTCAAAGCTATAAATAAGGCCTCCCTCCTCTCTTATTGCATCCCGAATCTGAGAGTAGAGAGTCTAGAGTCTTAAGTCTTGTTCGAGTATGCTCTGCAAGTGTAGCATAGTCTAATCACATTACATCAGAAAGATCTGTTTTAGGAAGTCAAGTCCGAAGGAATTGCGACTATGCTCTGTGAATTGCCCTTTGGGTATAATTTTGCATCAGAAAGAATTAAGATAATATCTGCTCTGTAATATTTTCCGCTGCAAGATTAATAAATTCTCTGGGTACCATTCCCAATTCAAAGTTTGTGTATTTATGGTCTGTCTAAAACCTTATCACCCCTTAGCCCAGATCTGTAATTCCCTAGCTATCTCGCAAGATTCTTCACTCTAGCCGTGAAAAGCATTCATCCACGAAGTAAGTCCTAGGAGAAGCTCTAAGCGCATGTTCGACATTACAAGGAGTGATTGAAGAAAGGTAGCAGGCTCATGAGTTGCAGATATTCAACCAGAAGGAAGCAAGCCTAGCGCTACGATTTTATCTAGTCTACCAAGTGTAGAGGCCCCTGTGACAATCCTAGGAGAGGCCATAAGTGTATGTTCGACATTACAAGGACTGATTGAAGAAAGGTAGCAAGCTCAGGAGTTGCAGATATTCAGCCAGAAGGAAGCAAGCCCGACACTACAATTTTATCCAGTCTACCAGGTGTAGAGGCCCCTGCGACAATTGTGGTATTAGAGACATTCGGTTCCTAGGTTTATCATGGACTCTCATATCTGTTATAATGATGCTTTAAAAAATAAATCAGATGATGGTTCTACTTCTTCGTCTTCTATGGATGAGTTGTTTCCTAGCAAAGATATTTAATGGATAAATCATAGAAGTACTGAGTTTGTTGATAATGATTCTTCCAAACCATTTCAGCTACCCCGACTATCAGCTGATCAGATAAATAAAGACATGTCTATGTTTCATTTAAAGTCTAGACAGTTATTTAAAGTCCGAGAAGGAGTCAGTGAGGTTACTATAAATACAAGTTCCGTAGGCTAAACCCTTGGTCTGTTAGATCCTGTAGAAGTCAAATATTATACGAAAAAATATGGGAAAATTTTTGTTAATTTGGGAAGGGCTCTTATTGTAACATCTCGAAAATACAAAATAATATTTTTTTTATAATAGCAATAATTATTAGAATTATTTAATGCGGAACATATAAACTAAATCGAAATCATAACTAAGATAAATTAATAAGAATGTCACGTCATCAACCTCAGATAATATAGTTGTAATTTCTACTTCAAATATAAACGGATGTTAATACTTTTTAATGAAAGATCTTTGTATGCTTACGTAAACAAGTATAGTTTACAAATTTGTTTAAGTTCTTGGTTGATATTACATGTTGATACAGTTTGTACTGCTTTAATATTCTTGATGGATTGCTGACCATTTGTTTGTTTGTTAATAAAAGGGTCCTATGAGGCACCCTGGAGCTTACTTAGCTGAAAACGCTAAGGCATTTGAAAATGTTTCTATGTGCAGACTGCAAGTAAGAGATATACAGGACAACATAATATTTAGAGTACTTGTGTTTTTCAATTCATCATCAATGTAAAATGCTAAGTACTTCCCTGCGACACCAATGACTGGAGGTATGTATACTTGGTTCTAAATCTAGTTTGTAAGCTGGCTTTCAAAACTCTTCAGTGCTATGAATTTATGTCGTCCAAGTAATTGTTATACAGCTGCATTCATTATCAAAACAGTAATACCAAAATCTATTGACAATGCTATTTATAGAATTAGTATTTGTTTCTTTAAGCAAAACTTAGACTACTCTAACTTTTGAATTTAACAATGAATACACAGTTAATCATATATAAAGCATAATGACTACTATTTGTATTGAAAACGTAGCTTTAGAGTGTATCTCGTCAATGCTTAAACTATATTTATGATGATGCAAAAGTATTTGTGTTACATGGCTAAACAAATGGAAATGATCGTAATTATAGTATTTATGCTATAAGATAGCATTATAAAACTTCATTCTAATGCCTATATAGAATTATAGGAATGAAATAGATACATATCTTATAGTTACTATGCATTTACATATTACAATGTAATTTAAATATTGCAATGCCTAACCTTAAGCTTGAAACTATATGAAACATACACTACATATTACAATGTAATATGATATGGTTTTCAATGTAAAATCATATGCTAAACAAAATGCGAACCTAACTATATGTTTGAACTGTCGGGCATTAAGATATGCAAACCCTGAATACGATGCAATATGGTATCACAAACATTATATTGAACATATTATGACATAAGCTTTTGTCCTAAGTATGTCTATCGTATTCTTGGAATTCACCCAAGCTTCATGAATGAAGTGCTGAGTTGATGTGCCTTAAATTTTTTATTTGATAGGTTGACATAAATATGATCATGTATTAAACGTTATGACCGAACTCTATAGTGGAAGCCTGGTTGTCAACCCACGTAGCTCGCCCACGAGAACTTTGATTGGTTTTACCACTAGGAAGCCTGGCTAGAAAGGTTATCCCGACACTTCTCCTCTGAGCTGTACACTGTGATATCCTCTTGGCAAGCATTGTTGGCACTGTTGTGGTTGATGTAATTAATCGGCTATCATTGCAAAGTTGCTCGGCCTTCAAAAATGGCACCGTTGGCATCTCCATGCTCGTTGATCTTATCAATTCTCGACCGTTGATGTTGCTACCCAAAACCCTCATTGTATGTAACGTTTTGCAAGCTCTCCGATCTTCATTGTTACGCTAGGGTATGGTCGACAGGATGCCCAAAAAGTAGGGTTTAGTGAGAGTATCTCTCAGGGTTCGATCATACAACCTGTGAGTGAAAAAAATCTTCTAAATAGTTACAAGCATTGAACCTTCTGCATTTGAGCTACGATATCCAAATAGTGATAGGGTTTCCCTTTTCCAGTGAAGCAGAAGTGTTTCGGACAGTGTTCGAATCTCCTACGGTTGATAATGATCTGCTGTGATAGCTTTAGGGTTGTTGTAGAATACTAGCTTGCTTCATCGTTTTGATAATGTAAAGGATCGATTCTTCGACATGCCAAAATCAAAGGTAATAATAAAAAAATCTACAAATGTTGTAATACTTGATTCGATTGTTGCAAAATCTTGTTTTGACCCTGCAATGCATGTTTGGTAGGTACCCATTCAAAAAGAGGTTGATCGTTGAAGAAAAAGAAATTGGAAATACTACGGTTTTCCTGGTAAGCTCCAGTGGTACACAAGAAACCTTGTAGGTGCCTAGGATGGTGTTTTGCTATAAGCCGAGAGTTGGAAACATTTCAGTGATGGCCAACTGTGAAGTTTTTAGTTTGACTTGCTTTGATGTTAAAATGTAAGAGGTTTATCCTCCGTTCATTTAATGCTTGGCTCAGTAGGTTTTTGCTGTAGCACTGTGACCGACTTTGAGTTGGTCTAAACACCTTTGGTTGTTGAAGGGAAAGGAACCAATGTGTTTTTGGAAGACTTCAATGGATAATAATAGAGTCTCTGTCATGTTTTCACTATGCTATTGAGAAATCTTTAAATGAAGTCCTATTCTTGTTTTTCTTGCTTCTGAGCTATTGGTTTTCTTGTATTGTAATGATACAGTCTTGTTTAAAAAGATATAAGCAAAAGATTGTTCTAAAAACTGTTGTATTTGAGTTCGAGAATGAAACTATCTCAGGTCGAAAGTAAATGACTGCTTACTGTACTTTGTCAATAATGTTGATAGTTAAGGTTTTGGAAAAGTTATGAGATGAATTCGAATGTCAAACGTTTCTGCAAAAGATAGTCCACAATGTCTAGTTTGAAACATAAAAGTATTCTACTTGTACCTTTTGACTTCTATCTATATTGCATTAAGCTAATGGACCAAAAACTTAACCTGTGTAAAAACAATTCCGATAGTGTAACTGTTTTCAAATGTTGAGATGTGTTCTACTGGGGTTATAAATTTTCAATGAACAATGATAAGGAGTCGTGGTTTTTGCTGTGTGAAAAAATTCTGTCGTAAGAAGTTTTCAAAATGTTAGCTAGGGTTTGAGAAAGAAATGTTTAAGATTCGCCATGAAAGGCTTAAGCAAAACAATGAAGAATTGTGTATTTAATTCTAGGTTTTGGAAATAAAATAGGGTTTGATACTATTTTGAGATATTCAAGATTGGAAACAAAAGTATAAGTAATGTAAAATAAAATATGAATATTTGTATTAGATTGATACAAAACTAATTATTGAAAATACATTTGTATTGAAAACAATCTATGACAAATATGAGAAAAGTGAAGAGTGTTTGCTCATAACAAAATTTGTATGGAAATAAATTGTAGCTCCTAAATTCTTGAAATTACAATTATTTTGAAAACATGAAATGTTTAATATTGATTGCATTTGTTTGCTATCTGAAATGAATAGGGTTAAGAGAAAAAAATATATGACTTATACAGAAACTAGGCTATGTTATCTTTCATGTATTAACAAAAGAGATTCTATATTACTGTTGATGTTAATCAGTAATTTTTACTATGTGTAAATATAGGACAGAATTGTAAACATAACACTTACTGCAATTATTTGTCCAATCAATGGAAATCTACCTATCTCTCATCTCTCATTTAATTTGCTTCTCTATACTAGAGTACGATGTAAATAACATCATGTGAAAAAATATAGAGATGGTTATCAAATCAGATCTTTAACAAAGCTTTATCATTTAGACTTAAACATAGATCAGAAAGTAAATTGTTTTACAAAACAGAGTTTGATAATTTTACTAAACAAAAGTATTAAACTGTAAACAAAATAAGAACAACAAAACCTGGTCAACTGTAGGAAAACAAATAGCCCAAGGATCTTATTCCACCCAACCAATTCCTGAAGACAGCCAAGTTACTTTCCTTAGGACCCCTGAGCCTGTTCACTGAACCACTAGGAGGAGGAAACATAGAAGCTTAGGACCTTAACTTGCAATAGCAATAGTTATCCAGTCTTAAAGACTTAGCAGTCAAAGGGACCTACACCAGCACCTCTGGTTCTCCTTCTTAGAATAATTTGCAGGCTTACAGTTGCACTCTCACATACCCTCCCTATTCGAATCTCTCAGTGATCACCTGGTGCACATGAGGAATATTTCTGCAAAAAATATTGTGTAAGAGCTACCTGCTCAATTCGAATTTGCCTTATGTATGCTTCCTAGGCCTTTCAATTGTTAACTGGTCATTAAATGAGCTGCCTGCTCACTCCCTCCACCTGGGGGATAGTGCCACATTTGTAGGGGTAGTTGTCCCATAACCAACAGCTGGTGGTGAAGTGCAATTGCTTCCATCTATCCCATGCCTTCTAACAACTTTCATTCTAGTGGGTCAGTGAACACTCATTTAACAGTTCCCTTGGGTGTTTGTCTCCTACTTTAATTTATTAAATAATAATAATTCAGTAATTACATTCATCCTTGATCAAACTTGGTCATAATTACAAAACTTTGTAATTAAAAATTAACATAAAGTATTTTTCCAATAATAATAATATTTTCAGAATTTGGGTAGGTGACATACACCCCCCCTTAAGTCTCAACATCGTCCTCGATGTTGGTTAATCACTCTCTAAGTGTTCCTGAAACAGAGTTGGGTATGCTGCCTACATACTACTCTTCAACTCCCAGGTTGCCTCTTCTGGGCAAAGGTGCTTCCATTGCACCTTCACTTGCCCAATGGTGCGATTCCGGAGTAGAGTTTCCCTCCTTTTGAGGATACAGTTCGGTTCCACCTGAAAATATCTGTCTTGTCCTACCTATACATCATTCCAGTTTACAACATGAGTAGCATCATGTACAGAATTCTTTAAAAATAATATATAAAAAATATTATGTATCTTTAAATTTGGTGGCAAAGCCAGTTGATATGCCACTGGTCCAACCTTGGACAATATTTCGAAAGGACCACAATACTTGGGTGCCAACTTGGCACAGCTTCCCAATTTCAATGAACTCTTTTTCGGTCTCACCTTAAGGAACACATGTTCACCAACTTGGAACTCTTTATGAGTCCTTTTTAGATCTGCTTGACTCTTTTCCCTATTGTAACGCCCATATTTTGATTAGGCATATTTATCAGTTAGACACACCATACTTTATTTTCTTATATATTCTGTTGAACTCAGCTCGACTGAGTAAACTATATTACGATATGATGGACCTCATTATATGATGTTACTCTGTTTTATGATTTCACCATGATTATGATGTTACTATGTTATGCGGTTATGATGTCATGATTATCATATGATTTCTTTATTTTACGATTACAGTATATGTTTATATGTTTTCATTAATGAAATGTGAAATATATGATTCAGTACGTGGATACCATCTTCTTATATGAATTATTGAAGTGTTATATGTCATACGCGTCTATGATGAGCTAAAAGGTTACATGAAATAAAATGATTTTTTTGATAACATGGATCAATTGGCGATCAATGGGAAATGCTTTCTATAAATTTGTATTTTGCAAAATACTAACCTACAGGACACAAGGGCTATGGGATAGCCAGTTACTTGATATGATATATATTGGAAAGGAAAAAAAACATGTTCATACAGTAAACCTTAGCAGCCAAAATGATGATACGATAACACAAACTGATAATCCCGATAGCAGCAAAGTATCAGTTGATAAGGGCATAGGCCCAGTATGTTGAGAGGGATGGATGTGTTTCCCACCCTATGTTTCCATGAGACCCTAGGTCGTGGGAGGGCCGTGCTGAGACACGCTCCCCATCTTGTTGTGATGACGATGGTCGGATGCCTACTAGGGGAGGATAGGTCCGCTGTTCAGCCGACGCTATCGCTCTCAAGTTCTATGTGGTCAGATCGGTGAGTCCGACATCCACTTTTGTACTAGCAGAGGAAGGATAGGGAGGATGCTGGACGTAGGTTATGATGGGAGGATGTGTTAGTTAGTACTGTTGAGGGTTTAGTATTCCTTGATTCCGAGTTAGTGGTAGTAGGTACCCTTCCTTGTACAAGATTGATTAAACTAATGTATAGATAAAGATAATGATGTGAAATCGTAAAGAATTAACTGTTAAATAACTAAGAATGTTGAAGTAATTGTAATAAATATATTATGTTTGTTCTACATGGGGGTAAATACTACTATTAGTTAGCAGGTATGCATAAGCGGGATGGGGTTTGTCTATAGTACATTTATGATCTGTGCATACACTGGCCACGCATGCACACATTGCACATGTACACTAGTATCGATATACAAACAATTAACATATTGAATAAATGTATAAGTTGTCATAAGTAATTAGGTTAATCATGCATTGACCAAACTCAGATAATGAATATAAAGTTATTTAAGATGTGTAAAACAAGTCAATTAAGCTATGTATTACTCATTGGTAAACATCGCGATATACAATGGAGACAAGTGTCATCAGTTAACATTGTCGTCTGAGAATTGTTGTAAATAAGGTAATGGTACTGTCTAATTAATTAGTAAGATTGTTTAAGCACTTAAGGGTGCTTTGTTTATAAGAACGATGATACTATGTGGATGTTAGGGTCCTCATGTGATAAACAAATGATGTAAAAGACATCTTTATTAAATTCACCATTATTATTACCTTATGGGGATTTAATTAATATTATTACTTAAAATTTATTTTAATAATATTACTACCCATGTCATAGCAATTCCAAAATAGGTAAAATTTAAATATTGACTAATGAATGATTAGAGTGTGATTATTTTACATTTCTAAGTTATACATAATAGGATAACAATTTTGGAATGAATGTGATGTGATGGAAAATGGTTATTTAATTATTCAATATGAATCTTGGAATTTAAATCTCAAGATAAGTGATCTCGACGGATGAGGTAGACCATTAAGACACATCATGTCCAAGTTGAAAAGGGGTCAACTATTTATATAATATTTTATTAATTACATTAATAACATTAAATACCAAGGATGGCGAATAGACTTGTAATTAATGAAGCTTGTCCCGAATGGATAACCTTTGGGTAATAATTCCCACCGTAATAAATTCTTACGACCGTCAATGAAAATCAAATGAATTTACCATGAGAGTAATTAATTATTCGGTGCATTGAGTGTGAAAAATATATTTTTATAAAGAAACGTGTATGAATGAACTAGTGGGAGGAGTAAATGTTTGATGGGCTCGAGAGGGGGATTTTGGGGCGGTGGAGTAAGCCCAAGGTCTTCTCGAGGAAGGAACTGTATATAGAGGGGGAGAGAGTTGAAGGTAAGGATAGCTTGAAGTGGAGAGAAAGGTTTTGGGAACAGAAAGGAGGTTTGAGAACGGAAAAGTTTGGAGAACTTAAGTAAAGACTGCTCTTGGGATTATCAGATTGTGGGCTCGGGGGCTTGGAAATCCTTTGATTTCCAAGGGCCAGCAAGATAATAGCTGGTCGGTAGGGTGGACACTTCATTTTGGCTAACTCAGAGGATATACAACCTGCTACAACCTACGGTTAGCATCAACATCAGGTAATTTCCTTGATTATTTATTTTATTTAATTATTATGTGGAAATGTACTGAAACCTACATATACCTTCTTACTGATTTATTACTGTGAACATATTCTTATGCAAAAACCAAAAATTATTGAAAGGAAAATATTGATATGTTAGTTATTCTTTTAAATATGAATGTATGATTATTGGAGACAACACAGTATGCTAAACATCATTTAAAAGCATAGAATTTTCTTCAGAAATTTACTCACACATACCTGAATGAATTAATACATAGGAAATTAACTTAGAAATTTACTTAGTGCTCTTCTATAAAAACCAGAGCACTACACCTATCTTGGGAAGCTTTGAAATTTCCTTGTACCTGTTTCACAATTAGTTCTAACTCCTGCAACAATTCAAGTCCTAAAACAACTCTATTTATTGGGTCATTCCAAGAAACAGGTGTATCACATTTCCTACCATAAAGAATTTCAAATGGGATAAGTCTGGATGATGCATGATAATGGTTATTATATGAAAATTCTGCGAAGCGTAAGTAGTCTTCCCACTTACTAGGCTGATCCTTAACATACATTCTCAGTAAGTCTTCCAAAACTTGATTCACCCTTTCTGTCTGTCCATCTGTTTGTGGATGAAATGCTATGCTGAAATTTAAGGTTGTATTCAACCCTTTAAACAAAGACCTTCAAAATTTTTGAGTAAACTTAGAGTCACGATCTAAAATTATCACTTTCGATATACAATGTAGTCGAAAAATCTATTTCATGAAGATTTTTGCAATGTCTGGAGTTGTATGAGTAGTCTTCACAGATCTAAAGTGTGCTACTTTGCTCAGTTTGTCTACTACCACCATGATAGAGTCATTTTGTTTCTAATTTTTGGGTAGTCCAATAATAAAGTCTATGCTTATGTAATGTCCCAAAAAAATAACAAAAATTTAAAAGTTTTCCTGTCTGCGAAAGTCGTTAGTTCATAATAGAAAAAGGCTCACATTAAATGTAATAATGTTAGAAACAATCATACTTGTATACTACAATGTGAGACTAAGCCTATCTATTTTGCATAGCCTCTTCTAAGTGTAAGTTTAGGATTTATGGAAGCGGTGTCGAAATAAAATGAGATCGTGTTATCATTGTGGTTCGCAAAAGTGGATTCAATAGGTAGAAAATAACACTAGTTACTGTTTGAGATATCATGTGATTTTAAAAATGTATGTCTAATGACCCTTCAGGTGATGATCTTCTTTGATGACAGTATGTTTTCCACATTGGGGATTCCATAATACTCTCGGACAGGCAATTACATACCTCGACAAGGTTGCCAGGAGGTATGGGCAGTTGTAGGGGTTGCCGGACTTACTTAGCATAATGCTAATGCCATTATGTACTCTTGTATTTGCAGGTATCTCAACTCTACGAGTAAGATATCCAAATGGATGGTTCCTATCCCATTATTGGTCCTATTCCACCAGTGTATGATGAGACATTTTAAAATTAATACTCTGTTATCATGGGAGTTCTCAATTCGAATGTTGCCCAACGTGGGGTTTACCACTATTTGCTCTTGGTAATGCCACCAAATGTGAATTGGTCACACTTTGCAAAGTCTGTGTATATAAATCGAGCCCTTATGTAATTTAATTCAGGGTGGTTGAAATCTACGACTTCACTATAGGAAGTGCGAATTATTGGACCTCCACTTAGATAGAGGTTGGTGAAAACTTTAATGCATTTAGTAGTTTGTGGAGAATAGCCTGGCATGAGGGTTTGGATGTCAATTTGGGATTTTTGATCTGTAGTCTCTGTATTCGACTTGTTGTTTATTTCTGGCTCTGTGCTTTCATTGTTGGGTGATGGTGTGGCGTACTGACCCAAGCTCTGCTCCTGGTCAATACGCTTAGTGACTATTACTATCGTTCATGGCGTAAGGTGGCCATACTTCTTACAGGTAAAGAATTACACCCTATCAATTATTGACAATTTCTATTTCCTTTGAGCTGAAAATGCATGTTTGAACTGATTGATACTGTATGTCGTTCGTGACAGGTGATACACGCTTTGGTGTGGGAGCTACGAAGGTTTATGATATTGTGGGCATGGCTAGGGTACTGGTAAGTTTGGCTTCCCATGCGTGTCCTATCTCCTGCAACTCTGCTATTGTTTGTATGCGTTTGGCCTGGTGTTTTAGAATGAGACCCCCATAAGTCATTGGCTTACTAATTCGCTTTGGGGAGGTCTAAAATAGTTCTCTACTTGGCTAGACTTGACAGAATGGGGTTTTAATGTAACTTAAATAGCTAAAATGAGTACGGGGACTATTATATAGAAGGACTATGTATCAGTTGGGTTTCACCGGTTATTCGGTTCTATGAAAACCTTGTAAACAGAAGAAATACTCTTTCATGGGATATTACTCCTGTATAGTTATAATGATTTCGAATGGTACATTTCTCTTTTTCCTGTGTGTATTTAAGCATTTAAGCTAAAACTTTAAGACTTCTAAGGTTATGGGTTTCCTGGGTAATTTTTATAAACTACTATTCCGATAATGCAGACATTTATAAAGGGTCGTTGGTGCCTTTTGCTTATAAGTAAGGCTATGGTTCATATGTTGGTTTCATTTTCATTCGCTATTTGTGTTGTATATTGCTACAGAGTTTATGTGTGAACATTGTATTGCCTATGGTAAGATATATGTCATCAACGAAATTGTCTATGCCTCTATTTCTGTAATGTGGACAGAATGGATGCTTGCCTGGCAAGGTCTTTTTATGAAGGTCACAGGGATTGACCTTGGTCCTAGCTTTCGATAGGCATCTTCATGGTAGTCATATGAAATGCGCTTCTCTTGCCTCTATTTATGATTGATCTCTGCGTTGATGTGAATTGAAACTCGAAGTTTTCCTATAGATGACTATCATAGGTTGTATGTTGAAAGGAAAATGGAAAAAGGCCTCAGGCCTGTCTATTTGATTAGCATAGGGTTATTGATGAAATGGGTATGAAAATATAAATAGGAATTTCATTCTATATACGCTCTCTATCATATTTGGTAACTTTGTTTAAAATATGGTATGTATGGTTTAAGAAGAAAAACAAAACTAGATCAGGCAGAGAAATGGAATATATAGAGAAATTGTTTTTTAACAATGATGTCTGCGTTTTCTCTTGCTGTGGTTTGTGTCATTGAGATTTCAAATGGTTGACATGTTGTTCAACAATTTCTGTTATGGTTTGATTTCTGTAGCTAGGCGATTTTGTTAAGGAATTAAAACAAGGGTTTTCGATAAGTGAAATAAATACTATCATAAGTGGAATAAAATGTTATGAATATTCCTCTGAGTTAAAACCACGATTTGCCTATTCTAACAATCTAAGCAATATAAATGACTATCAAAGACTAGCTGGCTAGTCCTGCTGGGAATGCCATTCGATTCTGGAAGACTGAATTTAAAAATTGATAGTAAGAACTTTGTTATTCTAACATTGCATTTATAATAGGAATATAAAACATAGGACAGTTTTATAAATAATCATACCTGTCGATTCTCTGTAGTTTGTCCTGTTGATGATGACTTGCTAATCCTGGTAACTTGTTCTTGCTGATACTGACCTGCACACTCAGCCAACTAGTTAGGGAAATTACTGACTCTTAGCTGACCTGAATTGTTCTTGGATTGGATGACTTTGGGACTACCACGTTCCTCCCAACCATGATTCTACAACAGTTCCTGGTTTAGTACAAAACCCCCCGAGCTGGCTCTGACATGCAAACCGAGAAGTAGAGGCCCTAGGTGTGTGGCTGGTTCAGATCTCAAAATATATGGACAAGGTTCACTTCTTTTAGGAGAGAGTTCTTCTTGGCATAATAATACCAAAGGAAAAAGATCCCCCAACTTTTGGGGTTTGTCCTCCTTAAGTAGGACAAATCTTAAATTATGACTATTGGAAATTACTGGTTTCTTTAAAATAATTTAATTTAAAAAAACAATATTTGTTTATTTAACTACTAGTTATCTTGGAAACTAGGAAGTCTCAACTTGTTTGATTAAAGTGTTTTTAATATTTCAGATATTTTCATAATAATAATAATATGCAATTTACAATACCATCTAAATATTACTAAATAATATTTAGTAAGTGGCAGCCCACTTATGCATAAATATATATCTATAAAGTGTGAACATTTATAAAAGAATATATATATAATAATTAACCAATATATATTTATTATTGAAGCTCCTAAATAATAATACTACTTTGGGGTCCTTAGCATTTTATTTCACAAGATGCTTCTTTTAGTTCTTTTTAAGGGAAGGGTCCACTTCTTTGGACAGTTTCGGTAAGCTGGTAAAGGCACCTCTAGTCTCTCCCTTTGCATGTCAGATTCACTCGTCTTAACATGGTAGTTCCCGCAGTAGATGATGATAATAAGACATATTTAATCAAGTCGAAATAGTTGTGATAAAACACACAAGTGCTATTCAGAGTCCTCTTGGCTCAACACTTGCAATGTAGTAACCCCGAGTGCTCTTCAGAGCCTTTCAACTCAACACTCTCACATAGGCATTATGCTAGTGCAATTCCAGAGCCTCTGCTCAACACTAGAGCTAGAATGTGGTTGTGAGGCACATCTAGGATATTTCAAATGTACTCGGATCCGGTAATCATTTCTTTCAAGCTTCGAGTGCTCCAGGGCCCTTTCCCAACACTCAACATACATCGGGGCTTAGGCCCAGTACGAAATAGAATTCTCTAAATACATCGAGGCTTGGGCCAAGTATATAGATCTTTTGTGTGTTCCCGATTCCATGCTCAACACACTAACTAATCAACCATGTAAATCATGCTCTGCACAGTATAATGTAGCAAAAGAGGAAATCTCAGTATATCATATTTTGTAACCAATTCTCGTAATACAACATAGTTTATCAGTCAAGCTTTCCTGCCTCGAATATATTCAACAATGAAACAAATCCGGGTCCCTGCCCAATACATCAACTCATAAGGGAAATAAATCAAAACATACTAATGTTATGTCAGACATAATAAATCACATATACTGGGGCCGTGACCTGACATAACATCATAACATAGTTAGTCCAAAAAGTTGGGATATTACATCCTTCCCTGCTTAGAACAACACTGTCCTGGTGTTTCCTAGGGACTAGGAATGAGATCATGAAACAAGGCGGGGTATGCCTCTCTCATGGTAGCCTCATTCTCCCAAGTGGCCTCATCTGGTCCAAAGTGCCTCCATTACACTTTTAGCTGAGTAATGGTCCTCCTCCTAAGCTAGAACTCTCTCTTTTCCAGAATGTGGAGGGGTTCTGGCGTGAACTCCCCTTCGAGCTCCACTTGTAATAAGGACCAATCAATAACATGTTTAGTATCGTATACATATTTCTTTAATAAAGAAGCATGAAAAACATTATGAACTTTTATATGTGCTGGTAGGGCTAACTCATATGCTACTAGACCCTTCTTGCCCAGTATTTCAAATGGTCCACAAAACCTTGGAGCTGGTTTACCGCAATGTCCCAAGCTTAACGAGCTTTGTTTTGATTTTATTCTTAGGAAAACATGTTCACTAATTTGGTATTCTTTGTCATTTCTTTTCTTGTCTGCGTAACTCTTTTGGTGGTCTTGTGCTTCTTTTAAATTCAGTTGCACCTTGGAGACTAGTTGTTCCAAGTCTTTTAGTAAGTCTGGCCCTACCATAAGCCTATCCACCGAGCTATCTCAGGTGACAGGGGTTCGACACTTTCGACCGTAGAGTACCTCGAAAGGACTCATTTTGGTCGAGGTTTGATACTCGTTGTTGTATGCAAACTCCGCGAGGTGTAAGTAGTCTTCCCACTTAGTGGGATTGTTCAGGACATACATTCTCAGCATATCCTCCAAGATTTGGTTTACTCGTTCTGTCTGTCCGTCAGTTTGGGGGTGGTATGCGGTACTAAACTATAGTTGTGTTTCTAATCTGGAGAACAATGCTCTCCAAAAGTTACTAGTGAACTTTGTGTCTCGATCCGATATAATTGCTTTGGGTATCCCATGTAACAGGAAAATATCCTTTAGGAATATTTCCACAATGTGAACTACCTTGTAGGTAGATTTTACTGGTATAAAATGTACAGCTTTCGACAGCTTGTCTACTACTACGAAGATAGAGTCATTTTTTTTCTTACTTTTGGGTAGGCCCATAATGAAATCCATACTTATTACTTCCCACTTCCATTCTAGAATGGGTAATGGTTTAAGTAGACCATAGGGGTGTTGGTGTTCCGCTTTGACCAACTGACATTCCTGACACTTCGCGATGAATAATGTGATGTCAGCTTTCAGTTTAGGCCAAAAGTAGTGTTTCTTTACGGCTGAAATCATCTTTTGATATCCAGGTTGTCCTGAATAGGGGCTCCTATGGAATTCGATGAGTATGTTAGATCTAATGTCCCCACCCTCTAGAACGTGAAGTGTCTCCTTTGATCATAACAATCCTAATTCATCTATCTTGTACTCTTTCTGTTGCTGAAAAAGCCTATCTTCCTCAATATTTTTAAGGATCTCGACATAGAACCTATCATTTTGGCATGCCGTTCTAATTCTGTCATGTAAGTCGGAGTCTGTCCGACTTTCAGTTACCTCATATAACATATGAGCTCGTCAACTTAAGGCGTCGGCAATCTTGTTTTCTTTCCCCTTGATGTGTTTTAGTTCAAAGTGATACTTACTAAGAAAGGATAAGCCTAGCCTATCTAGCGTTCAGGTCTGGTTGATCTAGTAGATACTTTAGAGTCATGTTGTCCGTCTTTAGTAGGAATTTCTTACCCATGAGGTAATGTCTCCACATCTTTAGAGCGTGGATAATGGCAGCCAATTTGAGGTCATGAGTAGGATAGTTTTCCTCATGTTCCTTTATCTTTCTTGACTCGTAGCAGATGGAAAAGTCATCTTGCATAAGGACTCCACCGAGTCCTTCCTTGCTTGCATTGGTGCAAAATACGAAGTCCCCATTGTGGTTGGCAATTCATAGTATTGGTGCGCTGATCAGAAGTTGTTTTAACTTCTGAAAACTTTCTTCACACTTGTCTGTCTAGATGAACTTACTGGTTTTCTTCTGTAATCCGGTCATGGGGCAAGTGATCCGAGAGAATTTCTCAATGAACTTTCGATAATAATCAGCTAAACCTAGGAATGATCATATGCCAAAAACACACGTAGGTGTGGGCCATTCTTCGATAGCCTTGATCTTTTCGGGATCAACTGCTATCTCCTTCTCAGAAATGATATGCCCTAAGTACTGTATCTGAGGTCTATAGAAATCACACTTTCTCAATTTTGCGCATAGTTGATGCTCTCGCAATATTCGTAGGACTATTCGGAGGTGTTCCTCATGTTCTTCCTCATTCTTGGAATAGATCAGGATATCGTCTATGAAGACTAAAACAAGCTGGTCGAGGTACTTGTTGAAAACATTGTTCATCATGCACATGAAGTTTGCGGGAGCATTCATCAGACTGAAAGGATTTACTAAAAATTTGTAGTGGTCGTATCGGGTGTGAAACGCGGTCTTACTGATGTCGTCATCACGGATTCTAACCTGGTGATATCCGGATCGTAGGTCGATCTTCAAGAAGATATTTTCTCCTCCGACTTGGTTGAACAAGTCATCGATCCTAGGGAGTGGGTAACGGTTCTTGATGGTTAACTTGTTGAGTTGGCGGTAATCGATGCACATACGCATCGTGTTGTCCTTCTTTTTAACAAACAGGATTGGTGCTCCCCAGGGAGACACACTCAGTCAAATGTAACCCTTGTATATTAGTTCTTGTAACTGTATCTTGAGCTCTACCAGTTTGGGTGTACTCATACAGTACGGAGTCCTAGAGACAGGTACGGATCCATGGGTTAGTTCTATGGAAAATTCTAAGTCCCGCTTGGGTGGTAACCTGAGTATCTCCTCGGGAAACATGCCTCTGAATTCTACTAGTATCGGGAAAAATCCTTGATCTTGTTAAGTTTAAACCAAATAGACTAGCAAGATCATTGAAAGAAACATAATCATAAGATAGACGCAGAATATACCCTGGGAAACCCTCATGGGGTAGAAAACCTAGCAAATCTTTCCTCAATAAGATGATCAACCAAAATACAAGATGTGCTCCTTCCTTCTTTGTCTCCTTAGCAGATCTCCCAGACAAGTGCGCACTCTTCCACAAGTGAGTGAATGATCTAATGAGGAGTTCACCTCCTCTATTTATACTGACTCCTAACTGACTAAAAGACCTTATGAGGCCGACCTCTCCTGGAGAAGTCTAATAACCCCTAAAATATAACTACAGGGCCGACCCCCACATGGTGGGTCTAATAACCCTAGTTAATACAAACCCCTGGAGGAATAAACATCTCCAGATACATGATAGGGTTACCTCGGAGGAATGAAACATCTCTGAAATAATAAAGTACAAATATAATATTCTTTGAAGTTACAATATTCAACACTCCCACTTAACGAGAACGATATTATAACAACATCTGCAGGAGCAAGGAGTCATCATACATGATACATCTATAAATCATTGGAAGCTTTCTTCAATTCATCTTCATCAGTAACTCAACTAGTTACTAGAACATCAATGTCAAAAGTGTCGATATCACTACGATCATCGGCATCAACATCACACGATCATCAGCATCGTCATCACACGATCATCAGCATCGTCATCACACGATCATCAGCATCATCATCAGCATCGTCATCATACGATCATCAACATCATCATCACATGATCATCAGCATAGTCATCACACGATCATCAGCATCGTCATCACACGATCATCAACATCGTCATCACACGATCATCAGCATCATCATCACACGATCATGTTCCAGGATGATCAATCCTGCTCATTTTAGGACATAGGTCCATGGATGATACAATCCAATCTTCAGTTCTCGGAGACATCAGTCTACGGATCAATTCTGGGACCTCAGTCCAGGGACGATGCAATCCCCTGCCTGTTCATTCAGGACTTCATTATTGGAGACCCAGTCTACGGCTCTATTCTGGGACCTTAGTCCGGGGACAATGCAATCCCCTGCCTGTTCATTCAGGACTTCATTATCGGAGACCCAGTCTACGGCTCTATTCTGGGACCTCAGTCCGGGGATGATGCAATCCCCTGCCTATTCATTTCGGACTTCATTATCAGAGACCCAGTCTACGGCTCTGTTCTGGGACCTCAGTCTAGGGATGATGCAATCCCCTACCTGTTCATTCAGGACTTCATTATCGGAGACCCAGTCTATGGCTCTATTCTGGGACCTCAATCCGGGGACGATGCAATCCCCTACCTATTCATTCAGTACTTCATTATCGAAGACCCAATCTACGGCTCTATTCTAGGACCTCAGTCCGGGGAGGATGCAATCCCCTACCTGTTCATTCAGGACTTCATTATCGGAGACCCAGTCTATGGCTTTATTCTGGGACCTCAGTCCGGGGACGATGCAATTCCCTGCCTGTTCATTCAGGACTTCATTATCGGAGACCCAGTCTATGGCTCTATTCTGGGACCTCAGTCTGGGGATGATGCAATCCCCTGCCTGTTCATTCAGGACTTCATTATCGGATACCCAGTCTACACCTCTATTATGGGACCTCAGTCCGGGGACGATGCAATCCCCTGCTTGTTCATTCAGGACTTCATTATCGGATACCCAGTCTACAGATCTATTCTGGGACCTCAGTCCGGGGACGATGCAATCCCCTACCTGTTAATTCAGGATTTCATTATCGGAGACATCATGTCTACGGCTCTATTCTAGGACATTAGTCCAGGGACGATGCAATCCCCTACCTGTTAATTCAGGATTTCATTATCGGAGACATCATGTCTACGGCTCTATTCTGGGACATCAGTCCAGGGACGATGCAATCCCCTACCTGTTAATTCAGGATTTCATTACCGGAGACATACATCTATGGCTCTCTTTAGAACAGATGTTCAAGGATGATACAATCCCTCTTCTTTCTCGGAGACCTCTGTCTATGGCTCATTTTAGAACAAGTGTTCAAGGATGATACAATCCCTCTTCTTTCTCGGAGACCTCTGTCTACAGCTCATTTTAGAACAGGTGTTCAAGGATGATACAATCCCCACATGTATTCTCATCAATACAAGTACAAGTATCCTCATCCATACAAGTACATTAATCAATACATGTATCATCATCTAGCATCAACATCATGTATACATCATACATCAAAAGCATGTATTCTCACTAATACATCTAACATCAAAAGCATGTATACATCTATCATCAAAAGCATGTATTCTCACTAATACATCTAACATCAAAAGCATGTATACATCTATCATCAAAAGCATGTATAAGTAAAACTAAGTATTCTAAATATAGTAGTCCTAAATCTAACTATTTCTAAGTGACTAGGTGAAGTCTCATTATTGATGAGACAAGCTTGTCATCAGGGATCATGCTACTCCCCCTTTCTAGGAGGGTCATTTTGAACTACACCAAGCTTGTCTCGAAAGTATTCAAATTTCACACGAGATAGCGGTTTGGTCAGGATATCAGCAATTTGATCTTCAGTGCTCACATACTCGAGCTTGATAGCTCCTCTCTGCACCATATCTCGAATATAGAAGTATCGGATCTCTATGTGTTTTGACTTATCATGGAACACAGGATTCTCTTTCATCTTGATGCAGCTTTGATTATCACACATAATTATAGTGGGATCCATTTCTAAGTCAAACACTCTAGATAGCAGTTTCCAAAGCCATACTGCTTCACAGCTGGTAGAGCAAGCAGCTATATATTCTGCCTCAGCAGAGCTGAGGGCCACACTAGATTGTTTCTTGTTGAACCATGAAATCATGGCAGATCCAAGACCATAACATCCACCTGAGGTACTCTTTCTATCTGAGACACTTCTTGCCCAGTCAGAGTCTGAGTAACCATGTAACTTGAGTTCATGATTTCCATGATAAAGTAGACCAAAATCCAATGTACCTTTTAGGTACCTCATTACATGCCTTCCAGCTATTAGATGAACCTTTCTAGGTTCTACTAGATACTGAATTAGGGTATTTACAGCAAAGCATATATCTGGCCTAGTATTTGTCAAATACATTAGTGACCCAATGATTTGTCTATATAGAGTTAGGTCCACTAATTCTGATGAGTCATTAACTAAAATATTCAAGTTGGAGTCCATGGGAGTGGCCATGGGTTTACACTCCAACATGTCAAATCTTTTCAGAATCTCCACAACATATTTTCCTTGATTTAGAAAGATTCCTGTTGTTTCTTGCCATACCTCTAAGCCTAAGAAGTAGTGCATTAATTCGAGATCTTTCATCTCGAATTCTGAAGAAAGCTTCTTCTTGCTTTCGATAATTTGTTTCTCATTTCCAGTTAGAAATAGATCATCTACATATAACAATAGTATAATTGGTTCATCATCCATTACTTTGAGGTAAAGGTTTGGGTCAGCTTTACTCTTGGTAAAGCCCATGCTAGTTAAGAAATTATCAATCCTTCCCTACCAAGCCCTGGGAGCTTGTTTCAACCCATATAATGCCTTTTTCAGTTTGCATACATGAGTCCTTCCATCATTGACCTCAAACCCTTGTGGTTGCTCTATGTATACTTCTTCAATTATACCATTCAAAAAAGCTGTCTTAACATCCATTTGGTGTAATTTCCACTTCATCATGGATGCAAGTGCCATGATAGTTCTAATTGAAGTATACCTGGCAACTGGTGCATATGTTTCTTCATAGTCAATTCCCTCCTTCTGAGAGAATCCTCTGGCTACAAATCTTGCTTTGTATTTTTCAATGCTTCCATCCACAGCATGTTTTATTTTGAAGATCCATTTGGAAGAAACCACACTTTTATCTTTTGGTTTGGGAACTATATCCCAAACATCATTTTTCATTATTGACTGAAATTCTTCTGTCATTGCTTCTACCCATTCTTTCTTCTGAGCTGCCTCTTCATAGCTAGTAGGTAGTTGATCCACAAGATCACACATCAAGGCCATAGAGTTGGACACTAGTTTTGGTTTCTTCCTTTCTCTAGTGGATCCTTCAGGAGCACCATATCTTTCAGCTCCTTGAATAATATCTCTAGCCCATGCTGGTCTTCTTTTCCTAGATAATTCTGCAACAGGGGATTCTTGTGGTTCCAGCATGTCATGATCCTCTGGTGCATCTTCTTCAAGGATGTGAACAGTCTCTCAGATTCTAGGAGATGAATATTCTTCATAAACTTCTTCAAGTTGACACTTTCTGGATTTCTTGAGAGTTGCTTCCTCATCAAAAGTTACATCTCTACTTATTTCTATATGATGGAAACCTGGTATGTAGATTCTGAAGGCTTTGGAAGTTTCACAATAACCAACAAACATTCCCTTCTTGCATGAGGGATCCAACTTGGTTCTCTTTTCTTTTGGAATGTGGATGTACACAGGACACCCAAATATTTTAAGATGACTTACCTTAGGCTTCTTTCCTGTAAATACTTCTTTTGGAGTTTTGAAATCAAGAGCACTATGAGATAGTCTATTTTGTACATATACTGTTGTCTTGGCTGCTTCATCCCATAGATACATGGGAAGGTCTTGGTCATGTATCATAGTCTTTACAGCCTCCATGATAGTTCTATTTTTCCTCTCAGCTACCCCATTTTGTTGGGGATTGTAGGGAGTGGTTAGTTCCCTCTTAATTCTAGCTTCTTTACAAAAGTATTCAAATTCCTTTGAAGTATATTCTCCGCCATTATCTGTTCTGAGAATCTTGATTTTCTTATCTGAGAGATTTTCTATTAGAGCCTTGAACTCTTTGAATTTTCCAAAGACTTCATTCTTACCTTTTAGGAAGTATATCCAAGTTTTCCTTGAATAGTCATCAATGAATGAGAGATAGTATTCAAACCCACTTAGAGAAGTGGTGGGCATAGGTCCACATACATCTAAGTGTATTAGCTCTAGAGAGTTCTTAGTCTTTGTTTCACTTTTCGGAAAGGGGTTCTTGACATTCTTCCCTTTCTTACATCCTTTACATGAGCCATCATTATCAGCCTTCAATTCTGGTAATCCTATAACCACCTTGCTTACATAGGTTAAGGCTTTATAGTTGATGTGAGCTAGTCTTCTATGCCATAGCTCACTGGGACTAGAAACTTAATGAGCAAGGGTTGTTTCTGGATGACCCTTGAGTTTATAAAGTCCTCCTTCTTCTTCACCAATGACAATTGCATCTTTGATTGATTTTCCTTTGGACCGCATGAGTACTTGTCCATCTATGAAGGCTACTCTAAAACCTTTCTTGTCTAGTGCTGAGAGGGAGAGTAGATTATTCTTTAAACTTGGGACATATAAAATTTCTTTCATTTTTAAAGGTGTTCCCGAATCAAGCTTGTAACTTGCTTCACCAATTCCCTTGATGGGATATTGATAATCATCTCCTAGAGATACCTTTTGGGGTGAAGACTTCTCTTCGATCCTGGAGAGAGTTTCCTTATGACTTGTCATGTGCTTTGAAGCACCACTGTCAATAAGCCATGTGCCTTCACCAGGAGACACAGATCTAGAGAGAGCAGAAAATAATACATATTCTTCTGGATCTTCTTTCTTCACTTTAGATCTTTTCTTTTGAGGCCTTTCTTCTTCTTCTTCTTCTTCTTCTTCTTCTTCTTCTTCTTCACTATCATATTCTGCCATATGTGCATGATGTCTTTTGTGGACAAACCTTTTCTTCTTCTTTTCTGGTAGGGTACAGTCTCTAGCATAGTGTCCTAGCTTAAGACAATAGAAACATTGGACTGTGGAGGTGTCTCCTCCTTTCCTTTTGAATCTATGAGAGGGTTGAGACCTTTTGAAGTTCACTTTCTTGAAGTAGCCTCTCTTTCCTCTTTTGGTGTGGGTGGCCAAAGCTTGGTCATCCTCTTTGAGAAGAGCTTCTCTGTTGGCTACCCTAGCCTCTTCTTGAACACAATCCTCCCATACTACATCAAACTTCATGATTTCTTTTCTGGCACACATGGTTTGTATGAAAGATTCCCAAGGTCTAGTGAGACCATTTAGGGCAGTCATCACAAGTTCATCTTCATTAAGGGTATCACCAATGGCATATAATTGCTCCTTGATTAGAGAGATCCTTGAGAAGTAGTCTTGAATGGATTCTCCTTTGTGCATCTTGGTACTCTTCAACTGAGTCCTTAGGTTCATCTTCCTATTGATGTTATTTCCTTCATACATTCTTCCTAGGTCATCATACATTTCCTTTGTAGTCTTCTTGGAGACCACTTGGGGAATCAAGTGGTCTTTAATAGAATTAGCTATGATTCTCTTTGCCCTAATCAAATCCTTCCTGTGCTTTTCTTTGGCTTCATCTCCTTCTGGTTCCGCAACTTCTTCTTTGATATAATGAGCCCAACTTCTCTTCAAGAATGAGACCAATTCTGTATTTCCAAGCCCAGAAATTTTCTATACCTTCTAGCTTGTCTTCAAGCTTAGTGTTTGGAGCCATCTTCTCTTGGGGTAGTCCAAGAGACAAAGTAGACTTACCTGAAAATGTTACTTTTCACTTTTTCGGAATCTGGAACAGAATTTTATCGCACTTTTGGTAGAATTAGGGTTTGACTTTTTCAGAGTTCTACTCAACCAAAAAGTTCGATCTAGGGCTTAAAAGAATGGTCTGCCATGCAACCATAAATCAATAATACCAACTTTTTGTTGAAACCCTAACTTTCATCGGAGAGAGAGAGAGAGGTATTCTTACCTTGTGAAAGATGTCCTATTCAGTCTAGCTCTGATACCATGTTAAGTTTAAACCAAATAGACTAGCAAGATCACTAAAAGAAACATAATCACAAGATAGACACAGAATATACCCTAGGAAACCCTCATGGGGTAGAAAACCCAGCAAAGCTTTCCTTAATAAGATGATCAACCAAAAATACAAGATGTGGTCCTTCCTTCTTTGTCTCCTTAGCAGATCTCCCAGACAAGTCTGCACTCTTCCACAAGTGAGTGAATGATCTAATGAGCAGTTCACCTCCTCTATTTATACTGACTCCTAACTGACTAAAAGACCTTATGGGGCCGACCTCTCCTAGAGAAGTCTAATAACCCCTAAAATATAACTACAGGACTGACCCCCACATGGTGGGTCTAATAACCCTAGTTAATACAAACCCCTGGAGGAATAAACATCTCTAGATACATGATAGGGTTACCTCGGAGGAATGAAACATCTCCGGAATAATAAAGTACAAATATAATATTCTTTGAAGTTACAATATTCAACAGATCTTTTGTTCCCTATCGGCTTCTACTAATTAAAGGTGGATTGTAAATAGTTTACAACCCTTCCTTAAGCATTTCTTTGCTTGCAAAGCCGATATCTGCTGTACTAATACTTCTTTAGGTATACCTTGGATGATTCTTTGGTTTCCTTGACTATCCATGCATAGGATTGACTTATTTAAGCAATCCAACAAGGCATGATGTCCTTCCAACCAATCCATGCCTATTATTATGTCATAAGATCCTAGCGGTAAGATGTTCAAATCTATCATAGTTAAAAATCCATTCAAATCTATCTCACAACTCTTAACTAGTTCAGAGACCTTCTGTTTGGTACCTGTGGCTAGTTGTACCAGCCATGGTGCTTTGTGACTCTCTCGGTTTAATTTGCAAGACTCTACTATTCTAGGAGAGATGTATCTTCGGCAAGCACCGGGGTCTATTAAAACTGACATGATATTGTTAGATATCTTACCCTCAATTTCTACCATGGTGGCTTGATGATCTTCCTACCGGCCATCAAGGGCATCATAAATCCTAGGTGTCTTTGCCCTATCTCCCACTATAGGCTCTACTTGGATGTTGTGTAAAGTCCCATCTATTTTTGGGGGGCAGTCTCTATAGTAATGTGGTCCCTGGCATTTCCAACAAGAAACAGTTGGTGGGACTGTCTTTGCCCCTTTGTTGAAGGCTGGCCTGTTGGCTGGTGGTGAGGGTGCATTAGGTCGAGCTTGGGGTCGACTGAAACCTCTGTTGGGTGGGAAACTATTGTTATGTTTCCGAAAAGGTGGGGATCTAAAACCCGGTCTATGGTTTTCCGAGAAGGTCCTGAATTTGTCTCTATTTCTGCTGATGTTGTCGTTCCTTGGCTGCTCGTGCTCATAGCACAGCTTGGCTTTATGTAGGGTTATGTCAAGGGTTTTGGGCATGTTGAATTCTATCTTCTCTCTAAAGTTTGGTGGCATCCCACCCAATAACTGCTAGATTTTCACCTTATCGTCCTTAATATAAGGCACATAGTGCAGGAAGTCTAAGAACTGATTTATGAAGGCTTCCATAGTCAGGGAACCCATTTTCAACTCATGAAATTCTTTTATCTTCTTGTCGAAGAATCTTTCAGACATATATTTGTCCTCAAATATTCTGCTGAAAGTGTCCCAGCTTATGTCTCGTAGCTCTTGTCCCTTAGTGTGTTTTAAGTCCCACCACCATCTGGCAGCTTTT
The DNA here is from genome assembly GCA_027924585.1 of Larix kaempferi. Lineage (NCBI taxonomy): Eukaryota > Viridiplantae > Streptophyta > Pinopsida > Pinales > Pinaceae > Larix > Larix kaempferi. Next base: position 5,342,372 of record BSBM01001023.1, read on the forward strand.
CCATTTAAGTTGTATATGGCTAGTTGGGCTTGCATCTCATTGGAGTAATTATGAACCTTAAAGTATTTGTTCATCCCTAACAACCATTCTTCAGCCTTTTCTCCGGAGTTAACTTCCCCGTCATAAGTTGGGGATCTTATCTTTCTGAACTCCCCTTGTAAGTTGTCATCACTCTTCCTCCTTTCCTTGCAAGGAGGTGGAGAACCACTGTCATTGGAAGAGCTCTTACAGTCCTCTTCCAATGCTTCTGATTTATGTTCTCCTTGATCTTCTATTTTGTAACTGGCTGCTTTCCTGGTGTTAAGAGAGTTGACAGAGAGAGTAGGATGTTTAGGGGGTTTTTCCTTGTTAGGATTTGGAGTAAGGCTTCATTTATAGCCCATTGTTCCATTCTTTCTTGCATATTCTCATCCCTGGAACTCTAGAATTCTGCCTGTAGCTGCTGCATGGATTTCTCCAAATTTGAGTTGAGCTCCACCACAATTTCTTGCTCTCGTGGTGGGGAATTTAGGTTGCCTCATATACTGCTGCCTTTCTCTACACTCATTTTTCTGCTACTGCTTGTACCTAAAATTTATATAAGTATTTGTCGTTGGAAAAACAATGTGTTAGTTAATTCTTTTTGTAAAAACATAATACAATAATTTAAACACTTTCCTGTTTCTGCAGTTGTGTTTGGTAGTGAGCCCAATAGGTCACTTAGTGTTTTTAACTTGCTCTGATACCACTTGTAATGTCCCAAAAAAATAACAAAAATTTAAAATTTTTCCTATCTGTGAAAGTCGTTAGTTCATAATAGAAAAGGCGCACATGAAACGTAATAATGTTAGAAACACTCATACTTGTATGCTGGAATGTAAGTCTAAGCCTATATGTTTTGCATAGCCTCTTCTAAGTGTAAGTTTAGGATTTACGGAAGAGGTGTGGAAGTAAAATGAGATCGTGTTTTCATTATGGTTCGCAAAAGTGGGTTCAATAGGTAGAAAATAACACTAGTTACTGTTTCAGATATCATGTGATTTTAATAATGTATGTCTAACGACCCTTCAGGTGTTGATCTTCTTTGATGATGGTATGTTTTCCACATTGGGGATTCCATAATACTCCCGGACAGGTAATTACATACCTTGGCAGGGTTGCCGGGAGGTATGGGCAGTTGCAGAGCTTGCCGGACATACTTAGCATAATGCTAATGCAATCATGTACTCTTGTACTTGTAGGTATCTCGACTCTGCGAGTAAGATCTCTAAATGGATGGTTCCTATCCCACTATTGGTCCTATTCCACCAGTGTATGATGAGTCATTTTAAAATTAATACTCCATTATCATGGGAGTTCTCAATTCGAATGTTGCCCAGAGTGTGGTTTACCACTATTAGCTCTTGGTAATGCAACCAAATGTGAATTGGTCACACTTTGCAAAGTTTGTGTATATAAATTGAGCCCTTATGTAATTTAATTCAGGGTGGTTGAAATCTACGAATTCACTATAGGAAGTGCGAATTATTGGACCTTTACTTAGATAGAGGTTGGTGAAAACTTTAATGCATTTAGTAGTTTGTGGAGAATAGCCTGGCATCAGGGTTTGGATGTCAATTTGGGATTTTTGATCTGTAGTCTATGTATTTGACTTGTTGTTTGTTTCTGGCTCTGTGCTTTCGTTGTTGGGTGATGGTGTGGTGTACTGACCCGATCTCTGCTCCTCGTCAGTACGCTTAGTGACTGTCGCTATCATTCATGGTGTAAGGTGGCCATACTTCCTATAGGTAAAGAATTACACCCTATCAGTTATTGACAATTTCTATTTTGTTTGAGCTAAAAATGCATGTTTGAACTGATTGATACTGTACGTCATTCGTGACAGGTGATACATGCTTTGGTGTGGGTGCTGCGAATGTTTATGATATTGTGGGCATGGCTAGGGTACTTGTAAGTCTTGCTTCCCATGTGTGCCCTATCTCCTGCAACTCTGGTATTGTTTGTATGCATTTGGCCTGGCGTTTTAAAATGAGACCCCCATAAGTCATTGGTTTACTGATTCATTTTGGGGAGGTCTAAAATAGTTGTCTACTTGGCTAGACTTGACAGAATGGGGTTTTAATGTAACTTAAACAGCTGAAATGAGTACGGGGACTGTTATATAGAAGGACTATGTATCAGCTGGGTTTCACCGGTTATTTGGTTCTGTGAAAATCTTCTAAACAGAAGAAATACTCTTTCATGGGATATTACTCCTATATAGTTATAATGATTTCGAATGGTACATTTCTCTTTTTCCTGTGTGTATTTAAGCATTTAAGCTGAAACTTTAAGAGTTCTAAGTTTATGGGTTTCCTGAGTACTTTTTGTAAACTATTGTTCCGACAATGCAGACATTTATAAAGGGTCGTTGGTGCCTTTTGCTTGTAAGTAAGGCTATGGTTCGTATGTTGGTTTCATTTGCATTCGCTATTTGTGTCGGATATTGCTTCAGAGATTATGTGTGAACATTGTATTGACTGTGGTAAGATATATGTCATCAACGAAATTGTCTACGCCTCTATTTCTATAATGTTGGAAGAATGGATGCTTGCTTGGCAAGGTCTTTTTATGAAGGTCATAGGGATTGACCCTGGTCCTAGCTTTAGATAAGCATCTTCGTGGTAGTCATATGAAATGCATTTCTCTTGCCTCTATTTATGACTGATATCTACGTTGATGTGAATTGAAACTTGAAGTTTTCCTGTAGATGACTATCGTAGGTTGTATGTTGAAAGGAAAATGGAAAAAGGCCTCAGGCCTGTCTATTTGATTAGCGTAGGGTTATTGATGAAATGGGTATGAAACTATAAATAGGAATTTCTTTCTATATACGCTCTCTGTCATATTTGGTAACTTTGTTTAAAATATGGTATGTATTGTTTAAGAAGAAAAACAAAACTAAATCAGGCAGAGAAATGGAATATATAGAGAAATTGATTTTTAACAATGATGTCTGCATTTTCTCTTGATGTGGTTTGTATCGTTGAGATTTCAAATGGTTGACATGTTGTTCAATGATTTCTGTTATGGTTTGATTTCTGTAGCTAGGCGATTTTGTTGAGGAATTAAAACAAGGGATTTAGATAAGTGAAATAAATACTATCATAAGTGAAATAAAATATTATGAATATTCCTCTGAGTTCAAACCATGATTTGCCTATTCCAACAATCTAAGCAATATAAATGACTATCAAAGACTAGCTGGCTAGTCCTGCTGGGAATGCGATTCGATTCTGGAAGACTGAATTTAAAAATTGATAATAAGAACTCTGTTATTCTAACATTGCATTTATAACAGGAATATAAAACATAGGAGAGGTTTATAAATAATCATACCTGTCGATTCTCTGTAGTTTGTCCTACTGATGATGACCTGCTGATCCTTGTAACTTGTTCTTGCTGATACTGACCTGCACACTCAGCCAACTAGTTAGGGAAGCTATTGACTCTTAGCTGACCTGAATTCATCTTGGATTAGATCACTTTGGGACTACCACGTTCCTCCCAACCATGATTCTACAACCATTCCTGTTTCACTAGGAATCCCCTCGAGCTGGCTCTGACATGCAAACTGAGAAGTAGAGGCCCTAGGTGTGTAGCTGGTCAGATCTCAAAATATATGGAGAGGGTTCACTTCTTTCAGCAGAGATTTCTTCTTGGCATAATAATACCGAAAGAAAAAGATTCCCCAAACTTTGGGGTCTGTCCTCCTTAAGTAGGACACATCTTGAATTATGATTGTCGGAAATTACTGGTTTCTTTAAAATAATTTAATTTAAAAAAACAATATTTGTTTATTTAACTACTAGTTATTTTGGAAACTAGGAAGTCTCAACCTGTTTGATTAAAGTGTTTTTAATCTTCTAGATATTTTCATAATAATAATAATATACAATTTACAATACGATCTCAATATTACTAAATAATATTTAGTAAGTGGCAGCCCACTTATACATAAATATATATCTATAAAGTGTGAACATTTATAAAAGAATATATATATAATAATTAACCAATATATATTTATTATTGAAGCTCCCAAATAATAATACTACTTTGGGGTCCTTAGCATTTTGTTTCGCAAGATGCTTCTTTTAGTTCTTTTTAAGGGAAGGGTCCACTTCTTTGGACGATTTTGGTAAGCTGGTAAAGGCACCTCTAGTCTCTCCCTTTGCATGTCATATTCCCTTGTTTTAACATGGTAGTTCCCGCAGTAGATGATGATAATAAGATATATTTAATCAAGTCGAAATAGTTGTGATAAGACACACAACTACTATTTAGAGTCCTCTCTGCTCAACACTTGCGATGTAATAAACCTGAGTGCTCTTCAGATCCTTTCAACTCAACACTCTCACATGGGCGTTACGCTAGTGCAATTCCAGAGCCTCTGCTCAACACTAGAGCTAGAATGTGGTTGTGAGGCACATCTAGGATATTTCAAATGTCCTTGGATCTGGTAATCATTTCTTTCAAGATTGGAGTGCTCCAGGGCTCTTGCCCAACACTCAACGTACATCAGGGCTTAGGCCCAGTACAAAATAGAATTCTCTAAATACATCGGGGCTTAGGCCCAATATATAGGTCTTTTCTGTGTTCCTGAGTCCACGCTCAACACACTAACTAATCAACCATTTAAATCATGCTCTGCACAGTATAATGTAACAAAAGAGGAAATCTCAGTATATCATAATTTTGTAACCAATTCTCGTAATACAACATAGTTTATTCATTCGGGCTTTCCTACCTCGCATATATTCAATAATGAAACAAATCCGGGTCCATGCCCAATACATCAACTCATAAGGAAAATAAATCAAAACATACTAATGTTATGTCAGACATAATAAATCACATATACTAGGGCCATGACCTGACATAACATCATAACATAGTTAGTCCAAAAAGTTGGGATATTACAGCTTATCACTTCCCATTTCGAGCTAGCTATAGGCAATGGCTGCAATAACCCAGCTGGATGTTGATGTTCAACCTTCACTTTTTGACAGTCTAAAGACTTAGCTATGTACTCTGCCACTTCATCTTTAATTATGGTCCAATAGTATTCTTTCCTTAGCATAGTAATGGTTTTTTGATAACCTGGATGGCAAGAGTAATGGCTTTTGTGCATCACATTTAAAATTAGAATTTTTACCTCTGGTATGTTAGGTACATACAATCTGTTTATGTATAGCAATAGTCCATTTTCCTTCATTCTGAAATTTGCCATACAATTTTCAGAACTGCTATTTGCTGTCTTTTCCTTTAATTTTCTGTATTCTTCATCTGTTTCACTCCTTTCAATGATTTGATTTTCTAAATCTATTGAGTAAGTACTGATGGCTGAAATACAATTCAATTTTTCTTTATGACTCAATGCATCTGCAACCTTGTTCTCTTTCCCTTTAATATGCTGAATTTTGAAATCATACTCACTTAAGAAAGCTAACCATCTAGCTTGTCTAGTGTTCAAATTTGTCTAATCTAATAAATATTTCAGACCCATGTTGTCTATCAATAAGGTAAATTTTCGGCCAATAAGGTGGTGACATCACATTTTTAAAGCATGAATTATTGCTAATAACTCTAAATCATAGGTAGAGTAGTTCTTCTCATGTATTTTCATCTTTCTAGACTCGTATGCCACAACATATCCTTCTTGTGTTAGGACTCCACCGAGTCCATCATTACAAGCATCTGTGCAAACTATGAAATCCTTATTAGGATCTGCTATCCTCAGAATAGGTGATGTAGTCAATAATTCTTTTAACTTCTTAAAACTGTTTGAACATTTCTGATCCCACACAAATTTCTTTCCTTTCTTCTGCAAGGAGGTTATGGGGTTTGCAATCTTTGAAAAATCCTCTATAAATTTTCTGTAATATCCAATAATACCCATAAATGATCTTACATCCGACATATCCTCAGGAACCGGGCAATCATTAATGGCTTTTATCTTGTCGAGGTCAACCGAGATTCCTTCTTTAGAAATTATGTGTCCTAAATACTGAATTTTGTCCTTGTGGAAGTCATACTTACTAAACTTAGCGTATAGTTGATGATCTCTCAGAACTTGTAAGATAATCCGTAGATGTTCATAATGCTCTTCTTTGCTTTTATAATACACTAAAATGTCATCTATAAATACAACAACAAACTTATCTAAGTATTTGTGCAGAATATTGTTCATCAAACACATAAATACAACCGGGGCATTAGTCAAGCCAAATGGCATGACTACGAACTCGTAATGTCCATATCAAGTTCTAAAATCTGTTTTGAAAATATGTTCATCCTTAACCCATACTTGATGATATCCTAACCTTAGATCAATCTTTGAAAATATCATTGCTCCTCGCAGCTGATCAAATAGATCGTCTATGCGGAGCAACGGATATCGATTTTTTATTGTCATTTTATTAAGCTAGCAATAATATATGCACAGTCTTAGGGTTCCATCTTTCTTCTTAACAAATTAACAGGTGCTCCCCAAGGAGACACACTGGGTCTTATATAATTCTTATCAATCAGTTCCTTCAACTATGATTTCAATTCGTTTAATTCCAGTATATTCATTCTGTATGGAGCTTTATAATTTGGTACTGCTCCTGGTATTAACTCGATGGTAAAATCTAAATCTCTTTTAGGAGGTAATCCTGGAATCTCCTTAGCAAATACATCCTTGAAATCCTTTAGGACAGGTATGTCTTCTAATTTCAGTTTGTCCGATTTACAAATAAACTCATCATTTACTACATTTACTGCAAACAACTGACATCCTTTCCTAACTACCCTCTTAACTTGCATGGCTAAAATCTGTCTAAGGGTTACCTTTCTTGAAATACCTTTTACTTCTACAGTTTTCCCTTCATCATTTAAATATGTAAAACTTTTTTCATAACAGTTCAGAATGACATGATGGGCTTCTAACCAGTCCATTCCAATTATAATATCATAGGATCCTAAAGGTAAAATATTCAACACTATTTGTGTCTTTAACAAATTCATGGATAAAGCACAACTTCCTATAAAATCTGATACTTTCATCTTTGTTCCAGTTGCTAGTCTAACCAACCAAGATTTCTTGAACTTTTCTATTTTTAATTTAAGACTTTCGACAATATCTGGTGATATATAACTTAAACTAGCACTTGGGTCAATTAAAATAGTAATAGGATGATTTTGTAGCATACCTTCAATCTCTACCATAGAGATTTGATGATCTGCTTGCTTGTTGTCAAGTGCTGCATTGATTTCGGGCATCTCCCTCACCACGTCTCCAACAGTAAGTTCAGTCTGAATAGAGTGAATGTTGTTAGCTGTCCGCTTCCTCATGGGACATTCTGATGCATAGTGAGGACCTTGACACTCGAAACATTTGATAGGTGCCTTTTGTTCATTGGTCCTCGTATTATTGGGAGCATTTCTGGGTGATGTAGAATTCTGTTGTTCACTGTTTCTAAAATTATTTCCTTGAAATTTTTGATTCTAAAATTTTTTCTTTTGGAAACCGGAATTCCCACTGAACTTGAAATTTTTCTTTTTTAGCTCAAAATTGCTAGGCTTATGACTTTTCTAGTTTGACATTCCTTCTCTTTTTCGATTAGTGTCATAATAGAAAATTGCCTTTCTCATAGCCTCTTCCAAGGTTTTTGGACTGTCATACTCAATTTTGTCCTTAATATTGATAGGTAGACAACTCAAGTATCTTTGAATCTTCGGTTTTTCTTCCACAAGATATGGCACATATCTCAACAAGTTCAGAAATTTACTGTTCATTTCCTTCATGTTCATACTTCCCAGCTTTAAATTGTACAATTCTTTGGATTTTTCTTCATAGTACTATTCAGATAAAAACTTTTTCTTGAAGTATCATTTAAAAGCAATCCAGTTTACATTCTTATCCTTGATACCCTTTACTCTTTTGATGTCCTGCCACCAAATATTTACTTTTCTTGTCAAGTTATATATAGCCATTTTTGCTTTCAAGGATTCTAAATAGTTATAAATATGAAAATATTTCTTCATGCCAGACAACCATGCTTAAGTTGTCTTGCCCTTCTCACTTTCTCCATTGAAAGTTGGAGGTCTAATCTTTTTGAACTCCCCAGAAATCTGTTCATACTCTTTATGGCTTTTCTTTTTGGGTTTGTAATCTCCTTTACTACTATCGCTTGAATAGTTACGTTTCTTTTTACATACTTCAATAGCATCTCCCGATGATGTTGAACTGCTGTTCACATCATCGGTTTTCATTCTCTTACTTTTGTTACCATGAGGCAGATCTTCAACCTTGGAGATATCCTCATTTTCTCTCTCCTGCTCAACAATTGGGCACTGTTCAAATAGCACTTGCTTTAACTCTTCTTGTGCCTTCATAATTGTTTCATTGTCTTGTTTCACAGATCTAATTTCTACCTTTAACTCCTGAAATGCATGTAACAATTCTGATGAATTGTCATTCAATTCACCGTGGCCTTCTTCTGCATAGTGTTGTCCCGTGCTATGGTTGTTTGGTTGAAATATATCTTCTAAATGTTCAGCTGAGTTCTCCATACTTGTAACTTCAAACGATTTCTGTATAACACAGTAGTTTAAATTTTAATTAGTAAGATTTTATGCTGTAATAAAATTTTCTATTGCATGTTCTTGGACCATTTTTAGGCCTAGAGTTCGAACATGAGCTCTAATACCACATGTAACATCCTGAAAATACCAAAATAAACAAAATTATAATAGCAATAATTATCGGAATTATTTAATGCGGAACATATAAACTGAATTGAAATCATAACTAAGATAAATTAATGACGATGACACGTCATCAACCTTAGATAATATAGTTGTAATTTCTACTTCAGGTATAAACGGATGTTAATCCTCTTTAATGAAAGATCTTTGTATGCTTACGTAAACAAGTACAGTTTACAAATTTGTTTAAGTTCTTGGTTAATATTACATGTTGATACAGTTTGTACTGCTTTAACTATTGCTACTGCAAGTTGAGGTCCTAAGCTTCTAAGTTTCTTCCTCCTGGTGGTTCAGTGAATAGGCTCGGGGGTCTTAAGGCAAGTAACTTGGCTGTCTTTAGGAATTGGTTGGGTGGATTAGGCTCCTTCGGCTGTTTGCTTCCCTACAGTTGACCAGGTTTTGTTGTTCGTATTTTGTTTACAGTTTAATACTTTTATTTAGTAAAATTATCAAACTCTGTTTTGTAAAAGAATTTATTTTCTGATCTATGTTTAAATCTGAATGATAAAGCTTTGTTAAAGATCTGATTTGATAACCATCTCTATATTTTTCCACATGTTGTTATTTGCATCGTACTCTAGTATAGAGAAGGAAATTAAATGATAGATGAGAGATAGGTAGATTGCCATTGATTGGACAAATAATTGTAGTAAGTGTTATGTTTACAATTCTGTCCTATATTTACACATAGTAAAAATTATTGATTAACATCAACAGTAATATAGAATCTCTTTTGTTAATACATGAAAGATAACATAGCCTAATTTTTGTATAAGTCATATATTTCTTTCTCTTAACCCTATTCATTTCATATAGCTAACAAATGCAATCAATATTAAACATTTCATGTTTTCAAAATAATTGTAATTTCAAGAATTTAGCAGCTGCAATTTATTTCCATACAATTTTTGTTATGAGCAAACACTCTTCACTTTTCTCATATTTGTCATAGATTGTTTTCAATACAAATGTATTTTCAATAATTAGTTTTGTATCAATCTAATACAAATATTCATATTTTATTTTACATTACTTATACTTTTGTTTCCAATCTTGAATATCTCAAAATAGTATCAAACCCTATTTTATTTCCAAAACCTAGAATTAAATACACAGTTCTTCATTGTTCTGCTTAAGCCTTTCATGGCGAATCTTAAACATTTCTTTCTCAAACCCTAGCTAACATTTCGAAACCTTCTTAAGACAGAATTTTTTCACACAACAGAAAGCAAGAATCCTTATCATTGTTCATTGAAAATTTATAACCCTAGTAGAACACATCTCAACATTTGAAAACAGTTACACTATCGGAATTGTTTTTACACAGGTTAAGTTTCTGGTCCATTAGCTTAATGAAAGACAGATAGAAGTCAAAAGGTACAAGTAGAATACTTTTACGTTTCAAACTAGACATTGTGGACTATCTTTTGCATAAACTTTTGACATTCGAGTTCATCTCGTAACTTTTCCACAAGATTAACTATGAACATTATTGACGAAGTATTGTAAGCAGTCATTTACTTTTGACCTAAGTTTCATTCTCGAACTCGAATCAACAGTTTTCAAAACAATCTTTTGCTTATATCTTTTTTAAACAAGACTGTATCATTACAGTACAAGAAAACCAATAGCTCAGAAGCAAGAAAAACAAGAACATGACTCCATTTAAAGATTGCTCAACAGCATAGTGAAAACATGACAGAGACTCTATTATTTATCCATTTAAATCTTCCAAAAACACATTGGGTCCTTTCCCTCAAACAACCAAAGGTGTTTAGACAAACTCGAAGTCAGTTACAGTGCTACAACAAAAACTTACTGAGCCAAGCATTAAATGAACGGAGGATAAACCTCTTACATTTTAACATGAAAGCAATTCAAACTTAAAAATTCACAGTCAGCCATCATTGAAATGTTTCCAACTCTTGGCTTACAGCAAAACACCAACCTAGGCACCTACGAGGCTTCTTGTGAACCATCGGAGCTTACCAGGAAAACCGTAGTATTTCCAGTTTCTTTTTCTTCAACCATCAACCTCTTTTCGAATGGGTACCTGCCAAACATGCGTTGCAGGGTCAAAACAAGATTTTGCAACAATCGAATCAAGTATTAAAACATTTGTATAGTTTTCGATTATTACCTTTGATTTTGGCATGTCGAAGAATCGATCCTTTACACTATCAAAATGATGAAGCAAGTTGGTATTCTACAACAACCCTAACGCTATCACAGTAGATCATTATCAACCGTAGGAGATTCAAACCCTGTCCAAAAAACTTCTGCTTCACTAGAAAAAGAAAACCCTGTCACTATTTGGATAGCGTAGCTCAAATGCAAAAGGTTCAATGCTTGTAACTATTTAGAAGATTTTTTTCACTCACAGGTCGCATGATCGAACCCTAAGAGATACTCTCACTAAACCCTACTTTTTGGGAAGCCTGTCGGCCATACCCCAGCGTAACAATGAATACTGGAGAGCTTGCAAAACGTTACATACAATGAGGGTTTTGGGTAGCAACATCAATGATCGAGAATTGATAACATCAATGAGCATGGAGATGCCAACGGTGCCATTTTTGAAGACCGAGCAACTTTGCAATGATAGCCCATTAATTACATCAACCACAATAGTGCCAGCAATGCCTGCCAAGAGGATATTACAGTGTACAGCTCAGAAGATAAGTGTCATGATAACCTTGCTAGCCAGGCTTCCTAGTGGTAAAACCAATCAAAGTTCTCGTGGGCGAGATACGTGGGTTGAAAAATAGGATTCCACTATAGAGTTCGGTCATAACATTTAATACATGATCATATTTCTGTCAACTTGTCAAATAACAAATTTAAGGCACATCAACTCAGCACGTCATTCACGAAGCTTGGGTGAATTCCAAGAATACGATAGACATACTTAGGACAGAAGCTTATTTCATAATATGTTCAATATAATGTTTGTGATACCATATTGCTTCGTATTCAGGGATTGCATATGTTAAATCCTGACAGTGCAAACATATAGTTAGGTTCGCATTTTCTTTAGCATATGATTGTACTTTAAAAACCATATCATATTACATTGTAATATGTAGTGTATGTTTCATATAGTTTCAAGCTTAAGGTTAGGCATTGTAATATTTAAATTACATTGTAATATGTAAATGCATAGTAACTATAAGATATGTTTCTATTTCATTCCTATAATTTTGTATAGGCATTAGAATGAAGTTTTATAATGCTAGCTTATAGCATAAATACTATAATTACTATCATTTCCATTTGTTTAGACATGTAACACAAAGACTTTTGCATCATCATAAATATAGTTTAAGCATTGACGAGATACACTCTAAAGCTATGTTTTCAATACAAATACTAGTCATTATGCTTTATATATGATTAACTGTGTATTCATTGTTAAATTCAAAACTTAGAGTAGTATAAGTTTTGCTTAAAGAAACAAATACTAATTCTATAAATAGCATTGTCAATAGATTTTGGTATTACTGTTTTGATAATAATTGCAGCTGTATAACAATTACTTGGATGACATAAATTCATAGCACTGAAGATTTTTGAAAGCTACCTTACAAACTAGATTTAGAACCAAGTATCCACACCTCCATTCATTGGTGTCACAGGGAAGTACTTAGCATTTTACATTGACGATGAATTGAAAAACACAAGTACTCTAAATATTATGTTGTATTGTAGATCTCTTACCTGCAGTCTGCATGTAGAAACATTTTCAAATGCCTTAGGTTTTGTAGCTAAGTAAGCTCCAGGGTGCCTCATAGGATCCCTTTATTAACAAACAAACAAACAGTCAGCAATCCATCAAGAATATTAAAGCAGTACAAACTGTATCAACATGTAAGATTAACCAAGAACTTAAACAAATTTGTAAACTGTACTTGTTTACATAAGCATACAAAGATCTTTCGTTAAAGAGGATTAACATCCGTTTATACCTGAAGTAGAAATTATAACTATATTATCTGAGGTTGATGATGTGTCATCATCATTAATTTATCTTAGTTATGATTTCAATTTAGTTTATATATTCCGCATTAAATAATTCTGATAATTATTGCTATTATAATTTTATTTTTTTTTGGTATTTTTGGGATGTTACACTTATTGGGGTCGAACCCTTAGTTCGATGTGGGATTAATGCCACAACCCTCGTCTATTTTTTAGACAATCGTCACAACAAATTTATGGATGCAATAATTGGAGGAGTGTAGATGCCACTCTCTAATGGAATCTAATATCTAGACATCGTCCCTGGTTTTAATATCTCTCTTAATGATCCCTGGATTCACAAAGTTTTAGAAGTGAATATTTTTACTTCTTGTTTTGACATGAAACTCGTAGCTCTTAAATTCTGTATTCATCATTCTCTTGCTTTACGGTTCACAAACACTGGAAACCTTATCAATCAGCTCCTTCCCCACGATCAAGATACTGCCACTATCTTGGTCAAAAGCGATCCCAGGAATAGTGCTTTTTTGCCTTCCAAAATAACATGGAATCAGCTTAGTTTTCCCCCAGAATGGGTAATAGATGCCCCCGAGCAACCTCTTTTCCAAACTATTACCACTTCAAATATCTGGGAAACTTCCTCGTCTATGGTTATCTCTTTTCTTGCTTCTACTGCTCAATGTGGTGGAAACATTCCCTTTATCAAATCCATATCCCTATGCGTTAATTCATCAGAACCTCCTCTAGCAAGAACTACTTCTCTTAAAGAACCAGCACTCAAAGATCCCATCTTCCTACATGAAAAGGTTCCTGTAAATATTCCCCTTACAATTGTCTGTCCTGACTTCCAATGCATGGTACCCCCCAAACATCCAAATGATAAGAAACCCGGGTGACAACAAATGGTCACAGAAATTATCCTTACCCAAACCCAGAATGTGAGCCATCACCTTTGAGTCAATATCCACATGAGACACATTTTATGATGGCATCTTCCCCTCCAGGATGGTGGGAAGAAATTTTTCAAAAAGCATCCAATAGTATGATCATAATACAAAAAGATGAACTATTAGATGCTACCTCCCAACTAGACCAAATATTGTCAATCCAAAGACCCCATCAAGATCGGACAGGACTTGGGTTTTGTCCTATCTCAATCCAAACAAAACAACTGCTTGACCTACCTGCCAGAGAACTGGAAAAAGTTGAGTAGTAACGGTTGGCTGCACGAGAACATAATATACAACAGAAAATGGCTCTTCCCCCATCAAGACTGAAACCCTACTCAGTCAAGGATATCAGAGAGCCATCTTTGGCTTAGAAAGAGATATTTGAAACCATTAAGTATGGTCATTCCCCTTTCAATCCCAAAGATAAGATGATGAAGAATTTATTTTATTGGGATTTACATACTCATCCAGAAGTAGAATAATTATGGAATCAACATCTCCCCACAAGAGAAAGAAGAAGATTTCCTTAAAGATGGTACTTCGAAATGGATTTCCACAACCAATGGATATCCTTTTATGAATGGAGAAAGGATTTCCAGCAAACTCTTGCTATGATGCAATCTAGTCCGCCACATGAAATACAAAAAACAAAATGTAGAGGAGAACGGACCTCAAAAGCACATTTGTGGAAAACCCCAACAAGAGAAGAGATATATATTGAGGCTAATTTCCCGCCATTCATGTTGATGTATTTGTAACTTTGGAATGTATTTCATATATGTATATTGTATTCCTATAGATATGTTATTATTCCTCTATATGAAAGTTTCGTCATTTGTATTTACAAGTGTTGCAACTTATATATGATGGGTTATTAGATGAGCAAGTGTGGGGTCAACCTTGAGATGAGTTACCATGGGTTATTAGGCTCTCCAAGAGAAGTCAGCTTTGCTAGGTTATTAAGAAATTCAAGTCAAGTATAAATAGAGTGTGGGTAGCACTCTATTTGATCATTCATTTATTCACTCATTCTCTCAACTGAGAGTTGCGCACTACTGGAGGAGGAGAAGCTACTAGGATACTATCTCTTGTACTTGGGTTTTGTATCATTGCTCTTTCTATCTCTGAGGAAGTTGCGGGGTTTTTCACCTTCTTGGTTTTCCCCAAGGAAATTCTGTGTATATTGTCTCTTGTTATTGATATGTTGTACTTGTTATTCTCCCAGATAAGATCCTAGATCATATTGAATTAATGCTCAAAATCTAACATGGTATTAAAGCTAACCTGAGAAGAAGACACTATGCAGTTGTGGAAGCTAGGGCTTCTTTGTTTTGGGTTTCTCTCCACAAATCTTCAAAGGCAGGAGGCTAGATTGACTCTCCTCATCAAGGCACATCTTTCTGTCGAAACATAATTCAATTTTGAGCACTTTCAGTTTTTGACCTAAACATTAGGGTTTATGCAAAAATTGGAATTTCTGAAATCTGAGACCACAGCTAGAAGATACTCTTAAAAATCAAAGTTTAGAGCTTTGGATCGAACTTTTTGGTTTGGTGAAGATCCGGGAAAGTCAAACCCTAATTCAGGGTCATGCCTAGTGAATCCAGAAGTTTCAAAAGCAATTTTGAGGAGTGAAACTTTGCAGTTTTCAAATTCTAAGTATACCAGCTTGATCAGCTCAGCAAGGCACATCTTTATATCATTTCAGAAGTTTGAAATTCAAAGTTTGAATTTTTAGGGTTTCTCTAACAAACCCTAATTCAGCTCTAGATCCATTTTTCAGCAAATCAAGTGGTAAGACCTAAATCTTTTCTATTTCCATTTGAATTACTCTTTAAGATGTCTCACCATACCTACCAAGCTTGAGGATAAGCTTGAAGGGGCTGATAATTTCTGAGAATGGAAGTATAGGATTGGGTTAATCCTAGAAGAAAATGAATTGGATACCTACATAAGTGAAGAGGTCACTGTCCCAGAGGGAGAAGAGGATAAGGCCTTACACAAGAGGAATTTGGTCAAGGCTAAGAGAATAATTGCTGACTCTATCAAAGATCATCTCATACCACATGTGTCATCTCTAAAGACACCTAAGGAGATGTTTGATTCCTTGACCAAGCTATTTGAATCGAAGAACATAAATCGGAAGATGACCTTGAGGAATCAATTGAAAAATAGCAAGATCCAGAATGTTGAGACCATGCAGTCTTATTTCTCAAGGGTCTCCCTGATAAAAGAACAACTTGAAGCTATGGGAGAAGAAATAGAAAATGGAGAAGTGGTTATGACCACTCATAATGGCCTTCCTAGGTCATGGGATTCCTTCATCCAAGGAATTTTTTCTAGAAGGAAACTTATCTCATTCAATAGGTTGTGGGAAGAATGCTCACAGGAAGAAGCTTGGATTGTAGCTCAAGAAGAGAAGATGGGGAATGAAGACCAAGCTCTCACAGCACACTCCAAGAAGTATGATGATAAGAAGGGACATCACCATAGTAAGAAAGAAAAGCACCACCATCAGAACCAGAGGGGTAGCTTCAGATCTCAAAGAAACACATCCAATGACCGATGCTTTACTTGTGATGAAAAGGGGCACTATGCTAGGGATTGTCCCAGAAACAATAAAGATGTTCCCCACAAGAAAAAGAAGAACATCAAAAGAATACATCATGCTCACACTGCATAGGATGATGAACCTCCCATGAAGAGGGCTAGGGAAGAAAGTGAAGATTCCTCTAGTGATGAAGAGTATGTTTTGATTTCTTCCCTCACTAGTACCATTACTCATGGAAGTAATGATTGGATTATACATAGTGGGGCTTCCAAAAATATGATAGGATTCAAGGAATCCTTTATAAACCTATCTAAACATAAATCACCCCACAAGGTGAAACTTTGGGATGACTACCAGTATCCCATCAAAGGAAGTGGTGAAGCCTCCTACAAACTAGACTCTGGAAAGTCTATGAAGATGAAAAATGTACTATATGTTCCAGGTCTCAAGAAGAACCTTCTCTCCATATCTGCATTGGATGCAAAAGGCATGAGGGTTGCATTTGTAGATGGCCAAGTCCTAATGTGGCCAAAGGGTGAAACTATAGATGATGCAGTGGTGATTGGAGAACAAGAGGGAGGATTATACAAACTGAAGGGCCAACCAGAACAAGCCTTCGTCCATGACTCAGTAGAGCCAAGTGAACTTTGGCATAGAAGGCTTGCACAAATGCAATATAGGGCACCACCAATTACAATATAAGCAGTGGAAGGTCTTCCTGAAATCTAGACAAAACATGAAGGCATTTGCAAAGGTTGTGCAAAGGGGAAGAACACAAAGAACACATTTCCAAGTAGTGAAAGCAAGGCAAAAGAAATCTTGGAAATCATCCACTCCGATGTATGTGATCTGATGTCATCCAATTTTCTGAATGGGTATGTATACTATGTTTCCTTCATTTATGATTTCTCTAGGAAGACTTGGGTTTACTTCTTGAAGAACAAAGATGAAGTGTTTGACAAGTTTAAGGAATTCAAAGCCTTGATAGAAAATCAAACTAATATGAAGATCAAGATCTTTAGATCCGAAAATGGGGGAGAATTTACTTCAGGAGACTTCAAGAAGCTATGCAGTGATTCAGGGATTAAGAGGGAGATGACTACACCTTACAATCCACAATAGAATGGGGTTGCCGAAAGGAAGAATAGAACAATCATGGAAGCAGCTAGGGCAATGCTTCATGACCAAGATCTGCCTATGCACTTATGGGTAGAAGCAGCAAGCACAACTATATATGTACAAAATAGAACACCTCATGAGATACTTGACAACAAAACACCAGAAGAAGTGTTCACTGGTAAGAAACTAGAAGTTAGCCATCTCATAATATTGGGTTGTCCAGTATACACACACATCCCAAAGGAAAAGAGGACAACGCTAGATCCTTCAAGAATGAAGGGCATATTCGTGGGTTATAGTGAAAGCTCACAGGCATACAGAATCTACTTTCCAGGATTCAAGAAGATTGATATCAGCAGGGATGTAATATTTGATGAAAGCTTGGGATACATTAAATCAAGGAAGACACTTGTTGAAGACAATGAAGAACCCCAAATATATAGAACACAAGACACCACTATGAATGAATCAATTCCTGAAGAAGATCGTGAAATAGAAGATCCACAAGAACCTGTTGATTGACCCCGTGAGAAGAATTCTCACAAGAGGAAACCAACATCGGCTAGAGAGCTCATCCAAGATGCGGAAAGGTATGGCATTCCAGAAGAAGAACACAGAGAAAGGAGAAGGACAAGATCACACACCAGCTATGTTGCCTTACTCTGTGACATCATGAACAAAGAACCTTCCAGTTATGAAGAAGCAACGGAAAGGAAAGAATGGAAGGATGTCATGGTCGAGGAATACTAGTTGATCATGAAGAATGATGTTTGGGATGTGGTTCCAAGACTATATGGGAAGTCTGTTGTGAATTCCAAGTGGATCTATAAGATCAAGCATGTTGTAGATGGTAGCATAGAGAAATACAAAGAAATATTTGTAGCTTGTGGCTTCTCCCAAAAAGAAGAGATTGATTATGAAGAGACTTTTGCACCTGTAGCAAGATACACTTCCATTAGATCAGTACTTGCTCTGGATGTAGTGATGAAATAGAAGGTACACTAGATGGATGTCAAGACAACTTTCTTGAATGGTGTAGTTGAAGAGGAAGCTTACGTAGGGAAGCCACTCAGGCTTGAGACACATGACAAAGGAACTCATGTGTGCAAACTGAAGAAAGCCCTATATGGTTTGAAACATGCACCAAGGACTTGGTACGATAGATAGATTCCCATCTAGTTTGGGATTTACTAAGAGTAAAGCGGATTCCAACCTTTACTACAAGGTTGAGGAAGGCAATCCCGTGATATTACTATTGTATGTGGATGACCTGTTTGTGACAGGTGAGGATAAGTTGATTGCCGACACGAAGAGGAAGCTTGTTACCGAGTTCGAGATGAAGGACTTGGATATGATGCACTACTTTCTAGGAATGGAGGTGTGGCAGAGTGTGCATGAAATCTTCCTTGGATAAGGGAAGCATGCAGTAGATATCCTGAAGAGATTTGGGATGATGGACTGCCGAGGCCATGGCCACACCTATGTCATCGAACCTGAAGCTTCTGTGTGATGCTTCATCTGATTCAGTTGATGCCATGATGTATCATCAAATGATTGGGTCCTTGATGTACATGATGAATACAATACCATATATCTGCTTTACTGTGAACACCTTGAGCTAGTTCCTCATGGATCCGAGACATGTTCACCTGATTGCTACAAAGCATATTCTGAGGTACCTGAAGGGTATAGTTGACTATGGGATCAAGTATGATGCGAATGAAAAGTTTAACCTGGAGGGTTATGTTGATTCAGATTGGGTAGGTAGTGCAATTGATCGAAAGAGCACTTCAGGGTGCTGCTTCAGTATGGGATCTGGTATGATCTATTGGTTTAGCAGGAAGCAGTCCTATGTGGCACTGAGTATAGCCGAAGTAGAGTATGTTGGAGCTTCTTCGGATAGTTGTGAGGCAGTATGGATTAGTAAGCTACTATCTGATTTGTTTGATCTCCAGTTGAGTGCTACTTGGATATATTGCAACAACCAGAGTTGTGTGAAGTTGTCAGAGAACCCAGTGTTCCATGACAAGTCAAAGCACATTGAGATCAAGTTCCACTATATCAGGGATATGGTGCAGAGAGGAGCAATGAAGCTCATGTATGTTGCAATGGATGAGCAGATAGCCGATGTGTTAACCAAGTCGCTAGCCAGAGTGAAGTTTGAATACTTTAGAGAGATACTTGGTGTACTTCAGATCAAGATTCCCTCCAAAGGGAAGTGATGAGTCAGGAGACACAGATGCACATGAGCCATTCTCACATAGTGGTAGGTAGGTCCTTCGATGGTGCATATGTAAGGGCTGGGGCCATTCTCACATGGTGGTAGGTAGGTCCTCCCATGGTGCAGATGTAAGGGCTAGGCCATTCTCAGATGGTGGTAGGTATGTTTTCCCATGGTGAGATACAAGGGCTGGGTGGGATTTTCTGACATGGTGGTAGGTATGTCCTCCCATGGTCGTTGATGTAATTGCTAGGCTATTCCGACATGGTGGTAGGCATGTCCTCCCATGTTCGTTGATGTAATTGTTGAGCCTTTCCGACATGGTGGTAGGTAGGTCCTCCCATGTTCGTGATGTAAGTGTTGTGCCTTTTCGAAATGGTGGTAGGTAGGTCCTCCCATGGTCATGATGTAAGTGCTGAGCCATTCCCGGATGGTGGTAGGCAGGTCCTCCCATGCCGGTGTATGTAAGTGCAGTGTGATGTGCATCTGGGTTGTGCTCCATGGACTATGAGGTGATCTGAAGACGATGAGCTCATAGTAGGGTACACAAGTTTTGCAGAGGCATCTAATTAGTCCTAAGATGCTCTTGTAGGTTTTGCAGTGGCATATGATCAGTCATGGGGGATCTTGCAGGTTTTGCAAAGGCAGTAGAATCAATCCTGAGGTGTACCTACCTGATGTCTTGCTCGTAGAGATGATGAAGACCTACATGAAGGCTAGGCCTACATCACACATGAAAAAGGGCTGGCTCTGTAGAAATTCATATGACGATTAGATTGGAGATTGATTGAGATAGTAGCAACAGTGACGATGACGATGATCCAGTGACGATCATCCAGAGAAGAAGACCTGTGCTAGAAGATCTGTGTCGAGAAATACCTTCCTAGTTAAGAGGGAGTGTTGATGTATTTGTAACTTCGGAATGTATTTCATAAATGTATATTGTATTCCTATAGAGATGTTATTATTCCTCTATATGGAAGTGTCGTCATTTGCATTTAAAAGTGTCACAAGTTGCATTGTAAGTGTCGCAACCTATATATGATGGGTTATTAGACCACCAAGTGTGGGGTCGACCCTGAGATGAGTTACCATGGGTTATTAGGATCTCCTAGAGAAGTTGGACCTGCTAGGTTATTAGGCAAGTCATTTCAAGTATAAATAGAGTGCAGGTAGCACTCTATTTGATCCTCCATTTATTCACTCATTCTCTCAAGTGAGAGTTGCGCAGAAGTGGAGGAGGAGAAGCTACTAGGAGACTATCTCTTGTACTTGGGTTTTGTGTCATTACTCTTTCTATCTCTGAGGAAGTTGCAGGGTTTTTCACCTTCTTGGTTTTCCCCGAGGAAACTCTGTGTCTATTGTCTCTTGTGATTGATATGCTATACTTTTTATTCTCTCAGATAAGATCCTAGGTCATATTGAATTAATGCTCAAACTCTAACAATTTAGGCCTATCAAATTAGACTATGAAGAAGGACCTTCGCCTACAGCTCCCTTCATTCTCTATAATGACAATTGGTCAAACCTCGCATTAAATGGACTAGCCATACAAAACATAGAACTCCAGAACAAAATGCCATGGGAAAGTCAAATTGATTCCCTACAAATTCTTTGCAGAATAATACATGATGAAATTCAACACCTCAGAATTGAGAATCCAAAATATGAACATTCTCCAGTCTCTGCTGAAGAAGTCAAGTCTATATGTGAATCTCTCAAATATTAACTTACAGATTCTATCTCAGACTTAGATAAGAATGTTGGAGACGCATTCTCTTACATAGTAGATAAATTTAACGAAAATGCCAAAAAATTGGGAAGAATCCAGAAAGATGTGGATAAGACGAAGATAGAACTTTCAAAGCTTGGATGCTTTGGAGAATTCTCAATGGCTAGATCTTTGGGTATTCCATCCTCAGGATCCAATCCCACTGGTAAAGAAGTTTCCCTTATGGCAGTAGATTCAGGATGGGACTGCAATAAACCCTGCAAATTTGTTCCCCCTGACCTCTGCAAAGAAGATTCAGGTTACCGGGAGTCCTACAACCCAAAGAATTTATATTCTTTGAATCTAAACGACAAAAATGAGGGAGAGATTCTTGATATGGTTAATAAAAGGATGATTTGTTTTAAAGCTTATATGTCCACAAGAAAATATGAAGATGTTTAAGCTGTTAATGTTATCGTTTCTGGTTTTAATGGTAATCTAGGTGTTTGGTGGAACACCCATCTCCCAACCACTCAAAAGATTGAAATCCAAAACAACACCCAACATAACGAGCCCAATATCATTGGTGCTCTATTGGCAGCAATCCTTGCAGAATTTTGCGGTTATAGTTCTACCATGACTGATAAGCACAAACAAATCCTGCTCCAACTTTGTATCAAGTCCATCACTCAGTTCCATTGGTACCAGAAGTAATGGATTCGCCACATCTACCAGATTGAATTTGACTGCACTGAAGAAAAGGTGTTTCAAGAAAAATATTTTGCAGGTCTACCCTACGGTTTCCAGGAACAAATCAGGGACAAATTCCAGGAAGATCTCTCTCGCCACACTTGGGGACAATTTCAAGCTGCTGTTGAGAAGATTTTTCTCCAATATTGTGAAACTAAAAAGCTCGATAAAGATCTTTCCCACAACACTTCTTTTCGTGGTGGTAGGGAAGTCTGCAGAATGTTTGGTATAGAACAACAAAAAAATCCACATAATAAAAGCAAGCACCATTCAAGTCATAGGATATTCCATAAGAAGCCTAAAGGATGACAAAGTAATAGATGGAAACCAGAAGAAACTCACAGAAAAAAAGAACCAGATTACAAAAAAGAACCAGAAAAACGAAAAATTAAATGCTTCTACTATGGTAAAGAAGGCCATACTTCTCCCGAATGTTATAAAAAGAACCAAGACTACCAAAGGAAGAAAAAGGGAGATAGGACATGGAAAAATAGGGAAAGAATGTTTCCCAAGGCCAAGCCATTTGATGACAATTTCAGAGGTATCCCTAGAAGAGGAAAAACTAAACACTAGAATTTGATGCATGCAGAAGTATTAAGTCCAGATACTTTTGAATATGATTCCAATACCTCAGGGGATGCTGAACTCATGCATATCCATCAAATGTATGATAGACCATGTAAGTGTGGAGGAGTATGCCAACAATTCTAGGAAGAACAAGAAACATATGAGTCAGAAACTTCTCCCCAATCAGATGAGCAAAGAATTTTTGTTGCTTGGACGAAGCAACATCCTAAGAATGAATCTCCTTCTGAAACATAATCAGAAGAAGTAAAATGCTTCATGGCCAGAACAGAAGAAGATCCAAATGTTCTAATGAAAAGAGCAATATCCCTAATGAAAGAAGGAAATCAGAAGGATGAACTAGTGAACAGCTTTAATAAAATCTTCCTTGATGCTCAAAAAGGAAAAGGGATTAAAGGCCCTAGAGAAAAATTCAAAAGAAAGTATGTGCATGACTCAGAAGAAGAAGACCGGGAGGTCTCAAACAAGGAAGACAACATGTGTACATGGAAGGCAGCAGACCTACCTAGTATGGAGAAAAAAAAATTTCCCCTCACAAAGATGCACCAAGAGCCACAAAAAATAGACCTAGCAACACTTCATAAGGAACACATGAAATTGGTGCAAGAATTCAAATGGCTCAGAGTTACAGTTGGGAAACTGAAAGGACAAGCAGAACCATTTCAACCAGAGCTACCACGATAGGAAGATGAAATGCATCTCATGATGGCTATCCACCAGAAGACAGTAGTAAAGTTGCAGATCAAAATACATGAAGATGACTTAATGGTGCTAGCATTGATTGACTCAAGAGTAGACATGTGTTTTCTCAAAAGGAAGTATGTTGACCCAAATTACTGGGACCTTGCCAAGTCCCAGTCAGAGGTTTTGCAGGAAGCAAGGAAGTAGAATATAAGACCAAGCATGGAAAGGTATGCCTTGGCAATTTTTGTATAAATTGTATTTTCTTACTAGTAGAAGATGATTTTGCATGCAAATGTGTAATAGGAACTGGTCTGTTGTCAACCACCATCCCTCATGGAGTAAAATATGATGATAAAGGGAAAATTGGATACCATTTTACTATAAGGAGAAAGCAGATCTTTCTCCCACTAGTATCTACAGAAGAGATTACACATTCCATATGGAACTTAGAATTTGATACTATGAAGCACGTCAAAGCCCAAATCAAAGAAAAGGGAGATCAAATCAGGGCCATAAAAAGGGCTAAACAGTTACACAGGATTGAGGATGAACTAAAGGATCCTAAGAAGTAGAAAAAGATTGAGGAGATAAGAAAGGAGTATGCTAGTAAAATATTCCATACCACTGCTAATGCATTTTGGCATAGAAAGCAATTTTGGGTAAATCTAAAATATAAAGAAGGATATCAAGGAAATCCAAGTAGAATTAGAGCAATCCCCATGAACAAGGAATACCGAAGTCTATGCAGAAAAGAAATTCAGGACTTTCTTAGTAAAGGACTTATCAAGCATTCAAGAAGCCCATGGTCTTGTTCAACCTTCTATGTAAATAAACACTCTGAACAGCTTCGTGGAGTACCAAGAATGGTGATCAACTACAAGCTGCTCAACGATGCCCTGGAATGGGTAAGGTATCGAGTCCCAAATAAATATGATTTGATCAAGAAAATTAAAGGAACAAATATATTCTATAAGTTCGATTTGAAGTCCGGCTTCTGGCAGATTGGAATCAAACCAAAAGACCAGTTCAAGACAACTTTCAATGTTCTACATTGACAATATGAATGGAAGGTAATGCCTTTTGGATTAAAAAATGCCCCTTAAGAGTTTCAAAGAATTATGGAATATGTGTTAGAACCATATATGGATTGTCTCATGGTCTACATTGATGATATTCTTATATTTTCAAAATCCATTGATGAACATATGAAGCATCTTAGGACCCTACTTCATGTCCTTTATAAGAATGGATTTGTGCTATCTAAGAAGAATCTGAAGCTATTCCAAATAGAGATTGAATTCCTAGGGCAGAAAATAAATAATGGAAAGATTGAAGTCAACAACATGTTGTTGACTTTGGTGATAAATTCCCAGATGTCATCTTAGACAAAAAACAATTGAAGAGGTTCCTAGGCTGCCTAAATGATGTAACATCATATTATGAAAATTGTGCACAAGATATAAAACTGTTAAATAAAAGGCTGCGAACAAGTCCTCCACCATGGACACAGAAGCATACAAAAGTAGTCAAGTGGATAAAAGCCAAGGTAAAAACTCTCCCATTTTTACACATAATAGATGAAAGTCTGATGAAGATCTTAGAGACAGATGCATTAGAAGAAGGATAGGGAGCAGTCCTGAAACAGTGTTGAAGACATTACAATGGAACTGATGAAGAAGTAGTCTTGTTTGCATCAGGACTATTGAATGATTCCCAAAGAAATTATCATACTATTGACAAAGAAATTAAGTCATGTCTGAATGCCATCTAGATGTTTGAAATACACTTGACGAATAAGAAGTTTCTAATGAGAACAAACAGCCAGGCAATGAAATTTGTCCTATAAAATCCCATCAGAAATTCCACTGCCAAAGCCATGTTTTCTAGATGGAAGGCCATTTTTTCTCAATATGAATTTGAAATTAAGCACATCAAAGGAACCCAAAATTGTATTGCATATTTTCTTATAGGAGAATATCTACATGATAAATATGGGATTATAGGCCCCAGTTGCATGATGATGCTAATAGAATGGCATGAAGGAAGTGACTCCTATAGATACGTTGATGACAAAATGAGTTGGGAGGATTATACGGAACAATGGAATCCCACTTGGCAGCTGAGGTCCACAGAAGTCTTGGATGAGAATTTACAACACCCAAACCTGTTGATAAATTTAGTATTAGAACACAGGAGATATCCAACATTGACCTGTGGAGTTCCCAACATGGTTTATGGCCGACAACTAAGATAGGCCATGGATTCCTCCCATGGGCTACAAACAAATTTCCAGGACCTAAGACTCATCAGCACTGAATCAGCACTAGGACAAGTCCTAGAACAATATTATTGTATCAATCACATGCACACCTTAGCCTCCTAGCCAGGGAACAACCCTATTCTCAATTTTCCCACGACTGATGTAAATTATGAAAAATACAAAAGGTTGTGGTGGAGATTCCTAAAGAAGGACAATGGGGACCATGAATATTTCACAAAATAAAGTTTGGTCTGCAAAGGGCACATGTGCTGAATGGAGTTCCAGACAAGATGCACTGCTGGTGGAATGATTTTGGCCTAAGTAGAAGCGGAGTGGACCTTGTCATTATAAAACATGAGCATGCTCAGTACTGTATTCCATGCTCTAAGGTCATGGAGATGTATTCTAGTGAAGTATGTGATGACACACACCTACTTCAGACCTGTTTATACAATAAATTTCAATGGCTGGTGAAAGCAAAGATTCGGGTATAGACATGGCAAGGACAAAGCATCATCATAAGGAGCATGTACACCAAGATGTGTGATACCTCATATCAGCGAAGATTTGGAAATCTGTATGATGATATGATTGAATGGCCTTATGATAGGCCTGATTACAATTTATTCATTGATTAAATGGTCTCCGTGGGATTCCCTGGAATCTCCACTCTGTTTTGCTTTGGTTTCCATGGGATTCCCTGAAATCTCCACTTTGTTGTACTGTCAATTCTAGAGATATTTTTTGACATTGTTGTTGCTCGAATGATCTTTGAAAGATCTTCTAAGACTTGGGACACTTTCCCGACTTCTGGTGCGGTTTGACCCACATCTTAGACAACTTTTACAGACAAACAAATCAGAAGGATGATTTGTTTTCCTACAATTGCTTGTTCGAAGAGATTCCTTGCTTTAGCATGAAGGAACCATCTCTCTCTCAAAGCTATAAATAAGGCCTCCCTCCTCTCTTATTGCATCCTGCATCTAAGAGTAGAGAGTCTAGAGTCTTAAGCCTTGTTTGAGTATACTCTGCAAGTGAAGCTTAGTCTGATCACATTGCATGATCATAAATATCTGTTTTAGGAAGTCAAGTTGGAAGGAATTGTGACTATGCTCTGTGAATTTCCCTTTGGGTATGATATCGCATCAGAAAGCATTATGATAATATCTGCTCTCTAATATTTTCTGCTGCAAGATTAATTAAATATCTGGGTACCATTCCTAGTTTGAAGTTTGTGTATTTCTGGTCTGTCTAAAACCTTATCACCCCTTAGCCTGGATCTATAATTCCCTAGCTATCTCACAAGATTCTTCACTCTGGTCATGAAAAGCATTTAGCCGCGAAGTAAGTCCTAGGAGAGGCCATAAGCACATGTTTGACATTACAAGGAGTGATTGAAGAAAGGTAGCAGGCTCGTGAGTTGTAGATATCCAGCCAAAAATAACGGATATTTAAAAACAAAATTTCCAAATAACTATAATTTTGTTTTCTTAACTACTTGTAAGCTCCTCAAAGATAATTTCAAAGCCACAAATTGTGTTTAGGTGTCTAAACACATATAAATGCACAATGTTTGACTTTATTTACATGAAGTAACCATTATACAGTCAAAATTATTTAAGTATGTTATTTCCAAACAAAATAGTCAAATAATTATGCCAACCACTACTTTTAAGAACTTAACAAAATTTTATCATAAGAACATTCCTCGGAGTTATCATATATAAACTTAGACCTCAATTAAGTATAAGACATGTATCCTTATTCTTGTATTCTTAACATTCTCACTAATGCGATATCTCATAATAAACCAAAAGTAAAAAAAGTATTACTTCATAAAAATCATTCCCCTACAAAAGAATCTATGCATAGTACAAAATATGCATTGAGTATGATTTGGCTTGCAAGAACAACAGAAGAAGGAAGGATTGTATGGAGGTCGGTTAGTAATATCTAAAAATACTCCTATATGTCCTCGAACCCAACCCCTTCTTCTTCTTCGACATCTCCTTGCGCTGCTGTGCTGAGACGTCGACGTCCTCCCACCATGCTTCAAATTCGACATCCTTTCCCTGCGGCTAGTTAGATGTCCTTCTTCCCTACTACTAATTCAACGTCCTTCTACTCTACTGCTAACTCGACATCCTCACCCTGCTTCTAATTTGACGTCCTTCCTTCCTGCTACTTTGCCCTGTAGTGGTACCCCTATTTTTGCCACGTTGTAGACGAGGAGCGTCAACGCTGGTTCGAGGCGGTTGCTCGTGGAGTTCATCACCCTGCAATTCGGCAAAAAATGTTGGTATTGTTAGTTCATCACCCCTCTTTAGTTAGTTTTGTTTTTTTTCATATTTTAATCATTTTTGTTGTTTGCAGGAGGTTGTTGTTCGACTACGCTTCTTCGGAAGGCATTCGGCTTCGCGTCTTTAGCAGGTATTCAACAGTTGGATTCACTTATTCAGTAAGTGTTAAACTAGGTACTTATAGAAATGATTACGATTTGTATCATTCGTTAGCTAATAGCCAATTAAAAATTAAAAAAAACATGCATAGGTATTAGTTAATTTACTAAAAATTAAGAGTTCATGAACAAATTTCATAAACTCATTAAATTTCCATACACCTATTTAATTTCCATGAACAGATTTCCATACACCTATTTAATTTCTTTCCATAATTAAACATACTCTTTTCAACTATTCAGATAACATAATTATCTTTATGTATTCTATTTGCATCGAAATATTTTCCATCAGTAATAGGTTGTTTTTTTTGCAACGAAGAGATTCATTTCCTAAAAATTGAGTAGGCAACAAACAATGTAATTGTGGCTAAGAATATAAATTGTAAGTGTAGCTTTAAGTGGCTCTACTCTCAATTTGGATACTGTGTTTGAGCGGATTTAGAGTAGAAGAGATTCTTAACTATTTATCTCAGTTAAAATTGCCTAGACAAACTAGAAAACACTATTGAGTGAACACTAGATTATGATGCTTGTTTTAACAATTTGAGTTAGCCAATATGATGACATGAACTCTATTCATGAACTTTTTGATCAAGTATACCACACATATTATGGAAACAATGGTATCAATTACACTAACTAAACAGTATGAGTTAAGTTATAACATTGAACGACTTACCAATATAGATATGTCAACTAGCTTGTAACCATAAAGTTAAACACACCTGGATATCACTCATACCAGATTGGAAGCTCATCATACCATACACTATTCAATAGAATAATACAATATAATATGTATAGCTATCACATGTTATGAATATACTTATATCAATAATGTACAAGCTTTGTAATCGTGAATCTTACATAAGATCTTTTATTATGCTTCTTACTATAGAGCTTAGAGTAGTAATCAACTTACTTCATTATGTGCTATACTATAGTTACAACACTAATTACACCCTATTGATTAACGTGGTAGTGATAATACGAGGTTAAAGCTTATGGTTAATCACAGTTAAGAGAACCTATGGTAATACTAGTAATCAAACATTACACTTACTCTCTTATCTCTTGACATTACACCTGTTTCTGTTTGCAACTAACATGGATATGAGATAAAACACCATTCATTGTAATAACATAATAGCTCAGATACGAATGCATTGTATTTATTATGTTTTACCATGTTTATTAGCATAAACTTAATTAGGGAATATACATAGATCATATTTACAGATATTGTAACCCATTTACTCATTACAAAGCCATATCCCTGATATTACTCTTAGGGCATAATAAGGTACCTTGTATTCCCATTAATAGAAACATGCATAGATACGTATGCTTAATCACAGCAATCATTGAGAGCTTATTCAGGATACTAGTATATGAGAGATTTGACCCTTTCTTGTCAACCCCATCAAATGAGATATGTACTCTTACTCCCTCTTTCAAGGCGGAAGTTCAATTCAATAGTCCACTCTCGACTTATTGCCATGGAACTAAGTGCACTAAGTGCATGGACTCTTAAGGTTGCTCTTTAACTTTTCCTTAATGTAAGAGACTTCCCGGCTTTCACTCCATAGCTAATAGTTCTTAGTGCATGTGGACTTCATACATATGATACTGGCATATATAATACACAATCTATGAAGTCATTCACATGTGTCCCAGTAACATAAGTGAACCTTCAAGATCTCATGAGGCCCACCCATACATAGCTCTAATATTATTTGTAGAAGTAGCCTCCATAGAAATAATAATAAGATAGTTAATAAAAATAAGCTATTAATGTCAAATTTACCATAGGATTTACATAATCCTTTTTCATCTTTGAAAGAGTCCGATCGCTGGAGAGTCTTTGCAGCAAATGGTGTTCCAATGTCTACATCAAGTTCACATGAGCAGATTTGAACAAACATATATAACACACTTCTATAATTTAATCCAAGTCATAAATTTGATCTCATCTCATAAGTAAAGTTGTTCCAAAAGTACAAATCATAACAACACTTACAATCTTTATTTTGTCTTCTATAACATAATATCATTTTTGGGAGCTTAGGTTAAATGTTTGGAATGTTAAAATATCAAAACATGTAGAATTTGAATGTGTCATGATTTGATAGTTGTGTAAATGTAGATATCATATCAAATGGAAAGAGATGAGTCTTTGAGGCAAAAGCGTAGGAGGTCATCACGGTCATCAAGAATTGGTGTCTCAACTAATGATCAAAGGTTTCCTGCTTCACCTTGGGATTCAAGCTTATTGTATAATTCACATTCATCTGATCATCGACGAGGCCAAAGGGGTACCCTTGTATCTTCTATGGGAGAATGTCGATCCCGACCTTTTGTTGGTATGGACATCTATGTTTTAATACATGTATCAATTGTAATTTTGTGCATGTTCAAAAATTGTGTACATGTTTAATTTCAATTGTGTTTGTATTTTATGTAGAGAAAGGTTTCGAAGAGGCTCGTGATTCTACACAAAGGGATGAAGTTTGAGCAAGGAGGACAGATGTTGAACCAGATGTGGGCGTAGAGTAAGGTTCAAAAGAGGCTTGTAATTCTACATAGAAGGATAGAGGTCAAGCAAGGATGACATATGTGAATTAAATGTGGATTGTACACCCATAACAACTTATCCATCTGATTTACCTGAGGAGCTTCCATGGGAAAGTGGTTTTCATCAAACAACCCTTGAAAGTTGTAGATCCCACTATGACAAGTTGCGACATGATCTTTCTAGTTTGGATCTCCCTCCAGAGAGAAAACAAAGTCTAGAGATTGTTTTGCGATCATTGCAAAATTCATTGAGGCATATGAGGATCTCAGACCAACTATGAACGGTTTTGTTGACTTGATGTGGAGGCGAAGGGCACAAGTGATAGGTCCGGACAAGTGGGCTGTTGTGAAGGAGAGAGTGACCAAAGAATAGGCGAATTCAATGTTTAACTTCAAAGAAGGCCTAAAGCAAAAAATGTTGAAAGTGAAATATTTCAAGCACCCTGAACTTGCACATCTAATATATGATTGGTTCCTTGCAGCCTATGGTTGGTTGGCATGGAATGAGGAGGTTCCTAATTATTTTTCCATATTTTTTTATGCGGAGTTGTTTTTTAAATATGAATCCAGACTATACCAATCTTCATTCTGACTTTTATGGAGTTGGAAAGAGGTGAATATATGATCGAAAATGTGCTCTTAGAGATCCCACAACTCTTCGAACTCCACCCCAGATATCTCACCCACCCAGGCTTGTGACATTAAAATCAAAGATGGAGGCCACATCCCAACTTGGGACAACTGCAAGGGATTTTGTTGCCGAAGGTTTAACGTCGACATTTGTAGGAGTTGATGTGGGATTTGTTCAAGAGAGGGATCAAGCCACTATTCGTCAAAAGTTTGTTGACAAAACGAATGATGAGGTAGATGGAATGAGCATTGAAGATATTAGGGCTTATTCTAAGGTTTTTCACGATATAGCTTCGGATATCCTATCCAAAGACACATTGAGTATAGGAGAATTTTGTTGTTTATGTACTTACAATCTATTTAATTTTTTTATTCATTTTGAATTGAACTTTTTGTTACATTATATCTATGACATTATGTCTTTTTTGATGTATAGTAATAAATACATTACGTAAATGTTTATTGGTTGCAATTTTCTAGAATGTTGAATGAACATAATTTTCGAGTCTCCACTAGTGAAAATGTAGAAGAACATCTTAGAGAAGTATATTTATTATTTACATATTTATATTTATGTTTGAAAGATATTTTATGCTATTTTTGAATTTTAATTTATCTATGTATCTTATTGTTAATGTGACTTATCCATGCAGGGTCATTTAGATTCCAACTTTTTTTGATGATTTTCCATCTCTTGTGACCTCATGATTTTAATTTTTTTGTTTCAGTTTTAAGTGAATTGTTTAATTTTAGTTTACTTTGTATTATTTATTAACAAAATTTAAATTTTAGGGAACACGAGAACATATGGAAATTGGTGGTGAGGATATAGGTTCTTTGATGTACATGGGTATTGGCACTGAGGTAATTTTGTTAATAATTGAAATAATCTTTTCATTTTTTTTATAAGTTTAATATATATTTTTTAATTTAGTTCCTAATTGTTTGAATAATTTATGAGATTCATAATTTTCTTTTATACATGTTGCAAGTTGGGTCTTTTCCAAGAAAAGGGAAGACCCCAGTGGATGACAGTGGTGGACTTTCATTCAAAGAATGATTTTTATTGGTCTTTTTTTGTTTTTCCATTCTACCATATTGCATACATCTTCATGTTGATACATATGATGTAGTTGTTTTGGACATCTAGGAACTTTATTTTTGGATTATATATGTACATTTAACTCACATGTTCATGAACCTTTTTTTTGGATTATATACATGTACATTGATCTTGGCATATATTTTGTACTTGGTTTGAATGATCTAACTTTTTGGGGGGGCTACTTACATAGGATACTTTGTGTGGTAAATGCTTAGAATATGATTTTGCATGATGTTCATGAATGTATGTTCAATCTTGAAATGGTTTTAAAATATATTAGTACACATGTTTTAATGTTTAAGCTACTTTATTTTATGAATAATATAAAGTCCATGTGATTGTTGTTGGAGTATGTCCTCACAAACTGGAATACTTTAGATCATTATGTGATGTAGAACAACATTATTTAGCTGATGTACCTTCTTTTTGTAATTTTCAGATTGCAAATTTTATGTAAAGTAGACATTAATTATTTGTTGTTTTAAATTAGTTCATAGAATATAGTGTTTTGCAGTTTGCACTCCTGAAGCTTTCTTTATTGAATTTCAATATATTCTAGACTTAATTTTTGATAGGTGCAATCTATACAAATTTTAAGACCTACAGGATTTAATCATTTAGTGCAGATATTTGAATTTTTTAGTGCAGATGTAAAACTCTATGAGTGCAAATGTAAAATATTTTCAGTGTAGAGATGTAAATAAAATTTAGTGAAAGTTTCAACCCTCTTGGTTTTCTTTTAATATATGATCTTGGTTTCAACAATAAACTTGAATTTCATATAAATGATAATTTGAATCTTATATAAATGATTCATACTTTCAATTTTTAACTAATGTTGTTTCAAATTAGTTCATAGAATATAGTGTTTTGCAGTTTACACTCCTAAACCTTTCTTTATTGAATTTTAGTATATGATAGCCTTAAGTTTTGATAGGTGCAATCTAAAGTTACAAATTTTAAGACCTGCAGGATTTAATCCTTGAGTGCAGATTTGTAGTATTGATAATTTTTTAGTGTAGATGTAAAAATATATGAGTGCAGATGTAAAATATTTTCAATGGAGAGATGTAAATAAAATTTAGTGAAGGTTTCAACCCTCTTGGTTGTCTTTTAATATATGATCTTGGTTTCAACAATAAACTTGAATCTTATATAAATGATTCATAGTCTTTTAATATATGATCTTGGTTTCAACAATAAACTTGAATCTTATATAAATGATTCATAGTCTTTTAATATATGATCTTGGTTTCAACAATAAACTTGAATCTTATATAAATGATTCATACTTTCAATTTTTAACTAATGATTCATATGTTCAATGTTCAGGTACACAACACTTTTGTAGTTGGTGAACTATAGATGTGGTTGAAATCATGGCAAATGAGGATTTAATGATTTTTTGTTTTTTAATCACAAGCAAGGATTCCAAGATTGTGAATCTTATGCTAAATTAGAGTAATGATTTTAGGCAATAAATTGATGAATTTTCATCAATTTGTTGTAAATAACCATTGCTCTAATTTATCATAAGCTTCACAATCTTCGAATCCTTGTTTGTGATTAAAAATAAAATGATCATTATCTCCATTTGTTATGATTTCAGTTATGTGAACTTAACTAATGATGTTCAATTTCATCATCATATAAAATCAGATCTTCATATAATCTAGATAAATGGAACTAAATTCTATTTACACAAGTGATATTGTCAAGAATTCAAAATAAGATCTTCATATAATCTAGATCAAATAGAACTAAATTCTATTTACACAAATGATAGTATCCTTGTGCATGCATCATTTATTTAAAAACCATAGGTTAGAAAAGTACCAAAAAATTCATGGATCATATTCATATGATTTTTTCAGCCCACCACAAAGCCACTAATGGATCAACCCATTTAATGGATCAAGAATAATACTTTTCGATTATTAAATGCATTAGAGAAACATGAAATGGATTCATCACAATCCAAATCTTTTCACGGAATTACACATTAAAGACCACACATATTACCTTAAAATCCTTCCGATTCAATCAAGGTCAAATAGTTTTAACTATACAACCACATACCAAAATTCATAAGGATTCAAATTTAGGATTTCCTTCACATAGTTAAATACCATAGATCCCTCAATATAATGGATTCAATTAGCTTAATCTACTTGTAAAATTCCATTTGCATTTAACATTCCATAGCTGAAATATAACATTTTTCAACTTTTTCCAACTTTTATTAAAGTTCTCATTACCAAATAATTACCGAATCGATTTCAACATACTAAAATACAATCATTTAAACTCTTATTCTAGTTTCCATTCAAGAATATATATTGTACACAACATTTGACATGCACAAAAACATCGATCAGTTCATTTTCGATATAGTTAAAAACATTGCAATGGAATACCATCCCTAATTATCCATTCATGGTCATATTTGGACAGTTTCCATTGTTTAGTTTTTAATTTTTTATGGAACTTGTACCAATTTTATTTGAAATGCACATACTGAATGACTATATTGACAACATATAACATCAAGTTCATAATCCTGAAAGTAGACATAATTTTTAGTCATATGGGTCTGCTGAAAACAATAACTTTTTAAAATGATGGATCCTCTCTCGTATGTAAATCCTTTGTCAACGTAGTCGTCTAATAACTTTATCTTTCCTTTAGTGCATTGCATCAAATAATATTTCACCTTTGTTGTCTATAGGTGCAATCACAACGAAAACATCTCCTGTGCAAATTACAATTGACGGCAGGGTTTTTAAATCAATTAAATTGACTATACACATAAGGTGATGGACAACAAAGAATAATCAAGAAAGAAGTTGTAAGTTCATTACCTTCTCTAACAAGATCTGAATTCTATCGCCATCAGATGATATTTCTATTTCTTCTGATTCTAATTCTTCTAAGCTTGGTAGTGGCAGGTTTCCCTTTGGATTAATCTCTGTGTGTTTCCAATGTTTTACATAGTTGTTCATTATGTTTTCACAACATTCTATAGATTCAACATTTTTAGTGCAAATATGACAAAAGCATGATTGCTTTCTACTGTCAAATGCAAACACATTTTGGAAGGATTTTGTTTGAATAGAATGTAAATCTCTAGTCCCATGTATGGTGCTAGCCTCATATGGGATTGATCTATCTATATCTTGGATTCCAATAAGCCAAAAGAACCTACACAATATATGATAAATCACAAAGGACAACTTTTAATGTTAGTGTACATATACTTAAATGATAGACTTGCAAATAACATTTTTTTAAATTGGCAATTAATATAAATTAAAAAAATAGTGTACATACCTGCTCACATCTTTTGATTGTTGATTATAATCATGGCTTAGATGTAATTTACACCATTGGACAAGCTCTTCAGCTGAATCAAATTGTGCAGAAGAATAGTTCATTTTCCATCTTTGAAGTGCTCTTTTTACACATGCTCCTGCACCATCATGTTCACCTTTTCCATGTCCAGTTTCAAAGAAATTCCAATGATATTTAATGTTTGATGCTTTATGAAGTTGACATAACCAAAAAAATGACTGTGAATATTTAAATTGTCTTGCACATCCATCCAACCATATCCAATGTTCATTGAATTTAAATTCATGTATTTTTAATGAATCATAGAAAATATTTTCAATACAATGTTGAACAAAATGTGTATCGTGTGTAAGATCATCGCTAATATAAAAGTGATATTCTTTAATCACATCTCGATTGTCACACGTGCTTTCAGTGCCATCAACATCATGTTGAGAATGTCTATATAGAACATGGACAAGTATTGAAACTTGGTCAGAATGATAGTATTCACTTTGTATCTCTTTTTGTGCTGCAAATGTGTAGTTTTCTGCAAAATCAACAACAGACAAAATTGTTCCGGGTGGAAAAATTTCATGAGACTACTTGAAAAATTTCGGCTGGATACTATCTGAGACCTGAAAACTTCATAGT
The DNA here is from genome assembly GCA_027924585.1 of Larix kaempferi. Lineage (NCBI taxonomy): Eukaryota > Viridiplantae > Streptophyta > Pinopsida > Pinales > Pinaceae > Larix > Larix kaempferi. The sequence continues at coordinate 5,378,707 of BSBM01001023.1, forward strand.
TCTTCACAGTTTTCAGTTTTCTCTATTTTCAGAAGTGAAAAACCATCTATTATAGTGCAAATCGACTGTCGGACTTGATACCCTTAGTTTAGTCATTGAATCTAATCTCTGTTGGTATAGATTTTGTTGTGTTTAGGTGAGATGTGATAATTGTGATTATTTTTTTTGTGAACATGTGTTCAATTTGGTTTCATCGCTTTCAGAATGAGGTGAATCCAGAAATTGATAACTTTAAAAATACACCATAAAAAAAATTGAAAAAAATATGCTGTAGGTAATAGGAGTGTAATTCAAAAGGGTATTCTTAGATATTTTAGATTTAGTGTAAATTGAGAGAAATGTCCAGTAAAAAAAAAATGTTTAAAATCGACGACCTTTCCCCATTGATCGAATTTAAAAAAATATAATAATTAGTACATAGATCCATTAATTACAAAATTATAGCCATGCAATAGTACATTTTGTGTAGATTGTCGTAGCATATTTTGTTTTTGCAAAACACAAGTTTAACAATGATTTTAGGCCCGTAAAAAAACATGACTATTTTTTAGTCCCTTCATTTTATAAGAACATATTGTCAAACATTTTCCAAATTGACATATCAAATCTCAATAAAAATATTTGAAAAAATTATGAATAGAAAGCTAACATAATTATCTAAAAGTTATGTTTTTACTTAAAAGTGAAATTCTAAACAAAAATATCACTTTTCTTCACCCAAAGTTGAAAAACATGAAAAAATCAGATTTATTTTCTCATAAGACCCCCCAAAATAGACAGCCATATTCATGGTCCACCCTTATTTCTCCCAGAATGCTCTTCACCTCTCTTTGCAGACAAATATAGTCCTACAAAACCTTGTGGTTAATCTCATTTTGCTGCTTCTTTAGCTTGAGCATCTCTCCAAGATTTTCTTGGGCCTTGGTAATTATTTGAAGAATATTTTCAACCAAATCCAATAAATTTTGGTCTACTGCCATGGTCAATGTGCAGAACTTCCTACAATTTGGTTGCTATCACCACTGGTCTTGTAACAATTGCAACCAATTGATTTCAATTTCTCACCTGTGAAATTCATCATTGCAATTCTTGTTAGGCCAAGCATAACATAAACATTACAAATCAGTCAATTATTTGCCCAATGGACATGGATATCCCATGCTCTATTCATGAGACTTCCACACTTTTCATGCTTTCCCAACATACACATGAACTCGTTCATGTTCATCCTTTTCATAGGGAATTAACTATTTCATCATTCACAATTTATTTCAAGCAAATAAAGACAATCAACTTTCAGCCATAACATGCATTCTACAATTTTTTTGTTTTCTAAAATGCATCAATCCAAAAGGAAAGAGAAGAGTAAGAGATTCCCCCTCTTAGTCTTGTTCCAATCCGGAGCCACACCACCACTGTGGTTCCATGCTCCTTAGCCTCTTTCACTTCAAGGTGAATGCTTACTTTTTTTGGCAATTAAACTTAGTGTCTAAGGTCTATCGAGGGCTTCTCAACCAGGAAACCTTTCCCCATTGTTTCCTACAGAACCTTTGGCTGCTAAGACCCAGACAAGTCCACTAGCACCACTTCCATTGTTACTCATACTGATCTTCCTAGGACAGACACATGTCCAAACGCATCCTTAGGATGCCTTCAAGGTTCCTGATTCCAATAGCACCTACACTGAAACATTGAGTCCATTCACATGTCAAGTTCATTTTTCATAGGGTTTATCTCTAAAAAAGAATTTAAAAGTCATGTACACACGTATATTCATATTAAATAAGCAAGAATCTACAAGATAACCAAATACTTATCTATAATGGATATCTTCACTTTATTCCACGAGATTCTTCTTTTCTGTACAATCCTTAGATCGCTTGTGGATACAATAATGAATGTTGGGCCAACACACAGGATGCTCCACAATCATCCAAATAGGAAATTCCAAGACAGTACACTGATTAGGTTTATCAGGCATCCCATTTATCAATATGCTAATCCAGTACACCAACTGGGTTTGTTAATCATTTAAGGAATGTTGGGACAGCACGCTGACTGCTACATAACATTCAATGCCCCACCAATGCACCCTCTGGATTTACCAAGCATTAATGGTGCCAAACCAATTCCATACCTGGTTTTCCCTCTCCATTTACAATCCAATACTTCCATCTGGGTCAACAGGCCAATGTAAGGAAACTGCACCATGACCATTTCCATGTCAAGGTTCTACTACAGAGCCACATCTCCACAACCCTTCACACACACAACAACCCTTCACAACAACCCCTCACAACAACCTTTCACTTTGCCTCTTTAGTGTACAACACCAATTGCATTTGTTTAAGCTAACAACACAAGATGGATAAGCAAGCTCATTAGTATTTATGCTTTAAAATTGTAGCCATATTTCATAACATTCACTATCAAGTATTGAAACACTAGGAATGCATCCATTCCCTTCGGGTGTAGTCAATAATGACAGCCCTATCATAACCCAACACCAGAAAGGTGTGCACCCCTTTTTGATCTGATCCATGTAGGACCTAATCATACTCAAGCAATTTGAAATAATATAAATAAAATAGAACATGCTCTGCATATTAACTCTAATAATTAGACATGCATGTTCTTAGCTAGGGTTACAGAATACATATCCATACTCAGATGTATTCTCTCTTCATTTGCGAATAATGGGGGATCCCTTCCCTGAGTCAACAGTCCTTCGTTTTGCCACCCCAATATTTTCATGTTCCATAACCCACATATTCCTTCTTGGCATAATTTTACCATCTCACTCACATAGTTTTCCAACATGCAGTGTAGCTGAGATAATATCAAAATTTACAATGTCATTTCACTTGAAACCCATTTCCAAATCATGGGATCCTTCCCATGGAGTTTGGATTCTGTAGGAGATCACACATGGTCTTCTTGCAATGTGTCTTCCTAACACACTCCTCAAACAATCAAACTGTTAGTGGTATTTAACAATAAAATTCAAATCTAATCGTTCCATAACCAATCAATGGCATTAATAATTTGCAATTTTGTCTACTACAGAAATCTACTTTCTTAGCCATGAGGATATCCTCATATTATTTGGCACTTGTAAGTGGTATCACTCTGTCCACTATGGATTTACACTTGCTACCATACATTACCATCCACCTACAACATGCCCTATTAACACAATTTTATATAATCCAAATATTCATTAGCAATTATCAGGGAAATTTCAAATCTGAAATTTACAAATTTCTTTTCCTACAGAAATTAGATTTCCAACCATGAGATTATTCTCATAAACTTCAATCGGAAAATTTTTAGATCCGTTTCATGTAGAAATCATATTCGTGAACCATGAGATCCTTCTCACAATATTTGGTCTTTGCATATGGTAGGTTCCATCCTTTATCATGGACTTACCCACATGGCCATACCCAAGACAACCTACCTGAAATCTGAAAATTTAAATCAGTCCAAGCACTTGGTGAGTTTTCATGCATATAACATTTTCATTGTTGCAACAGTCACTGAAGTGTTTTCAGAATTATACACTCAATAATTCAAATAATTTCAGCTGTTAACATTCCAAATGCAATGAAATATATAGATATACATATATTTACTTTATATGCATCATTATCACTGTAAAATTGCAAGACACAGTCACATTATCCCTGCAATTTAAATAAGACTCCAATATTCATTACTTCACAACCATATTCCTTTTATGCAACTCTATAATTTCAACAGATCACTCTGGTAGACCATCAAACATGACTACCTTCTCCTGCATTCATAGCGACTCATGAAATGATCCCAAAATTACCATTAATTCATCATTTCATCTATTATCCAGTTGCAATGAAGCATACCTAACACAACCATGCATTCACACAATACATCTCAACATGTGCACCCAAACACATGCATGCACACTTACAACATTTACATAATCTTTTAATGTGCATTCACTCAATGCATAACCACAAGATTTACAAAATCTTTCAATGCATATCTACTCAATGCCACCTTGCATTGATTCATGAATACTATATTGTCATGTCATGCATTCCACCATGATGTTTTGGAAGAGTATGGCTATTCTCTCAATACATCGTACAACCACATCATGGAATTAAACATGATTATCTCACAAAGAATGCACTATCCCATAGGGCCATAAGTCCTTACTTTATTTGGTTATTAAACCTATAACCAACATACACAAATGGCATGATATAATTTCATATGAACACATTCTAACATTTAAATAGTCACATGGTATAAGGTTCATTTCCCTTACTACCCTATACCTCACCATACCATGGTGGTATGGAATTCACATAAAATGCATTCAACCTTACATGCATACCATTCTATGATTACAAAATATGGTTCAAGGGATTCTTACCCAATCCCCTTTCAACACTTGTACAATTATCATGATTACCCATTACCTGCATGCCTTCCATCAAAATTTTTGATGTACTTGATCAGTTGGACTCTTACAAAGAACTGTACCATCCTTCCACCAACCCCATGATCACATATTTGTTGCACCATCCTTTCTTCTTAAGGTTGCTCGTCACATACAACAACATCTTCAACATATTCCGCCATGCTTCGGTTGTCTTTGTTCCTACAACCAATGCGAACACCACAAATTATTAACAACCATAATAATTATCATAAGTGTCTCATTGCATCTGTAAAACTTCACTATTTTACCAATATGCAATATCATATACATGCACAAACACTTTCATATGCACTATGCAATATCTATTAATGTGCCAACTAGTGCATATTCACTTTGTCTATCCGATCTCTTGCATTTTCAACATTCCTATGCCATAGTTTGATGTATGTAAAGCTCATAAAATTTAAATACAATAGAAAGAGCGGAGTTAAGGAATTATCCATTTCCAATCCCTCATCATAGCATGGAATTTCATCTTCCACACCATAGCTAATTCAAATTCATGGACTCTCTTGCTCCAATTGCTTAAAAAAATTATGGTCAAGTCCAAATTGAGAATTATTGGACTTCCCTCCACTTATCAGCACTGATTCACACATGGGAACCCTCTTTCCCCAATTAGCATCCTTTGCATGGTCACCATGTCATTCTCATGAGTGACATGCCAATTCCACATACTGGGATGTCTTATCCCTAAGAGTGACAACTTCTAAGTGAAAGGAATTTCTTACTCGTTCTCCTTACTTACTCATAAGTTATCGGTTCATATCCCATAAATTATTTTAGCATGCATGCACTCCCCCATACGGATGATCCACCTATCACCTTTACAAGTTGCATGTCCTTCAACTGCTGCCCTATTCCATACCTTATTGCTCATCCACTTATGGAATACAATATCCATATCCTATCATTCAATATCTCGCATGGACCTTCCCTGCAATTCAAATTGCACATTTTGAACAAAAATAATATTGTATACACTCTATCTAAGGAACCATCAATTCCTCTTAGTTCCTTTCTTCTATATTAAGTGTTTTTCAAATGCAATCTACAAGAGTGTAATCTTATCCACTCATCATGTTTTCTCACTTTGAGTCAGTTTCATCTCTAGTACTCCTGCACCATCATATAAGGCCTTTCCAAAAATTATGGCTATTTTGGAGGTTACCCACATTTCCATGAGTCTTGTCATCACCACATAATTTTCTCACAATCGACGACATATGAGGGGTATGACGGGGGTCAAGGTGGATTGCCGCCTTATGGCTTCCCCCTTCAGAAGCCACCTACCTTTTTGTTGGGGTGTTCGCAATACGATTTTAGATCGGTGGCTCAGATTAAAGTGGAGAACAAAATCAACAGTGGAGGTAAGTTCCACTAGAAAAAGAAGCACAAAATATAACACTGCGAAGTGACCATTTGAGTACAGTTAAACAGTGGAAAAGATCAACAATCGTTGATCTGGCGGTGAAAAGATCAACAGCCCACATCCGTTTTGCATCACCAACATGCGTGCTAGGATGGAGTTAAGGGTGGTTGTGAAATCCAAAACCACCCTCCACGTGTTGGCACCACATGATTTCCCAAGTCAAGAGGGAAATAAGGGAAACTACCTTTGCCCAATGTGAAACCACTTTTGCACTTCCTCCCTCACGGTCACTTGCGCACCTAGGTCTAATGTGGCTAGTCCATGTCACACCCTCTGTCGACAGAGCTCCTCCACGTCGGACCTCCTGCCCACGTGGCTCCTCCACGTCACCCCGCCACCTGGCACGGGTAAGGCCCAACCAAATTTTCCCAAATTTCAAAATTTTAGGTTTTACGAAAGGTTTTCCTTGGTCCATAATGGGGAAAGTTTGAAATTGATTTTTAGGCTTACTCCAAGCTGGTTAAGTCCCATTTAACTGTCATTTAACTACTATTCAACAGAACTTAACCCTACATAGTCATTTTTTATCCTCTTTCCTGCAGATCGTTATTTCTAGCCCATACAACTCCGACATTGCAACCAAAAGCTCTGATGCCACTATGTAGCATCCCCCTCACCTAGTTCGACCATCGGTAGGGGATGTTGGAAAAACATGGGCTCTAATATTTCGCCCCAAATGCATAATGCGATTTTCAACAAATGGAATGTGTGCAAAAACGTAATAAACATGCACAATGGAAAAAAATCTATCAACAAACATCTATCATGCAAATATACATCATAACCTTACTGGCATGAAATAAAAATAGTTTAGAATCAAATGTATAAGAATACTTATCTTTATCCAATGCAGATCCAACAACTGGTTGTGTAAGAGAGCTTGTCCACCGAACCTTAGGCACTCCATCCAGCATATACTCTTTCTGTTGGGAGTCCACCCCCAATTTGGGCTATGAGTCCTCCAGGGCAAAGGAAATGCCTACAGGCTTATATCTTCCCTTCCAAAAATGCAAATCTATCTTCTAATTTGAATTACTATGTTTAATACATAGTCTAGTAAATGGGCATCAACAACAATGGAATGACTCTATGTATTGTAGCAACTTGCATGAGAGGGAATGAGAATGGAATGATCAGGATATGAGGTAAGGTTGAAAAGACAACTGACATGGCTTCTGACCATAGAATAAATAGGACTATTGACAGCTGACATAACTGTCACAAAAGTGTAGTCAGTAACATGCTTCAATAACTACATGAGGTGACTTTTCCCACCAACCACACAGATACATTAATGATTGGAAAAATGGTCAAAAAATGACATATTTTGTTTATTCTCATCACATGATAGAATTTTGGGTGATTTCTAAGGTTGACACTTGGCAACATAGGATTTGGTTTCGCATAGTCCCCCTTCCTCTTCCTCTCTGGTGGAATCATAGCCCCTTTGGTGCTCTTTACACAGCCATTGTTGGACCATTTTATTATTTATGCACATAATATTTACATATACTCTAAATCGACATAAAATCCAACCAAACAGTCCAAATAAAATATAACATCATGCATGCATATCCATTCACTAGCCGAGCCTTAGTCTTGAGCTCCGCACTAGGAATTCACACTAGCATATTTACATCATTTGCATTTTTAATGCAATGGGGTCAAAATCAAGATATTACACATTAGCAGGAACAGATGCTTCCATTTTCCTCAATTACGTTTCCTACAATGGGGTATATTCCATCATTTTTGTGGAGGATGGGTTATGATTCTAGAGAAATTACACTACTCTTTTTGGTGATTTTATTGTAGAAGGTCAATTTTGTTGTTCAATTTCCTTCCTTCGAGATATTGGTTCTAGGAAACGATTCGATATCACTTAGACTACATAATCCTTTCTTCCATGCATTAGGGACATTCTTTTTAGAAAACAAGATCGCGGAGCAATAACAATAAACATAAATGCAAATATAATCACACATACACATTACAAGAGACACACCAGAATATCATGGTTCACCGAAGATGGGCTACGTCCACACTGAAATTTTCAGCCCTTTTTATTATACAATCCAACCGAAGTGAAGGGATACAACCTACAGCATAGCTGCTGCACTTCCTCTTCACACTCTCTCATAGTCTCTCTTTTCCGATCTTAGAGATCTTTACAATGCATAAAATCTAATACATCAACCCTAGCCGTATTACAATGTCTTTCTTGTAAAGTGGAAATACAATGGGAAAATACCAGGGGTTACCCAAAACCATGGGCGTGTAATCTGTTGGTGAAACAACCCCAAACCCCAAGGTTGCGGAATGGGTGTACAATCCTTTTGCATATCATATAAAGCTGGGGTACATGACTGAGACAATATCATCTATGAGAGTGGAAAATCTGGCTGCACAACCAACAATTGTATTGCTTTTCATCAGCATTAGATGACTGAGAAGAAGATCAATATCCATCCATATCCAAAGTTCTGTTAGGTCAGTGTTTCCTTTAAATTTGGATCTTGAACCTAACATGCCATGTAACTATGTCTTCTCATCTTCAACTCATGAATAAATCAATTTAAAATATTTGCAATCGTCCTATACTTTCCTCTAAAGGTGTAGATGTTATTTGAAATGTGAAGTGTATTAGATCTTCGCATGGTGAGGATGTAGGAAGAAGACTATGTCTAATATCTAGAGCCATATTTTTGGATGAAAGTGGCTAAGCACCAATGGATATTGACAAGTCTTGTGCCATGCATGGAGTTTGATAAATTTTTCCCATTATGGAGTGTTTGTTTCTCGAGGAGACAACACCATTTCTTCGTAGGGGAGGAAAATGCTTGATCATAGTTGTGAAAAGGTCAACATTGTTGTCCTCTACCGAGGGTTCAACTAGATGGCTAAATGATGCATTTTCCCCATACTATTGTCTAGTAGCTATATCAATATTCTAATTGTGAGATTCCATAGAGTCATGAACTTCTAAGATGTATGTGGGAGGGGGTTGAGGGGATATGTTAAAATAAGTGATTTCAATGGATACTAGTAATTATTGTGGAAGTTGTGGGGGAACGACAATTATAGAGATACATGTGAGTGTTCTTTCCTCATATTTTAGAAATGGATTCACTAGCATACGATCATGTATCTTAGAGTGGATGAGGTGGGACATAGTTCTTGAGTAAATTAATACTTAATTTCCAGGGTCATACCACCAACAAATTAGGTTGAACATAACAACACTTTGTATTGAAGAAAACTCACTATGGCTTGGGAATACCACAATAGACAGATGACTACCAGAAATCTACTCAATTCTCATAACAATGCTATTATAAACGACAATGTTAAAACAATGGATAAATGTAACCAACCTTGATCCAACATTCGATGTAGATCCCCATTGGAGCTTTCAATCTGCGCACTTCCAAGCACTTGTAATTTGCAAATTAGTATTGACAACAAATATCTAACAAGTACATGTGACATATAAATAACATTAACATCATGAATAACAATGGTCAATAATATCATAAGCAAATGCAACCCAATGTATAATAAATGATATACACACCATGAATGGACGAGAACATGAGTATTTCTATTAATGAACAAGAAGAAGTACAAAGTGATACGATCTCTTGCAGGAAACCAATCTGAACCAAGATCTAGATCAATCCACTTGTGCCTCTACCACTTCAGTCCTCCATGAATGGCAAACTCAAACTAGAAAGGAGTTTGGAAGGTGAACATAACTGGTTCAAAACTACAAGGATCAATGAGTGCAGACTCAAGATAGGGCAAAAATCCACTAGAGTGCCTTTACTATTCTCTTCCTCCTCCTATCCATAAGCCATATGTGCTCAATATATAGTCCTCACAAAGGTAGGTGAAAGGACTCATCGAGACGTTACTTGGGTAGATGGAGAGCCAAAGGTCACCCAATGACTGCTTTTTGGGAGTAAAAAGTAATAAAATAGTGGTTTTTACCATTTACTTGATACCCGCGGGCTATAGGGATGCAACTCGCGGGTACACATGCTATAGTGATGCAACATGCAGGTAGGAACAAAAATAGGATAAACTAGTATCACTGAAGGATGAAAATGGATCTGAGTCACTGAAATGGATCCTACAAGCCAAATAATATTGATGCTCATAGGGTGTAAGATTTCTGTATAACAGATGCCCCCTAATGTGTGAGGTCAGAGACTGAAATGTGCTATGATGGCCGAAATACATTATAAAACTCAGAAGTGGAGTGATGGAGACACAAGTGGAAAGGACGGATCACTCGTCATAATACAATAGTATCTCTGAATACATGTCGGTATAGTACAACAATCTGATACAATGGCCATGAATAGGCAGTACATAAGTAGATACATGTCATAAGTGATCAAAGCCATGATCCCTCTACAGTAAGATATGGTCTTCTGCTGAAAAGAAGACAACTGGTGCAAACTGGAGGTACAATCTGTTGAAATCTGAGAGGTGATATCTCAGATGTAAAGTCAAAGTCATATGTAGCATACTGAATGCCACAATCACCTGGGATCTTCTACACAAGTCTTCGACGGTGCAAGTCCCATCAAGTGAATAAAGGAGTTGGGGTCGAACCTGATGAGACATCGTCTGATTACCGGTCATTGATGTATACCGTTAACAGACACGAGATGACCCACCGATAATGAAAATGGGCATCAAGGCACAGAGCACAATCATCAGAGTGTGAATAAATGGTTTGATGTCAAACACTAGGATGAATCCATCGATCAGGGGACATTGATGTATTCCCAAAACTGTCGATGGCGAGAGAACTTGCCACTAATGACAGTAAGCCTCAAGGTACTCAACCGAACTCTAAGCCTCATGTCCCGGAATAAATGAGTTCAGGTCGACGAAACGAGACTCGCTGGAAGGAGGGAATTAAGGCATCCCCCATCAACCAATACGAGGTACCATCAATGCTGAAAGATTTGGAAGATTTCAGGTGAAACGGACTGACTCAATAAGGATGGCCGACATGCAATAGTCAAGATAGTTGAGGAGTGACCGACACTAGTTTGAGGACTTCCTTTGAACAAGAGCATGAGAAGATGGATAGACTTAGGCAGCATAGACTCAACATAAAGTGTGCAATGTAGGAGGCATTACAAAGGGCTCCATAATGACTGGAAGCTTAACCAATCGGTGGAGAAAACTGAGAAACAAGTACAGCTCCTAAGGCCCAACTATAGTCCCGACTCATAATGTATGGAGTGGATTGAATGCTCTGTTCAAAGGCGACACAACAGCTGCCAACAAGAAATAATGACCATAATCCCGTCTGGCATTTTGGAATATTTGTTTTTTTGTCTTTTTCATTTTTGGGAAAAGCTTGAAAAAGAATAAAATTTCTTATAGTACAGCAAGTGAGGGAACGAGTGTCAAATAGCTAGCAGACTAGTCCCAAGCAGTGGAACATACATATGTTCAATGCAAGGAAGTGCGTGCAGGATGTGGACACTCAAGGGTGTGTTCCCTCAGCGTCAAAGGGTCATCAAATTGTAAACGGCAAATATATAATCTCTGCAGGGCTCGACAGGGAAAGTGCTCAGGCACCAGGCTAACAATTGAGAAAGCGGGAGCTGGCACGACGCTCAAGTGGCAAGCAAAATGATGCAATGCAATCACAACATGATATAACTGAGGGGAGTCCTTAAGGGAGATGGCCAGCATAAGACAAAGTAGAGTATGAGTCTTCATCGCAACGTCATGGCGTGACTACAAAGGACTCCCAATCCTGAGGACAGACAACGGCATGGGCACCAAAAGCATAATGGGGTTCTAACTAGGGTACCCATGTTCGGGAAATCCCTAGCGCCACATGACGACACTTCTATAACAGTGTGAAGATTCCGTGTCAGTCACGAAGCGAGGTCGCACCTAGGGTTTATGAAAATGGTCAACAGGTCAAATTCATAATGCATGTGGAAATGGCATCTAACCTATATGCCAGGTGTGAAACATACTTGCCATAGGTGTGAAATGAACCGGAACAACTCTCGCCGAGGGAATCTGTTGAAAAAACATTACTCCATGACACGATATTAGTTCATAACGGCCCAAAATGGACAAAATTATAGAAAAGTGGGTCCCTAAAATTATAAATAGTAACAAAATTTAATAATTTTCAATTCATTTGCACTATTCACCATTTTGGAGTTGAGTGGTAAGTTTGCACCTGAAATTTCAAGTGCTGATCGTGGGAGCTACGAACAACCATTCAGCGAACCGTCAGGATCAAGTTAGTGGTCACTGCCATACCTTTCATTTAAGTGCTTTTATTTCAATTTTGGTTGGTGGGTTATTTTGTTTGGCCAAGCCCTAAATGGCTTAGGCGCTACCCGCGGGCTGTAAGTACGTAGGTCATTGGTAGGGCATCAAACACGCAATAAAAAAACTGACTGCCCGCGTCTACCTGCACCTGTCTACAATATAGCTCGCGGGTAAGGTCATGAAGAAGTTTTTAAGCATGAAACTGACTAAAAATCTCTTGCTTTGCATTCCAGGATGGTTCCAGAGTGGAGGGAGAGAGAGCATGACCAGGTAGATGAGGCCGTGCACAATGATTTGCAAGCAGAACAAGCATTGCAAACATGTGGCTTATATAAATATTGGAGTCTCGATGGCTTAAGGGCCCAAAACCTACTACTCCGTCATGTGATCAACTACTGGGATGTGGATGCTCAACACTTCATCGTCAATAGGAAAACAGTGACACTGGAAGTAGAGGATATCTATTTCATTACTGGTTTGTCCTGTGGAGGGGAAGTGGCTAGTCTTCGGTCACAGACCGTGGGTGGTGGGATCACTGTGCAAGACTACATAGTACGGTACTATCCCGCCAACATATGACCAATGGGAAGTCAGGTGCCGGTCAATCTCATAATGGACTTGATCACAAATATCATAGTGGCAACTCTGGTGCGGATCACGGGATCCAAAGCACTACATCAGGCATCCAGACCGATGATGTTCTATGCATCACAATGCTTGTAGCCTACTATATTCGACTGGTGTACTACTCTGTTGGTGTCTATGAAGACACAACTGACAGAATGCAAAGAGGGGAAGGCCAAAAACTTTTGGTATGGTAGCATCCTTTGTAGTTTCTTCTTTGAGAGGGTTTCGGGACTTAGCCCGAGGGTGGATGTCCCTCCTCACAGTCTCCGAGATCCAGCCCTAACCCGTTGGGCTGAGATACTGACACGACAGGGTGGTGGCTATCTGGAGTCACCATATACTGAGGAGTTCTTCCACTGGTGGAACCGGTAGGTGATTGCTATCGAGGACTACTCCTATGCGGGGATAGACTTTAGATAGGACCGTGACATGCCACTCCCACCAGGTGCAGCTTTCCGAGACATCAGTGAGTACTCTTTTGGTTTTGTGTTTTTAAATTTTTATGGATTTTTTTTATTATAGTTGAAATGCAAAAAATATTTTTGGTGGTAATGTCATGTGCTAATGGGTGACTGTTTGCTCATAAACAAAGGCCTAGTGAGACCCGAGGGCTTCCCGAGACATGGTCGTCAGGGTAGAGATGAGGTGGCAGCAGATGCTGCAGTAGGGCACACACTACAGATGTTGTGTCGCAACATATCACGGATGGTTGCCCGAGTACCACTAATAGAGGTATCCTAACTACTGGAGGCTATGTAACACCAGGTAGTGGGTGTTCCTGGTGAGTGGGTGCGGCTACTGCAGTGGATGGCCAATGCAGTACAGTACTATTATGAGACACATCCAGTCGAGTCGGCAGCTAGACCTCCTCGGAGGGAGTAGATATCCCAGGGTCTCATCATTTTTTGTACCGATATGTATATTTTTGAGGGCTACGGGCTCCAGTCTTGTATGACACTACCATTTTTGGACATATTTATATATATATACAACTTTTGGTTCTCGGTTCTACTATATGTGTGTATGGTACAAATGTATGAATGTCTTTGTATTTATGTGCTTCATGATGAATGTGACAAATGCCAATCTAATACATACTTAGCATATGCATGAGATATATAATTATGACTTCTTGGAATGTGAATATATGTAATGGAAACAAAATGTCTCTCCAAGAGTCGTACCTTAAGAAATATCCGTAGTAATGTAGGGTCTCGTACACGGTACTGCCCATTCAGATAAGACACAACTAGTTGTGAATCCAAGCGGACTTCAAAAGACTAGACGTCATGTGAAACGACATTCCAAAGTAGCTCAACAATGGCACTATACTCAGTCACATTGTTCGATGTAGGACCGAGACAAGCACCTCCTGAGGACACAACTAGATGGTCAGGTGAAAAGATAACCTAGGCAGTAGAAGCAAGCTGCTGCATATGTCGGCTAGTACCATCTGCGAAACTTAAGAATGTAGGACATCCCGATGACATCTTTCAATCAAACAGAGGCTAATCAGTAGACCCAACAACCAAAAATGTAACCTAGACTATGTACAGAAAAAAACTATACAATAGTGTACAAAAGTATTAACTCAAACCAAAGGTTCAAGCGTAATACCACTTGAGGTATAGCCCATTTCTAGGCTCCTTCAAGATAACTCCCTCATAATCCTCTAACTCATAAGCTCCTTTTTCCAGGACACGTCTCACAATGTAAGGACCGTGCCACATGGGATTGAACTTGCCTGCCCCAAAGGGTTCTTTAGCTTGGTCATACAAGAGTACCAAGTCACCTTTAGCATATTGCCAGGGACGGATCAACCTATCATATTGAACCTTGACATGACACTTGTTAACATAAATGGCCATAGCAGCATCTCGACGATGCTCGTCAAGTTGCTCGAGGTGTACTAAATGTTGCTCAATCTCCATCGTATCAGGGAGGAGCTCTACGGCTAGCTTGAGGGAAGGAATCTCGCATTCAACCAGTAAAAGTGACTCCACACCATGAACTAACTGGAATGGTGAGAACTCGGTGGCAGTCTTAACTGTAGTTCGATAATCCCACAAAGCAGGATATAACATGACATGCCATTTGGTCTTGCTTTGTTGGATGGTATGTTGGAGAATGGTCTTCAAAGACTTATTGACTACTTCAACCTGACCATTCACTTGAGGATAGTAGGAAGATGAGTGTTCCTGATGAAACCCAAGCTTGAGAGACAAATCCTCCATTATCTTATTTTGAAAGTGACTGACATGGTCAGTGACAATCTCTTTATGGATATCGAATCAAGTGATAATCTAGTTGAACATGAAATGGGATGCAGTAGCACCATCGGCTTTAACGGTAGGCATGGTCTCAGCCCATTTGAAAAAATAATCCATGGCCACAATAATATGATGATGCCCCCTAGCCGAAGCTGGTTTGCAATCCATGAAATCTACCCCCCACTTAGTGAAGGGACCGACAATGACGACCGGATGGAGGGGTGCTGGATGCGAGTGTATGTTCCGAGAAAACACCTGGCAAGGGTGACATCTCTTCACAGCATTAATACAATCTTTAAAGTTAGTAGGCCAGAAATAACCTACTTGCATAATACGCTGGGTTGTAGCAAGCCCGTATAAGTGACCACCACACGCCCCCGCATGGCAATCATTAAGTACCCGTTCTGCTTCTTCGTGAGTCAAACAATGGCGGAGAATGGAATCCTTTCCTTAGTGATACAAAGTGTCACCGACGATAGTATAATATTTAGCGTGATAACTCACATGCCATTGCTCGTCTCGTGAATAATGTGGAGGAAACTTCAAAGTTTGGATATATCTAATGACATCCCCATACCAAGGGTCCTCGGTCGAGATAACAAATAGGTGTTCATCCATAAAGGAATCCTTCATGAATGACATCCTCATCAAGCCGTGGAAGGTCCGACATAAGCTTAGCGAACACCAATGATTTCACTGACTTTGCAGAAGCAAACTCGAGATCAAATTCCTGAAGGATCACAATCCATTTATTATACTTACCCCTGATAATACGTCATGAAAGCACGAACTGAAATGGATTGATATGAGCTACAACCATGGTTGTTCAAAGCAAAATGTAATGCCGTAACCGCTGGACTGTGTGAACAGTCGCAAGTGCCAGTTTTTCTACGTGGGTGTACCTTAGTTCAGCATCTAATAAATTTCGACTAAGATAATAGATAACATACTCGACGAGCACATCATCTACCTGAACCAATACCATGCCAATAGTCTCTTGAGACACGGCCACATAAAGAATGAAATCTCGTGTAAAGTCTGGTGGACTAAGCATGGGGGCCGATACCAAAGCTTTCTTAAGGGCATCAAAAGACTGTTGGGCTCGCTCATCCAAGATAAAAGGTGTGTCTTTCTTCAATAGGCGCACAAAACCTTTAGTAAGCCTGGCATAGTTATGTAATATCCCTTTTTCAAATTTTATTAAAATGCCCAATTTTCCACTTTTTTTCCCAATTTCGACCTTTGACTAGTTTTACTGTTTTGACCTCCAAATCAACCCAAATGCTCCCAAATCTTTTGTAGCAGTGTATGAATGGTATTTAGACTTGAATATCAGGTTCAGGGATGTTTTATGGCCCTCCAAATACTGCTTCAAACTTGATTTGTATTCTGATCAATATATGTAATTTTGACTAGTAATTTGTGCATCAAATCCCCCCCGGGTAACACTGCAAATGGCCTTCCAAATGCCTCCAAACTCCCACAAATTTATGAAAAGAGGTATATAATGTGTTAAGTATGTGATTAAGGTCTCATATGCACCATTAATTGATTTTTAATACTGTTATAACTCTCTCACATTCAACAGCAAAACCCCCCAATTCGACCCTTGGGGAAACGACACTATTTCACCTCCCAATACAACTAAACTGAGTAAAAATGATTCAAATGATCAAGTACAGTACATGAAACTTGTAGAAGACATCCATGGCAGTATATTGATCACAAATATATCAGAGAATCATCCATCCATTCGAAATAATCAACATTATAGTGTCATACATCAATGCATTGGGGAAATGGACATTGTTTGCTCATTAATATATAATTTTGCATACAACCAGTGGGTATTTCGACCTGATACTTTCTGAATATCAATAACAGAGGATATGAAGCTATTACAATCAGAAATGTATAATGAGAAGCTCTCTCAATAAGCACAAGTGCTCACCAAAAACGCCCTCCCTCAAGGAGCATTAATATGCCTTCAAAACTGGAAACGGTGGAGAGAAAGTGCTGCACTAAACCAAACCATGAAACTTCCTGTAGCTGCTACCTGCAAATACAAACTCCATTAAAGCACCATGAAAGACCTGAGTGGTCTCTCCAAACACCAACTTGGATGGGAATCTTTCACCCTCGAAATTGGCTAAGGCAAGAAACTAGTCATCCACTAGCTCTCTCTTCACAAATGCAATTTTTCTCAAATCATCAAAATCCATTCTCATACTTGATTTCTACATTTTATAACCAACATTAGCCTTCAAGGGGTTGAAATCCTCTCAATAGATTCAATAATTTTCCATTTAGAAAATATTCCTCATTTGCCACTTGTCTCCTAGTTCCAACCTTCCATCTTCTCCCAAATTCGAATTTGAGTCTCTTTAGATTCCTCCAACTCCATGAACGCCTTCCTTGAGCCTATTTTTGGGGCTGACATGTCATAATGGTCAGGTGTAAGAAGTCAGGTCTGAATTTTGTCATAAATGTCATAGATGTTTCATTATTGTTGTCATAAAACTAGGGAATCTAGCCCAAGTGTCCACTAGTCTCCAATTTGACTCTTCCTCTCCCATGGAAGTTACTATTCCATCCCATTTCGACCTAAGATGCTCAATGCCATGTGTTATGACTTACCAACTCACCCAAGAGTGTTCACCTTCCCATGAATTCGAATTGGCAAGAGAGAGCTGCCATGTGGCATTGAAAAATCAAGCTAGTGTGGGTCCCACCACCTCCATATGTCTCCAAAACCACTTGCCACCTAGAATTTCTCTTGAATTTATTTATTCATCATATTTATTAAATGTTTGAACCCTTCTAATGTCTAAATATCATTTATTAGCTTCCTTATTACCATCCCACATGTGCCCATCCAACCTAGGAAACTAGTAGGATTGATGGGATTGTCTTACTATGCACTTATTTGAATGGGGACATTACAAGTTAACTATGAACTGACGCAAAAAAGTAGCTCTCCCTTGGAGGCTCTAAAGTTGAAACAGATTATGCGGAGGAGGCAACTGAAGTATTGCCTCAACTTTGAGAGGATCGACTCTAATACCCTCTTTTGAAACTATGAATCCTAGAAGGCGATCAATCCTAACAACGAAGATGCATTTGTTCGGATTCAATCGAATTTTGTAGTGTATACATCGTTCGAGAATCATACGGAGGTGCTTGGGGTGGTCCACTCTCTTGCAAGAATGGCCAGCAAGATCATCCAAGAAAACTTCCATAATCTTCTTAATATCGTGAAAGGCATAGGTCATGGCTCGCTGAAAAGTAGCTCTGGTATTCTTGAGGCCGAAGGGCATTTTTCGGTATGCAAAAGTTCCCCATGGACATATAAATTCTGTTTTATGTTGGTCCGTGGGTTTGATTTGAATTTTATTATAACCCGAGAATCCATCCATGAATGAAAACATCTCACTTCCCGCACAAGCATCCAATATTTGATCAATGAAAGGCATGGGGAAGTTGTCTTTCAGACATGCACTATTCAAATCTCTGAAATCAGTGCATACATGGATTGTTCCCTGCTTCTTATCCACAGGAACGGGGTTTGACACCCATTCGGTAAGAGGAACAGGGTAGATGAAACTATCTTTGAGCAGTTTCTCCACTATTGGAGAAAACTCACTATGGCTTGGGAATACCACAACAGACAGATGACTACCAGAAATCTACTCAATTCTCATAACAATGCTATTATAAATGACAATTTTAAAACAATGGAGAAATGTAACCAACCTCGATCCAAAGTTTGATGTAGATTCCCATTGGAGCTTTCAATCCGCGCATGTCCAAGCACTTGTAATCTGCAAATTAGTCTTGACAACAAATATCTAACAAGTACATGTGACATATAAATAACATTAACATCATCAATAACAATGGTCCATAATATCATAAGCAAATGCAACCCAATGTATAATAAATGACATTCACACCATGAAGGGACGAGAACATGAGTATTTCTATTAATGAACAAGAAGAAGTACAAAGTGATACGACCTCTTGCCGGCAACCAATCTGAAGCAAGATCTAGATCAATCCACTTGTGCCTCCACCACTTCAATCCTCCATGAATGGCAAACTCAAACTAGAAAGGAGTTTGGAAGGTGAACATAACTGGTTCACAACTACAAGGATCAATGAGTGCAGACTCAAGATAGGGCAAAAATCCACTAGAGTGCCTTTACTATTCTCTTCCCCCTCCCGTCCATCAGCCATATGTGCTCAATATATAGTCCTCTCAAAGGTAGGTGAAAGGACTCATCGAGACATTACTCGGGCAGATGGAGAGCCAAAGGTCACCCAATGACCACTTTTTGGGAGTAAAAAGTAATAAAATAGTGGTTTTTACCATTTACTTGATACCCGCAGGCTATAGGGATGCAACTCGTGGGTATGCATGTTATAGTGATGCAACATGTAGGTAGAAACAAAAATAGGATAAACTAGTATCAATGAAGGATGAAAATGGATCTGAGTCACTGAAATGGATCCTACAAGCCAAAGAATGTTGATGCTCACAGGGTGGAAGATTTATGTATAACACACTCATTTTCTTTCTAGCTAGTTAAATCGATAATTTAGCAAGAGAGATGAATGGAAGGTACCTTTCGAGCTACATGGATAGATTTCGTGTAGGAATCCTCTTGTCCAATATTTGGTCCTCTCTCCAAGTCGTTTCCACATGACACCTACACAAAAGTGAGAAAGGAACACCTTTCTCAAACCATTTCTACTAATAATTGTAATAATTGAAAGGGATTTTGAATCCATTAATACCTAAACAACTACATTCCAGGATAATATTAGTCCTCTACCATATACAGTAGTGAATGCGTGCAATGTCCAATACAAATATTTTTTTGAGGGGGGAGAGATGAAGAGGGATACTCTATTGATTAATAAAAGGGATAACAACAAATACAAATGATATACTAGAGTCTTTGTTGTAGCACCTCCTTGACTAAGTCTTGGGTTCCTCCAACATAGGCCATTGACAAGCAACCAATCTTATGTTGCTTCTCCAACTTGAATGGAAAGGATAATTCATTGGGTTAAGGTCTTGACTCAATATTATAAAGAAAATAAATCAAAAATAGAAGTTTCCTAATAAAAAATGGGATGTAAAAAACCTAATCAAATGGTTCACAATTCCTCTAGTATAAGGGTACGATACTATTCGGCTGCCCCTTCCCAACCTTAATTCGCTAACTAATGCTTGCATAATATGGATAAGGTGGTTGGTATGGGTCTTCATTGTGTCCAGGAACGCGTTCTACATAAACCTATTAATGAATGCACAATTAATGAACACCTTTATATTTATTTTTTTCAAATTTTCCAATATCTCCATGTGTTTCTTTAAGGAAACATGCGGGGCCTGGCTAGGTGCTAAAGGGAAAATCATGGGGTGCAACCAATATTGAGTCTTTTAGAAGGAAATCCACTACCTTCGATGGATTAGAGGGATAAATTCATTCTCAAGAAGTGGTCAACCTAATAATGCTCTAACAGATTCAACCTAATCATGGGGTGCAACCAATATTGAGTCTTTTAGAAGGAAATCCACTACCTTCAATGGATTAGAGGGATAAATTCATTCTCAAGAAATGGTCAACCTAATAATGCTCTAACAGATTCCCCCTGAGGTCAAAAGAATAACTATGGGCTAACATAAATTTAATGGAAAGAAATTTTGATGACTAGACCAAGGTGAAAAGTACTACAACTAGATCGATAAATGAAAATGAAAAAAGTAATAAAGTATTGGATTAGTCTCTTCCCCAAGATGGGAATACCCATGTTCATGTGGAAAACAAGCATGGATGCTAGAAAGCATGTACGCTACAGATCCATGTAGAATGAAAAATCATGGCCACGAAAATGGTACGCAGCTGATCCATGTCAAATATAGGTTATGTACATGAACATATACGATGTGGATCAATGTCTCAATATATAGCAGATGAATGTCTTATTATGGATGCAATCAAAAGCTAATGATTCTTCCCATCAAGTGCCAATGTCATAAAAGTGTGTGGTTGGGGTTGCAAAAATAGAGAAACAATAAAGAGGGAAACATTACTATAGCACAAGTGTCTTCAATCCAAATACACAAAAATGTATGAATCTAGACCATGTGAATAAATTATCTAAATTCGAACATGGGAGAAATTGCTTGGTTATCATTCAATTATGGATACGATTGGCAAATGTCGAAAAACCCACCAACGATGATAATGGGTGTCAAGGTATGCCAAAACAATCCAATAAGTACGAATAAATGGGACGACATCAACCACTTAATAGAATCTATCGAGTAAGGAACAGTGATGAATTTCCACTACCAATATAGATAGAACCTACCACTAATGACTATGAGCCTTGACATACTAAAAAATATTCTAAATCACAATCACATAGTATAGTAAACGAGATAGTGTCGAAAGGACGAGATCTATTAGAAGGAGGGAACTAGGGCATCCCCCATCTACCAACACAAGTATGAATTAGGAACATGATTTAGGTTGAAAATGTCTTTAATAAATTTTACATGAGCACACCACTCAGTATGTTAGTAGTGCATGAAAAATACCTTTCAAACAGTGATTGATAGTCAAAGTTGTCATCAAAGGTGAGGAATTTCATTAGTCATGAAAATGGAATCTTCGGTGCATCACGAATCTTGAAATCTAAAAGTATTTCTTGTTATCGAAAAGAAAGGGAAACCACTCACTTGGTAATGAATGATGAGGCACCATCTCTAGAGTGCGAGGTAACTTACCTGTGATGAAGGTAACCCCTATGTGATATCAAATCTAAGTCTGTACCCTGTTTAAAATGAGTTCAAGCCTTTCGAAGAAGGCCTACGAATAAAAAATTTGTGGAGGCATTTCTATTCTAGCATGAGTAGAAACTGGATCACCACAACATTTGGGTGCTAATTTCGATGTTGTTGGAAAAATCCCATGCAACTTTACAAAAAAATTAAAATGATTTAAAATTACATTTTTTTTCTTTTTCTTTCCTCGATGATTTTTGCAATTTTAACGTTGCCTTCACTACGTCGGAAACTGGACATTTCTCCATTGTAATTTTGGCATTAGTGGCGTTAGACCAAAATTGATTCTAAAGACTGAAATTCTTGAGCAGTTATTTAAAATACATTTTTTTCCTTTTTTTACCTAAATGGATGTGATGTTTATTACTTCCATGTCCAAATACGGATGTCCCTCTAAGACGTAAAAATTGGAGGTGAAATTAAATATACAAGGTGGAGAAATTCCACATTACAATTGTAACTTCTAAGAATATTATATTTGTACTTTATTTTTCTGGAGATGTTTCATTCCTCCATGAAGACCCTATTGTATATCCGGTGATGTTTATTCCTCCATCGGAATGTGGTAACTTGGGTTATTAGACTTCCCTAGTGGGGTCGGCCCAGAGTCAGTTGTAATGGGGTGTTTAACCTAGTGGTTAAAGTTGGGGCCGACCTAGTTAGTGTAAAAGTCGAGTAAGAGTTGTGTATAAATAGAGGAGGTGTGTTCCTCATTTAACACACATTACACTCACTTGTGAATAGCGCATAGGTGAGGTAGAGATCTCCTATGGAGGATAAGGAGATCATGTCTAGGGTTTACACCTTTGTATTTGTTGGTCATCTATATTGAGGAAGCTTTGCTAGGTTTTCTACCCCATGAGGGTTTCCCAGGATAAATCGGTGTCTCTTGTGTTTATGATGTACTTGGTGTTCTTTCAGTGATCCTGTATATGCTATTGTTGCAAAATGGAATGTAATGATGATATTTTCTATCTTAGCATATTGAATCTTAACATGGTATCAGAGCTAACTTGAAGGAAGGCAATGTATGGCACTTACAACACTTGCTTCACTTGCGATAATTTGAAGGTTAGGGTTTTATATAGCAAAAACCAGTCATGGTGGCACTTTCGCTATAAATCCATTTTGGAAAAGGTTCAGGAGGAGACACCTTTACAAGTCGTAGAGAACATCCCCATGTACCTTTTTTCTAGAGGAAAACCTCATATTCGTTGTACTTTGTGATTTATGATCAATACAAGTTAGGGTTTCTGCCTCTTTCAGATCTTAGTCAAAAATAGGTGACCTAGGAAAAAAGGTCACAACTTGGGCTAGGAACCTCCAAATGAAATTTCGTAAAAAGTGACAGGTAGAGAACGGACTATAGTTTCTCAGGTAACATTTTTAGATGCCTAAGTTGAAGAAGTGACATGTGGAATGTCGTACAAGATCGCTCTCCTGTTTTATCCCATAAATAGGTCACGTTACGACACTTAGCATAAATATCTCTCATAGAATCCAATTGAGGTTAGACCTACGAGGTTGGAAAGAAGACAGGTCAGGATACCACAAGAAGAAGTTTCAGAACCTGTGGATTCGTAATTTCAGAGTTACACCAGAAACAATCAGGTGCATATTTCTGTCAAAACAGATTTGGATTTTGAGCACCTTCATTCTTGAATCGTCACTGCTGTGGGAAATTAGGGTTTTAGAGAAAATTGAAATTCTTTGAATCAGAGACCACGGCTGAATGATCCTCAGAAAAATCAAAATTTAGAGACCAAGATCAAAAATTTTGGTTGGTCAGAAGGCTGGGCTTGATCAAACCCTAGTTCAGGATTTTGATCGGAAAGGTGGAAAATTAGGGCTCCTACAAAAGTTGAAATTTTTTAAATCTATGACCACGGCTGGAAGCTCCTCAGAAAAATCGAAGTTTAGAGCTTTGGATCAAACCTTTTGATTGGAAAAAAGGGTGGACTTTATTAAACCCTAGTTCGTGGTCCTGTCTAGTGAATCCATAAGTTTCAAAGACAATTTTGAGGGGTCAAATTTTGCAGTTTTAAAAATTGAAGTATACCAGCTTGATCAGCTCAACAAGCCACATCTTTCCATCCATTCAGAAGTTTGAAATTCAAAGTTTGAATTTTTAGGGTTTCTCTGACAAACCCTAATCCAGCTCCAGATCTAGTTTCAGCAAGTCAAAGTGGATTGGGTTAAAATAAATCCTGACAGGTATGACTTCAGGAAATACGGGTAAGTTTTGAAATCTAACTTAATTAAGTTCATGATATGTTTGTCTTCATATTATTGAGGTTAGTACAATTATGATTGTTTGGTAATGAATGCATGTGAATGATAGAAGAAATTCATTGATTAGGGTTATGACACTTACGATTGTACTAATGCACTTTGGAGGATGATGTTGTCTGCTAACAAGATATAGGTACATCAAGAAAAGACAAATCCAGTTCTATGACCATGATGACATGAAGACAAAGACTCATCCGTAATCTTTGATCACATAGAAGCTCTACTTACGAGGTATGCATGACTTTGTTCTACTATGCTTAACCTATGAGATATGCAGGTTCTAAGCACAAGGTCTCTAAATCATTGAAGAGAACAAAGAAGATATTTTTTAGGTATGTTGAGACATAAGCAAGTTTGATAATCCAAGTATGTTTTCGTATATCAAGTTAAGATCCTACCTTGTTAGGATCTTAGGTAAGTATACCTATGTATGAAATGACCATGACCACACATACTTAAGATTATCATGTTTTGATAGTATTGAGATTATACTAATGAATGTATGTTTGTGTATGAGATCATGAGGATGACACTAGTGCACACTTAAGCATGCATAGTGGTCCAGGATGGATAGAAGTTCAAAATAGAGATCAAGCGGGAGGAAACCACACAAACATAAAAGATAAGTGTTTAATTTATCATTTGAATTACTTCTTGAATCTATGAATAGTAAATGATATTGCTCGTAGTAGTTGTATGCATTCCTAGAATATATCATGCTGATTGTAAGCATTCATATGGCATTGAACAGTATACTACTAATATGCATATGATGGGGATGTTGGACAAACTTTCCATTGTTGTTTATCTAGAATGAAACCTCTTTGCTGACATGCTGAGAGTTGTGCACGCTCTTGATAGTATGTTTTGGTAGAGATGGAAGGCATCTAGATAGCCACTATATGCATACAGTATATGGAAAAGTGTTGTGCTAAAGTATTGTTCAAGATAGTTGCATAACTATGTGAAGCATATCTGTATGCATAATAGGTTATCATGTCAACATGATTTGATGATTATGAGGTATTACTAATCATGTAAGTAAATTTGATTTGTAGGAAATATCATGAAGAATGATGAACACTGAACAAGTGATGGATTTACAACAAGAAGACTTACAAATCAAACATACTATAGAAGGCTCATGGCTAGAAGATTCTCTTAGAAAGAGGAAGAGGGTCATGACTTGATGTTTGCTCCAAGTGGCTAGATAAGACCATTCTCTTAATGGTGTAATTAAAGAAGAAATGTGAATCAAGAAAAATCCTAGGATTCAATTAAAGAAAGCTCTGTATGGGTACCCAGGATTGATAGTCTTTTGATGAGCTTAATGATCACCATGGGTGATACAGATTTCAACCTTTGCTATAAGGTTGAAGATGGTATCTACATACAGATGACATTCAAGAAGGAACTCACCACAGAGTTCGAATGATCTTGAGGTGCATATCAGTAGACCCATCTGACGAGAGATGGCACAGATAAATATGCAGAAGATCACTCAATGCAGAGTGTGAATGATGTTCAATCCCAGAGGAAGAATTGATAGCTTCTTGACAAGCTTGGGATTTACCAAAGTAAAGTTGATCCTAACCTTTACCTTAAGGTTATGGATGATGCACTTGTCATACTATTACTATATGTGGATGATCTCTTTCTGACATGGAATGAGAAACAAATCATGGAAAGCAAGAAGAAGCTAGCTACATATTTTGGGATGAAAGATCTCGGATTGATGCATTACTTCCTAGGTATGGAAGTATGGCAAGGCTTAGAAGGAATATTTCTCAACCAGGGAAAGTATGATGTGGAAATCCCGAAAAGATTTGATATGTTGGAATGTACAACCATGACCACTCCCATGGATTCCAACTTGAAGATGTTCGCGGATGACTCATCATAGTTAGTGGATGTGACTCTGTACAAACAGATTATTGGGTCATTGATGTATCTGACGAATACAAGGCTGAATATATGCTTTGCTGTGAAACACCTTGAGACAGTATCTACTGGAACCTAGGGATGTTCACCTGATAGCTACAAAGCATGTGATGAGGTACCTAAAGGGTACGATAGACTTTGGTCTATGTTATCTTGGAGATCATGATTTAAGATTGTATGGCTACACAGATGCTGATTGGGTAGGAAGTGTATCAGGAAGGAAAAGTATATCAGGTGGATGTTATTGTCTCGAATCTGCCATGATCTCGTGGTTTAGTAGGAAGCAGTATAGTGTGGCTCTTAGCACAACTGAAGCAGAATATATAGTTGCTTACTCTGCTAGTTGCAAAGCGATATGGCTTCAGAATTTGTTACTAGGATTATTTGACTTAGAGATGGACTCCAATGTGATCCTATGTGACGACCAGAGTTGTATCAAGATGACAAAGAATCCAGTGTTCCATGATAAGTCAAAGCACATAGAAATCCGATATTTCTATATGCGGGATATGGTGCAAAAAGGAGCTATCGAGCTCAAGTATGTGAGCACTGACGAACAAGTTGCTGATGTGTTGACCAATCCTCTGTCTTGCGTAAAGTTTGAGTATTTCCAAGACAAGCTTGGTGTCGTTCAGAAGGACCCTCGTCGAAAGGGGGAATGATGTGGTCAAGGATGAGATTTCCTATATTGATGGTAAGGTCAATGATGAGGATACCTGTGTTGATGTGGATGCTTGTATCGATGATGAGGATACATGTATTGATGATGAGGTTTCCTGTTCTGACGATAAGGTCGATGATGACGTTACCTGTGCCGACGATGAGGTTGATGAGTGGTACTTAGAATTGGTCTAAGATGACGAGGGGGGATTGTATCATCCCCAGACTTCGGTCCTAGAATTGATTCGTAGACAGATGTCTCTAAGGATGTGGTCCCTAGTGGACGAGAGGGGATTGTATCATCCCCATACTTTGGTCCCAGAATTGATCCATAGACAGATGTCTCCGAGAATGTGGTCCCTAGTGGACGAGAGGAGATTGTATCATCCCAGGACTTTGGTCCCATAATTGATCTGTAGATAGATGTCTCTGAGAATGTGGTCCCTAGTGGATGAGAGGGGATTGTATCATCCCCGGACTTTGGTCCCAGAATTGATCCGTAAACTGATGTCTCTGAGAATGTGGGGATTGTATCATCCCCAGACTTTGGTCGCGGAATTGATCTGTAGATAGATGTCTCCGAGAATGTGGGGATTGTATCTTGCCTAGAATTTGGTCCCAGAATTGATCCGTAGACAGATGTCTCCGAGAATGTGGGGATTGTATCATCCCCAGACGATAGTCCCAGAATTTATTCGTAGACATATGTCTCCGAGAATGTGGGGATTGTATCATCCCCGGATGACGGTCCCAGAATTGATCCGTAGACAGATGTCTCTAAGAATGTGGGGATTGTATCATCCCTAGACAATGGTCCTAGAATTGATCCGTAGACAAGATGTCTCCAAGAATGTGAGGATTGTATCATCCCCAGACTTCGGTCCTAGAATTGATCTGTAGACATCTGTCTCTAAGAATTGATGATAGGACTGCATCGTCCCTAGACATTTGGTTCAAAATGTGCATGATAGGATTGCATCGTCCTTGGGATCATGTCCTAAAGTGATAAGGATTGATCATCTTGGAAGTAGATCTAGATTGCATCATCCATAGACATGAGAATTGTCTGAAATTGATAAGGATTGATCATCCTGGAATTTGATCTAGATTGTATCATCCATGGACCTATGTCCTAAAGTGAGAGGGATTGATCATCCCATAATTGGATCTTGTGTATTGCAAAGTATGTTGCTATGACGATGATGTAGATTGATATGACCCAGATGCTGTAGATCGAGATGATCTAGATGTTGTAGATCGAGATGATCCAGATGCTGTATATTGAGATGATCCAGATGCTGTAGATCGAGATGATCTAGATGATGTAGATCGAGATGATCCAAATGTTGTAGATAGAGATGATCTAGATGTTGTAGATCGAGATGATTCAGATGATGCTATTGATCGAGAGGATCCAGTTGATGATGTGATGCTGTTGATCAAGAGGATCCAGTTGATGTTGTTATGATGATGATCAGTAGATCCAGACGATGAGGCTGCTCATCGAGAGATCCAGATGATGATGTTGATCGGTTGATCTAGACAATGAGGCTATTGTTCGAGTGATCCAGATGATGATGTTACTGTAGTTGTTCGAGTGTTGCAGAAGGTGAAGACTCAATACTGACAATGATGATACTCCAGTATTGAAGACCTGAAGATATTCTAGTAACTAGTTGAGTTACTCCTGATGTTGAGAAAGCTTCCAATGATCTATAGATGTATCATATATGATGTAGTTGATGACTTCTTACTCCTGTAGTTGTTGCAATAATATCCTTCTCGTTAAGGGGGAATGTTGAAATATTGTAACTTCTAAGAATATTATATTTGTACTTTATTATTCTGGAGATGTTTCATTCCTCTGTGAAGACCCTATTGTATATCCGGAAATGTTTATTCCTCTGTCAGAATGTGGTAACCTGGGTTATTAGACTTCCCTAGTGGGATCAGCCCAGAGACAGTTTTAATGGGGTGTTTAACCCAGTGGTTAAAGTTGGGGCTGACCTAGTTAGTGTAAAACTCAAGTTGGAGTTGTGTATAAATAGAGGAGGTGTGTTCCTCATTTAACACACATTACACTCACTTGTGAATAGCACAGAGGTGAGGGAGAGATATGCTATGGAGGAGAAGGAGCTTATGTCTAGGGTTTACATCTTTGTATTTGTTGTTCATCTATATTGAGGAAGCTTTTCTGGGTTTTCTACCCCATGAGGGTTTCCTAGGATAAATCTGTGTCTCTTGTGTTTATGTTGTGCTTGTTGTTCTTTCAGTGATCCTGTATATGCTATTGTTGTGAAATGGATTGTAATGTTGATATTTTCTATCTTAGCATATTGAACCTTAACACATAGGATTTCCATTTGGTATCAGTGGCTAGCTGTACCAACCATGGTTTCTCATGTTTCTCTCAGTTTAACTTACAAGTATCGACTATTTTAGGGGAGACATAGCTTCGGCATGCACCAGGATCTATCAAAACTGAAATACCTTTGTTTGAGATATTACCCTCAATCTCAACCATAGTGGCCTGGTGATCTGCTTGTCGGCCACCAAGTGTGGCATAAAATTCTTGGTGTTCTTTCCATGTCCCCTACTATTGGGTTTTCTTATATGTTGTGTAGAACCCTGTCCGTATTGTTGGGACAATCTCAGAAATACTGGGGCCCTTGGCATTTCCAGCAAGTAATGGTTGGCGGGGAAGCTTTTGATCCTTTGTTAAAGGTTGGTCTATTTGCATGCGGTGTGGGCACATTTGGCCGTGCATGAGGTTGGTTGAAACCTCTATTGGGCGGGAAACTATTGCGTTGTTTCCGGTAAGGTGGTGGCCTAAAACCCGGCCTTCGGTTGTCTGAAAAGGTTCTGAATCTATCTTTGTTTCTATTTATGTTGTCATTTCTTGGCTTTTCATGTTCATAACAGAGTCTTGCTTTGTGCAAAGTCACGTCTAAAGTTTTAGGCACGTCAAACTCAATTTTCTCTTGAAAATTGGGTGGTAGGCATCCTAAGAATTGTTGTATCTTGACTTTTTCATCTTTTACGTATGGAACATAATGTAATAGATCAAAAAATCGGTTGATGAAGGCTTCCATAGTTAGGGAACCCATTTTTAGTTCATGAAATTCTTTGATCTTTTTGTCAAAGAACCGTTCTGACATGTACTTGTCCTGGAACAAGCTGCTGAAAGCACTCCATATAATGTCTTTTACTTTGTGCCCTTTTGTATTCTTTAGGTCCCTCCACCATCTAGTTTCTTTTCCATTTAAGTTGTAAATGGATAGCCGTGCTTTCATTTTGCTGGAATAGTTGTGGACTTTAAAATACTTGTTCATTCCTAACAACCACTCCTTAGTATTCTCCCCAGTATTTATCTCACAATCATAAGTTGGGGCTTTAATTTTCCGGAACTCTCCTTGTAAACTATCATCACTTTTCCTACTTTTCTTGCAAGGGGAGGGTGAACCATTATCATTGCAAGATCTCTTACAGTCCTCTTCCATGGACTCAGGTATGTGTTCTTCATATTCATCTTCTTTAGGACTGATGGATCTTTTTGTGTGGCAGTTGTTTTATTTAGATGTATTTGTTGAATATGTGGACTGTCCAGTGACTATCCATGGGGTTTTTCTCCTATTAATCTCTGAAGTAGAGCTTCATTTATAGCTTGTTGTTCCCATCTTTCTAGCATATTGTCGTCTCTGAAGCTCTGTAATTCTGCTTGTAGACTTTGGATTGACTTCATTAGATCTAAGTTCAATTCCACCACGATCTCTTGTTCTCATGGTGGGGAATTTAAGTTTCCATGTATACTATTGTCTTTTTCTGTATTCATAATTCATGTTGTATTTGTGCCTGCAATGTTTCATCAATTTGTAAGAACAAAATTCTATTAGTTTATACAAAGAAATTTATAAGTACATGTTTCGAAGTATATGTATATGCAGTGGATGTTTTCTGTAATGAGCCCAATAGGTCTCTCAGTATTGTAGCTGGGCTCTAATACCACTTGTAATGTCCCTAAAGCTGCAAAAATTTAAAAAAAATTCTTGTACAACTATCATCATCTAATCAATAAATGTTTAACAAATTAACTTCAGTACTCGGAAAATAAAAGAAGAATTAACAATTCAATGTAATTACTATGTTTATATTTATGCCTAAGAGTTTACTAAGTGTTTTAATTGATGTGGTTGGTTTCACTTATAACTCTGTAGAAGCGATGATGTTCTAAAGATCTATATGGAATTTAATGGATATAATTTTATTATGTTTGAACAGCCTAACAATATGCATATTTATCTTTTTTTAATGATTTTGTATATTTTCTGGTGAAGTAACTCTTCTTGTAAATTATTGGTCTCTTGTAAAAATTATTTGCAAGGCTTGCAGTGGTGAAATGGTAGCAAGGCCTGGCTTACTTAGCATTCATGCTAAAGTATACTTCTACTTGTATCTTGTAGGTATTTTACTCTAAAGCTATTTAAAGTTTGTAATTTCATGAAAGACCCTTGGTAGAAACAAATGTGGAAAAAAGGAGATCAAACCTTATGTTTATGGAAAAAATCGAACTTATTGAAAATTAACACTCCACTATAGAAAGTAGCCAAACATTTTGATTATCAAAGTGGTTGGTATGGCATTTAATGTAACCCTCGTGGTGCTATCTTGTTGGGTATCGTAAAGGCTTAAGCGCCCAGTTTTGGTCTTCGTTGTATTTCATTTTGGTGTTGAGGAGAGTGAGCTCTGTAGGGTTCCACCATTTGCATAGTAAGAGGGCAGAGCTCAGAGCTATCTGGTTTGTGAAGGTAGCCATGCATGCCAACATTGGCCTGAGCTATAGACAGAGAAGAAGGGCGTGTATCCATATGTTTAAGGTAAAATGCTTCCTCCACATTTCAGTCAAGTTCTATTGTTTACTCTGTTTATGATTTATGCCACTTGTGATTAACATTCTCTTGTCTTCCTTGGTGACAGGGTTGCATTGTTGAGAGTTTGAGTTTGGCATGAAGGGGTATTTTGTAACCACTATGGCCACAGTAAGCCCGGTCCTTATGGCCATCTCCTCCTTTAAAGCGTATGGATGTTTAAGTTAAGGTTGTAGCCTGTTAAGGCATTGTGGATTTGGAAGGAGGCCCTATCTTCGCTCCTATACAAAACAATGGTGGTTTTCTACATTTTTGGAATAATCTATGAAATGAAATAATCTGAAGTTTTTAATTTGATTTCTGTTAGTGTGTGGTGGATGTATTTTAATTCGTTTTGTATGATATGTTTTAACCCTGTGTAATTTTCTTCAGCACCTTTACATTTTCACCTAGGATTATTATTTCATTGAATGGTTGCCGAGGATGAAGCCCATATATGTGTTTATGCTGTAATGCGTTCTTAGTATTTCTATTGTCATTTTAGCTTCTACGTGTGAGCTAGAAAATGAATCTTTCTGTAGAGTAAATGGTTGGAATGTTTATTTAAATTATAATACTGGGGCAAATCCCTAACTGGTGGTGCATTTTTTTGTTTTACTTCGATGGATGGTGATTTGATTTAGCAGTAATATTATAAATATATAAAAGGAATGTATAAATTTAACCAAGACCAAAAGCTTCAGTGTAATTTAACTCTGATGAAATCTTGGTGTGGGGAAAAAACGTAGCCCCGGTGGGAGAAATTGTATTGTAACATTTTAGGGCTGGGAATGAATTTTTACTGTGTTTTTAATTATCTCTGTGAGTT
Source organism: Larix kaempferi (assembly GCA_027924585.1). NCBI lineage: Eukaryota > Viridiplantae > Streptophyta > Pinopsida > Pinales > Pinaceae > Larix > Larix kaempferi. The sequence continues at coordinate 5,411,334 of BSBM01001023.1, forward strand.
TAAATTCTGGCCTGAATATTTTTATTGGTTCTTATGGGCAGAGCCCTAGTGTTAAAAATCACTTTTAGTTTACGCCTATTATGGTTTCCATGTTTATGAAGAATGAGTGGTGATCGATGCTGTAGCGTGATCTCTGTATGTAATTTGTAGATTTGGGGTGTTGTGAAGAGGACTCGATCCTGAGTTTTTTTTGGTTTATTATTAATAGATCTTAAATTCTGGAAAATGCCCTAAATGGTTCATCCTGTGTAAGGCGATTTAAGGATTAATTTATGTGATGGTTTCTCTTTCTGCCTGATTTTATATATGGTAAAAATGCTTTCATGCTGCGTTGATCTTTTTATTTAGGTTCGAGATCCTATGAAATCTCTGTCAGAGATTTGATTGATTTAATATTTTAATTTAAGTATTTTGGCACAGCATGTGTTTGAATAGGTTTGAAAGAGCCTCTTCACCATAACTTGGTAGAGATTTGATTTATAAGTTTAGTGTGATTAAATGTTTGGCTTTAGCATAGGGTTTGATTTAAGTTAGATCTTAGGTTTCCAAGCTTAGATAAGCCAAGCAAATCGATCTCTTTACAAGAGATGATTCTGTTGTGATAATTAATTTAGTTTGTAAATTGATTACTGCTTTAGCTATCTAGGGTTTGAAACTTTAAACATTTAAACTTTTGAAATAAAAAGGGTGACCTAGGGGAGCCAATGCCATATGCCCTTTCTCCCAATATATAATGTAACTAGGTTACTAGGAAAAGAATTTGACAGATTTAAATTCCTATATTTGCAGCCTATAATAAATTGGAAAAACGTAAGAATAACCCATACCTGGACATTTGCAGCTTGAACCTTCTGTTGATACAGACCTGCACACTTTCAAACACTGATTACTGAAAACAAATATTTGTTCTAGCTGACCTGTAGAAAGATTTAACCGGATGACTTTGGGACTACCATGTTTCTCCCAACCATGATCCGGAACCATTCCTCGTTCTGATCGGATCCCCCCGAGCTGGCTCCAAACTGCAAGAATAAAACTAGAGAATTTAGGGCAGACTATTGACTGTACTTCAATCTTGGAATAAGTATCTTTTTCAAACCCATGGAACAATTTTCTCTCTTCTTACCATAAAGGAATGATAAAAGGATAGATCCCTCCTCTATGAGAGTTGTCCTAGTTGTATAGGTTGTCACGTCCCCATCTTGACCGTATCACATTGAAATTGTAAATAATGTAATATTGTTATATAATCGTGGTGAGGAGCTCAAGGCCAAGGCCCTGCCATCGATTTATTGATGCATATGGTTTACATGCTAGCCTGGCACAATGAAATCGTAAATATCATGTAAATATGCATTTTAATAAAATACCCACAACTAGCTATGCAATGGAACAAAGAGATGGGGGCATGATTTTACAAGGAATTGGGAGGGAAAACATTCAAACCCTTGGAGCCAATCAAGTCCAGCCAAGTGTCAATGAGAGAACCCATCAAACCCTCAACTACCCATGTTGACTTTTGTAACCAATCATTCAAGAGTTGGTTGACGTAGTTAATGCCTTGGGAATGGAGAGGTATGGCTGTCCAAATTTGGGTATGGGCAAGCCACCCTTCATGGAAATTCGTTTTTGTCTCCTTGGGAAAGAAAAGAGCCAGGGAATTGCTCTCTAAGCCATTATTCACCATGGCCTTGCTATCTCATGCAGCTCTAGCTGCCTGGGCATTTTCCTCCCTGGGTTTTTCTGTGTTCCTCTTCATCTTTTAGCTGGGAAGGGGCATTTTTGTGTTGATTACCAGTGGGGAAGAGACCAGAACATTTTTGGGTCTTCCTAGAGGTCATTTAGGCCATTTGAAAGGATCATAACCAGTGGGAGAAATCGGGTTTGCTCCCTGAGGTTGAATTCGAAATCCCACAGTTCATTTGGGTGAACCACGAGTTGGGAGAGCCAATGTGGTCCCTATGTTGTGAGTACCTCTGTTGTAAATGTGTTGGGGTGTGGGTAATGGGTAACCCCTTGTTTTGGCATGAGCTTGAGAGTAAGCATCCAGGGTTTATCCCCCATCCACCAGTTCATTTGGTTGCCCACGTTTTTCAGCACTTGTGTTTTGTTGTAGGGTGCATCCCTGTGTTGGTTTGAAATTGTGAGAAAGAATTAGGAGTGGAAGTAGACCAAAATTGGCTTGATAAACCTAGTGAGGAGGTAACCTCTCAAGAGTATCAAAAGGGCTGGTTGCTCTTCTATGCACACCTTGAAGAACACTAGAATGGAAGGTATGGCCTGAGGGACTATGTATTAGTGAAGGGAATACTTCCTTGTGCTAGGTGTGTAGGTATTGTGGGGACCAAGCTAGATAGATCTTGCAGAGGGTGCCCATATCTCTATGGATGATCCCACTAGCTTAGGAATTCTTCCTGCCATTGCCTAACAGCCTGATAAACCCAACTGTAGCTTGGCTTGGATAATTTGGTGTATCTTTGGGCTATGTGTGAGTCTGTTGTCCCATTTTCCTTGTGAGAATCATGCCCAGCTCAGGGGTGGTCTCTGTGTGCTGAAACAATATAGGCTGGGAAGAGACCTACGGTTGGGTGGAATGTTGCAACGACATAGCTAGTTGTTTGGAACAATTGCCCAATGAAGATAAGTGCTTTCCTATCTATGTATTTACTTCTGCAATGTTCAACTAATGATTATTTTGATATGCTCGATGAGCATGAATTGTGTGTGGATGTTGTTTTAATTCTGTTGTGAATAATTGATTCGTTTTACATCTGCACACCCTTATTTTAATTGCATGAATCTAACGAATGGGATGAGATCATGTGAAAGCCCAGAATTTGGCATCATGTTCCCTGCCTTGCATTGGGTCCAAGGGCGGGTACGTGACATAGGTGAACTTTCAAATATAGCAATTGGAACTATTAGTTTCTTTAATATTAACTTAAGTTGATTTTTCAGTTTTGAATTAATATATATATATAATTTGACAAGTTTATTTAATTATAACTTTAGTTTATTTAGGATTTATTAATTGTTCCTTTATAAATAATATCTTTACTTTCTACATACTTATTTATTTATAAATAATCTCTTTACTTTATAAATGAGATTCATTTATAAATCTCATCTTTACTTATATTAGATATCTTTCATATTCATACATATACTTTTATGTATACCACTTGCACATGTGGGTCAACTTAATTGACATGGCTACTGGTAGGTTTAGAAGGTCTACTAGGTTAGGTAGCTGTAGACTCTGCTTGCATGTTGGATTACCTCGTTTTCCATGGTAGTCACCTCCGTCCTATGAGATGAGTAGTGAATCATTTAATGAGAATAAATAAGTATGATGACTGGTGCTATTCAGAGCCTTTCTCAACTCAACACCTTCTTAAGTAAAGTAACCCCTAGTGCTATTCAGAGCGTAGGCTCAACACTTTTACATGGGCATTACGCTAGTGCAATTCTAGAGCTCTTTGCTCAACACTAGTGCTAGGATGTACTTGTGAGATACACCTAGGGATACAATGGCCAAAGATCCGATGGTCCAGAGCTTATCCTCAACATCAATTTGGAGTGCTCCAGTGCTTATGCCTAACACTCTATGTACATCGGGGCCCAACACATAATAAAAGTTCTCTATGTACATCAGAGCTTATGCCCAGTACATAGGTCATCCATGTGCTCCAGAGTCCACGATCAACACATCATAAAAGTCAATCATGCATATCATAACTCTGCACAGTATGTAACAAAAGATCATCTTAGTATATTAGGGTTATTGTACCCAATTTCATAATAAAACATCAATCAAAAACATTTGGGCTTTCTGCCCAGTATATAACCATAGCCTGCATCTGTTAGGGTCTATGCCCAAATATGTATCTCTACAACTAAGATATGTCATGTGCATCGGGGCTTATGCCCAATATATATAATAAAAGTAAAACATGTGTTTTGGGGCTTATGCACACTATATCAAAAATAAATCATATGCATCGGCGCTTTACGCCCAATATATAACATCAATAAAATCTGCAAAATTCAAGATATTACAATAGTTCTCTCATCCTATCTTAAAATTTCTCTATTACTTGGTAATAAAAAATACAATTTTCAAACATAAATAGTATAATCTTGTTTCTTATTGTGATTGTGTAAATGCTCATAGAATCATTTACACTCACCAAAATAGGATCCTAAACATTGAGGAATGGATAGTAACCAAAATCCACTCTTAAATACTCCAGAAAAAAATACATGTCTTCATTTTTCAAGTCATTATCCTAGGTGGATATGATAGTTGTAATCAATTTGGACTGTGATTGATTGAAAATAGCTTATGGATAAATATTATTGCATGTCTCGTGTAAATTACCAAATAAAAAAACTTATAGTTACTCATAAATAATGCAGAGACCCATCACAAATAATATCCAGATAATATCTCTATTCGGTTAGGCAAATGATATCCAGATAAGATCTCTATTCGGTTAGGCAAATGGAAATAGGGAAAGACAGCGTGGACGTGAACTCTCGCCTGTATGAACACGTTTTTGTCCATGCACTGGCCGCAACTGATTCCTAAGGACTTGGAAGGCAATAGTCTAATATTAGGGGCTTGCCAAGTATTTATGTTGCTCACCCATAACCCATTGGCATCATTCGTGAATCTTTCTTCTTTCTTGCGAATGCCATCCATGGCCATGGCCAAGTGTAGAGGATTGCTCGTGATCAGTTTATTTCTTGCAGCACTGCAAGTGTTTTTTATTGAACATGCCTACAGTATGGGTACGATATCAGAATTCAGGCACAGTTCGTCTAGAAAACTGAAGGGGATTCCTGCTACCGTTGGCCAGGCCACTGTAATTACAGTGGACAAGAAGAAAGGTGGAGGCGATTTCACTACGGTCCAGGACGCTATCGATGCCGTTCCAACTGGTAACAAGGACCCTGTCACCATTAATGTCAAACCCGGCATCTATAGGTCAGTAATCAACCAAACCGAAATGAGAGTAGCTTTCGAGGAAGTGCGTGACTTTATTAGCTAGAACTGTATAATCTGTTTTTTTTACCTGTCCTTTGTCATCTGGTTGGAATTGAAAATATTCCTAGAACTATGGTTTCAAGTGAAAATATTCTTAGCACTATGCGTGCTTCTCTGGTTCATGATTTTGGATGAAATTTTGAAGGGCTGCCTCTTTCATTCACGATTTTACATGAAAATTTCAAAGGCTGCCTCTTTGATTCATGACTATGAATGAAAATTTAAAAAGAATATGAAACAACAGGAGGAAGTTATTAGGTTTCAGTTTGGAAGGCTATTTGTGATGGGACGATTTCTAAAAATTGATATGATCTTTGACTCTTTTATGGAGTAAAACTGATGTCTCCGTTCCTTATGTTATGTACCGCCCAGCGAGAAGGTAACTATTTCTGAAGACAAGCCATTCATAACTCTCAGCGGCTCGGGCGCCAACAACACAGTCATCACTTGGAATGATAGCGCAAAATCCTCCAACGGGACATATTACTCGGCAACGGTGTCTGTGTTTGCGTCAGATTTCGTAGCCAGGAATATCACAATCGAGGTAACGCGTATTCTAATTTTTTCTATTATTAATATCATAGTAAAACATTAGAGCATCATGTGTTGATATAAAGAATGAAGTTGTGCAGAATTCATATGGTCCCGGTGCTATGACCCCGGAGGATCAAGCTGTGGCTCTGAGGATTTCGGCAGATCGCTGTGCATTTTACAATTGCAGATTTCTGGGGTATCAGGACACCGTGTTAGACGAAAGTGGGAAGCATTACTTTAAAGACTGTTACATTGAAGGTGCCATCGACGTCGTATGCGGCAATGGAAAATCTCTCTATCAGGTAAACAACGTTGTGACTGATTTTCTGTTTCATAGTTCGAGGCTGATTTTCTGTTTTCGGTTTGTTGATTGCAGAACTGCGAGTTACATGCCATCCCTGAAAATAATGGGGCATTTACAGCTCAGAAGAGATCCTCTCCGTCCGAAGACACGGGCTTCGTCTTTTTGCAATGCAAGTTGACAGGAAAGGGATTAATGTATCTCGGCAGGCCATGGGGACCTTACTCCACAGTAGTGTTTGCCAACACTTACATGGATGACATTATCTTTGCAGAAGGATGGGTAGACTGGCAGGGAGATACTTCCAGACAAAAGTAAGCAGCTGCTATACTATGATATCCCCGCACTGTGCAAAATGACAGTGTGCAAAATCCTCTTTTTGACAGTGTGCAAAATCCTCTTTTTGACAGTGTGCAAAATGACAGTGTGTAACTCATTTCATTGACAGTGTGCTCGACTGAGAACTAGAATGCCATGTCTCGATCTAATATTATTGCTTTTCATCCTCTGTCTCTGTCTGTTGCAGGACTGTGAATTATAGTGAGTTCCAATGTTCCGGTCCTGGAGCAGAAGATGAAAAACGAGTTTCGTGGACAGCCAAAGTCACTCAATCCACGCAGGTCTCAGAGTATGTGAGCGTGAGTTACATTGATGGGAAATCGTGGGTTAAATAGGGGCCATGATCTTTTCGGCAGGGAGCTTCCAATTTGATTACAGAAAATAGCTGTTGCATCATCCGGGACAGAGCAAGCGATTGATATTTACATTGTAGAGGTGTTTACCCAATATTTTTTCAACTAGCAACGGAAGACTGCGAGGAAGCCAAGGATTCTATCGTTCATGCATTTTAATATTGCTGTTATTTATGAAAAAAATAATATATCCTGATCTTTCTTATTTATGGTGAATTTTAATGATTTAAAAATAATATTTAATGGACTTTGCTAACACTGCTTTCTTATAAAGGTACTTGATCTTTTCTTGCATTTTAAAGATTCTAAGGTAAAATAGTTTCTAATAAGTCTATTTAATCTTATCCTATTTTATATAATTTTATATCATTTAATCTTAAAGTGTAATTTATCTCATCTTTAACATACTTTATACTATGGATATTTTCTTTGGTATTATTTTTAGTTAATTTCTACCGTCAACTCCACGTAACACATCAAAAATGTTTTAATTGTATGATTTGCTTTTATATATGTATTTTACGTGAGGAGGTTATTGAAACATTTTCTTATACACAACATTGAAACACATTTTTGTTATGTATATTTTTTGAATGTTAGGTCTCAATTTCATGTTCATCAAGAATCACACATGTTTACGAACCTTAAAGCTCAAGGAACACGTAAATTTAAAAAAAAAAAAATCAAAGAATTTATGATATATTAATTGAGCTAATTTTGTATAAGTTACATAATTTTTATGTATTTTTTGAATTTGACCATTTCAAAATAATAAATTATATAATATTTTGAATGAAAAATTATATTATAAATCACATTTATTTTAGTAGAGTTTATATTTTATATTTTTTTATAAAAGTATTGATTAAGTATATTAATATTGTTGTTGTTAAACAAGATATAAAACATTTAAATTGAAAAAAATATAAATAAAAAGAACATTCGTACTTATTGATTTAGGATAACTATTAAAATTACACTTAAAATAATCAACTTACTATTAAAATTACACTTATTTACATAACTTCTTATGATAATAATAATAAGTTTAACCGTATGAATGATAATTATGGTAATCTAATTTAAGACCACAAGAATTATCCAAGGTTTTTTTCTATCTCAATTTTTGCAAGATATTAATGATATGTAAAACATCTCAACTTCATTGAAAGCCGCAAGCATGCATGTCATTGCAAAACACATTACATGCATGGATTCTTTCAATTCACAATAATGGGTCCTCATAGTGGAAGAGGCAAGCATGCATCTCACTCTAAAACACATAACATGCACTGATTCTTTTAATTAATAATAATGGGTCCTCTACTTCCCAACAACTTCTTGAGGCTACCACAATCTCCATTATTACATTTTCAAAACTTCCAGCGCAATGATCTAAAGGTTCAAGTATTCCTTGACAATCAATTTTTGACCTTTGTATTTCTTTTTTCATACGCAAGCCTAGCCTTACCATGATGGCTTAGGTAATACAAAGAATTGGTCATCATTATGTGGGTTGTCAAATCTATTGTAGGATGCTATAAGGTTCTCTCACGAAGTTGAGGGACCCTTTAGATGCAATCATACATTTGCAAAAAGCCAAAATATTCACTAAAAACAATTTATAAGTTATAATTTTGTTCAAAGAATTTATGATATATTAATTCAAGCTAATTTTGTATAAGTTACATCATTTTGATGTATTTTTTGAATTTAACCATTTCAAAAAAAATATATATATATAATATTTTGAATGAAAAATTGTATTATAAACCAAATCTATTTTAGTAGAGTTTTATATTTTATATTTTTTTTATAGAAGTATTGATTAAGTATATTAATGTTGTTGTTAAACAAGATATAAAACATTTAAATGAAAAAGATATAAATAGAAAAGAACATTCTTACTTATTGATTTAAGACAAAGTGTAATAAAGTAATCAACTTACCTTTAAAATTACTCTTATTTGCATAACTTGTTGTGATAATAATATAAGTTTAACATTATGAATGATAAGTATGGTAATCTACACTACTACACGCGGGGCCTTTTGAGACGAAAATGTAGTTTGTCTTAAATTCCCCACCTTGATTTAATTTTAATTTTTAATTAATATTTTGGCTTTCCGTCTTCAGGTCTACGCACTAGGAAAAGGTAAAGTGCGCCCTTGGAACCACATATTAGGAAAAGGTACACTAGTGCTTGGAACCAAAGATCATGAAAAACACAGTGGTGGGGATATTGCCAAACATTCGATTATGGTGCCTTCTCAGAATTATAATGATGAAACCGGTGGGGGATTGAAGAGAAATGATGAAGGGAACGAATTTATTGGCGGGTCTGAGAATATTTTGATTTATTTGTTGGATGGGAGGAGGCATAACCTGGTCTAGGTTTATCAGTAATAGTACGACCTTATAGTACGACCTTTGGGGTTTGGAGTGTGAGCGCCATGTGGGTGAAATTTCTAGTGTGCAGAGCTTTAGAGGAATCATCCTGGAGCTTAGTAGATTTTGTACAAAATAAATCCCCCTGTTGGGTAAGTTTATTGCAAGATTTTATGGTTTATATTTAACATTGCAAATTTTTTTACTGTTTTGATTGATTACATGCATGCAGATGTATTATGTGTCGAAAACCCAGGCAAAACAAGCTGCCATGCAATTTGCTAAAGAAGACAAAATGGAGTTCGTCAGTATCGTCTCTGTTAAAGTAGCGGGTCCTTGGTTAACAATGGAAGTCTATGCAAGCGTGGATGTAACCATGTCCCTCATCACAGGTTTAGCAAACTTTCCTCCCATTTATTTGTTTTAAATTTTTGTAAGGCTAAAGGTTTACTGATTAAACAAACCAGATACATTATAATTAAAATGGGCATGCCCAACACTTATAGAACCTGAGTTTGTATAAGATGTCTAGAACAGTTTATGAAAACCACCTAATAGGATGATAATCACAAAAAAAACCATGGGACCTTAAGAAACCCTTAGTCCCAATCTTCATAAAAAACAGGTTCACCATGGATACCGAAAAATTCAGGTCACACCTTACTAAAAGATGCCAAGTCCCTCATCCTTCTCTGAAAACCTGAATGTTGTGCCAAACAATGAGCAATCTTGATGCTATGAGTGCCTGTTGAATTTGATCTTCTATAGGTTGAACTGCAACATGTGTTCAACTGTTACAAGCTATAAGTGCTCTTATGATAAGGCATATAGTGGTTTATCAACCCAGGACTTAATGTATTTACTTTGTTGTGTAGGTGTCTATTCTGGAACAATATTGATCCAACCACTTTTATGAGCACAAACCTTAAGAAAGAATACTCCATGCAAGTATTGAATATTTCCTTACTATGTGGGTTCATATCCCCCGCAGCTTTAAGGAACCCTATGTGGTTTTAGGCTATGTATGCTAATTTAACTCTGCTTCAAAATAAAAACCTATATAATTATTTTGCATTTTAACACGAAGCAGAGTTTGAGAACAATGGAAATACATCTCACAGAGCATACATGTTTCAACATTCCTCTAGCATAAGGAACCCAAACATCCCATTTACATACTCAAGTTTATACTTTATACTGATAGAAATTGAAATCACACTTGGATTCTCCTTGTTATAAGGCATGTTGAACTATGCGACATCCAAAAATGTGTTCTCAAAGCTTTCACCCTGCAATCTTAAAGAATAGATTAATTAAATGATGCTCCCAAGCTGGATATCCTTTCAATCTGTTGGGAAAAAAACCACATCCTATGAACCCACAATCTTTATCCGTTAGAGCCAAGTGAAATTTTTACACAAGTGAGCCTTCTTTGACCTTTTATTTATATTGATATTTATAAAAAAATGCCAGGGCCGATCTCAACATTTATTAATGCCTTTACCTTCAGATACTAGGTAAAGATGGGAAAGCTTGTAGATGTAAAAACTCCTTTCTTTGTAATTATTTCATATCTGTCTTAAAAGTCCAGTTTAAGATCCTCTATTGCCCAATCAAGGTTAGGATCAACTGGGTCTGAAGAATCTCTTGACTGCTGTTGTAAACACTGTCCTGGAGTTGCAAGAGAAAAGTCAGAAGTTGCAAGCCCCAATGGACCAGCAGAAGGTATAAATTGAATGTTTAAATAGTCAGGTTGGAAGTATACAAGGGCACCTTGCATACTTTCAAAGATTAAAAAATCATCAAATGGATCTTGGGAAAAGGAAAACTTAGCACATTATTTTCCCATTTTCCTTTATAATTAGGTAGTCACTTTTTTCAAATGCCTTTTTGAATGATCGAGTAAGAACATGTGAAGAATGTTTCTTTAGAATTGATTGTTGAATTTGGTATTTGCTTTTTTTTTTTTTTTTTCAATTTGCACACTGACATGGATTAATGATCATGGTAAATACAACCATAGTTACCCTCTTGATACTATCTATATATTGCCATTGTTTACCCATCCAGCTTGACATTCATTACCATTTTGTGATTCTTGGAGATTGTTTGAGCGAGTCTTGTATTTGCAGATTCCTCTTTCTTAGCCAAATTCGATAGTAGGACGAATTGTAGTTGTACATTGATCTTGATCATCTTGGCAAACGTTAGTGTCAGCACTTGGAAATATTGTTGCAAATAGATTAACATTTTCTTTACTGGCTTACTTTCACTTGTGATATTCATCTCTTGTCCTTTAGTCATCAAAATTTCATATGGATGTATATTACTGGAGTTTTAGACATTCAAATATTGTTATTTAATCCACTTAAATATTTTTATTCAATCCACTTACTTCATCAAGGCTTTTTTTATTTGGTTAAATTTGAAGCTTTCGTGATATTTAACATATTTTTATGTTCATATATATGGGAATTTGAGAAGAATGTACTGCCGAAGTTATGAATGCTCTTTTAAACGATTCATTGTTTATTAAGAATCTGAGATTTAAGATAGTAAGTTTGTATACCAAAAAGATGGTTCTAGAAAAAAATTAATTATTGTTGGAAAATTAAGATTATTTATTTTTTTCTTCCCAAGAAACATGCTTCTTATCCATGTGTGCGGATTGGGTTATAGGTGGCCATGAATTGAGTAAGAGAACAATAAATTTTAGTGGCAGACTTGCTTGTGGTGAGTGTCTCTTTTCTACTTCAAATACAATAGTACTTGAATTGTGGACCTTTTAGTTGATTAAACTGAGATGCATGTTGTTATTTTCTCTTTGGCATGAGTTGTGGATCTCTAAGTGTGATTATGAGCAGCTAGGTATTAATAATTTGGCTTCTTTCAGGTATGAGCAGGAGTTTCTCCTTGGTCTAGTTTGCATTATGCAAAATTGCTTAAAACAAAAAGTAAGATAAAAACATTGGGGATGTGCTTATCATGTGAACTGAAAAATCAATTAAGTAGTAGAGATAAACTTGGGACTTCTAGTTCTAGTTTATGTGTTTGTTAAGTCACATCTTTGTTATTTCATGGTTTACAAATAAAACACATACAATTGATGTGATAAAGAGATTTGTTTTTACAACATCGTTTATAATGAGATGTATTTAAGGAGTTTTATAAGGTTTTTTTCCCAAATTAGAATCTTTAGAATTAATATCTTAGAGTCCTACATACAGTCATTCATACACGCTTTTCCATGGCCTATGTAGAATACTTATTAATGATGTATTCCCATAACTCTCAAACACACATAGATTGGAAAACAAGGTGTGGGATCTTATCTCCACAAGTCCCTGTCACACCACACTTTGGCTATGGCCTCCTAACCACCACTAGTGAACTTCAACAACTAGAATATATGCCATGAAAAAAATTGGATAGGCCAATAATCATAAAGAAGACGTGTCCTTGTTTGGCATGTCATTATACCACTAAGATACATGCCCCTTTCATGATGAACAATAGCACCCATTATGGTTTGATAGGAGGATGTGGATTTATATCTCCAACACTTCCCCTCAAGCCATATTGTGGCCTAGGTCTCTTACCACTACTGAATAGCCTCAACACTAGACATTGATGCCATGTTGAAAATTGTATAGTCTATTAATTGATCACACAGGACTTGCCCTTGGCCTATAGTTGACTCTACCATTGAGCTACATTAATATTTAATGATGGGCACCTTTTACAAAATATATTGGCAGTCGATTCATGAAGAAAAAGTATAGTGGAAGGTTAAATTGTTCAAAACAATGGACCAAATAGGGGTACTAAATAAGGAACCTTTTACAAAATATATTGGCAGTCGATTCATCAAAAAAAAGTATAGTGGAAGGTGAAATTGTTCAAAACAATCGCCCAAATAGGGGAACTAAATATTATGATTTTCCAAGGGATGGATATCATATATGGCTAGTATGGGAACTAGCTTGGTGCTTTTGAGTAAATGCCAATCCCAGATCCTCATACATGATAGAATCTAAACAAAAAGCTACAATCCTGACAATCCTGCAATCCAAACAACTGTTAAGTCTGTTTAATTCCGAATGTGATATGAAATTCTACTATCCATATGAAGTTTGATGAGGTTGGAACCACTATCAAAACACCTTGAAACAATGAATTGTAATGTCAAAAATTTTAGTAAAATGATAGAAAAAGGAGAATTTCAATTTATACTTATGTTTCTATACGTGGTATGGCTCCGTACGGCACGTTTCCTGCAACTTAACTATAAACATAATGATATGCCCATTATACTATGCTAACTCTATCAATATGTTATTGTGTTTCGTTGTGTTGGTTTGATGTGTTATTGACTATGTTCCATTTGTTAATATTATCTTCCATTTTTTAAGTGTCTACAAGAAATGGCAGCAAGTATTGTGTGGTTTTAGTCTATTTCAAATATTTTGAGTGAATTAATTCATTCTAAAATGAGTGTGTTTCAAAATTCCACTTAAATAGTTGTCTATGTCAATATGATTATGCATGGAAACTTGTTGCAAAATCTTTTATCATTTACAGTGTTTCTGAAATTGAAGTTCCTTCTTTTTTTAGATGGCATTCTGGATTGGATCTCTCTTTAGTCTAACATTTTTATTTTACCTATGGATGTTCATAGGTGGAGAGTCTTTTGGAAATGAGTGTAGAGTGGATATATTATATTTAACAAGAATTTAATGTTGGTGATCTATCCCAATAGCAAGAAATTTGTCACGTTCACAGGGATGCCCTCAATGCACAACCTATACTTGTAGAGAATGAGAAAAAACTGTTGGAAAAGATTAATATCTTATGCTTGATGGAGATCATATTTAGGTAAGATAGGAGACTTTTGTGCATTGAATTTACTTGAAGGAAATTTCTCAGTTGAAAATGTTTCATAATGATCCTCCCAAAAAATGTGTTCAAGGCCTCTCAGTTTCAATATGATGCAACCTTTTTATTGATTTGCCATTTTTACTTACAATCAAGTAAACTTGTTTCTGTGCTTCTAAAAGTCATTGTTTGTTCTGACCCTGATATTTGTTTTGCAGTTGTCCTTTAGAAGATAGGACAGTCTCGATGAGTATCATTGCAGACTGAACTAAATTATCAATTGAAGATGTAGAGTATCTCCTCATGAAAATCCTTTCCGTGAGTTTCAAAACCTGGCTTGGTCATTTTTTTGTTATTTTATAGCCATTTGGAATTCGAGCCTTTGGTTTGATTTGTCTTGTGTGGTTATTTTGTTCAATATGATCATTATTTGTTTGTAGGCCAATTGTGTATAATAGTGTAGGAATTGTGGTGAAATCTATAATGCAGCTTGGAGTTTGACAAGTAGTTGGTTATAAATCACATTTTATAGAATAGATTGACTGTTTCTGAGAGTTTTGATCATATATTTGTCTTCTTCATCTAGTTTCCTAATGAGCATCTCAATGCTTAAATATCCAATGATTCTTCACTTGTAATTTTGTATGGCGTAGAATAGTGTAAGCATTGTGGAGTGATATATTATGTAGTTCATAGTTTGACAAGTGGTTAGTTATAGTTCACATATGATGGAATAGATTGACTCTTTTCTGATTGTTTAGATCATGTATGTCTTCCTCTACCAACTTAATGCTTAATTAGCTTGTGAATCTTTAGTTGTGATTTTGTATTGTTTAGAATAGTGTTAGGCATCGTGGATGAGTATTTCCACTTACACTCATGGATGAGTATTAATGACCTCTTTGAGGAAGAGTCATCATCTATCCCTAAAAATACGACAGCTAAGTCGAATTTGGACTTTTTGACCAAAATTTGTGAAATAATTGGGCGAAATTATGAGAACAATGGTCTCAAAGAACCATCTATATTTCCTAAAATGTGATAGTTGTGTGAAAACGGAGAGATTCTTTTGTATATAAGTCCATTATTGACAAAAGCATGTCATGGTTGTTACAAATTCGTCTCTAGCTATTCGGAAAGAACGCTCAAAGATAATGACCAAAACAGGAAATAATTTACTGTTTAAACCTGTAACAAATAGGTTGTAAAGGTCCCTTCGAATCTTCCAAACCATGATACCTGTTGAAAAAATAAAGGAGGTTTTTGTGAATTAGCCCGTTCTTGACAAAAACCTCTTTTGGTCTTCAAATATTCACTTTGATCTCCTCATAATACGTGCCCAAAGACAATGACTAGAACATGAAAATACAGGAAAATATGTATACAAAATACTGAGTTAATTCAAATCTTGTAACTTTGTTGTTCAATATATTATGCCGCCAACTATCAAAGTATTCAAAGAATTCTGAATACCATTTGGTTTTCCACAAGTCTTATATGATATCAAATATAGCTCCTTTGGTGTTCTCGGATTATTTTCGACACCCATAATAATGCCTTCAAAATCCAACATTCAATGCATAAGTTTAAACTTCTGAAATCAATGAGATCAATAAGAGCTTCTGTTGGAAGTTTTCCCATGACTTATGCGATATACCACAATGCTGGATGAACCTGATGCTTGACACTATCACTTAGGAGTTTCTCGATAAAATATATGTGTTGCAATAGGAAAAAATCACACTTTTGAAGACCTTGGGTAAACATATGGATCAATTTCCATTGCACTTCCAGCATTATCAAGCAAAACTCTATTGGCACGAATCCTTATTTGTAAGAGTTTATGATTATAATAGGGAATCCCCATGACACCAACCAAATGTCCAGACAAAGATAACCTTCAAGACAAGACATCGACGTTCTTAATATTTTATTTCTCACCTGTGATAATTTTCCTATAAGCAAAGAGCAAAAGCAGTTCAAATGTACAGATGTTCACATCAAATGTTGCCTCAGTTCTTCATGCGGGAATTGCTTTATGGCTTGACTCTCAATGATTAGTTTGAACATTTGAACAACTAAAATGTGTGTCGAACAACTCTCCCACAACTCCTCAAGTTTCTTATGGCACAAAACTTTTCAACTTTTACCTCACTGCATAGATCAAGAAGATCCATTTTTATTAAGTGCTCCAATACATCCAGGTTGACACAAAAAGCTCAATGCTTTAAAAAATATATTATTAGTTTTATATATTCTAGCAATGACAATTAGGGTTGTTCTTTTAGATATGCATTGCTAGAAACTAAAAATTTTGATAGGGAAGATCCCGGTATTAACAGTAGGGAATGAATAACTTCTCAAAATCAAAATTTCAACTTAGGGTTAGCAATAATAAGAGAGAAGGAAGTCTAACTAGATCATTTATTACTAAGGCCATTTATTGTTGCAGTACATGCAATCATATCAGAGAGGAAGTCTAACTGGATCATTTTATTCAAAAATTGAAATCCAAGGAATAAAACTATGAAGCCTCATATCCGTCTGCTTCTCTGCTTTGCATAGGCATCCAAGAATTAAATTAAGTATACCGTGGTGGACCAATACCTTTTCTAGAATATGATAGACACTTGATCAACCTTTGGAGGTGTCTTTTCTCTCTTCAAATAACGAACTTTGTCTGTATGTAGTGAATGTGCCTCATCTACTTTACCAGCCTTAGCAAAGCCATCTTCATTTTGCTAAATCAAGTCTATAAAGTTCTTAACCTTCTCAAATTTGTACCAGGATCCATGTAGGAAACAATAACATGATCAAAACTGTGGTTTTCACGTCCTATGCTATGATACCATGTTAAATTTTTATAATTTTGCAGATCTTAAGTGATTATGAGCAGAATGGTAGTACTGAGATTTAAATTTTAGCAGAACACTTGGAGAACAAAACATTCACCATAGCTCAATCAACACAATAGGCACAATATTTTACCATGGGGAAACCTTTAAAAGGAATAAAACCCCAACAAGAATAATCTTCCTTAAAATATGAGATGACCAAGATTTACAAGAGCATATTAGAGCAGACTTTACAATGAAGCCTCTAAGGCTTATTACATACCAAGAGGAACCAAAAGAACTCACTATAATTTGATGGACACTCATTGATGACTATTGTAGGTGGAGGAAGCCCTAGATGCCAACCTTGAGAAGACATCAGCCCTGATAGTAGACAATGGAAGCCTCAAAATTGTTGATGGCATTTCATTTAAGGTTAAACTAAGATATGGCATCCTAAATAGTCTCATGATAGGCTGTAACAAATCCTTGGCATCCCTAACCAGACCCACAAAAACCTTAATGGGGCTAGGTAAAATCCTCAATAACCCTCTTAAACCCTCGATAGAATTCAACAGTAAGGCCACATCCCTATTGGTCCTTGGGATAAGTCACATCCACAACATCCTTCCTATACACTTGTTTGACCTAAATTGATGAACAACAACTCTGAAATGGTGAATGACAACCCTATGCGACTCAGTCAAATCCTCGGCAGGCTGGAGCAAGTTGTTGGAAGCCTTCCTGAAATCCTTCGTAGGCTAACTTTGGAAGACGTTAGCCCTGCTGAGGTAGATCTAGGCTACAACAATCCTCCTGTGGGACTCGTCAGCCTGTGGGAGAATCCCATGAGTCTTGCAAGCTGATCCAAACCTTAAGAATGATAGAGCTGAAATAAAGAGGATAAACACCAACTAAAGATGCCCCAATGAACTCTTGGACAAAAGTAGAATAATTGATCATTGAATGATTTGATGTGAGAATCTGTTCCATATATATATTCCATCATTGAGTGTCCATTCCATAGATTAAGGAGTGAACAAATAATAATAATAAACACTTAGTTAGGGTTTTAATATTTTTATTTGCACTTTTAGCCCTTCGAAATAGATCTAGACTTTTATCTTGGACTTTTGGTCCTTCAATGGTGGGATTTTAACACTTTGGTACATTGTTAGGGTTCATTGTGGGAGTTTGACCCACCCTCTTTGGGTAAATCACTTGTAGACAAATCCTTAGCCCCTTCTCATGGTATCCATTGTACACATGTGCCAATTAAAGTACATCGTCATATAAAAGGAATATATTCTTTATAAGGAATATATAAGGAGGGGAGTAGATTACTTTCCTACACCCAGTCTAGGGCTTCTAGTGATGACCTAGTGTTGGCAGGCAGTTTGGTGAGTCAGCATCACAACATTGCAAATGTTGTGCAAGGACAAAGGTACCGCGGAAGGAGGAAAGGAGTGCACAAGGCGACAAGTACTTTTTGCAGTTTTGGGTCATTTGGACCGCATTATGTATATTTTGGGTCATTTAGACCACACTATGTGGGTTTTGGGTCATTCGACTGCATTTTGGGGATTTGGGGGTTATCGTTTTGTAGAAGCTCGTTAAGAAGTAGTTAGGCGGTTGCCTAAGTGGACGGTAAATGTAAAGGCGCAAGCCTATAAATAGATGTAGGTTTGTAAGTGTTAAGGGAGTGATAGGGAGCATAGAGATAGAGCCGAAGATTGAGAAAAGAGTCTTGAACCACGTGTTGTATCTGGGATTTTGCGAAGATAAATAAGATGTGAAAGAGTTTTTGAGTCACATCAACGTGTCTTTTCTTGTTTCCTGTGGTAAATGCATTATGCGATATGAATATGTGAATGATGCGATGTTTCCTTGCTGCAATAAATGCTTTAATGTTATATTTGTTGCATATTTTCTGTCAATACTAAGATCTATTGAAAGATGTTTCACTTATGTTTATATGCCTAAGATGAATGCTTTGATCGATGTTTGAATGATGCAATAAGTTGATTAGTTAGATACAAAACATCCTCCTACATTCGGCAGAAACATGTTTCCGTCAACTCTCCCTTGAACATCTCGGGTGAGACCTCATCTGCTCCACAAGTGTTGCTGGACAGGGTAAAACCTGTCTAGGCTGGTGCTTAGAGAGATTGCGGTGGTTTGTGTGTCGACCGTGTCGGGAACCCCTGTCAACAGGGTTTGTGTCAACAAATGGTTCCATTGCTAGGACCGTAGCACGAATTGAAAGGAGGATATGTTGTGGCATCCGACGAGACTGGATATCCAGGGTTGGTTGGACATAAAGTTTCAAGAATTCGCTAAAAAAGAAAATAAGAACCCTGGATTATCGACAGATTGGTGTTTAGCGAAGTACATACATGACGGTCCACATGAATATTTTTTCTGTGAGTTCCCAATCATCTTGTATGAATGGTTAGCAAAATTGACCTTTCAGAAGTGAAACTTCCAAGGTGGTGAGACGACAGCCTGGACCTGAGAAATAATCCAAGATCTGCAAGAAGTTGACGACAAAGCATCGTCGGATGTCGAGGTCTGGTTCGATAGTATATTGGAAGGGTATATCACTTAATTTGCAGTTGAATCAATAAAATCCTATAGTGAAGCTGAAAGGGATTTTTTCAATGGGACGCGAGGAAGGTTTCTGTTGTCGCTACAGTTGTCCATTAAGATGCTTATTTGTGAAAAGGGAATATTGAAGATGCATCTCGATCAGTAAAAACCTTGGTGGGAGGAGGTTGTGTATACCGCGACGGTGAGGGGGGGGGTACATGGAATGATACAGGGTAGATGGGTGCAAGTCGCGATGAGCCTGTGAAGGAAGTCGAGGAAGAGAGTGGTCTTATGAGGGGAGGAGCAAGGTTTCGACAGTGAAAGAGGCAGAGGACAAGAGAAGGTCCTACTGCGATCAAAATGAAAGGTCGCGAAGGAATACCACACGGGACTAAGTGACCTCACCGTGCCGACAAGGACGACTAGGATACACTCAGGATAGAGGAAGGACTAAACCCCGGCAACAACATGCCCACATGACCTCAACTCACTATCTCTCAACCAGTAAGAAATACAACTTTAAGACCACCATGTTCGTCATGTCAACAAAAATTGATTCCTAGTAGCTGTACGACTGTAGGAAGGAAGCCCAGGATGGCGGGAGAGGATGCAAAGTTGCTGCTATTCCATGGAAATGGAATAGATAACCCTGAATAATACTGGTCCTTATGTGAAGCAGTATTGACTATTAAGAAAATTACTAATGATGATGCCAAGAAAGGACAGCTGGCGACAACTCTTCGAGGTCGTGCATTGGACTCGTTTATGAAGTTTGTTCAAGTTCCGATAGGACCTCCAGAGAAGACGTTGAATGACATTAGCAAAGGATTAGTTCCAGAATTTAGAAAAACCAAGTCTGAAGCACAATATATTACATAACTAAAAGAAATTAAGCAGTATCCCAATAAAACGATGTGGGATTTTGACCAACGGTTCGAAACACTGATGGCAAGGGTCAACATTGACATGAGTGCTATCCAGCACAAAGAATGGTTCATTGTGGCATTTCTACCTCACATCCAACTCTCGTTGATGCAACGGAACATTACAATGCCGAGTGAAGACTTGGAGATTGCAATGCAGTTAGAAGCTTCTCCAATTGGTGAGAACGCAATGGGTATGTGGCAAATTTAGACACAGTTGGGGAATTTGACCATACAGTTGCAAGACATTAAGAAGGGTAAGGAACATCGTGAGGAAGTGTGGTGTCTGTGATGTCTCAGAGAGGGGCACACTGAGGATAGCTACACATATTTCTGTAATTATTTGGTATCCAGAGAACCAAGCCCATTGAAGGGTGGAGGTATGTCGTGGTGCCGCATCTGTCAGGTATATGGGCATCGCCATGAGGAGTGTCAATTCATGCAAAACATGGTGACAAAGCCAATGAGTTTGTATTGTACATTCTACAAGTCCATAGGACATGAAGACAATGATTTCCGAGCATATGGGTTACTTCATGAATGAACATATGATGCATTCTATGTGAAGGACGACTAGCGTGCCATACAACAACTGCAACCATAGCCACAGGTATCCCAACAGCTACCTCAATCACAGGTGCAATTTGTACCACAGCGGAAACCGCAACAGTTTATACCACAATATACTTAGATGTCGAAGGCTCCGTAGCAGCCATAGTACATTTAGGAGCCACAGTACATTCAGTATGCACCATGCGCTCAGCCAGGACAGTGTGTGCATATGCAACCGAATCCCATCTAGTAGCAGTTTCCTCAAGCACAGTACCAGCAGCAGAGGGGATTCCGCTACGAATTGCAGGGAGGCTGCGATGGAGTTTTTGATCGTGGAGGAGGATGAGGTCACAGACATGTCCAATGTTACAATTGAGGAGTGTTGGGACACTATCAATGAGATTTCCCATAATTGCAGACATAGTGTACGTTTTGTTTTGTTACTGATCACACTGTTGAAAACTGTCCGCAGTTGATTGCGCTGTGGCAGGAAGGAAACATACTGTAGTTGCACAATCAGAATCAGAATCCTCCATAGAATCATAACCAATGTCTGAATCAAAACGCCAACCAGAATGTGAATAATCCTGCGAACCCACCACTGAATTACAATCAGGGATCGACTGTTGTGACAATTCCAGCAGAGCCGAGGACACAAGATGTTGTTGTTGGTGTTATCGCCTGCAGAGGTGTGACTACTAGGGAATATGGGTCGTATCCTCTGAACAGGATGGCTGGGAAAAAGAAGGCATAGTTTTACATGGATACCGAACATGACACGTTCTTTCAAGCACATAGTGCGATGGACAAAGAACGTAGTAAGTCCATTATTTATGACATGTCCCCAACATTTTATTCAACGTCGGAAGCAAGACCGTCACGTCAACGTGGTACATTGCATCACTTCTTGGAAAGTTGTTTATTGCCAAAAAGAGACCCTGATGCTTTAGCCGAGATAGAGAGTCTTTTTCATTTCCAAACTCTAGGATAGAAGGAGTCTGCGGTGAACTCTCTGCAAAGGAAGAAGACGGGAAAATAAATGCAAATGAATGTTCAGATTGAGGATTATGAGGTCGATTCAGTTATTTTGGATCTTGGCTTGGATGTCAACATCTTGACCAACCAAGCATGGAAAAAATGGGGAGCCCAACATTGAGCTGGTCTCCAGTACATCTATGATTGGTCAATTAGGCCAAGGTGACACCCATCGGCGGGGTTCCCTGCCTTGTTGTGGATATTGAGGGGATGAAGACATATGCATATTTTGATGTCATTGAATTTTTCAAAGGTGGAAGCTCCTATCCCACGTTGATGGGGATTGGATGGGCCAATGATAGTGCAGTAGTCATTGATTTTAAGAAGCAGATGATGACCTTTGAAAATACAGATCTCTATGTCATTGCTCCGTTGGATCCGGCTGAAGGGAGACGATATATTGAACCTTTCAGAGATGAATTTGGAAGAGGATGGGATCATGCGTGTAATATCTCAGAATATTATATCCATCCAACTGCTGGCGGCAAACTTGGATGGCGTAGCTCCAGCTCTATGTTTTTTGACTCGGATGATGCATTAGAAAATTGGCAGAATCGTCTGCATGAGGTATCGTTCTAGAAGTGTGGGTTGGTCACACAGTCACTGCCATGGGTTGCTACTGAAACTGTTGAGTTTCTGGTGTACGAAGGACTTCCTAGATTATCTGAGTTTCTTGTTTCATTTGAAGCTAATTTTTCAGAATCATAGCGCTTGCTGGCATTGGAGAAATCACTGAAGGCTACTCCAACAAGGTGGTAGGAAACCCATAAGAATTTTATTATCGTTTGGCCATAGTGTCTCATGTTGTTGATGGTTCACTTTGGCGACGCTGAAGTATACCACACTGGAAGGTGTGATGGGAAGAATGACCTTGGAAGCCATCTATTGGAATGTCAGACTTTGTGGACTTCGTGACCATGCGATGAATGGGTCCATGATTTTATACACTTGTCTTTAATGTCAACCTCATAAACAATCTCATTCATGTGAATAAAACATGGAGAACAAATAACAACTCAATAGTAACTAGAAAAGAAAAAATTAACAAGAGGAACAAGTGGTACCATCACAACATGTAGCATACCAACAAAACTAGCCTATAACATTGGAAGATTTAAAACTATATTTACCATAAAATTGTTAACCCCTATAAAATAATTATTTTCTAAACCATTCAATATTTTCAATAATAGATAATACTTTATGTCTTAAAAGTTGATTTCTAGTCAATCGTAAAAAAACCATTTAGTACTAGTTCATTACATAAACACATTTATGAAAACAATATAAAGTTCAAGAACTTATAAAATCAAGTTTAGATCAAATATTTCTTTAGAAAAATATCAAAATATATTGTCGACAACAACTTTGCATACAACAAAGGAGTAGGAAATGAATCCTTGAGGCTTGAACCCACCAAAAACCCATCAAGTTACTATAGAAAGTATAAAAGGAAATTTGGAAGAACCAAAATAAAGATCCATGGGTATGTAGTGATACCAACCCTAGTTGTTCCTATGAAACCTCTTTCTTGCAAGACCAAACACAAATTCTCTTTAAAAATCAATTATTCATAGTTTAAAAAAATTGTAAGATGAAATTTTTTTAAAAGCCCACAAGTAAAAAAAACTTACTCTTAAACGTTTTTCCGAAATTTTGCACAATACATCGCAGCCCCAGTTTATCTTCACACTAGATTCGATCTTGAATATCAAAAATTATCTCAAATCTCTCATGTTAGTTTATCATAATTGAATTCATTAACACATATTTCATTAAATTTGGAACTAAACACTAGATCTAGAATTTCTAAATAACCAAAAAAACTTAATTATGGGTTGTTCTTGTAATAAAATCTTTACAATTTTAATGAAATATGTGGTCATTGTGATCTAGGATCTTAATTGAGAGAACAACATTTACAACATATCAAACACAAGAGACAAGAGACAAGAGACACAAATCTTTTCACTAGGGAAACCATAAAGGAGAAAACCCCGCAACTTCCTCAGAGATAGAATGAGCACAAATACAAAACCCCAAAATAAGAAATATTTTCCTAGCAGCTTCCCCTCCTCCACTTGTGTGCACTCCTCACTCTCACTAATGTTAAGTGAGTGAGTGTGTGAATGAATAAATAGAGAGGTGTTCCTCTCTATTTATACTTTACCTTTACTTTCCTTTTACTCTAACTAGGCCAACCTCCCTTAGGAGAGTCTAATAACCCAATACCACTTGTCACTAGGCCCACCCTACTAGGGGAGTCTAATAACCCATGAAAGACACAACTTCAGGTTCTAATTCCCCATCATACATGGGATGATGGACCTCAATGACTTTACATGACTCAAGGACAATAATGACTTCTTCGACCCAGAGGACAAACATCTCCGTCGGAGGTACAACAATAGAATACAAATGAAAACACTTCCAATCGGAGGAATAAGAAATCTCCATAGGGGATACAATAAAGTACAAATGTAATCCATACAATGTACAAGTGAATATCTTCTGAAGTTATAAATACATCAACACTCCCTCTTAACAAGGAAGGTATTCTCTTGACACAGGTCATCAATACATATAGGAACAAGTCTTCAATACTGGAGTTGGATCATCGTCACTAGATCATTGGAGAATCATCGTCACTGATGTTATCTCAATCATTAATCTCCAATATACTCGTCATAGGAAGATATATATAGCCATCCCTTTTGCATGCTGGATGTAGGCCTAGCCTCCATGTAGGTATTCATCATCTCTATGAGCGACCTATCGGGTGAATCTCATGGATGATTACGTGCATCTGCAAAACCTCAAAAGAGCATCCCAGGATTGATTACGAGCTTACTTCTCAACCTATAGGATCTCCTAGGGAAATATTATATGCAGATTTCACAAAACATTGAAAGAGCATCCCAGGACTGATTACGATCTTACTTCTCAACCTGTAGGATCTCCGAGGGACACATTATCTGCGAACAAGAAAAACCTCGAAAGAGCATCCTGGGACTGATTACGAGCTTAATACTCAACCTATAGGATCTCCTAGGGACAAATTACATGGTATCTCGCAAAACCTCGAAAGAGCATCCTAGGACTGATTATGTGCTATCAGGAAAAACCTCGAAAGACCATCCCAGGACTGATTACGAGCTTCCTGCTCAACCTATAGGATCTACCAGGGACCTATTATATGCCAAGCACAACCTGCAAGATCTCCTAGGGAGCTATTATATGCCACTGCATAACCTGCTCCATATCCACAGTCACAGAGTATCATCCTGATACTCATGATCATAATGATCATCCTCGCATGGAGCATCATGCTGATGCTCATGATCATATTGATCATCATCATATAGAAAATCATCCGGAGCATCTTTCTGATGCTCATCACACAACACTTACATACACAGCCATGGGAGGATCCTCCTACCACTATGCTTGGAAGGGATCTTGCATTTGTGTCCCATCACTTCCTCCTGGAAGTATATTCAATCTGAAGAACACCAAGCCTCTCTCTGAAGTACTCGAACTTCACCCTGGGTAGTGGTTTGGTCAACACATCTGCTATTTGTTCGTTCGTCGCAACATGCCGGAGCTTCACTGCTCCTCTCTGCACCATATCCCTGATATAGTGATACTTGAGCTCGATGTGCTTCGACTTGTAATGGAACACTAGGTTCTCATAAAACTTCACATAACTCTAGTTGTCACAGAATATACAATTAGCGTCCAACTAGAGATCAAACAAATCATACAGTAGCTTCCTTAGCCATACTATCTCACAACTAGCCAAAAAAGCTGCGACATACTCTGCTTCGGCTGTACTCAGTGCTACGCAAGACTGCTTCCTGATAAACCAAGAGATCACACATGATCCCATATTGAAGCAACACCCCGAAGTGCTCCTCCTATCTGTAGCACTGCCTTACCAATCTGAATCAACATAACCCTCCAAGTTAATCGTTTGATTCGCATCATACTTGAGCCTATAATCAACCGTACACTTCAGGTACCTTAGATTATGCTTTACAGCAATCAGGTGAACATGACTAGGATCCGTCAGGAACTAGCTCAATGTGTTCACCGCAAAGCAAATATCTAGTCTTGTGTTTGTCAGGTACATTAAGGACCTAATCATCTGACGATACATCGTGGCATCAACCAACTCTAATGAAACATCACTCAATAGATTCAAGTTCGATGCCATAGGTGTGGCCATGGCCTTGCATTCCATCATCCCGAACCTCTTCAAGATCTCTACCGCATACTTCCCTTGTCCAAGGAATATTCCATCTTCACTTTACCACACCTCCATACTTAGAAAGTAATGCATCATACCCAAGTCCTTCATCTCAAACTCAGTAGCAAGCTTCCTCTTCATATAAACAATCAACCCATTCTCACCTGTCACAAACAGGTCATCTACATGCAGTAGGAGTATCACTAGATTTCCTTCCTCAACTTTGTAGTAAAGGTTGGAATCAGCTTTACTCTAGGTAAATCCAAAACTAGACAGGAAGCTGTCTATCCTGTTGTACCAAGTCCTGGGTGCTTGTTTCAAACCGTACAATGCTTTCTTCAATCTGCACACATATGACTCCCTGTCATGTGTCTCAAAACCGAGTGGCTACTCCACATACACTTCCTCTTCGAATACACCATTCAAGAAAGCTATCTTGACATCCATCTGGTGTATCTTCCACTTCATCACTGCAGCCAGAGCAAGTACTATTCTGATGGAAGTGTATCTGGCTACAGGTGTAAAAATTATCTTCATAATCTATCCATTCTTTTTGGGAGAAGCCACCAGCCACAAACCTTGCCTTGTATTTCTCTATGCTACCATCTGCATCAAGCTTGATCTTCTATATCCACTTGGAAGTCACAACAGACTTCCCTTCTGGTCTTGGGACCACATCCCAAACATTATTATTCATGATCGACTACTACTCCTTGATCATGTCATCCTTCCATTACTGCATCACTGATGCAGGGAACTTCAGATTCTTCAATATCTTCAATAGGTAGTTTTCTTGAACTTCGTCACTGGAACAATGGTGGTTGTCCTTCTTTTGTAGGTGATTGTACACGATCTTTCCTATAATTCAAATTCAATTTCATGATTAGAAACTTCTCGTAGTTTTTCAAAACAAATTCTTATGCATAAATACATATGGCATATAGTCATGCAAATATCTTAGCCAATGCTTCAACATTTATCCATATCCTGTAACTTTCTATATGCCTTCCATCTCTACCAAAACATTGTTAAGAGTGTGCACTACTCCCAACATGTTAGAAAAGAGGTTTCAATCTAGACAAGTAGCAATGGAGTGTTGTATAGTACCATAGGCCACTTACCCATTACTATATTACTAGTATCTTGTTCATTAATGCAACTTTTCTAAAATGCATAATATACATCCTAAATCTAGGAAAATAAGTATGTACATGACTAAACAACATAATTTAAGTAATCATATATACAAGAAATGATAATTCAAATACTTATCTTTGTTTAGTTGTTGTGAGGACTCCCTCTCAATCTTTGCTTCCTTACAAGAATTACTGGAGTGTGCTCCCTCTTGATCTTTGCTTCCTTTATGAGCTTCCTTGCAGGAAAAACTGGAGTGTGCTCTCTCTTCATCTTTGATTCCTTTATGATATATTTTATGTCTTTGAACTTCTATCCATCCTGGACCACTATGCCTACTTAAGTGTGCACTATTGTCATCATTGTGTCATCCTCAAGATCTCATACATAATCATACATTCATTAGTATAATATCAATACTATCAAAACTTTATGATTCTAAATAATCTTAAACATCTATGGTCATGATCATTTCATACACAGGTAATTTATCACAAGCGTTAGTATTCGAGGTTTCAGGTAGGACTTCTTTTACTCATGCATATTCTTATTTGACCATAGGACTCTTTTGGTTTGTCACGTCATCAATCAAAGTAAGAAGCATAATATGAATAAACCCATGATTACTCAAACCTATAACTTCATGAATAATCATTATCAATCATACAAAAGTATACTTATATGAGGTCCTAACAAAAGGTAGGATTCTAACTTGATATAGGAAAGCATACATGGATTATCATGTTTGCGAGTTATGTCTAACATACCCAAACAATGTCTTCTTTGTTCTCTTCAATGATTTAGAGACCTTGTTCTAGTAACCTGCATATCTCATGATTTAAGCATTGTAGAACCAAATTATACATACCTCATAAGTAGATCTTCTATGTGATCAATGGTTATCGATGAGTCTTTGTCTTCATGTCACCATGGTCATATGTTCTTGATCTAGAACTTGATTTGTCTTTCTTGATGTACCTATGATGTTAGAGGACAACATCATCCTCATACAACACCACAGTGCATTAGTACAATCATTAGTGTCATAAACCTAATCAATGAATGTTTTCTATCATACACATGCATTCATACTTTTACTAAGGTGATAAGATCAGTCTAAAATTAATCAATATTGTACTAACCTCAATAATATGAAGACAAACATATCATAAACATAATCATGAACAGATTTCAAAACATACATGTATCCCCTCAAGTCATACCTATCGAGATTGCTTGTAGTTTTCTTATGTGAGGCCTTAGCCTCATCTCCCTCTGGAACTGGAATTTATTCACTTATGTAGGTGCCAAATTCATTCTCTTCTAGGATTAACCCAATCCTATACACTTTGATTTGTTGAAACTAGATCTCGAGCTGGATAGGGTTTGGTAGAGAAACCCTAAAAATCCAAACTTGGAATTTCAAACTTCTGTCTATATAGGGAGATGCATTTGACTGAGGCGAGCAAGATGGTGTGCTCAAATTTTGAAAACTTCAAAATTGACCCTTCAAAACTAACCTACGAATTTTGGATCTGCAACTTCTGCCAAAATCTGGTTTTTGGGTTTTGTGGTTTTTCTGGTCCAAAAACCAAACTAGGGTTTGATAGATCCCTGGGTTCTACCAAACCAAAAACTTGGATCTTGGTCTCTATATTTCGATTTTGCTAAGGAGATAAATCCAGTGGTGAGAGCATTCCAAAATTCCACTTCTTTCAAAAGCCCTAATTTCCCACAGTAGTGACTATCAAGCCAAAAATGAAAATGCTCAGAATCCAATTCTGTTTTGACAGAAATATATGCCATATTGTTTCTAGTGCATATCTGAAATTTCGGATCCTCGGGTTCTGAAACTTCGGCCTTTGGTAAACTGACCTATCATCTTTCCAACCCCGTATATCTGAGCTTCAATGGATTCTCCATGAGAGAGATATGCTAAGTGTCACAACATGACCTTTTTATGGGATGAAACAACAAAGTGAACTTGTATGGAGTGACACGTGTCACTGTTTCAACTTAGGCCTCTAATAATCGGACCTGGGAAACCAAAGTCCGTGCCCTAACTGACACTTTTTACAGAATTCCATTTGGAGTTTCCTATCCCAATATATGACCTCAGTTCCTAGGTCACCTATTTAGGGCTTCAATCTAGAAGAGGCAGAAACCCTAACTTGTACGGATCATATCTCACAAAGTACAACAAATCTGAGGCTTAAATTTTTATACATGGTACATCTGTGTCTTATATTCGTCTTGCAAAAATTTCAGAACCTGAACCTTCATCAAAATATATTTATAGAAAAAGTTCCTTGCTGACCAGATTTTACTATACCAAGCCCTAGCTTCCAATTTGTCACAAGTGCAACAAGTGTCATAAATGCCATACAATTCCTTCCTTCAGGCTAGCTCTGATACCATGTTATTTTTTCATCATTTAATTCAATGTGATCTAGGATATTAACTGAGAGAACAACATGTATAGCATATCAAACACAAGAGACACAAAGTTTTTCACCCAAAACCCCAAAATAAGAGATAGTCTCCTAGCAGCTTCTCCTCCTCCACTTGTGTGCACTCCTCCTCTCGCTCACTAATGAAAAGTGAGTGAGTGTGTGAATGAATAAATAGAGAGGCGCTCCTCTCTATTTATACTTTACCTTTACTTTCCTTTTACTCTAGCTGGGTCGAACTCCCTTTGGAGAGTCTAATAAGCCATTACCACTTGTCACTACGCCGACTCCACTAGGGGAGTCTAGTAACCCATGAAAGACACAACTACGGGGTCTAATGCCCTATCATACATGGGAGGATGGACCTCAATGACTTTACATGACCCCAAGTACAATAATGACTTCTCCGACCAGGAGGAACAAACATCTCCGTTGGAGGTACACTAATAGAATACAAATGGCGACACTTATGATTAGAGGAATAAGACATCTCCATTGGGGATACAATAAAGTACAAATGTAATACATACAATATACAAGTGAATATCTTCTGAAGTTACAAATACATCAACATCTTAGGAGAGAGTTTAAAGAATATTCATTATATTAGCTCTAAGAATATTTATTATGTCGACTCAAAAAGATTCTTGGGGCATTGTGCCCCTAAAATCTTGGCCAAAAAATTGCTTAAACTCTTGGGTGAGAGTTTGCAAACATAACCCTGGGTTAATTTGTGGGCGGCCAAACTCTCATCCGAGAAATATTACAAACTCTCACTCGAGGTTTTTTCTTGATCGAGAGTTTCTGGTCAATGAAAATGCCAAACAATTTTACTGTTTGCAGGAATTGTGACTTTGGCGAGCTCAAAACCCTACAAAATCATAGAGTTGTCTGTTAGAATTTATACCAACAAATTCATCTTTTAATCTACTTTCTCATGGTACTTAAAAAAAAAGAAAATTAATGACTTTTATTTTTTATTATTTTTTTCTAACTCTATCATTAAGAAATTTAGGAAGTTAAAAATCTGTCAAAATGAAAATTCAATATCATAACAATGACAACACCAAACAAATCAAAATCCTCATAGATATCATCATTGTCGTGTCCTCTTCAAAATGGTACTTTTTAGTTTTTTCAATAAGAGTCACACTTAAAAGAAAATTGAAGGTAACTAACATGTGTCGATAAGGAACCATTTTCTGAACATATGCTATTTCAATAAATAATAAAAATAGTTCTTGATTCTAAAAAAAATCAGAACATAGTCCATGAAGAAGTACAGTGTGTGTAGATTATGAGCATACATTCGTTTCCCTAAAATCAAAACCCATGTCTCAAAAAATCAAAGGCCACGAAGGTCACTTACTGTTCATACCTAAAATTTTCAAGAACATATGGCGTTGGCGGCCTACAAATTTGTCGCACGATATGCTTATAATTTTTTTTTTTTTTAAATACAAGTGTAAAGCTAATTCAATTCTCTAAAACATTTGTGTTTACTTCAAGATCAAATTCCTAAGAGAGATATAGGTTTGAATAGGTCGAAGTTGAAAAACATAAAATTTTGCACTTCTATTTGTTAAAAACAGGAAAAAGTGTAACCCAAATTCATGTTTTCACCTGTAATAGAGAGGGTATATAGAGATATGGGGGGATTAGGCTTTATGGTATAGGGAGAGATGAAGAGTTGAGATAGATGGCGTTTTGGTTATAATGAGGGAGTGTGGTTAGGGAAAGGTGGGCATGGAGAGAGAGAGAGGGGGGGGGGGGAGAGAGAGAGAGGGGGGGGGGGAGAGAGAGGGAGAGGGAGAGAGAGAGAGAGAGAGAGGAGGAGATTTTGTGAGAGAGGGAGAGAGGTGGGGACATTGGGAAGAAAGGAAGATAGATTGGGGTCCTAGAGAGAGATGGGACACAAATGCGATAGGGTTATAGAGGGAGGGGGGATTATAGGTGAAGGGGGGCTAGGGAGAGAGGGTGAGATATAAAGAGGGAGGGTTGGGTGAATAGGAAGAAAGAGGGGGGTTGGAGAGACAAATAGATTATATAGAGGGGGTGGGGAGAGAGAGAGGGATTAGGGTTTAGGGTAAGAGAGAGGGAAGTTAGGGATAGAGGGAGAGACAAATAAGGGTTGTGAGAGAAAGAAAGAGAGAGGGGAGGTGGGGACTATATAAAGAAAGTGATAGATAGTGAGAAGGGGGTGACATAAATTAAATACAACAATGAAAATGTTATATAGTAGCGTGTGCATTTGAGTAACAAATGTGCATAATTGAACACGTGTGCTATTAACATGCACAAGCTACTTACAAGCACACACTGCTATTATTTTTTGTGGCGTGTTAGCCTTATTCCTCTTTCATGTTTAATGAGTTTGCAGGTTTGGTTCTAGGTTCATATTGCAAAACCTTATGGCTTGAACTGTATTATAGTAAAACACATGATCTTCTATAACTTGATGTTTTTCGACCTTGATTTTGTACATGCTCCACCTTTCCATTGCTAATGAAACGACACATGCTTATAGAAACCTTAGTGTAGATTCCAAATATATATATTTTGAATAAATTTGTTAGTGTTTTATATTTTGTATTCATTTTTATTTGCACTCATATCATATTTATATAAAACATAGGTCATGTATTTTGGCTATAATTTTTTAGTGGCTCACCTATTTTAGAAATGAAAAAGAACTTGCACAATTATATTGGAAGACCTATGCAGTAAAAAATGTGGTTAGGCCATGATAGTAGGGCATAACGCTCAACCTTTTCATTTTAGGGATTCGATGACTTCCTTAATTTAAAAAAAATATAAAATTAACTTTGAAACTTTTGGGAAAATAGCATTGCACAAAAACCGCTTGTTATCTACAATTCTACATAATTGTTTTCACAAAATTGGACAATTTACATACGAAACCCACTAAACATATGCATTATGTTTTAGATAAAAAATAATATACCAATATTAAAGGAACCCTATTTTGGGGGAGTTATATATATTTTCCATAAATAAAATTTATATATTCTGGAAGGTGATCCAATTGTCTATGTTTCATCATTTTACACTATATTATGAAAAGTTATATAGTTGCTTCTAATAATTCATTTTAATGATTAGATTTATGTTTTACAATAAGTCCATTACAACTAACCTATCATTGAGTCTCATTACCTTGTACCAAACCTTTAACTATATTAAAAATTATTCATAGTATGTATTTTTTTAACATATATGATTTATGAAATTGAGATATGTTGGATAGCCATAACATGACATAAAGGTATTCAATTAATTTGTTGTTTTGAGTCACTATATTAAGAATTAATTGTATAAAATGAAAACGATACAATATAAGTTTTCCCTCTCAGTGTGGCATTTCAAGTTGTTTAGGAATTTCAATTTTACAAAAGTTGTAGACAACTCTTTTTAATTATAAAGAACCATACTAGACCAAAAAAAAAAAAGCATTTCTAGATTCAAAAACTAAATTTATTGAAGTTGATTATCTATTGTTTTTTTTATATAATTAAAACATGAAACATATGCAAACGATGACCAATTATGTGGAATCTAGAACGTAAGTGAAAAATGTTTCATCCATGAAACATTTGATTCTTACCTCATTCAAAAATTTCCAACTTTGTGGTTTAGCGAGGTTTTCATGAAATGTTTTTTTTTTCAGCCGAAAAAAAGGTATTATTATTATTTATTCCGAATCAAATATTACAACAAAAAGCTTACAAACAAACTTCTAAATAATACATAATTACACCCAAGTGGTGATCCAACTTTTCATGAAATGTTGTGAGAACATTGTATGTGAAAAAATTAATATGGATGTGAACTTAATTTCACATTGTCAACCATGGAGTTTTGGGTATTATGGTGTCATTGACAAGGGGACTCCCTAATGGATCATTAAGGTATTATGGTATATTTCAACATGGAGATGCTCTGTCCGTGATGAAGTATACCTAAACATGGAGATGCGGAGGAATATCTATGATGACTTATTTTATGTTTTTTATTTATATATTGTATATTTTTATTAAAGACTATGGAGGAATTTCTTTACACAATATAAAGAAATGTGACAACCGAATTTTGGAGTGGAGTGTGCAGGTGTTGCAACTTGTGTTTCATTTGTTAGAGCCCCAAGTACTAAATACGTAACGGTCAAGCCTTGAAATATTTGAAGTTGGGTTTGAAAACTTTGTCAAAGTAGGATGTATGCCGGATGTTTGACTGTTTTAAGCCATCATAGGTTAAAGTTCAGGCCTTAAATGTTTTTACCAAAATAAACAATAACATATCACTTAAAAACAAGAAGATAAAATGCTTCAAAGCCTTTTTCTTTTATATATTAAAAAGATACATTACAGTTCATTCATTCATTTCAATACATATCACTGATTTTGCTAAAATCATTATGAAATTCTCTATAATCTGTTTCAAAGCCTTATTTAATCTTTATTTTTGCAGAAGCCATACACAATGATGCAATTAGTTAACGGTCTAATTTGGCGCCAGAAGCCACAGGGCCACTAGACTCCACAGATTGCTCGGGACTCCCCAGCGGCGTTTCGAAATCACTGCTGGGCTGTTCGCCCGATGGAACTTCAATAGGAGGAGGCACAGCTCCACTGGACTCCGGAGTGCGCTCGATATTGGCGGCATCTTGATCGATTGCGCTCCAAAGCTGCAGCTGCTGAGGATCATCGCGAGGCAACGATTCTTCTCTCCCTGTCATGGGATTATATATTTCTTCGACAGAAAGAAGCAACATTCTTACCTGCTCTTCAATGTGATCGACCCTGTCAGTCAGAACCGCCAACGTATTCAAAATCTCTTCCAAACGGTTCTCCGAGCGTAACAAATCTTGTGCCGGGCGTTCGACCTGCGCATCCAATGATTTAAAGCCCTCTATCAGACAATCGACCTGCGCCTGCAAAACATTCATATCGATAGTCATGTTTATAACCGTTGTCGAAACTCGAAACCTCCCAGGTATCTCC
Source organism: Larix kaempferi (assembly GCA_027924585.1). Classification (NCBI taxonomy): domain Eukaryota; kingdom Viridiplantae; phylum Streptophyta; class Pinopsida; order Pinales; family Pinaceae; genus Larix; species Larix kaempferi. The sequence goes on from BSBM01001023.1 coordinate 5,445,961, forward strand.
CTCCACTGCTCTTTTCCTTCAACAATTCTCTCGTATGATCTCTTTATTACTCTTGAAGAGCGAGCGAATGTGGAAGGCAAGGGCAGTCTCTGTACAAAAGAACATAAACGGGGGAGATGTCTCTTCGTATTCATATTCACTTATTTCGGTGACCTTCCATCTTCCATTTACCAACCAGACGCCGCGAAAGTATGCGTTAAAATTCTTGCGTTTGGGAACCTCAAACTTTCGATGTTCCATTTCAGTAACGTCAACTTTTTTTGGAAGTAACGAATCTGTGGAACTTTGGATCTTCCATTTCAGTAACGGCAACTTTTTTTTTTAAATAATAAATCTGTGAAACGTTATGTGGATTATCATTTTTTTTCTTTTTTTTTCTTCCTAAAAATGTTTGAACAACGATTTTTGTGAAAGGAAAGCATGTAGGGTCACATTATATGAAGGTTGTTTACCTAGATACAACCATTTTCCCTTGCTGTTTCATATATTCTTATTTAGTTTCTTTTGAATAAAGAGATGAAGGATAGCAAATTGGTTCAAAGTATAGAGCATGTAAACTTAGATGAATTCATTGTATTTCTAGAATAAGTCTTTTTCTATGATGCTTGGAGTGTGTAAAATTAACTTTATACAACTCGAGTGTGTAAAATTCACTTTATACAACTCATATATGATATTAACGCTGGGAACTTCTAATTTGCAACTTCGTTCATGCTCAACATACTTAATTTTATTAACATAAGTTGGTGATTCTGCCACGTTTTATATTTTTTTTTTTTCTCCCAAACACAAATTGTTATTTTCATTATGTAATGTCCCCCAAAATACATCATAAAAAATAAAATTTATAAGGGTAGCCAAAGTGTTGTAAAACATACAAGTAGTCGGTATTTCACTTATAATTACATAAATTAACTTTAACACTTAGTAGTTATTGGTAGTTGTACTTGTTTGCATTTCAAGTATTCTGTTTGTTTTTTCACCATCGTGGTGTAGATTGCAATGTTATCTTTAACTAGACTTTTATCTTTTATTTCCATCACTGGCATGTATGTATAAAACTGGTTCTTTTGACAAAATGATACTCATGGGCTATTTGTAATGTAGATGATCATATGTTTGTCATGAACTTGTCTGTCTTTGTTGTTTATGTTGTAACTATTTTATTGATAATCAACTTCTCTATTGGTGGAGTTTTTGTCCATAGTTTTCGTGAGCTCTTACTTAACTTCCCAAGCTATCATCATTATTCCATATCATGTTCTTGCAGGTATCAAAGGATCTATGCTATCCTTTCAAGCATAATTCCTATAATATAAACTACCCCAAGCCTTTATGCAAGATCATATTATAATAAAAGTTCATACTATATAAAATATGTAACTAATACTTATGAAAAGACCATGCTTTAACGCTGGTCATGCAAAGTTTCATGCCTAGCGAAATATGTTACAGCCCTTTGCATATATCATTGAGACTTTATATGAGATCATGCTATCCAACGTATATGTCTTAGTGGTGGTCGGTCTTCATTTAATGCATCCCATGTGATGCGCAACCGTTGAGGTGAATTGTGGTATTCCCCGCTCGCAAAGCATTAACACTTTGTACTTTGAGGTTGGTTTTCCCATTGTTGTCTTTAGGGAAGGTTCATTTGAACAGAACACTTTGTTGTGGGAGAGGGAAGCTTGAGAGCTTACTCTATACTACGTTTTCTTGAAACGCTCTACATACAACAAGAGATACACTCTTGGTCCCTTGTTCATCTTCATGGGTTTTATAAGAGGCAGCTTCGTGGACTCCTCGAAATCTGGTAGCGAAACTCATGCTCCTCTTACGTATTTTTTTCTTATTACTTTGGTTCTGCGATTATAACATCCTCTGCGTTTTTATAATGGATACTAACTGTTTTGTTTGGTGGGTTTATACATGAAAGACCTGGTGTAGAGATTCCACCATTTATACTCTGTTGTGGCTTCCTTGTCTTGGCTAAGCTCATGGCTCCCTTATGGACCAATTTCCAACTCTGTATAAAAGACTTCGGAAAGATATTTATTTTTGCTTGTTGAGAAGAGGGGTTGGCTGTCATTCATTGGTTTATTGTTCTGTCTACCCATACTGGGTATGTCTACGATTTCAAGGAGAAACAAGGGTTTAAGCGAGTTATGGTTTTACTCCATGATAGTAGGGTTTATCCTATTCTTGTTTGATGAAGATATCACCGGTGTTTATGGTCTCATATGATGCTCCTCTAAGCCTTCAAGGTGTGTATACGACAACTCTGTTTTTTGAAATATGCATCTATGTTATTTCTTATGAGAGTAAACGTTTATGGTTTATTCTTGTAGCTTGCTATGGCTGGGATTTTTTGTTGAACTTTTACTTGGTTGAAAATCCCTGTATAAATCGAAATTCCTTTACATGAATATAATCGTGGTTTTTCCCACGGGGCGATTAACCTTTGTTTCCTGAAATGGATGTGTATTTTAACTGCATACTCTATTTTATGATGAGATGAATGTGTAATACTGTATATAATATTTAATCATGTGTGTGTATTTGTATGATGAACCTCAGTTTGATGACAATAGGAGTCTTTCGCTGTGGGATTCGATCCATGCGTTTTTGGTAAATTCTCTGTATGTCTACGTTTGTCTTCTAAAAGCGTTTAAGCACTAGAAGCGAAACCTTAGCTTCATGCACATGCTTCCTGTGAAAAGATACTAACTTAAAGGGATTCGATCCTGGTCATACGCTTGTGGTTAAGCATGACCCTATGTAACCTGTTTTTTAACTGTTTGTTTATAAAAGCATGACCTTAGTTGACTTAGTCTCATAACACGACTTTCTTTTTGGTTGTTATGGTAAGCATGGCTTGCATAAATGAGACTTCCATGATGCCATTAGTCTCCCAACTCTCATGCAATGTATGTGGACGAGAATCGATCTCTTGACTGATGGATAAATTCGTGTTAACTTGGCATGCTTATAAATATATATATTTATATTAATCTTACAGAGTTTAACTCCGAGTAGTGTGCAATTAAGAAGGCGTGAGCTTGTGTAGTGTTCATGGGTGAAAACCCAATCCTCAACATGAAAATCGTTATGGTTTAATGTTTGAATTTCTCTTAGATATATGTTCGCATATATAGATTTATCGTTTGGTTTGGTTAAAGCATGGATAGTATAGTTTGATTTGATTTTCTATTTGGTATATATGATATACTATGTTTGTGTAATATTTTTGGTTTATAATAAACTATGTTTTATGTTAGACGCATTTGTAATATATATAGCATAGGTCCTAGGATATAATTTCTATGTGTTTATAGTTTATTTAATATATATAATCTATAGATTTATATTAAATCATCTATCTAGGGTTTAAGGACTTGGTCCTCACATCAAAATTTGGGATCCTTGCCCTATTTAGGGTAAATGAGAGGTTTCTCTCTAGGTTAGAAAAACTATGAAATATTAAAAATTACTCTTTTTATAATTATTTATTCATAATTATAACTTAAAAGAAAAGTAATAAATAACAATGATGAAGATATTAAGCAAGAATTAATAACCCAAGTATTATGAACTAAAATAGTTATGCCAATAAATATAATAAGAACTTAAACAATTGTTACATCATGTGGAAATATAAGTCTATATCAATTTTGGAGATGTATAATTAATCAAAATGAATTAAACAGAATAGTCCTAATAGTTAGTATCTCAATCAGATTTAAATGAACAGAAATCAACCTAGATTCTATATCAAATTGTAAAACATGCGTAAACAGACCTAATAAGCTCTTCCTTTACTTTCCTTATGCATGGAGAGAATTACCATATTCGTAAATAGAATGAAATGCCACAACATATAGCATTTCTATCAATAGGAGACTTGCAAGAAAAAATTTAGGAATAGGGATAATAGTATCATACATGAAATTTCCATAAAATAAATCTTGAATTATAATAACAACATAAAATTATTTATCAGTCCTTTTCGCTTTACGACTGAATTGGGAACTCCCACGTTCCACATAACCGTAGACCTCGAACCGTTCCTGGTTCGTTCAACAGGTCACCCCCGAGCCGAACTGAGCATGACAAGAAACTAGAAGGCCTAGGGTAATTTTCTATCTTTCTTACTAATCAGAAGAGTAGTCACAAGGTCCATTTACCAACCCTTTGTGTGAATCTTGTAAAATAACTCACGCGATGTTCCCACAGTCCATTTCATGGACACACGAAATATCACAATTTGGTAATCTAAGTGCTCAGAGATCCACGACTGAACCCTCTAATGAACTTGGAATCACTTGCCCCTTGCAAGGTCCTCTCTTTGCTACTTATAAGATTTTATGAGCAGAAGACTTCCAAGTTTTAGGTTTAAATCACCCAATTTATTTATTAGACACACTAACTGGTTTTTTAATCTTTAATTAATGATTTAGTTTATTTTTAACTCTCACTGTATATTTTATCTTTAATTAAATAAAATCATATTTTTACTCATCCTAACATCTACTTGATCTTAGTTATCAACTATTGAACCGTTCTAATCTCTTGCATGCTCAATCCCTCTTTGAGTGGCCGTCCCATTTAGTTTTAGAAAGAATAAAGTAGGTAATAATAATTTTGTTTAGTAATAATTTAACGAATAGTTGATGCTCCAGAGTTCCTAGCTCAACATCAGTTAACCACCATGAGTCTAAGTGTTCCAGATCTTTACTACTCAACACTCACTCAATCAATAGTGTTCCAGAGCTCATTGCTCAATAATACTTAATCAATAGTCCTGGTGCTCTAGAGGTTATAATTAACACAAGCTAACTAATATAAAAATTCTAGGTATTCCAGAGCTCACTTGCTCAACACATATAATAAATAATGTTAAAAATAATCTAGGTGCTTCCAGAGCTCACTTGCTCAACACCTAATTAAAACAGTCTAGGTTCTCCAGAGCTTACTTGCTCAACACCTCACTAAAATGAATTATCATTAAAAAATAAATAGTCTTTTCTATCGATATTACATCCCTCCCCTCTTAGAACAATACTGTCCCGGTGCTAGGGACTTCAAATGAAACCCTAAAATAAAGAGGGGTAGGTCTATTTCATTGCAATTTCATTTTCTCATCTTGCCTCTTCAGGCCTGAAATGTTTCCATTGCACTTTCGGTTGGACAATGGTTTGCTTCCTAACTTGTCCAATATATGAAGGGGTTCTGGCACAAATTCCCCTACGGGTTCTACCCATAATAATAACCAATCAATTACATGTTTAGTGTCATAAACATATTTCTTAAGTAATGATGCATGAAAAAAAGTGTGAACCTTCACATGAGTAGGTAGTGCTAGTTCATAGGCCACCAGGCCCCTCTTGGCAAATATTTCAAAAGGCCCACAAAATCTGGGATCTAGTTTCCCGCATTTTCCCAAGCTCAATGAGCTTATTTTTTCTTTTACTTTTAAGTAAAAATGTTCTCCAATTTGATACTCTTTGTATTAACCTTTTCTATCGGCATAAATTTTCTGCCGATCTTGTGCTTCTTTTAGATTCGACTGTACCTTTGTAACCAATTGTTCCAAATATTTTAATAGATTTGACCCTAACATGACCTTGTCCACTAGTATATCCCAAGTTACTGGTGTTCTGCACTCTCTGCCACAAAGCACTTCAAATGGGCTCATATTTGTTCTAAGTTCCTTACTAATAACTTTAGTTAATATACTTTCTATTTCCAAACCTAAAGATACTAAGAGAGACATTCTATTTCCGACATACTGAACTACTTTGAACAACTAAAGATACTTCAAATAAAGAGACTACTTTCTCTCTCCAAAGATAGAGGAAACATAAACCCTTACTTAATGATAAAGCCCAACTAGAGTTCTGAAAACCATTTCTGTATGCAAACTCTAGAAGGTGTAATTATTCTTCCCACTTCATGGGATTATTCATTACATACATTCTAAGCATATCTTCAAGTATTTGATTTACATGCTCTGTTTATCCATCTGTTTGTGGATGATAAGCAGTACTAAAATTTAATTGTGTTTCCAATCTGGAAAATAATGATCTCCAAAAGTTAATTTTGAACTTTGTACATCTATCATAGATAATGGCTTTAGTTATTCCATGTAGTATGAAAATTTCTTCTAAAAAAATATCTGCAATGTGAACAACTTTATAAGTAGATTTTACTGGAATGAAGTGTGCGACTTTGGATAGTTTTTCTACCACAACCATAATAGAGTCATTATGTTTCTTTCTTTTAGGAAAACATGTGATGAAGTCCTTGCTAATCACCTCCCATTTCCATTTCGGAATGGAAAAAGGTTGAAGAAAGCATGTTGGATGTTGATGCTTAACTTTAACTAGCTAACATCCTTGGCATTTAGCAATGAATAATTCTATATATGTCTTTAACTTTGGTCAAAAGATGTGTTTCTTTACTGATGATATCATTTTCTAATATCCTGGATGTCTGGAATAAGGCTTCTGATGGAATTTAGCCAATATTTTAGATATGATAGTGAATCCCACTTTCAGGGACATAAAGTCTGTCTTTAGACCACAATAACCCTATTTCGTCGATTTTATATTCTTTTTGTTGTTGAAATAGCGTGTTTTCTTGTATTTTCTAAAGAATTTCAACATAGAATCAGTCACTTTTACTTGTTGTTATGATTTTTTCATGTAATTCAAAACTCGTTTAACTCACTGTTACTTCATAAAGCAGATGGATTTTGCGACTTAAGGCATCAACAAGTTTATTCTCTTTTCCCTTGATGTGTTTTAATTCAAAATTGTATTCGCTAAAGAAATACAACCATCTAGCTTGCCTAACATTTAGGTCTGGCTGATCAAAAAGATATTTCAAGCTCATATTTTCAGTCTTCAAGAGAAATATCTACCCCATGAGATAGTGCCTCCACATTTTCATGGCATGGATGATGTCAACTAACTCAAAATCATGTGTTGGATAGTTTTTCTCATGTTCGTTCAACTTTTGTGATTCATAACAAAACACAAAAACATTTTGCATAAGGACTCCCCCAAGTCCTTCCTTGCTTATGTCTGTGCAAATAACAAAATCTCCATCGGGATCCATAATTCTTAGTATTGGTGCAGTAGTTAATATTTTTTTTCAGTTTCTGAAAGCTTTATGTACATTTAGTTTTCCATAAGAATTTTGTTTCCTTTTTCTATAAGGATGTCATGGGATAACCAATCTGAGAAAATTTTTCAATGAATTTTCTATAATATCCCACTAATCCTCAGAATGATTTGATGTATATGACACAAGTAGGTGTAGACTAGTCTTCAATAGCTTTGATCTTTTATGGATCTACGACAATACCTTCCTCAGAAATTATGTGGCCTAGATACTATATTTGAGGTTTGTAGAAGTCACACTTACTGAATTTAGCATATCGCTGGTGTTCTTGTAGGAATTGCAACACAATTTTAATATTTTCTTCATGTTCTTTCTCATTTTTATAATAGATTAGTATGTCATCTATGAATATTAGTAAAAATTTATCCAATTACTTTCTGAAAATGTTGCTCATCATCCATGTAAATTTCCTAGTGCATTAGTTAGCCCGAAGGGAATTACCACAAACTCATAGTGACCATACTGGGTCCTAAAAGTAGTTTTTCTTATGTCTTCTTCTCGGATCCTTGCTTGATGGTATCCAGATCGTAAGTCAATTTTAGAGAAAATTATTGCGCCAACTTGATCATATAGATCATATATCCTAGGGAGTGTATATCTATGCACATATTTATTGTACTGTATTTTTTCTTTACAAAAAGTATAGGTGCTGCCCACAGGGACACACTAGGTATGATGTATCATTTCTCAATCATTTCTAGGAATTGTAGTTTTAGTTCCACTAACTTAGGGGTACTCATGCAGTAAGGGGATTTTGAAACTCGTACCAATCCTGGTGCTATTTCGATGGAGAAATATAGGTCTCTTTTTTGCGGTAACCATGGTATTGATTCTAGAAATACATCTTTAAAATCTATTAGAATTGGAAATTCTTCAATTTTTTATTCATTCTAATATTTTTCCAAGTTGTGAATGTTAATTGCATAAAGCTTGCATCCCTTCCTTACACACTTTTTAACTTGTAAGGTTGATATCTATCTGACAGATATTTTCTTAGGTATCCCTTGTACCTTTATTTGATTTCCTTGTTTATACGTGCACATGAAAGTTTTATTTAAGCAATCAAGCATGACATGGTGTTTTTCTAGACAATCCATTCCTATCAGTGTGTCATATGCACCTACTGGTAAGATCTTTAAGTTTGTTTCTATTCGGAATCCATTCATGTAAATATTTCAACTTTTAATAAGTTCTGAAATCTTTCTTTTTCTACCCGTGGCTAATTGAACTAGCCATGGCTTATCACGTTTCTCTTTGTTCAATTTGCAATTTTCAACAACTTTAGGAGAAACATAACTACGACAAGATCATGAATCAATTAAAATAGAAATAATTGGAGTTGAAATTTTACCTTCTATCTTGACCATGGTATATTGATGGTCTACCTATCTTCCTTCTAGGGCATCACAAATCCTAGGTGTTCTTTCCATATCTTCCATGGTTACTTCTTCTTGTAAGTTGTTTAGAACTCTAGTTGTTTTATTCGGACAATCTTTGTAGTAGTGGGATCCTTCACATCCCCAACACCTTCCTGACAACAAGGTTGTTCTACCTCCCCCATCCATTGCCAATTTATTGACACTCTGTGCTGGCATATTTGACTATGTCCCGAATTTGTTGAAATATCGGTTAGTGGGAAAAATTTTGTTTTTCTTTCGGTATGGAGGTCGTCTAAACCATCTTATTCTATTGTCAAAAGAGACTATAATCTTCTCTTTCTTTTTGCTCAAGTTTTGACTCTCGTGTTGGATTTGCTCGTAGAAGATCCTTTCCTTGTGTAAGGCCATATCGAATGTCTTGGGTCCATTGAATTCATTTCTATATCTGTAAAATGTGGGAAGACATACTAAGAACTGTTGTATTTTTACCATTTCATCATTTACATAGGGAACATAGTGTAATAGTTCTAAAAATATGTCGATTAAAGCATCCATAGTTAGGGAGCTCCTTTTCAACTCTTGGAATTCCTTTATTTTCTTATCGAAAAATCTTTCAGACATGTATTTTTCTTGAAACACTCTTCTAAAGTTTCTACACCTGAGTTTCTTCTCCTTCATTTTCTTAGTGAGTTTCAAATCTTGACACCATCTGGCAGCTTTTCCATTCAAATTGTAAATGGCTAATCGAGCCTTCATTCTGCTGGAATACTTATGTACTTGAAAGTACTTGTTCATTCCTAAAATCCATTCTTTACCTTTCTCTCTTGAATCTAAGTCTCATTCGTAAGTTGGAGCCTTGATTTCCCTAAATTCTCTGTATAAACAATCATCCTTCTTGTGTTTCTTTTTACGAGGAGATGATGTATAAGAGTTGGAAGAATTTCCATGGTCACAATCCATGGTATTGGATGAGTCTGAATATTCTTGAAGCTTTGCATGCTTCTCAAAATCCAAATTGCTAGCTCTCTTCCTAGGGTGATGTTTATCCACGGATTTATTTTCAAAGTGTGTTGTTTGTCTGCAGTTTCTTACCCCTAGTAAATTTTGCAACAGTGCTTCATCCACTTCATGTTTTTCTTGTCTCTCATTAAGGATATCATCCTTGAAAATTCGAAACTGAGATTGTAGGCTTTGTACTATTTTTAGTACTTCAACAGCTTTGACTGTCCTGACACTGTCATTCAGTTCTACTACCAACTCCTCTTCCCAAGGTGGTGAGTTCAAGTTTATGTGTTGTCTATTGTCTCTTTCATAATTCATGATGTTTGTTAGTTCTGAAAATTATGCAATGTGCAACAAACAATATTTATTAATTTACTAATTTAAATTGCAGCGGTTAAGTAATAAGCTCATAGGTCTTGAGTATTTGAATCTCGGCTCTGATACCACTTGTAATGTACCTCAAAATACACCCTAATTTTTTTTATAAGGGTATCCAAACTGTCTTAAAAACACATGTTATTACAAATTAACTTCAGCACTAAGAAGTAGTCGGTATTTCCCTTTTACATAAATTAACTTCGACACTGAGTAGTTATTGGTAGTTGTACTTGTTTTCATTCTGAGTATTCTATTTGTTCTTTCACGGTTGTGGTGTAGATTGGAATGTCGTCTTTAACTAGACTTTTATCCTTTATTTCCTTGACTGGCATGTATGTATAAAATGGTTCTTTTGACACAATGATACTCATGGGATATTTGTACTGTAGATGATCATATCTTTGTCATGAACTTGTCTGTCTTTGTTGTTTACATTGTAATTGTTTTATTGATAATCAACTTCTCTATTGCTAGACTTTTAGTCCATAGTTTTCCCAAGTTCTTACTTATATTCCCAAGATAACATCATTATTTCATATCATGTTCTTGCAGGTATTGGAGGATCTATGCTATCCTTTCAAGAATAAGTCCTATACTATAAACTATGCCAAGCCTTTATGAAAGGTCATGTTATAAGAAAAGTTCATACTATATAAAATATGTAACCAATGCTTATGAAAAGACCAAGCTTTAACATTGGTCATGAAAAGTTTCATGCCTAGCAAAATATGTTACAACCCTTTTCATATAACATTGAGACTTTATATGAGATCATGCTATGCAACGTATATGACTTAGTGGTGGTAGGTATTCATTTAATGCATCAGATGTGATGCACAGGCGTTGAGGTGAATTGTGCTATTCCATGCTGGAAAAGCATTAACACTTTGTGCTTTGAGTTTGGTTTTCCCATTGTTGTCTTTCAGGAAGTTTCATTTGAACACAAAACTTTGCTATGGGAGAGGGAAGCTGAGAGATTCCTCTCTACTACATTTTTTTGAAACGCTCTACATACAACAAGAGCTATGCTCTTGATCCCCAGTCTGCATTCATGGGTTTTACAAGAGGAAGCTTCATGGAATCCTCCAAATTTGGTAGCAAAGCTCATGCTCCTCTCAGGTATCATTTTCTTATTACTTTTGTTATGTTCCTATACCATCCTATGCATTTTTATAATGGATACTAATTGTTTTTTTGTGGGCTTATGCAGGAAAGACCTGCATGGATATTCCAATGTTTATACTCAACTGTGGCCCTTTTTTTATCTCGGGTAAGCTAATGGCCCTCTTATGGACCAATTTCCACCTATGGAGAAATGCTTCGAAAAGATCTTTGTTTTTGCTTGTTGAGAAGAGGGGTTGGCTATCATTTGTTGGTTTATTGTTTTGTCTTCCCATGCTGGGTATGTATACACTTTCAAGGAGAAACAAGGGTTTAAGAGGGTTATGGTTTTACTCCATGAAAACGAGGTTTATCCTATTCTTCTTTGATGAAGACATGACCAGTGTGTATGGTCTCATGTGATGATCCTCTAAGCCTTCAAGGCATGTATATGACACCTTTTTGTTTGTAAATATTTATCTATGCTATGTGTAATGAGAGTAAATGTTTATGGTTTATTCATATAGCTTTATATGGATGGGATTTTGTGTTGAACATTTATTTGGTTGAAAAACCCTGTATAAATCAAAATTCCTTTACATGAATATAATCGTGGTTTTTCTGAGGGAGCATTTAACCTCTATTTTATGGAATGGTTGTGTATTTTAAATGCATACTCTTTTTTAGGAGATGATGAATGTGTAATATTGTATATAATATTTAATCTTATGTGTTCATTTGTATGATGAATCTCAGTCCTGATTCTTTCACTACGAGATTCGATCGCATGCGCTTTTTGTAAATACTCAGTATGTCTACATTTGTTTTATAAAGGTGTTTAAGCATTGGCAGGGAAGCCTTAGCTTCATGCACAGGATGCGTGCAAAAATATACTGACTTAAAGGGATTCGATCATAGTCATACGGTTATCGCTAAGCATGACCTTGTGTAACCTTTGTTACTTAGTCTCATAACATGACTTTCTTGTTGGTTTTTATGGTAAGCATGGCTTGCATAACTAAGACTTCCATGAATTCATTAGTCTCCCGGCTCTCATGTAATGTATGTGGAAGAGAATCGGTCTCTTGACTGATGGATTAAATCATGTTAGCTTGGCATGCTTATAAATATATATATTTATATCATTCTTACAGAGTTTACCTTTGAGTAGCTTATAAATATATATATTTATATCATTCTTACAGAGTTTACCTTTGAGTAGTGTGCAGTTAAAAAGGCGTGAGATTGTGTATTCTTCATTGGTAATGACCCAATCCTTGGCATGAAAATCATTATGGTTTAATGTTTGTCTTTCTCTTATATATATGTGCACATATATATATTTATCGTTTGGTTTGGTTAAAGCATGGATGTTATGGTTTGATTTGATTTTCTATTTGGTATATATAATATACTATGTTTGTGTAATATTTTGGTTTATAATTAACTATGTTTTATGTAATATGTGTTTGTAATATATATATAGCATATTTCCTAGGATATAATTACTATTTGTTCATAGTTTATTTAATATATATAATCTATATATTTATATTAAATAAATATAGGGTTTAGGGACTTGGTCTCGAGATCCCTATTTGGGATCCTCTCCCTCTTTGAGTGGTAGTCTGAGTCAGTTTTAGAAGAATAAAGTAGATAAGTAATAATTTAGTTTAGTAATAGTTTAACGGATTATTGATGCTCCAAAGTTCCCAGCTCAACATCAGTTAATCACCATGAGTTTAAGTGCTCCATATCTTTACTGCTCAACACTCACTCAATAAATAGTGCTCCATAGCTCACTGCTCAATAGTAATTAATAAATAATCCTGGTGCTCCAGAGCTTATGCTCAACACCAATTAAGTAGTATAAAAAGTCTAGGTGTTCCATAGCTCACTTGCTCGACACCTTTAATAAAAAATATTAGAATAATATAGGTGCTTCAAGAGGTCACTTTCTCAACACCTCACTAAAATGAACTATCATTAAAAAATAAATAGTCTTTTGTTGGGATATTACACTTTCAAAATTGAAAGGAAATACATTTTTAATGTGTATATAGTTCTTTACAAGAGTAATATTACATAACTAAAGTACATATCATTTCCATCCCTTTATAATGTTCATATATCCTACATTTTTTCCTTTTTTTGTTAACACTGTGCCATCCCGTAAAAAAAGTCAAGGTCTTATAATTCATAATTATGGGAATCAATATTCGAAGAGATTCATAATTCCTTATTGGATTAAAAGTATCGGACTTTGAATTATTTTTGTTGCCATTTGTGGGATTCCATTTATAGCTACCACCCTTAAAAGTGGAAATCTTGGAACTCATGTCTTCTTCTATATCCCTAGTGGGCACTTATGAACAAGTTAGAAATGTTCATTTTCGATGGCATAATAGATATTTGGTTAACATTCACTAGTACAAAATGAGAAATTAATGACTAAAATTCATCTATAAATGACTATTTTTGAGTCGGTGACTAATAGTATCCAATTTCCACTATCTTATCTCTAGTCGTATTTCACTAGTCATTAATTGGTTGACTTATTAGTCATTGATTTAGTCATTGATTTAGGCATTGATTGTCACAATTAATGACCAAATATACGACTAAATAAACTACTAGATGATAACATGTTAATGACTAAGCTAAATACAACTAAATGTTAGTCACACTATAAGATACTAAAAATTAGCTACTAATAGTCATACATATGTGAATTTAGTCATTTTATTAGTCACTAATTTATGATAGGGTACGGAGGAATCAAACCACCAATCTCCTGCCGATAATTAGGCAGGTGCTCTACCATTGAGCTAGCACTCTTTAAGAAGTTGTTATTGCTTGGCAATGATGATATTCAAACAAATTTGGCATGGGAAAAAAATAAATGTCAAACATATTCAAGAATAATCCTTCAAGTACTAAAAGAATTCTAAGATATAGCAGTTCAACTGTGATAATGATGAAAATTCAAAGAAGAATGATCTTACAAACTACGTGTGAATATAATAATCCATGCTTGTACAAATTATCAGGAACAAAAGCAAGCTGCTTCCCTTCACATACAGAAAAGAATACAAGATCCAACTTGCAATAAATTTGTTTTAATTGTCTATCAATCGTTGATCTCTTGACAGCTAGAGACGTTTTCCTATCTGAGATCCAAAATACATACAATTATCTTCAACTTCACTTCTTCAAAACCAGTTGCAGTAAAAATTATTCTAGGAATTGTCTTATGAGCAATAGCCATTTTTGTTAACAATAGGCTACCCTTTCATTTGTACAGTGGCAGGTCTGCTTTTATTCATGGCAGGTTGACTTGCCATCCTGCAATACAAAATAAATGTAGTTAAGTCAATAGTATTTTAGGGTGACTTAGTTGTATGAATAATAAAGAAATAAAAAAGTGAAATTCTACAAAGAGGATTTTATTCAAGATAATCAGCAACAGTTATCAGAAAAGTCCATGTTTGACTTTGTAGGTAATAATGGAAAATTCCATTATACCACCAAAACTAATACAAATCCAAAGATCTCATGATTTTAACTAGTCACCACATAGTTAGCATGCTCATGGGCCACTAGATTCTTCACTAGATTGAAAGTACTCTAATAATAGCAGTAAAGTATAGTGAGATCAGCTTGCTCTTCTTGCAAATCAACCGAACTGCCTCAGACATTGCTATCATTACTGCTAAGTACTATGATCTAGGTCCAAAGGCTGAGTTATGAACAAATCATAGTAATCAGCCAGGTCAGGCTAAGTTATGATCCATTCTAATTTCTTAATACAACTTTAAAATAAAAATTCGATCTTTTTTTTTACACATAAAGAGAGAGAGAGAGATCAAATGAAAAGTGCACAAAATACTCCCCCAATTCACTGTGAAATGTTAAAATACTTCCATATAGAAAATAAAACATATTTTAGTGGCTAAAGCCAACTAGAAAGAGGAAAAGCAGGCAGATAAGAGCCAGAAAAAAGCGTTGATCCCAAGTGAACAAGGGTCAAGGAAATGATATAAGCATAAAGTGGCAGGGCAGCCAAGGAGATGAGGCATGTGGGAATTAGGTTGTTATGGATTGGATAGAGATCTAGGTTAGTAGAGCTACCAGTTCCCCCTGAAAAGTCTTGATGGCTAAACCTATAACCACAGGTTGGGCCATCCTAGGAAACAAGATGGAAAACAAGACAAGCAGGACTGGGCAAGGAAGAGGAGATTGACTAGCTCTAACAAGGGGAAAAATCTTGTTGCACCTAAAAAGAAAAATCCTTTATCTAAGAGGAAAAAGGAAAAAAATTGGCTTCAGAAACTCAAAACAAGTGTAAGCCTATAGGGATGCATATGTCACCCCTTGCCAATGAGGGAAAATTTTAAAGAATATATGAAGGAGGATCCAAGTAGAAGGAGATGGTTGGAGAAAAATACATGGAGGGGCTCCTCTATTTTCTCTCCACCAATATGAAGAATAGAAAGAGTGGGACTTCAATTTTCAAAGCAGCTGTGAATTTGAATGGGCATTTATGGACATGATAGTAGGCATGGTGATGAAGAACTTGGAAAGCATGGAAACTGGAAAGAAGATTTCCATTCTGGCACAACCCTACAATAGAAACTTGATGAGGATAGAAAAAAATGGCACCTGGTGCTTAAGATGATGTCCAACATCAAAACCTTCAAGCATCAGAACAATGATCCAGACCATCCACAGAGGTGGACACTAGAAAGGAGTGCAGTAGACTGAGATTATTTCCACTCTTTGTCCAATAAAGTTATTATCCACAGATTCAAGGATCATAACACGGTACATAATAGCAAAAGTTGGTGTAAACAGATTGATTGGTGATAGCAAACACATGGTGACCACAACAACGATAGCGAACCAAAATCTGAGAGATCTAGCCCCTTCTAAATAACTAGGATCATGGCAGAAAAATCTCATTTGAATGTCTGTTATCAGTTGGAAATACATCCAGCATATCTCTGGCATTGGTTAAAAGATCCAGGTTAGGATAAATCGATGCTAAATACAGAAAACAACTTAGTGTATAGCAGGAGCTAACAAACAACTCCATCGTATAGCACAACAATAAGCTACAAAGCAAGTTCACAACAAACTACCATAGAATAAAAGAGATAAATATCCAAGAGAGAGATAGAGAGATGATGGTGCAATAAACCCATGATACTCCTCTTATAAGCTCAAAACAAGCAAACCTACAGTATATAATATAGCCATGGCACAAAGCCACCATAAGCATGCTTACCATAAAAGAAACAAAATAAAAAGTCCAGAAATGACGTTGAATCTAAAATATTATATAACAACTGTAAAGCTACAAAGAAAGTTTCTACCTTCACGAGTGGAATGAACCAATCCACCAGATCATTTTCCATCATTTCTGATCCAATCCAGCATAATGATCAAGTTTCCTCAATGGTACAAAGTGTGGAATTATCAACTGCATAAAATTGTGGACCCAATGTAGGGATGCAAATGTTATCAATAGTCTTTGGGGCTTCCTTATGACTGCAAGATGAGTTGCATGAGAAAACATCTTGTTGAAATGCATTTCACTGTTTCATTCTGCATTCCATTTAACAAATTAAATTTGAAATTTCCATTGATGTCTACAAACAACAACACACCATTAAAAGAAGCAAATGGTGTTTGGTCTGCCAGATAACTTAGAACGATTATCCTATATGTAGCTCTTTGGAGGGAAGGAAACAGTATATCAGAGTAACTGATGAAATATTTAAATATGGAAAACTTGACATGTGAGCATGCATTTGACACTTTGCATTTTTCTTCTTCAAAGGCATACCTTTATGCTAGCTGTCATTTATATCAAATTTTCACAAGTACATGCTAATAATATCAATTGATTGTAGTGTGGGCTGGGTATGTGCATCTAGTTGTTCTTCATTTTGAATAGAAGTATCTGTACTTATGCATTGTTAGTCCCATGCTCTTTATTTCAAAATATTTTGACATCTGCAAGAATTATATAGCTTTTAATCCAAAGGAGGAACTTCTCTTGATAAAAATGTCCTACTTGCACTCTATTGGAGGGTGGTGCATGAGATGATCAGTTGGGGATTCAGTTTCCAATGTAAGTGCTCCAAATGTATCCATGATAAGGTTGACCCAAAGAAGCTGCAAAAATTTAAGGTGGGGTCCAAGCCATGAAAAAGAAAGGAACAATCTAGGTAACAAATAAATTCACAATTATATTGAGACTAAGACTAACTTGAATCTCAGATAATGGAACATCTCCAGATGAAACCACAGGAACAAAATTAATCGCAATTGCTGCAACATTTACAGTGAGTTGAAACTGAATGAGTTTCTGAATGTTTGCATAAACTGAATGACCCCATCGAACTACCTAAAAACCATGGAGAAACCACTGTAAGGAATCTTTTGAAAATAAAACCATGTGGCTTTAAAGGATTAAAACAATATCTACGTCAGCAACAAACCTTCACAGTGGAGGAAAAATTATCATCTAGAATAATAATATCTGAGCTTCCCTTGGCAACTTTTGTTCCATGGATACCCATGGAGAGATTTATGTCTTCCTAAACACCAAATAATATATAAACAAGTTCCATTAATAACTATATAGAACTAGAAATATCATTGCAATGGAAAACCTGCTTACTTAATAAGAATTTGCAACGGTATGCAACAAGAAAACCCGCCTCATGAAGTGCAAGTGCATCATTTGTTCCATCTCCAGTCACTGCCAAAACATGACCTATTTTTCTCAGTGCTTGAACAAAGTAAAGGTTGTCTATAGGAGAGGACCTTCCCATTACCTGCAGGTACACAAATTAGTGTCCCTCCCATTACAATTTTCTTTTGTAAGAAGCTATTGTAGGTATGCATTTTTTTCCCTTATTTTTTTGTGTGTTGTGTTGGAAGGGGACAAGTACATCCATACTCACACAAATTTTATCAACAATTTTCATTCTCTCTTCTTCAATGTAGATGCGAAAAATTGGTCCTTCAATGATAGCTAGCTCTTCTGTAGGCTGTCCTATCTGGAGTATGCCACATTCAAGAGCTATAGCTTTTGTTGTGTAAATGTTATTGTGAGAAAAAATAAATTTTCTGAAAAAAGGTTGTATTTTCTGAACACATCATTTCATGTTCTAAAAGGCCTCTCATATAGGGAAATTTTCCATCAAGTAGCAAAGAAAAAAGAACTTAAAGAAGTACCTGTTTGAAAATTTGGGCGATTGGCTCTAGACCTTTTGGTATCCTATAGAACAACCTATACATCCTTGAAAGTTCATCCATCTGTGGTGAATATCCCTCTCCTGAGTCTAGAAGATGAGAATCAACTACCTAGATTTTGGATTAGCCCTCTAAGTACGATGCGATGTTGAGATGGGTACTACTTAGCATAAGCAATATGGCATGTGCATGATCTCATTTTGGAGACATCCCCTTAGAAATTCTCTGGAGGACTTTGTCATGCTTATCCAATATATGTTGTAGAGCTAAGAAAACAATTCTTGCTTCCTATTGAGATTCTATGGAGCAAATCCTAGCAATAACTCTACTAGCACCTTTCTTGAGAAGGTTCTCACTTCATAGAATGGAGAAGAAAAGTAATAACCATATGACCATTATAAAATCTATGTAATAGCCAAGGTAGGTAGATCGAATACTTGGGTTGTTCAAAGATTAAAAGAAGAGAAGAAAGAGAGAAAGTATGGTCTTAAGGGGTTAATTACAGGGGATGTACCAATCACTCTAGATCAGATTTGCATCTGAAACTTTATGAGAAGATAGATGAGGTTTTCTTCTTCAAAACGACTCAATTATGAGCTCTAGTAGGAAAGTCAGGATAATGTTTTTGAAGTTTCCCAAAATTCCTATAGAACAAACTTTACACTTTAAACCTTCATATATCTTCAACCCAAGCACCAAATTAGTTTTACATTAAAAAAATCCACTATTTCTTCTTCAAGTTGCGTTTAATTACTCTAATTTGGACATAGCAATAAAAATTAATGCCCAATTGAAGTTGACATGTTGGTTTCGACCCTTTATGAGGATTAGTCTACACACATCCTTGTATTGGCAATTATGTTTGCTCCAGTATCCTTGAAATTTCAACTTGTAACAATCTGAAATGTCTTCTGCCTAAAGTCCCATGAGATTTGGTTCTGCCAGATAGAAGTTATGCTCAATTCACCAAACCCTGCTGCTATGTATAGTCACTCCTTAGTGAAAAATTGTAGAGAGTGTAACACCTTTATTTTCACGTCAAATAATCCAAAATTTGAAGTTGTAACAACATTTGAAGTCTTCTTTCAGATGGACCAGGATGCACTTAATTTGTGCTTCTATGTCTCCTGAAATTGACTGCATCTGAGGTTTCTTATCTATACCTTCTCCTTCCTCTGGGGTGAGAATCAATCTTACTTGACCTATGATATCCACTCCTTTTGTCATCTCTATGACTCATGGATCCTAATGAATCAATCACCCAAAGTTTCATAAAATACTATGTAGTTTGATAAACAAGTTCATGGCACACACTTTATACCAGAGATCTAGAAATATTTTCAGCCAAAGATAGTTAATTTACTCATAATACATATCATAATCCTACCACACATAGAAATATTCCAGAAATACTCTAGAATTCCATGATTTAAGAAGATGAAACAAATAAAGAGGAATAGTACACTGGTATTTTATAAGCAAAAAAATATATATACAAGCATTTAAACTCATACTGATATAACTGATGCATAATCTATATTGTTGGCCAGAACAAGAAAAAGAAAAGTACCATCGTGTAAAAATGGAAAGCAAATACACTGAAAAATAAAATAGCCATCATGTAACTGTCAGATGCCCTAATGGCTGCATCAGTTGTTCTCCTTATCAACTCACCGAAACCAGAAGTTGTTATCCATATCTACTAAACATTCTAGAATCCTCCCTATGTACTTGGTGCCCTCTCTAAGAATATTCCCATGTTTTCCATTCTTGTTTGCTTATTAACTACATGGTTATTGTATGGTATGGTCATTCTATATTCTTCATACACAATTGAAAAAAAAATGACGTGTTATTACTGTGGAACCTGTAATCCCAGAACAGGGGCATGATTGGACATCTACCCAACCTTTGATGCACTGAAAATCAACTTCAGACTCCACAGGCCTACCAAGGTTATTGGAATATCCCCAAACATAGGCCTCTCACCCAATTTCTTATAAAAAAAATCTATTAACACATGGAGCCACACATTGGGAAGGATCACAAGGCTTGCAAATCAAGTTCACAGAGTCCTTCAAGGATTATTGGAGTCTCACCAAAGCTAGGCCTCTCACACAATTTCTTGTAACATAAATTTATTAACACATGGAGTCACAGCATGGTGGGGATCAGGCTTCCACGAGGAAACTTATCCAAGCATTCATACTTCAAGCTATCAAGCCCTTCATTCCCCAATAACACTGACGCACATGGAAGAAGGCTTAAAAATAATGAGGGGATGAGCAACGCAAGAGTACCAATGAGAAGACATGAATAAATATCTAGATGAATGTTTTCATGCTTGGTCAACTCGGACTCAGACTCAGTGGAGTTGACCAATGACCATATTGACTTAGCCCTTAAACTGGTTCGAGTGACTAGTTTGGTACCGAACTGGTCAAATCAATTTCTGGCTTGGCCGTTTCGGTAACAAACCAGTCAACTCGACCAACTCTATATTGACTCGGCTGAATCAATGTAGGACTAGACAGCATACATATGTGACACTTAAATTCATTTTTTTCTAAATTTGACCTAAAAAACTAAACCCCAGGACTCTAAACTTGCTTCAAAGCAAAGTCAACTTGTTTTATTGGATTCCTACAGATTGTAGCACTATTTGGGGTAAAAAACAACTTGCTTGACAATGACACAAAATAAACTGGAATGATAATATAAAATTCTTAAAGTAGAATGGTACTTCTTCTTAAATTTTTTATATGATAATTAATTGTTTCAGGATGTTTGAGAGGGGTTCCAACCTCATCAAACCTCATTGATGAAAATGGAATTTCATATCCCTTCCAAAATTTAGCAAAGTTAGCAGTTTCTAGAATTCGAGTTAATTGAATTGCACCCAACCAAATAAAAGTCCACTAAACCATCAAAATATGTCAAATGTCACCCTACTCTTCAACTACATGCCACCTGTGAAATATAGTCTTACTAAAACCTAGAGATGGAGGATGGTCTTGTAGGTCATGCCGAACTGCTACACTTACAAAAGCTTGGTATTGAGCTTCAATAACTACATAGAATATTTTAAAAAATTTATACTGGGAAGACCCTAATTTCTTTATGGACTAATTCATCTCACGTCAAGGGTCCCTTTTGTGTATAAACCATTTCATACAACTACAAGGGTCACCTGATAAGCACTCCATCTTAGTTGACAACTATTGATAATTCTGATATAAAATAGGAAATATGAGAAGTCAGTTTGGTGATTATATTAGTTTAAGGGCTAGTTTCTCACTAAAATCTTGAATTATTAGTTTTTGGGGATTGGTGTAATCCATTTGAACTCTATATAATTCCCAATTACTCCAAAAAATCTTGCCAATCTATATTATAAGAAACTACAAACTCATACTACCCCATAAATGTTTTTTGCAGAAACTATGTACCCACAAACTTGAATGAAACAGTAACTTTTTATAGTGCTTGTAACTACAAAATGACAAGAAAATTGTAGACTTTCAGCACCCTAAATTACCAAAACAAATACAATTCAATCATGAGTGGGATTTCATCTCCACTACCGTTCCAACAGAGGTCCACCCAGATGTTGATTTAAGGGGTGTCATTGCTCAGAACTCAAGATTTGAGGCTATTGTGATGAATGAGCATCACTCCAAGTTAGACATTTGGCTTCTAGAAAGTCAATTATACTCTTTATCAATGGGAGATGGTTTCCCATAATGTAGGATTAGGAATAGAAGTTTGCTTTCAAATTGGATTTGTCTAAAATCCAGATGTAACTAGATATGAATATGTACTAGTTGTTTTTATGTTTTGATTTATGCTAGTAATAACTTATCACATCCCTCTTTTGTGGATCTAGATCAGTGATTTCTCTGTGTATATAACCTAAATCGTTTGATGATGAATATTGGATTTCTTAGTAGTTGATTTAAAATAAAGTCTTATTTTATCTACCAATGCAAAAGGTCTTGCTTGTCAGCGACATTGATTGTTTCAGGTTTGCAAGAAGCTAAGCAAGGTTCATAAGTCACTCGATGTAAACATAACTGACTTGAAAATGAATGTTGGTGTGATAAACATGGGTAATTTTATTAAAACATAATTGTTTTGTTACTTTGAAGTGAGTAGTTGGGCTTATTTCATAATTGATGTTTACCAGTCATTAATGACTTCATCATCTGCTGTGTTTTCTGTGCTAAATCCAAGAAATGGTTTAGCTCCATGTGTGAAGGATTTTCATTCAATATTTGGGATCAATGTATGTGGATACATGTTCTACAACAAAGTGGAAATATCAATTCCCTGATGTTGTGAATACACCAAATGTCTAGGATGGAAAACCCTAAAGAGTATAGAGAGTAAAAGAGAACTAGTGAAGAAACAATATCCAGATATAAGTTTATCTAGAACCAATAGAGGGGGAAGAAAGCCCTATTCATCCTCTGAATCAATGATGCAGATATCCATACCCAGATATAAGTTTATCTGGAACGAAGAGAGGGTAGAGCAAGCCCTATTCATCCTTTGAATCAATGATGCAGATATCCATACCTAGTGGCTGCTGGATAATGTTCTAAGGTGAATGGCTCAGGTTGATAGTAATCAGCATAGAAATATGCAGGGCTCAAGTAAAGGCCATGTAAGCATGTGACCTTATCATGTACTACAAGTGATGACCCTTTTAGCTCACCTAAGAAGTAAGGTCATCAAAACTCCTGGTAAGCAAAAATTAATTGGGAACTTAGTAGGAGTTGGTTTTATTTTTATAACAGATCCCTAAAACATATATCCCCTAATACCACATCAGTTATCATTCATGAGAGGTGATTTTGAACATGCCTTGAGTCATGACCATGATACAGAGTTCTTGGAAGCAAAAGTTGTGGAAAGTGACCGACAACTTTTGATTTCTTATTCCAACCTTAATATCTCCTTGTAAGTGAGTAAATAGCTCTTAAACCATTTCCTTATAGACTCCATATTCCCAAGGATATGCTAGGCACTAATATCATTCTCAACCAACCACTAAAAATTGAATAAATAAATCTCTTCCTTGTTTTTACTATCTTGGGAAACTACTTATGTGAAATATGGCCATAAATAAATAATTAGTCAAATAGGGGCTTAATTACATCATAAAAGTAGCTTGGGGCCTGTTCCACAAGGGCTTCACTCTTTTCTTTTAATAAATAGGGGTTACCCCCTCTCCTTGTAATGTTGATGTATATGTAACTTCGGAATGTATTTCATCTATGTATATTGTACTCCTATAGAGATATGTTATTCCTCTATACGGAAGTGTCGTCATTTGTATTGACAAGCGTCGCAAGTGTCGTAACTTGTTGATGCGTTATTAGACCACCATATGTGGGGTCGGCCCTGATTAAGTTAACCATGGGTTATTAGGCTAAGCTAGACAAGTTGGCCCCATTAGTTTGTTGGGAAGGACAGGAGAAGTATAAATAGAGATCGGGAGATCTCTATTTGGATATCTCATTATTCACTTGTACATCACTCGGAAACTGGTGCACTAGTTGAGGAGGAGGAGGAACTGCTAGTAGAAGACTATCTCTTGTACTTTGGTTGTACCTTGGTTGTATTATTGCTCTATCTATCTCTGAGGAAGTTGTGGGGTTTTTCACCTTAGGGTTTTCCCCACAGAAACTCTATGTTTCTATTGTCTCTTATGTTTTCCTCTTGTTGTGATTGACATGATTGATATGTTCTACATGTTATTCTCTTAGTAAAGATCCTAGATTATATTGAATTAATGCTAAGAAATTAACATGGTATCAGAGCTAACCTGAGAAGAAGACATTGTGCATTGGTGAAAACTAGGGTTTCTTGTTTATTGGGTTTCTATCCACATATTTTGGAAAAGTAGTATGGTAGATTGACTCTATTCATCAAGGAGAATCTATTTGTCCAATCAGAATTCAATTATGAGCACTTTCAGTTTTGGCCCTAAAATTAGGGTTTCCATAAAAATAGGAATTTCTAAAATCTAAAGACATAGTTGGAAGCTACTTGGAAAAATCGAAGTTTAGAGCTTTGGATCGATATTTTTGGTTAGGTGAAGCTCTGGGAAACTCAAACCCTAATTCAGGGTCCTCCCTAGTGAATCCGGGAAGACTAAAAGGCATTTTCAAAGGGTGAAACTTTGCAGATCTCAAATTCTGAATATACCAGGATGATAAGCTCATCAAGGCGCATCTTTCTATCCTTTCATAATTTTGAAATTCACATTTTGAATTTTTAGGGTTTCTCTGACAAACCCTAATCCACGACTAGATCCAGTTTTCAGCAAATCAAGTGGTAAGACCTAAA